>BSBK01002515.1:1120000-2370000 GCA_027943335.1 Chamaecyparis obtusa | reverse complement strand
CTTGGGCTCTCTCCACTCACTCTCCCTTTACTATTTTATTTAACAACAATCTCTCAAACCAAAATAAATCAAAATACCTTTTTGTATCCTATGAGATAGTCACACCATACATTTAAAAAATTCATTTGGATACAAATTATTTTCTAACAAACCCTCTTTGAATACCATTGAGTCACTTTGTCTATGCTTACCAATACCAACACACCATGCTTTCCAAATAATCTAATAATCTTGATGTGATTGTCCCACAACACAACATTTTTTCCATAGTACACTCAACAGACCCAACCCTAGGATCAACCTTGCACTAATGGTTCTTGATCTCTATCATCATTTATAAGTCCTTTGCATACACACTTGGACCCCTCTGTGGTCCCTTAACCTCTATTTTAAGGCACACACACCAACTCATTGTCTATTGTGACAATCATGCAAGAAAACCTTCTAGGATAGTCACTAAAACTACCAAACAAGGTGTGTTTTATTCACTCCAACCTCTAGGAAAACTCAACACATATCCTTGCCTATTATTGGACCCTTAACTTTTCTCTCAACCCTTAGTGGAAATAAAACATCACCAAACTGACAACTCATTGTCCTATCATGGTCTAAGACGAGTTTTATTTATGATTCTTTATCAAAATCATGTGCTAGTATTTGCATGATTCTTTGCACACCTTTGGGGGATTTAATATGCATTATTACCCATCATTGTACCAAATTTGGAGACTTAGACAACATAAAAAACAAAGAAACTATATTTTTTTACCACTATTTACCTTAATCAAGGGTTTAGACAATCAGTGACTAAAATCCTTGGTTCTCTGTTAAAAAAAAATGAATTTGAATGCCACAAGAACCAAAATAATCTCAATTCAATGCCCTAATTGACTCATCAAAAGGAAAACATATCAGTCATTAAAAATCTCTGAGAACAAGATTGTTTCCTAGGCTAGAGTAAGGTTTATGCAGAATTTAACAACTTGTTTTATTTCAACATATTACTTCCACTCCCTTGGTCATTCTCGGGCCCTTACATCATTTATAGACTTGTATCATCCCTTAAAAGTGAATACCAACCTTGAACTTCTATGAATCGACCATTAACTACCCTTTAATTGGTTTGATTACATAAGTTTATGTTGTCAAGTTGAAACATAGTTGTCAACTTGATAACTTACATTATTTTATACTTAAACATTACCCCCCTTATATTCAAAATGTTCTTTAAATGACCTTCAAAACATGATTAGTTATGCATAAATATCTTAAAAGAATTTACATATTTGAAGTTTACTATCCTTAATTAATTACAATTAAAGTCAAATTTTTGTTAATATTATTAGTCCTTAGATATTAATATTTTTAATAGTTATTATTATAAATTTTTTATAAATGTGTGTTATGATGTTCAATGATTAATGAGAAATTTTCTTTTACAATGTGGATAAGTGCACCAAGATGGAGGACACTTTAGTGGCCACATAAAAAAATAAATTTTTTTTGTAACCTGTGCAAGTTATACAAAATTCAAAATCGTGCTAGGCTTGGTTTTACCAAGCATAACAAAAAATATTGAAAAATACCAATAGCACCTCAAAACATGTACGGGTTTTGAGGAACATTATATTCCTCAAAACCCATGGATTTGGACATTTCCAACGCCATAAACAAAGGAACAATCACTTGAGGAAGTCATTTTTCTATAAAGTGCGTGTAGTTTCATTCTATTTGCATTTTTCATCGATTGGAAACAATGGCACCTCGTCGAAAATATAAGATTTTACTGTTTCAAATGTTTTTGTTTGTATTATATTTGAAGTAGGGTTTTTTAATTGATTAATGTTTTGTTTTTAAATTTTGATGTCAAATTCTACAAAGAATTCCCCAAAATGAAAAAGAAAATAAAAACCTCATCCACAAGCAATAAAAGAAAATATTGAATATGAGAAACTATCACAACCACAAAATCCTCCTCCACAACCATCACCACTCGTAAACCCTCCACGTCCTCCATTAGATCGTGTAGATTCTACACAAGATGATCTCATAAAATGCCTTACATAAAATAGTGCCTAAATGTCTATATTGGTCAATAGGTAAAAGTCCTCTAGTTTTGACCACCACTCAATCCTCACCTCGATGCTAGAAAGAATGGCCAATAGTGCAAATGAGGTTTCTAGAGAGGCTACCAAATAGGATACCACTTTTCCTAGTACTAGTAACACCCTAGAACTAAATACAACTCAGTTTCCTATACATTGGTGTGTTCACAATAGGATGAAAGCATCTTTTTGGGATAGGTGGTATATGGTCTTTGACCAAGCACCTTGTAATAATTGGGAGGTTCCTCTATATTTCTTGAGAAAGTTATATTGTGAGTTTATCCTTGGAAAGAAGACAAATTACTTTGACATCTAGTAGTTCTAGGGTAGAGGGAAATGCTCTTTGCAAGATAGACCTAGGGCTCGTAGGGTTGTACAACCATAATATAGGAGGCCTCTAGCTAAAAAACCCATAGTTCATGTTGTGGTCCCAATAGTTGTGAAGGAGTCCATAGATTTACAAACCCTTCATGCAGCCACATCATTGACTGATGTAAGTATTGAGCATGGCACATAGTTTGTCAGAGCAGAGGGTGGATCTGCACCTATGAAATCTCCATCGTCATTAGATGCACCATTCACACCACCACGTGTGCCACCTCCATCATCATTAGAAGGTCCATTTGGATCGGCCCAACCCATTGAGCATATGTGCCCTAATTGTCAGGGTATATGTGTTAGGGTAGATCCTGACATGAATGAGGATGGTTCAGCATCTCATTTGTGTACACATTATGGGGGTAGATTTCATGTGTTCAGTGTTAAGGATGTAACCCTCAAAGACAACTTGATGACAATGGTATTTTCTAGAGAGCGGAGACATGTTTGTTTATTTGTGTTTTGGCATGTTATTAATTAATCACCTAAATATTATAAAAGTAAATATTTTTTATTTAGAGAATAATTTAAATTGATACATGAATAATATGCATTGCATGGTGTAGTAAGTGATATGAGCACACCACAGAGTGTTTATTTGAGTAGATGTACACGTACACGTACACATGTAACTTCAACACCTGACGTAATTCTTTTAAAATATTCCTTAAAATAGAATAATATATATGTTTCAAAATATATTTTTTTAATATATGCATATTTATTTGGTGTTTTATAGGGCTTGTCAGCTGCTCAAAGTTCTGAACTTGATAATATCACCCTTTCTGCCATTGACTTTGGTTTTGAAAGATTTGCAGTATAATATTTTGCACATCTCTTGTTTATAGTTTTAATTGATCCCATGCAGTATTATACTCATTTATCTTATGTTATTATTTTTTTGCTAGGGTATCTCACCTGACTTGAGGACATCAGGAAAGAGAAAGAAATCCTCGAGGACACCCAAATGAAAAAAGGTAATTCAATATAGTATAAGTTAATTTGTTGAAATATATTATTCATGATTAAAAATGTACTTGTAGTCTATATTGATGAATGCACCTTCTTATTTGTTATATGTATAGAAATAGTTAGATTTTATAGAATTAATGAATGCACCTGATGTCATTGATGTTCAAGAGAGAGAAGAGGTAACATTTTATATTTAATTTCAATTGCATTCTTGATCATTCTAAATCTCTTAGAATTCATTCCTCTATGAATATGACATATGTTATGATTGTTCATGCAAGAATTTGTCATAGTTGCCTCATTAGTGGTGATGCCTCCTAAGATTACATGAGAGCCATCTGAGGTTTCGGTGTGCATTTTTTCTATATACATGTTAAACATATGTGTTTATATATGAGTAGATGCAATTTTATAATTTATTTAGTGTTTTTTGACATATATGTTATTTAATTGATTTGATTTGATTTGATTTGATTTTACCTGTTAAAACCCTCTTCACAAACTCCCATGGATCCTATGCCTTTACATTTTGTTAGGAGTCCATCTCACGAAAGATGGGGACCGTTAGCTTTAGGGAAAGACCCAATTGCAAAAGAAAGAGATGAGGTATCCAACAATTCAACTACCAATGTATTGCAATCATATATTTAGTTATTTTGATGTTATTTTGAGAAAATATATTTGATTTAGCATTTGAATTATTCTTCTACAGACACCTAGTGAGCCACTTACTTCTTTGAAGAGGCTCAATTTTGATGATCCAACAAAGTCATAGATATTGATAGAGATATACAGATCTAGTTGTGGTTATTGAATGACCAAATTTTGTAAATATTTAACATTTTTATTGTATATATCAACCTTGACATAGTCAACACCACATTTTTGTAACTCTATTATTGATTTGGAATGTATGCCATTTTTTGATATGTACAAAATTATGGTTCATTTTTATAGATATGAAACTTGATATTCAATCGAATTCATTAATTGTGTGTTCATTTGTTCAATGTTAGTATGTAAATATGCTTGTGTGTATGTACTCACGTGTAGGATTTATGCCTTAAGTATATTCATGTGTATTCAAGTACAATCTTCATAACCTAGATTCATGTGTATGGGCTACGTGCATGACTTAAGTGAATTCATGTGTATGCTTTATAATGTATGTGCTACATGTATGCTTCATGACTTAAGAAAATGTATGTGTATACTTTATGTGCTACATGTGTTCACATGTGTAATTCATCATTTAAGTGAATTCATGCTTTATGTGCTACATTGTATTCATGTGTATCTGATGCTCTCAACCAAGAAAATCCTTCAAAGTTCACTTCACAAATCCGGTGATCACCTTGTCAAATCAACTCTTCTGTAATGTATCATTTTAGAACTCTATTATACATGTCAAAGACACATCATTCCATGAGAATCAGTAAGCACATTCAAGGAATGATGGTTCTACATCAAGATTTTGTCAAACTGTTAATGAGAAAACAATGACCTATCATTCTAGGAACCAAACCCTCCTTTTTAGGGTCTCTAAGCTAGGGCTTGTTTGAAAAGACTCTTGCAAATCTCTCTAGATCCCCCCAATGGATCTAACACATCCCTATGGACCACAATAGCATAGATCCATAAAAAAATATACTCATCCTTTGGAGTATATGCTTTCAACAATGATTGGTGCTTCTCAACACACCTTCAATCAATATTTACCACCATTTGTGGTCTCTCCGCCACCATATCTTGCATATCCCTACAACCAAACACTATTGTACAAGACACCAGTTAATTCCTTACTTTAAAATGCCAATGAAATGATACAATATGTACATAGAAGTGATAAAAAGATAATAGACAATTAATTTACTCCATTTCCAATCACAAACACATTCCATAATGCATTCAAATGCCCTAGTTTAATGACTATACACACGGGCCTGTGAAATAGTTTGAAAGAATATAAATTTGTTTATTGATTTGGAACCATTTGCATTGGTTATCTATTACACCACTATACATACTAAACCATACTCATGTGGATATCCTCTAATAGATCCCCAAACACTCTAAAACTGTCTACAATGGTCACAAACCGACTGTTAACAATTACAAGTTTTTTAAGAAGTTGTCAAGTTGATAACTACCTTTGTCAACTTGACCCTCACAAGACATGTCTTTTCTTAGATCTATGTCTAAGGCTTAAACACTCTATTCAAACCAAATATTTCCCCTAAGGTCCCACTTTTCTTCTTGACACACCAGAATGCTTGTCGACATACCCAATGGTGCTTAGTGAATTTTGGGGACACTTTGGTCTAGCATGGTCACAAATATTATAGTGAATTTGTTTCTAAAATGAAGTTTTCACTATCATTTATCCACTCAATGAGAGCTAATGGTAGAGACTATTTGATGCTAGGATGAACAGTTCGGAAGAAACCCAGTTGTGCAACTTTCAACTAACCCTCATTGCAAGTTTTACGTCAAGAGAGATTGGCATACCAAATTCAAAAAAAATTGAATATCTTATAATAGAGAGAGTTTATTGTAGGCCATAAAAACATGGTCCTGTAGCATCTCACAGTTCATCGATACCTCTCATGGGGTCTGAGATATGAGCCTTGAAAGATCGCTACCCAATCATGCTTAGTGCGCCTTGGGGACACTCTGGTCTGGCATGGTCCCAAATGTTTTAGTGACTTCATGTTTGAAACAAGGTTGTCACTAGAATTTCCCCACCCAACTAGAGCTAATGATATAGACCATTTGGTGCCAGGATGAAAGGTTTGGAAGAAACCCAGTGGTACAACTTTCAACTGATCCTCACTGCAAGTTTTAGCATCAAGAGAGATTGACATGCAAAATTTTAAAAAAATTGAATCTCCCTAAATAGAAAGAGGTTATTGTAGGACTCAAAAACATGGTCCTATTTTATCTCATAGTTCATCCATACCTCTCACGGGGTCCGAGATAGGAGCCTCAAAAGATCACTACCCAATGGTGCTCAGTGCACCTTGGAGAGACTTTGGTTCGGCATGGTCCTAAATTTTCTAGTGACTTTGTGCTCAAAATGAGGTTTTCACTAGCATTTATCTTCCCAACCGGATCTAATGGCATAGACCATTTGATGCCAAGATGAATGGTTTCGAAGAAACCCAATAGTGCAACTTTCAATTGACCCTCACTGCAAGTTTTGGCATCAAGAGAGATTTGCATGCCAAATTCAAACAAATTTGAGTATCCCAAAATGGAGAGAGGTTATTGTAGGCCTCAAAAACATGGTCTTTTAGTATCTCATGGTTTTTTGATACCTCTCATGGGGTTAGAGATATGAGCCTTGAAAGATCACTACCCAATTGTACTTAATGCACCTTGGGGACACTTTGGTTTGGCATGGTCGCAAATGGTCTAGAGACTTTGTGTTCAAAAGGAGGTTATCACTAGTGTTTACCTACCCAATTGGATCTAATGGCGTAGACCATTTAGTGCCAAGATGAACGGTTTGGAAGAAACCTAGTGGTGCAACTTTCAACTGACCCTCATTGCAAGTTTTGGTGTCAAACAAGATTGGCATGGCAAATTCAAACAAATTTGAATCACCCAAAATGGAGAGAGATGTTATTATAGGCCTCAAAAACATGGTCTTGTAGCATCTCATAGTTCATCAATACCTCTCACAAGGTCTGAGATACGAGTCTCAAAAGATTGCTTCCCAATCATGCTTAGTGCACCTTGGAGACACTTTGGTCTAACATGGTCACAAATGTTCTAGTGACTTAGTGGTCGAAATGAGGTTGTCACTAGCATTTACCCACCCAACTGAAGCTAATGGAACAAACCATTTGGTGCCAGAATGAATAGTTTGGAAGAAACCCAATGGTGCAACTTTCAACTGACCCTCACTTTCAAGTTTTGTAGCATCTCATAGTTTTTTAATACCTCTCACGGGGTCTGAGATATTAGCCTCAAAATATCACCACCCAATCATGCTTAGTACACCTTAGGGACACTTTGATCTAGCATGGTCATGAATGTTCTAGTGACTTTGTGGTCAAAATGAGGTTTTCACTAGCATTTAACCGCCCAACAAAAACTAATGGCACAGACCATTCGGTGCCAGGACAAATGGTTTGGAAAAAACCCAGTGGTGCAACTTTCAACTGACCCTCACTGTAAGTTTTGGCATCAAGCAAGATTGGCATACAAATTTCAAAAAAAATTGAATCTTCATGAATGGAGAGAGGTTATTTTAGGCCTCAAAAACATGGTCTTGTAGCATCTCACAATTTTTTGATATCTCTCATGGGGTTTGAGATACGAGCCTTGAAAGATCAGTGCCCAATCATTCTTAGTGCACCTTGGGGACACTTTGGTCTAGCATGGTCGCGAACATTCTAGTGACTTCATGTTCAAAACAAGGTTGTCACTAGTGTTTACATGACTAACTAGAGCTAATGGCACATACTATTTTGTGTTAGGATGAAAGTTTTGGAAGAAACCCAGTGGTGCAACTTTCAACCGACCCTCATTGCAAGTTTTGGCGTCAAGTGAGATTGGCATGCCAAATTTGAACAAATTCAAATCTCCCAGAATAGAGTGAGGTTATTATAGACCTCAAAAACTTGGTCCTGTCACATCTCACAGCTCACTAATACCTCTCACAGAGTCTGAGATATGAGCCTCAAAAGATTTATTCCCAATCGTGCTTAGTGCACCTTGGGGACACTTTGGTCCAACATGGTTGTGAATGTTCTAGTGACTCTGTGGGAGAAATGGTGTTGTCATTAGCATTTACCCACCCAATTGGAGCTAATGGAATAGACTCTTTAGTTCCAAGATGTAATCCTTCAACACTTTCCCTTAACCCTAGGGAATCACCATTTTATTTTGGACACATTTGACCAATTTTGACTCAATGACTCTAACTATTACATCATTTGATGATAAAAATGCACATGGAATTAAGACAATACAAATGTAAGGATACAAAATTAAGATGATACAAATATAAGGATACAAAATTAAATATGTATTTATAATCAAATGGTACAAATTTGGATATACAAAATGTGGGCTCTTAATATTTTCAAATCAACCCCATGGGCACTTTTATATTTCAAATTTTTCATCAAATATGCATGATGAAGCTCATTATTGTTTATATATACAAAATTTTACATCTAAATATGCACATTATAGTCCATTGTTAGTTTTATATACAAATTTTGGCATCTAATTATGCACATTACAGTCAATTGTTGTTTTTATATACAAAACTTGGCATCTAAATATGCACATTATAGTTGATTGTTGTTTTTATATAAAAAAAATTGGTATCTAAATATGCACATTATATCTCATATGCACATAGAATCATATACAAATTGTCAAAATAATTCTACCATATTGTAGAATCATTCATCTTTGACCCAAAATCAATCAAGTCAACCTTCTGGATCATCTATAACCCTTATTGTGTAAAGCATTGCCTTGTGGTTAGATTCACAAACTTTCCACAAATTCTTGTTAAGAGGTCTACCATGATATTTAATCAATTGAATATTTGTTACAACAACAAGGTTAGAGTAATGAAGAATATGTCTGTGTTTTAAAGTCCTCAAACAACTAGGTGTTAGAATTCTTGATAGAGTACTTGCATTTTATTATAAAAATAAGTTAATGCTAATATCAATACAAAGTGTAATAAATTAAGTTTAAGAGGTCTCAATACAACTCGACACAACAACAATACCTTCTAAGCAATGTGGCTGTCACAACAACGGAACCTATTGGGTACTCAATACTCTCTCCATTAGTGACTGTAGTTGTCAATTTCTTTTTGGCCTTAATACAATGACACAAATATTAATATGTTGCTTCTTCATTGTTCTCATCTACAATGACTGCATATACATGCCTAGCATTTAGTAGAAGGCTATAAGCTAATACCAAAATGAACATAAAGAACTAATAAATTGACATTAAAATGCATACAATATGAGAAAAAGAATTCACTAAGTAAGAAATTGATAAATTACCGAGTTCAACTAGGTCAGATACATGGTCAAAATCAACTGATGCTTCCATCTAGTTTAGTTGTAGTGCTCGAGGAAGTTGATATGTATCTAGGGTTTGCAAAGGTCTACAAGACCATTGGTTGACCCACTCTTTTGATTCACATTCGTTCAACAAAAAAATGCATACATGAAGAGCAAAAACATGCAATCTATCTAGTATAAATAGATAATGATGTTCCATTTGAACTTCTAAATGAATGCATGTCACTTGATCCTGTAAGTGTATAATAATCTAAATAGTTTTCAATGTTAGATTCATGTATTAGCCAAAAAAATTTAGAATCCTTAGACTTCCCTACATTACCTTGTCCCATTGTAGAATTACACCATTGCATAATTGTTTCTCCATCTATTAACATTGCACCACCTTCATACTTCAATTTCTCTCTAGTAAGATCTCTTTTCACACATGCTCCTGCACTATCATGCTCTCCCTTTCCATGACCTACCTCAGTGAAATTCCAAAAATGTTGCACACCACTTGTCACATGCAGTCAACCAGTAGAACATCCTTTCATCCTTAAAATATGAGGTGCAATCTTCTGACCATATTAAGTGTTGGTTGTATCTTATACCTCTCTCCCTTAGACTATCATAGAAAAATTTAAAGCATCCTTGCACGAACTCTGAGGAATGTGTATGATCATCGCTAATATAGAAGTGATATTGTATTATAACCTTTTTGTCCTCCTATGTGCCATCATGTGCATACATGAATACTATGTGTACACAAATTGTAACTTGTGTAGAGTGATAATACATACATTGTACTTCATTTTAAGTTTTTAGTATATAATTCTTTGCAAAATCAATGATAGAGACAATAGTACCGAATGGGAAAGTGTCCTTGCACAACTTGAATTTCTCATCTAACCACCTAGCTCTATGTGTGTGACTTATGTACTCATAAACTAGTTTGTCTTGAAACATCTTTATAAAATCATCTATGCATATATCCATTTTCACTAACTCACACCTCTTTAATTATTTTCCATATTTAGCACCATATGTGACTGACTTGTATTTTCCAAAAGAAAGTAGTTCTTGCCCAATTTCATGAATCTATGCAACTTTTGAAAACCACCACTTGTAGGACAAAATCCTTTCAAACACATCATCTTATTAGTGTACATGGAAAACTCAACATGACCCCTAAAACATGTATTACATGCATGATTAATCCTAACATAAAATGGTTTTGTCATCTCAAAAAAGCTTTGACTAATTATAATATGAGGAAAGCTTTGAAGAAACCTTTCATAAAAAATTTTGTGTCATATCTAAGTAGTGTTTTGGATGTGGGTCATGATTTCTAATTCTAGTTCATCTTTTAACAACATCTCTTTGGTTGGGTGAAACCCTTTTGTTTTCACACCAATATTTCTCAATTAATGTTCTTAGTACATCAACAACCTTTTCCTTGCATGGGAATCTACCCAAGAATGCCCAAAGAGAATTATTGTTAGGATCCTCAATTTTCTCTCACCTATCTAAAGCATGGTGTAATGTGGTTCTACTTATCTTTAATGACTTGCTTGTTTATCTTATTAAATAATATTTTTTCATTTCCTTTCCCATTATGGTTGATGTGTGGACACGATGAGTAACAATAGCATCTTTAGAGCATGATTTCGAACCAATGGATTGGTATGCATCAAAAATATTTCTCACAATAGTTCTTTCACTATTATTTTTAGATGTTCTTAATCCCAAAATTTTTATTGTATCTCTAAATTTCAGATTTTTATTCATTTTAACAACTAATTAGCATCTTCCACTTTGATTTAAGTTTTCAAAATAGTTATTCCAAATTCTTATAACCATTCTTCTACAAGCTCTCTCAAAAATTTTATCATGCATTGGCCTCAAAATATTTTCATCAATGTCTATTAGAAACTTTGGTTTTCTAATAATTATTCTAGGAGGTGTTAAGATTGGTGCATTCATTACATCATTTTCTTCAAATGGTAAATCTTCTTAATTTCATTAACATGTGCATTCATTAAATTATTTTCAAATGGTCTATGTTCATCACATTCATTAATTGGATTCATCTCATGCATTTGAATTGGTGTATGTTGATCATTTTGATTTGGTGCATTCATTATATCAATTTCAATTGTTGAATGTATATCATTTTCATTATGTGCATTCAATAACATACCTTCATTTAATCTCCTCGTGCATTCCCTTTGTCTTTCCTTTGCTACCTCTCATTGTTCAATTGATCCTCTCTTGTTCTTTCTCATTGTTGATATTGATTGTCCTACACATACCATCATGAGGATAATCCACAATCAAATAGCATCAAAATAACAAATGAGCATGATTTTATTATAATTTAAAGTAACCATGATAAAATAATTTCAAAAAGAGTCCAAAAAACAAGACAAATCAATCATTTCAAAGAAACATTAAAAATAAAATAAACAAAACCCGATTGTTACTATCTAGAAAATCATGTGCAATAATAGTGGGGCATTCAAACAACTTGCACTGCTAGCTTTTAGGCTATTGGGACTCAAATCAAAAGATTTCCTCATAACCCGTATGAGTTATGTAAAGTAATGATAATTTCCCATAACCTGTACGGGTTATGTAAACTTATGCCAACGTTCACAATTTCTCATAACCCATACGAGTTATATAAAATTAGAGAGATAAGATAAGCAGAATGAGAGAGAGAGAGAGAGAGATCATATAAACATAGAAACATATCATATATGTAAATCTATACAAATTTGTATTGTATTACACATTTACAAGAAAAAATTTTAATGTCTTCATAACCTGTACAGGTTTCTGAAGATATATTATATGAAACTAAAAAATGTTCTTTTATGTTTTCATAACCCATATAGGTTTTATAGAACTCAAAATTGTGTTTTTTCTTATCAAAACTAGAGTGGGTTATTTTGTGCACCATAACCCGTATGGGTTATGGATTGGTAAAAGGTTTGGAATATGACCCTAAGGCTTGCAAGCCCATTTTCCCTCTAATTTTGTCCATTTGCACATTTTTTCTTCTTTCAACATGATTTCTTGACTTCGTCATCATCAACTTTAGATATGATCAAGTGGGTATCTCCAAAATTACTACAATCATCTCACACATCTTGTAAGCTTTCTGACCATATAATTTTTTCTATTTTTGGACAACATTAGCATATTAAACTTTAATTTTCTTTACCAGTGTCATCACAGTCCTCATAGATATATGTCTACCATTTTTTTAATAACTTTTGATCTACTTGACCAAATTCAAAACAAATTACATATTACTGTTCTACACTATATTATATACACTTTTACAAGAAAAGATTGCAATTTAGATTATTTTGATGCATGATATGCCCATCGCATGAACAAGTACCATATTTTCAGGATGCAGTCACTTCAAAAAATCATAAAAAGTAAAATACTCAACCAAAAATTACAAAAAAATGCACAACTTCTACATCTCACTCTTACCTATCATCCTACCAAAGTTTTTTGCAAAATTCTAAATCATACTATAGATTTTGTGAAGTGCACGAAAATAACTATGTTATATTTTTTTGAAAAAACATGGAACAGTTTTTCATGTGCAAGAGGTTTGACCCTCTTAATATTATCCATTTTTTTAAAATCATATTTTAGAAACTAGATTCAGAGTACATGAACCTCAAATATCTCTGTGAAGTTCAGGTTTCCCTAATTTTAGAAAAAAAGTGGCCACTTAACACAACTCCTAGTTTTGAGTGCATGAACCTCAAATATCTCTGTGAAGTTTAGGTTTCCCTGATTTCAGAAAAAAAGTGGCCACTTATACTCCCCTTTTTGTTCACCATCTTGGTGTAGTTACTCATGTTGTAATAATTTTAATAATTATATGTTGGAATCCATTCATTAGTTTTTTCTATGTTTGATGTTTTCTTTTTAATTAGAATTTTATTTGTATTGAGTGATAGACAATCATAGGAATTCACTTCGATATGCTTCCTAGTCGATCTCACAAGTTAGATTCGCAACCCTTTTATTTTTAATTATTAAAAAAAATTATTTTTTGTCAGAACGTCGACGACTCGTCAAATTCCTCTGATAGAGATGTTGTATGTCTGATAGAATCCTCATCAGATTTGCAGCCCTAACAGCTATCAAAAGTTTGACAACCTTTCAAATTCCACCGACGAGGATGTTGTATGTCTGACAACATCCTTGTCATATGTGCAGCCCCTAATAGTCATTGGAATCCTGACAACCTGTCAAATTTTACCAACAAGGATTTTGTTAAATATACAGCATCTTCAGATAAAACCTCTTGTTATAAATTTGATGCATAATAGTGTCAAAATTTTGATGTTATTAAGCATTGTTGGACATACCAATGACAAGTTTTTGACGGTGAAGTTTGTTGGCAGTTCAACAACATCCTATCAAAATTCCAATAAAAGGTCATAAAAAATATGCCTCAAATGTATTAGTGCATGCTCATGCTTCATGCCTTCTAGAAACTTTCTTTCATCAATTAAACATATTCTTACATTACTACACAATTTTTTGGTGTTTCCTTTGATGGCTTCATCTTGTGTCAAACACTATCCTCTGTTAAAGAATAGGTATTTGCATACCAATCATGTATTTCATGATGATCAAATTATCATGGTCTCCCTAAAAATATGTGAAAAAAATCCATAGGCATAATATCACATAATACCTCATCATGATAGTTTCCAATTTTGAACTTTACTAGACATTGTTCATTAACCAAATCCTTCTGGTACTTCAATAATCAAGAAATTTGATAGGGATTTGGATGCCTCCTCTCCAACTTCAACTTGCTAACTATTTCCTCTGAAGTAAGGTTATTAGTACTACCACCATCTATAATGATATTATAAAATTTACCATTACACTAACATCTTGTGTAAAATGAACTCTTCATTTTTGTTAGTTCCTGAATAATGGTAAAATGGACTCACCTAATTGAATGTATGTGTGGGAGAAATATGAGATCCACTTCTAAATCCAAATTCCCAAAGGAGAGATCCAAATTGATCAACCAAAAGGTTAATGCACAATCGAATCAATCTATAGAGAATGTGAAAGAGGAAGAAGACCTTATATTTCCCTATAAAGGAGTTGTGTGTAAAATTTGAAATAATTGAAAGGAAAATACTAACCTCAAAATAGGGCAAATCTGGAAAATGCTAATTTATGATGTCTGTGTGTAGTTTTGGACAATTATGCAACCTATTTTGGACTGGAAACATCGAGATGAAGAAAACCTAGAAAACTTTTATCTTTCTGACATCAGATAGTCTTTGACCCTCATAAAAGGTCAAAGGCTACATTCTTATTCTGAAGGTCAACTTTGACTTTGTTCGCAGATCTCAGAAGTTCACTAAAAAGGGTATCTGAATCCAATCTCAGATCCAAAGTTCCGCACCTTCACCTACAAGAAAAGGATGGTTTTATTGTTTGTATGAGGGGTTTGCCTTGGTTAAACCCCAATTTAGGAATTAACCTTGAAATTGAGTTGAATTGTAATGTGCATAAACAAAGCAAAAGAAATAATTCACCTTGCTTATGTTGAAGTCCCTGTAGAGGATTCGAATCCTCAAATCCACAAGTAGGGATGCTCCAATGGATGTAGAATGACTATAGGATGTATCAAATCAATGGCATTTGATCTTCAACACCAATCTTGATTAGATCTTTTCATATGAGGAGGCTTGGATGAATGTAGAAGGGTGGATCTTCAAGGGGGCTCCAATAGCTAATAATGAATCCTTCAATAGCTAATAATGAATCTCCTTGATGGATAGATGAATTCTTAAACACTTTATTTCTTGAAGGATTTCTTGAATACTTGAATTCACTTTCTTGCACTTGAGAGTGTGCTCATGAAATTGCTTAATTATGGATGTGTTCTCACAAAACTTGATTGAGAAAATGAGAGAGGAAGGCTTCTTTTTATAGAGAACTAGGGCACAAACCTCTAGAGGGGCCACCTTGGAGAATTAAATCCCAATTAGGTCCTAACCTTTAGAAATATACCTATATTAAATTAAATTTAAGGATTTACCATTCCAAAACTTGAAATGGTCGACCCGAAGGCGGGAAAAAGAATCTTTCCCAAACCCAATGCCCGAAAATCAGAAAAACTTGAAATTTAAATTGTGGGTCAAGGACAAGGTCAACTCTTCCCTAGGTTAGAGTCAAGTTCAACTTTGACCCTTAAGGTCAACTTTGACCTTGAGGTCAAAAACCTTAGGACCCCAGCCTAGAATGCCAAGAAATGTAGATAGGAAGTGAAAAATAAAAGTAGAGGGAAGCAGAATAGGGGGAAAGCCCAATACATGCAAAGACTCAATCAAGGTGCTTAACATGAGCCTAGAACACTTACTCAGAGGGCTAAACACTCTTATCATGGAAGTGCTTCCATTTTAAGATGATACAGTTCCTTATCATTTAGTAAGGCTAATCTAGTGACAAGAACCTATCCTCTTTTAGTATCTTCAAAATTTGAAGACTCAACATCATTACATGTGAAACTTGTTTCATTTCCCTCTAGTCTCCTATTTGTTCTTCCTTCATGTTGGGACACTCATAGTCTCTTTTTACTTCTCTGCAATGGAAACATGTTCCACAAAAACCTCCTCTTCATCTTTCATCACCATTATTTTTTTCATAAGGATGATAATATTTATTTCCCCTCTAATTCATACTGAAACTAGAGTCATCATTCCTCTTTTGGTCTTTATTTCGGCCTCCATAAGATTTTTCACTAGTCTCTCCACAATGACCTCTTACATTTTCCTTTCTCTCAAACTTCTTGTCATGTTTCTCTTCTACCTTCAAAGAAAATTGATATGCATCTTCAATGGTAGACATTATTACTATTATAAAATATTCTTGAATACTAGGCTTCAGCCCATATATTTAATAAGTAACTCTCTCCTTGTTGGCTTCAAAATGACCTATTTTGATAATGAATCAATAGAATTATTCTATATATTATTGGATATATTTTCCCAATTGCTTCAAACATTTCATTTTCTTCAAAAAATAAACCTCATAGTCAAGAGGATTAAATTATCTATTCAGTTTATCCACCATATGATCTCATCTTGTTAGCTTCTCCTTTTCTCTTCTATTTCTCTCCAGCTGAACTCCATTCCACCAAATTTTAGCATGGTCTTTCAACTTGGCCTTTGCAAACCTAACCCTCTCAGGATCTTCTACTTCATACTAAAAATAATCTTCCATATCATTGATCTAATCAATCAAATCTTCTAGATTAAGTTTTCTAGAAAAGGTAGAAACTTTAATTTTTGGGCTCTTTTGATATTGTAAATGACCCTCAAAAACCTAGACTCATCAAGATTTTTGGCCACTTCTTTCTCTTCTTCAAACTTTCCTTCTTCAAATTCATCCACACTTTCATCTCTTTCACTAATGTTGGCTCCTCTATGAAAATCCTCTTGTATTTCTTGTACTTGTCTCTAAAGGGATCTAAAACCCTCTTCTCTCACACCATCAATTCTTCCACCACAGTCTCTTCATGTAGGCCATTTTCTCACTTATATTTTAGACCCACAACCATAGTCCTGGTGCAAACTACGTCAAGTTTGGTGATCTATTCCACACTTAGGAACATTTTCTCTAATACCACTTTGAAGGCCCACACCACCCTTACAAACTCATGACCAAATACAAAACAACATATATATGAAGAGAAAATAAAAATTCTTCACAAAGCATGGATTGATAATAATTAAAGATAATTACAATTCTTCCAAATGGTTGAAGATGAGATCCTTACAACTTCTTGAGAAAGAGATCATTCAAACTTATTACAATATGAGGTCACTATAACATGTTACAATATGAGACCTGTTGGCAATTTGGCTGAGTTAGATACTTAGATGTTGTCATTATGGAAACATATGATCTACATGAAGATTGCATAGGACAGAGAGCAAGTATGACAGAGCGCAAAGAAAAATTATCTAAGTATGAGACAGTGTTTTTGCCAGTGTACCCATAGACATTTTTTATTAGCGACATTGATTCGAGTAAGTTTAGTGCTTGCGCACTTGAACATAGATACCATGGGGACTATATAAGACCCACCTAAGAGCGCAAGTCAATACAAAATGTACGGAAGAAGTTATCACAATTTTACTAAAGACAATGTCTAGCTGACATGACAGAATATGAAGACAGAATTGGTAAAGAGTTAAGGGATTATTTTGTTTATCAAAATAATGTCTTAACAATATAAAGGGAAGACATCCTAGATGTTAACACTTGAGTAAAGGTATATTTTGTATAATGCTTATGATAAGCCGACTGTAAGAGTTATTAGTCTTAATAACTTGTATAGAGATGTAATGATGTAATGTATGAAGTATAACATGAAAATATAGTGATAGTGAAAAAGCAAGTGAAGAGATATTGTTGCAAAGTTTTAAGCAGTATAAGGTTATGTACCTTGATACATTTTTGTAATCTATAACTATTGTACATTACTTGTTTGGGTAGTGGGCTCATCTAGTAATCATATTTAATACTACCAACTCTTAGTAGGGTTGAGGCTTCTAACCAGGCCTAAAGTCCCTTAATCAAGACTAAGACACTATATGCATGTAATAGGCTCCTAACAGGGTCAACATCCTTAACATGATACTTTTGATTAGAGGATCTTTGTGGGTACCATCCCCACCAGGGTTTTCCCTTGGCCAGGGTTTCCTCGAGAACAAATAATGTGTTATGATTTCATTTGTTTTATTTCTATGCATGTTCTTTAGTTTACTATGTTATGCATGCATTAAGATAATCTGTTATATCCATAATTGGGCAAAAGTAAAATTTTGTAGAATACTGATTTACCCCCCCCCCCCCCCCCCTCTCGGTATTCCCTATTTCTAACAATTGGTATCAGAGCTTAGTTACTTGGAAAAGAATCATTCAAGGAAAGCCTAGCAGCTTGAGTAAGATCTCCATGGATATGGATCAGCTATAGAAGAATCTTGAAGAAGATCTTGAATAGATTGATATGCTTATTGAAGAAAGAGATACTATGAGAGGAAAATATGATGATGTAAAGAACCTCATTGAGAAACTGAAAAACAAGTTGGAAGATCTGAAATTAGAAAAGGAATCTGCAATTCAAATTGAAGATTGTGATGACAACCTAGAAAAAGAGAATGAGATCCTTAAACATGAATTGAAGATAGAAAATCTAAAGTTAAGTCTGAAAGATGGAAATGGCAAGAATGAAACAAGTCTAAAATCAGAAAATGAAAACCTGAAGCTTGATAATGAAGGGCTAAAATCTAAACTTAGTAAAGTGACATCTAAACTTGAGAAAATTAATTTGCAGTATGTTGAACTTGAGAAATACAATACAATTGTGAAAGGTGAACTGACTCAATCTAAGCAGCAACTTGAAAGACTATATTCAACTAGTGAGAAGATTGATGAACAAATGTCTTATCTAAAACCATTCTATGATAAAACTAGTCTTGGATTCAACTCATCTAAAGCAAGTAAAGAAAGCAGGAAACCAGATTTGAAAATACCTGAAAGTATAGATGAAAAGAAGTCTGATGAAGTGGACAAATCTGAAGATGCACCTAAAGAAGAAAAACCACCAAAGAAAGAGGAGTCACCTAAAGGTACACAAAGAATTTAAAGGTAGATGCTTTGTTTGTAACACATTTGGTCACATGAAGAAAGATTGCACAGCTAAGCAATTCAAACCTCTTAATGGTTATTGTTATAATTGTCATGGTTTTGGACATAGAGCTATGGAATGTAGAAAACCTAAATTTGTTGAGAATAATAATAGTATTAGAATGTTTAGAAATACTAACCATGTAGATAAGAGACCTACTAAAGATATGAGCAGAAGAAATGGAGTAGCATGTTATAGATGCAACAAAGTTGGACACATTGCCAGAAACTGCAAATCACAAATCAATCAGTCTGGACCAAGATATGGAAATAATGGAATATTTTGTCAGATATGTAACATAATTGGACGTACAACAAGGTTTTGCAGAATGAACAATAGGGTTTCTCATCCTAATCCTAAGCCTAGAAGTCATGCAAGGAGAAATGATAGTGCAAGTAACAATCAGAAAGGATGTTGTAGTAATTCAGAAGAAATAAAGTTTGTCAAAGCTACAAATCAAGAGGACATAGTCAGCACTAAAGGTAATTAGAAAGGTGAAGTATCAAGTCATAAGAATGAATCTCTACCTAACCCATCTCAAACTATTTAATTCATGAAAAATACAGTAGAATAGGAACTTAGAATAGTGTAGAAGTAGAAATAAGATGAATTGAGTCTTGCGCATTTAATGCAAGGTAGTATATGATGTATTGATGCTATGGTTAAAAGCGCATACAAAAAATATTGTGTTTTGCAAGATCGCAAGAAGTTTTAAGTTTTGCAGGTTAGTAGAAACAACTTTTTGGAAAGAAGCAGTAAAAGAATTGAATGTGATGTCAAATCTATGTGAGATTGAAAGGATAAAAGGTTATGATTGGTATTATTTGATCATCAAAGTGAATACAAGTGCTAAGGAGATCAAAGAGAAGTGTTTGAAAGAAGTTTTGCAAGGATTTGGTGAAGGATTTTCATGCTGAATCTACGCAAGCCCTAAAATCTCAGGATCGAGGTATTTTACTTAGCAGATCTCTAAATCAGTTAAAGAATTTGTAGAAGTCATGGATGTTTCATTGATTCATAATGTCAGAGATAAGAATAGACCTAAAATCAAAAGGAAACCAATAGAACCCTTGGAGGAAGACCCTAAGTTAGCTTTATCATCTGTACTAGACAGAGTTTTGCACTTAGAAAATGTTAGAAGCTATTTGGGATGTACACTGAGACTCTAAGTGATAGTGATTTCATAGAAGAATATCAAAAGATCTAAAATCAAGACATGTCATTGAAAGTAGGGTTTGAGCATTTGAAAGATAATGAGATCATTAAGTATTATTTACAATATGAGTTTGATGATGAAGAATGCACCAAGATAATCTTAAGCAGAATTCACAAAGGGAAGTCTTGGTTAGATGACAGAGTGATAGAAATCATAGATAACCTAATTCATGAGGTAACTAGACTATCTAAAATTGGAGCCATACCTATGAATGAGAAAAACATGAGAAAAATAGTCATAGACAACACAAAATCATCTTACAATGGCAGAGGAATAGTAATTAGCAAGATACATCAAGATGATGTTAGATATTTGTGCAAAATCCTTACAGCTAAGTTTTGTGCAAACTCAAGAGAAGATGACATGGCAGCTGGAATGATACATGTAGCCTATTTAATGTGTGTTGATAAAGTTCAATTTGACATGTGTGAAATTTTGATAATTTAGTTGTTTGAAAACTTGGAGAAGATTAAGAAGACTAAGAACTCTCAGTTTAGATTTTCATCATTGATCACTTATATGTTTTTCCATTTCATAAGAAGATTCCCTTACACTATTGGTGATTATTGGAATGATGGTAAATCTACAATGTAAAAAATTAACAAAGTGTATATGAGGCATGTTATTGACAAGGTAAATGAGAGTGCAGTATTGGTAATCAAAACATTTCAGAATTTGATGTCAAGAAGAACAAGGATTTCACAGTCATTAGTAGAGAAGTACAAAAATGAGATATGTTTTATGGTTGATACTAACTTTACATTCATTGAAGTAGTAGAACCTAGAGTAGAATTCATAGACCCTCTTGGCTATGAAATTTCTAAAACAGAGACAGAAGAGTATGTGAGTAGATTGCTTAAAAGCAAGTTGGATATTTATAGCAATAGATTTGGAACCTTTGAGGAGAACTTCAACTCCACAAAGACTATCTTAGAAGAGAAATAGTCTAAGAATAGAGTAGAAAGTAAAATTAAGAAAATATTAAAGGACACATGGATGACTGAACAAGAATTATTGATAGCAAAGCAAACACCAGAAACAATTAGAGACATAGGATAGAAGGAAGTTTTGTCTGTTCCACCTCTATCATCAACTATAGCACAACAAACAAACATACAGATCAAATTAAAAGTGGAAGAAGCTGAGAAAAATCAAGAAGCCAGAAAGTCCAGTAGATCATCCTCTTCTACACCTGATAAAAGACTGAAAGAGATTGCTACTAGACCAAGAAAAAGGCACAAAAATTAAGTGCCACCAGTACAAAGGAAGATAGCTGAAATAAAATATGATGAAGAGACCCCTGTAAAGAAGAAAACTTGGAAACCAAAGATAGAAAAAGTAAATGAACAAATCATACAAGATGGAGATTTTTCAAAGATGAACAAGTACTATGATCTCTACAACTACTCAGAGAGATTGAACCTTGAAAATGCAGTTGTGAGACATATGATATTGACTGACAAGAAGTTTGATACAATTCAGGGAAAGATACCTGATGATTTGTATGAAAAGCTAGTAAACAGGAGGAAAGAGCATCAGAGGAAGATATCAAAATTAGAGAAAATCTTGTTAGAAAGTTATGTATTGTTAAGGATGAAGAACATTTCATGTAGATTATGAAAGATCTGAAAGATGCTAAAAATACTTACACAATCGAATCTAGAAATCTGTCTACATTAGATTATGAAAGATCTGAACACCCATCTGAGAACAAAGAAAAGAAAAATTTAGATTATGGGAGGGAACTATGAGGAAATAAACAAGGAAATAGAACAAGCAGTAGTTAAAGTAATGACAGAAAATGTTAGAAAACAATCAGATGCAGCAAAACCAACAAAGCAAGTAAAGGAAGCAAAATAGTTGAAAATTCCCTCTCCACCAGCTATTAACATTGAAGATGAAACAATGAATGTGTAAGGAACCACGATCACTTTAGATAGTGATGATAATCTTTTTAAGAACCTTGAGAACATTGTTGACAATTTGGCTTTTGAAGAGTAGGACAATGCTAGAGGAGAAGAAAAGACAGACACAAGAATTGAAGAGTCAAAGGAGACAAAGAAGAAAGTATCAGCCCCCACTCAAGAAGAAATCAGTCTTACACCTGTGATTGGTAAGAAAACTCAAATTGGATCTATATTTGAAAGTTTGGGAAAAGAAGTAGATGATGATGATCAGATGGAATTGATCACATCTCTGAATAAGATTATTGGGAAGAATAAGAAGGTAAAAAGCCTTGAAGGATCCCTAAAGGAGCTAACTGAGAAGTTACAAAGCATTGTAACCACACAGATTGTAGAGGCTAACCCACTTGAAAGAGAAAAGAAAGTAATGAATACATTTGATGATGAGTTTACCAACTTATCTGATGTAGCTAAGGTGAAAGCACAAGCATCCTATGAGGCCAAACTACTTCTGGACATAAGTCAGAATATCGGGAATGATATCAACAATATAGATATTTGTATAAAAGACTTGAGAAGGAACTTGGACAGAGTTAAAACTTTATACATTCAGTGTACAAAATCTGAGAACCTAATATCAAAAGAAATGTAGAAGATTAAGATCAAAGAAGTAGAAATTCAAACAGAGGTAAATCTTCTTTCAAGCCCCAATGTGAAGATACTTGATATTGAGAAGAAAATCTACAAGATTTATGATGAGATAAGAATTATACAAGATGACAAGGATAGGAAGCTGAAAAGATTCAATCTTCTAAGAGAGCATATTTCTATCAAATTGAGCATTGTTGAAGGACAGTTGGAAGAATGTCTTTCATCAAAGACATCTTTTTAGAAGTTCAGTTTTGCAAATCTCCAAGCCTATGAAATTGCATCTTATGGATTATGCGCACTACTTAGTGTGGCAGATTCCATTAAGAAGGCATGGGAGAAAGAGATAGAGACCATGAAGATTAACTTTGCAGATTGTGTTGCAAGCTTACCGGCTTTGCAATATTGAATCAAAGTATAACATTTTTGTCTGAACACAATTTTGACACCCTCCTTACCTTTTTTGTCATTGTTGTCAAAGGGGGAGAGATATATAGTAGAAAATTGATAAATATGATAAGGATGTATACTCTTAGGGGGATTATAGTATGTTTATAAGATTTATGGAGTTATAAGGATAGTTTATACATATTTTTGTTATGGCCACAATTTTGAGATTTTGAAGACTAAAGACTTAGCCAATTTTCTCATATGTTGCCACCAATGACAAAGGGGGAGATTGTTGGCAATTTGGCTAAGTTAGATACTTAGATGTAGTTATTATGGAAAAAAATGATCTACATGAAGATCGCATAGGACAGAGACCAAGTATGACAGAGCGCAAAGAAAAATTGTCTAAGTATGAGACAGTGTTTTTGCCAGTGTGCCCAGAGAGAGTTTTGATTAGCGATGTTGATTGGAGTAAGTTCAGTGCTTGCACACTTGAACATAGATACTATGATGACTATAGAAGACTCACCTAAGAGTGCAATTCATTACAAAATGTATAGAAGAAGTTATAACAGTTTTACTAAAGACGGTGTCTAGCCGACAGGACAGAATATGAATACAGAATTGGTAAAGAGTTAAGGGATTATTTTGTTTATCAAAATAATGTCTTAACAATATAAAGGGATGACATCCTAGATGTTAACCCTTGAATAAAGGTATATTTTGTATAATGCTTATGATAGGCCGACTGTAAGAGTTATTAGTCTTAATAACTTGTATAGAGATGTAATTATGTAATGTATGAATTATGACATGAAAATATAGTGATAGTGAAAAAGAAAGCGAAGAGATATTGTTGCGAAGTTGTAAGCAATATAAGATTATGTACCTTGATACATTTTTGTAATCTGTAACTATTGTACATTACTTGTTTGGGTAGTGGGCTTATCTAGTAATCATATTTTGTACTACCAACTCTTAGCAGGGTTGAGGCTTCTAACCAGGCCTAAAGTCCCTTAATCAAGACTGAGACACTATATGCATGTAATAGGCTCCTAACAGGGTCAACATCCTTAACATGATACTTTTGATTAGTGGATATTTGTGGGTACCATCCCCACTGGGGTTTTCCCTTGGCCAGGGTTTTCTCAAGAACAAATAATGTGTTATGAGTTCATTTGTTTGATTGTTATGCATGTTCTTTAGTTTACTATGTTATGCATGCATTAAGATAATCTGTTATATCCATAATTGGGAAAAAGTAAAAGTTTGTAGAATACTGATTCACCCCCCCCTCTCAGTATTCCCTATTTCTAACAAGACCATTACAAATTATTGAAGAAGAGAGCTCCTCACAAATTCTCATATACCTTACTTATATAGGCACTTACTACCCAAGAGATTACAATAACAACCAATGTAGAATAAAATTTGGAGAGAGTAGATATAACTACCATGCTACAAATATTAAATACAAGATGAAAAATATTAAATGACACCTAATATGGTCCCATGAAATTTAATTAAATCATATGTTATAAAAAGTAACTTTATGTTTTTTATTTTTTAAATTTAAAAATCACCATTTTTTCCCTTTCCTTTTTTTGGGGATTCTCTACTTTTTTTAAATTTCCTATTTTCAGGGTTCCCTATTTTTTGGGGGAATTTTCTATAATTTAGGGAATTTTTCTTTTCTTTCTACATTTTTATTATTGTTATTATTATTATTATTTTATTATTTTTATTATTTTTATTATTATTTTATTTTTTTGGTTGATGCAAAATTTCTCTTACACACTGCAAGCTTCTACATCAAGGATGACGATCAATGATACAATTTAGCCTAGCCATCTATGAATGTGATCAATGGTTCAGTAGGGCATCTATGATGAGTGAAAGGTCACCTAAAGTTGCATCGGCCATTATGTGCCATGTGATGACACTCGCACTCTTGAGTCTATGCATCAACCAATATTAGATCATAGTAGTGACCTTTTGTTTATATGACTTGGTATCTTCTACCCAAGAGATTACATTGGGTTACACTATGTCATCTCCTAGTTATTGAACCACAAGGCATGAGTGTTGGCATTATTTCCTTGAGTGCATTATACTTATGATGACTATCTTCAAAAGTATGATGGAGTGGGCATAAGGGTCCACATGGCCACCAGGTCATGTGACACATCGCTATTGGGGAATAGTGTACAAGTGGTGAACTAGATCTAGTGGCTATGGTATCAAGCATGTTGTGCTCATTTTTACCCTTTTTCTCTTTCTTTTAGTACTTATACTATTGTAGATATCATGTTCTTGTTTATTATTCTTTCTTACTTATATTTATATTATAAACTATTCGTGGCATCAATTATGCGGATTAGGTACTTTCAAATGTGGAGCTAGTTGTATTTTAGCCATATGTTGGAGTTAGCATAGGAATTACTATATTTGAAGCTTAATTTTCTTAGTTTCTAGGAGTAGGTTTCAGATTAGCACTTGTGCCTACACTTTTACATCTACACTAATAGACATCTTTGCCTATAGATTGTCGTCTATGTACCACTAGTAGATTTTTGTCTCCGTGTCACTAGTCTGAGACTTTTATGTCTCAAAAATATTGTAAACTTTCAATCAAAATTTACACGCATTGAACTAGTGCCGACAATATTTAGCATCTCCAATATGGAGTTTGGTATCTCCTTACCACTAGATTGAGACACTATAATTAGAAGGTAATTTCTAGTAATTTATGTCTACACATTTTGGATCAATATATGTGTGGTTTGGTATCTTTTCCTACCCTTGCGTCTATACTTTGTTTAAGATTCTAGCTTAGTTTGATTATTACTTAGCCTTTTCTTTATTCTTCGTTAACTATTAGATGGTTTTATAGCTTGGTAAATAAATATTGGATTTTTAATCATCATAGGAACACAATCCTATTGGTTCTTAAAATTAATCTCTACTTAGATTCAGAGGATTGACCTAGTCTCCTCTATTGGAAGTTGTGAGTTATTGTCTAGATTTTCTTCTTGTAGCTTGTTGGACATTGTTTGAGCTCCTGTTAGGAAATCTTAGGAATGTGTGTATCCTATTCTAAGTATGTTTTTGGGTTTTCTTAGAAAAAATGTGTGTGAAGACTTCCACTTGTGTACAATTGTGAAATGATCATTAATATCATTGCATTATTTCTTATATATTTTTATCTATTTTATACACTTTTAAATGTAATTATTGTAAAAGAAAATAGTAATTCTACACAATGTTATGAGGGTTCCTTTGTGGGGCATTAAATTTGGTATTAGATCCCATGTTCATACACTACGAGCTCTAGTGTATATGTACCCATTTTGATTGATGTAAATGTGTGTGATTGTTATGATTTATTTGAAGCTTAATATGCTTCCCCTATTGCCTTAGTGTGGCTTTTTAGTAATTTTTTATGTTGGTTCTAATCTTTATCTTATGTATCTCTACAGGATGCCTCCTAGGAGCAAAGGTATTTATCATAATACTAATGGGGAAGGCCATGACGAGAATCATGAGGAAGAGCATCAATAAGAGGAATGCACGGAGGATCATTAGGATCATTAGAAAGATCATCATTGAGGTGATCCGGATGGTGACTAGAGATTTGGTTATGATGGTGAAAATAGCGATACTTAGATAGTGTAGTTACTTCAAGATCTTATTGCTTGGTTGGAACCTCACTATGAGGCATCTCTTAGTTATCTAATCATCATGATCAATTGAGAGGAGATATCATATGCATTCTCATACCCTGAATAGATCTAGAGTAGATCATAGGAGAGAGAGTAGTTGTGGATAGGGATGATATAATTACAAGACACATGAGAGACCTTTTGAGATCAAATCCACCCACTTTTAATAGGTCACATGGTGCTATAAAGGATTATTCTTATCTTATAGATCTTGATTTTTTTTTCTATGAATTTGTATGTGAGAAACACTAGAGATTGATGTACCATCATGAACATTTGGATTTTTGTGTCTACTTGGTGACATATAGAGGAAAAGAAGGTCACCCTAGATATCACTATTATTTTATGAAAGATATTTGAGGAGTGGTTTTGTGCACATTTTCTTTATAACCATCATCACCTCATGTGTTTAGATAAGTTTAACCATATTCTTTAAGGGTCCATGATAGTGGACTAGTATGAACATGGGTTATTTGAGTTGAGGTAGTATACTAGTATTACACATGATGAGCCTATGATACTACAACACTTTATTTAGGGCCTTAATATTTGTATGAGTGGTGATATTTGTACTTTCAGCCTAGGAATCTAGTGGTCATTGTAGAGAATAGGACATTCATTGAGGATAACATAGATATGGGTCTTTAAGATGGGACAAGAGTATAGGTTAGTAGTGCATGACCTTCTAGATCAGGTGCATAGGGTACTCAGGTACAACCTTGGGTTATTATGGCATTATTTTGTGTAAGGATTATTTATCTTCCTACCAGGAATATACGTATCATCAATGCAAGTTAGTGTAGTATTTGGATGACACAGATAGACATGTTGATCTTGTAGGGGTCTAGAGACCTATTTCTCTTCACATGATCTCAGCCACCCAACTAAAGCAAAGTATTTGAAAGGGTTTCCAGCTTTTTGTAGTTTTATTAGTGACCTTGATGGGTTTGAGATTTGAGAGGTGTCTCTTGATGATCACCCACTTCATATGTCTTCAAATTTGTTCCCGAGTGAGATTCCAAGCATGTTTCCTAATCATGACATAGATTTCTATTAGAATTTAGTAATCTTTCCTTGGTTTTTTATTTAATTTAAGGATAAGCCAAGGTATCCTCCTTTTATTTATTTTAGGATATTCCTAAAGGGATCTCTACATGTAATTTTTTCCTCTAGTCCTGGGAGGACAACTCATATTTTGTAATTCCTTTATTAAGGAAATTAGTTTATTCCTCCTTATGAGGATGCTCATATTTGGCACACACTTATTATGAATGTGACATTCACTCACATGGGAGTTACATGAAAAATCCTTCACTCATCTCTACTTAAGAGATGTTTTTCCACACACTTGATACAATTTTTCTCTCACAATTTTTCTCACATTCATTCACAATTTTCTCTCTTCTTCACATCTTAGTTTTATCATTATTGTATTGATATTTTTTCTCATAATATATCTCTCTCTCTCTTTAGGCTTTTCATGCCTCATTCATAACACACAAAGGGGTTTTTCTTTTCTTTTCCACTTACAAAAATCTCTTGGCTCTTGTTGGGATTCTTGGAGTATCCTCTTATTTTGTTGATTGATCTTGCAACTTTATCTCTATTTTGGCTTATGGTAAACTCCTTCTTGCACTTCACTTTCTTGGATTATTTTCATGAACTTATTTTCATTCTTGTAATACTTCTAATAATTTCTTTGTTGATCTCATTCTCAAACAAGAGTCTAATTCTCAAGCATTGTATCATATGACCACTCAAGAGTTAAGTGAGCTTCATTTTTTGTTGGAGGAGCTCTTGGCCAAGGGTCATATTCATCCTAGTGTTTCCCTTTGGGGATCCCTAGTCACCTTCATTAAGAAGATGGAAAGATATATTTAATTGTGCATTGACTAATAGAATTTGAACAAGGTGATAGTGAAGAACTAATATCCCTTGTCGGGGATTGATGATTTGTTTGATCAAACAAAGGGAGCTAGAGTGTTTGTAAATATATACCTCATGTAAAGGTATCATCAACTTCATATTCATGAGGTTAAAATTCATCAAATATCTTTTTATACCTTATATACATAATGAGTTTATAGTTATACCCTATAGGTTGACCAATGTACCATCAATATTTATGAGTTTGATGAATTGAGTGTTTTGGACCTACCTTGACCATTTTATCCTTGTATTTCTTGATGATATTTTAGTATATTTGAAGAAAATGGAGGGAAATGTGGGCCATTTATACTAGTATTTTAGTGTCTTTGTGACCTTCAACTAATTGGCAACCTAGCCAAGTGTGATTTCTTCCTGGTCAAGGTGAGGTATTTGGGTCACTTCATCTCGGGAGAGGCTATTTCTATGTATCCTTTGAAGATACATGCCATTATGGATTGGGCGGTGTTGATTAGCATTTTTGAGGTTTGTAGTTTCATAGGTTTGGTTGGTTACTATCACCAATTAATGAATGGTTTTCTTGGTTAGCACATCCTATAACTTCTCTTCAGGAGAAAGGGAAGAAATTTGTGTGGTCTAATAAGTATGTTTAATTATTTTAGGCTCTTAAGCAGTGGTTGACTAATGCACCTAGCTTGTTAGTGTCAAATCTTATAGGTGAGTTTATGATGTGTGTTGATGCTTCATTGGAGAGTGTTGGGGTATTTCTTATGAAGAAGGGACAAGTGATTTCATATGGGTCCTATAAGCTCAAGGATCATGAGGTGAAATATCTCACCCACAACTTAGAGCTAGTGGTAATTGTGTATGTGTCTATGCACTAGAGACATTTTGTTTTGGGTCACAGGTTTAATTTGTATAGAAATTGAATTGTAGCTTGTAGTATATTTTTACTCAAACAAATTTGAATACATGATAGTGTCATTGGATGGAGTTCCTTTGTGAGTGAGCCCTTGTGGGCCAATTTTAGGCTATTCCTTAGATTTAGATAGACTTTAGAAAAACCTTGGGCACATATATGGGTAAAAGTACAAACCTTTGTCACACTTTTATAAAGGAAAAGGTTAACAACACAAACTGTTCAACTTTAACAACATAAAAGTGACATTTGTGTTTAGAATTTAAAGATGATGTAAACTGATGAAATGTGTAAAACTGGATGAAGTTTATGTTTATAATTTTTTTAAAAAAAATTAAACAAGAATTGATACATTTTTTTAATTTTTGAAGTCCATTTTTTAATTGTCAAAAAATGTTATAGATGACATGTATAGCTAGTGCATAAAAAAAAGAATTCTTTTCAATGTATATTTTCTCCATTATGACTACTCAAAGTTGAACTTATCTGCAATTGATAGTTTTTGTCTCCTACCAAATTTTCCCTATCAAATCTACACCATTAAAAAAAATTACATATTCTTGAAGAGGACTCTCTCCTCCAGTGTCAAATATAAATTTTTAATTATTTGGTTATGATTTACTATTTTTTCTTTTTTTGAAGCAGCATCTTCTCGAATGTTAAAATACCTATTTACAGTATTTTGAAATTATAATATATTATCTCTAATTAAAATATTATAAAACTTATATGACAATAATCTTGACTCTGAGCTCTACGAAAGGGCATGTTTATTTTTTGAAGAAAGTTGAGTTTTGATGGAGAAATGAGCTACAGAAGTGAGAAGTTCTGCAAATTTCTATTTTTTTCTTGTTTGGTTGCCACATAAGATGCCACATAGGTAGTTTCAGCTAGAATTAGTGATGAACTACAAATGATTGAATATCTAAATGAACTGAAAGAACAATGATTAGAGATCACTGAGTACTAAAATGATATGTAAGATGATTAAATCAGTCAATATGTTGCCATTGATGTGAACTAGTCTTAACAGTACTTATCATGTTAGTTACAAGCATCTAAACATCTTTTGAAGGAGGAAAAGATGAAAAACATAGATATCTACATAAGAAAAGATGGATATGGTAGAGAAGGAAAAGGTAAACATTGGGTAACTTATTTGATGAGGCTATGGCTTTATATTGTTGACTTGAGCATGTTACATTAATCTATTATGAAGAAGAGATTTGAATTTGAACAAGTCAATGTGGTCAGTAATTAAAGATTTTTGTATACACTGAGCCAGTGCAATGTACATCGAGTTACAGTATTAATTGAGCTAGTCTAACTAGTTTTTACCGCTGTATTTCTATATTAACCGAGTATGGATGAAAACATTAAATGCTAAGATCAGCCAACTGAATGTGATGAGCTAGATATTGTTATGATTTCGAGGTTAAAGATGAAGTTTGTTATGAGATCCACAACTGACAAAATTCAAAGATGATCTAAAGGATGAGATTGAAACGTGTTATGGACTCATCTACCAAGGAAGGTTTAAGCAGCAAAATGGATGAAGGAGATTAATTGGCAAAATCTAATGGTTGATATGAAAACGCTTTACCTATCTATATAAGAGATATGAGTTTTATTGTTGGAACAATGTCGGAAGGAGACTACAGAGAATTCATGTGAAGATTATATTCATGCATGCCTAATCAATTTGGTTATTGAAGAATCGAGCTACAGAGTTTTATTGAGCGTTAGGGAATCATTTACCAAGTAAAAGTAAGTTGAGATATTGAAGGAAGTGAATTGGTTAGTGATCAAAGGATTATTTCTAAGGGCTTAGCATAGATCTGAATATCTGCAATTGAGTTGTATTTGAATTAGATCATTACTGTATTAGTTTAACCATTGATTTGAAAAATGTCTTAACTGAGTGGACTTGACAGTCTTATGTACTACCCTATGACATTCTATTGAATGTCAAGTGTTATCTTGTTGACCCCATAGTGAATTCTAGTCAAAAGTTAACTGTTAGTGATAAATCCTCTAACCAGGTCACACCTAATAATGTGTATTGTAACCTTTAAAAGGGTTGGCTCTTCATTGAGCTCACTTCAGAAGAGTGAATTATTTTGGGTTACTTGTCCTAGGTGGTTTTTCCCTTAACAGGGTTTCCATGTTAAATCATTGTGGTAAGTGTTATTTGTTATGATTGTTTCACTATCATACTTTACATATTGCATAGTTGATTTAGTCGGTAATCATAGTTGGATATTTACTAGTAATCGGTAAAGTGAATAGACAGATTGATATTTTATGTTACTGAGCTACATAATTTGGTTGAATTGTTTTCTGAAGTACATCTTTGTATTTGGGACTATAGGATAACTGATCTAATTGATTCATCCCCTATCTCAGTTATTCTAACAATTGGTATCAGAGCATATTGGTTTCTTGGAAGAAAGTTTTAAAGACTTGAGTAGAAAGATCACAAGATGTATAAGAGGGAAGTGTTGAAGTTGAACAAAGATAACTTTACTACATGAAAAAGCCATATGAGACTTCACATATCTGAAATTAGAGATTATGCATTATATTTACTGGACAATGGATACATACAACTGGATGTTGGACCTTTAACTCTTGATCAATTGAAAGATTGACATGAACACAACATTACTATGATAGAGATTGTTGTTTCACTATCTGATGCTAAATTTGAAGATGTCAAGGGTTGCACTATAGCGAAGCATATGTGGGATAAACTTTCTCTAGTTTATGGTGGTGATGTGAAGTTGATGAGAGCCAAGGTTGAAAGCTTAAGAGGATGATTTGATAACACAAAGATGAAGGAAAAGAGAACATCACACAATACTCAAACCGAATTAAAGAGCTAGTCAATGCTATTCGAGGAGTAGGAGGCATTATTGATGAAGATTATGTGATAAGTAAGATACTGAGAACCTTTCTACCTATCTATACAATCAGAATATCTTCTATTCATGAAATGAGGTCTGCACCTAATAGAACTCTTACTCTTGATAGTCTGATTGGAAAGTTAACAACTTTTGAGATGAATAATTTTGACAATAGTGTTTTACCGAGTGTTGAATCTTCTTTTATGTCATCTCTTAAGATTGATAAATCTAGCAGTAAGAATAATATAAGGAATGAAAGTGATAGTAACATTGATGATGAGCTTCATGAACTTAAAGCATTAATGGCCCAGAGACTACAAAAAGGTAAAGGAAGATATAAGGGAAAGTTACCTTTAGCTTGTTTTAATTGTGAAGAAGTTCACCATATTGCTACTAGATGTCCTAACAGGAAAGAAGAAGATAAAGACCAAGTTGGTGATGGTAAATTTGGTAAAATAAATAACAACTAGAATAATAGAGGAAACTGATAGTACAATAGAGACAACCAAGATTACAGAGACAAAGGTAAGAAGGCTTGTTACCTGTTGATGATGATGATGACACTGACACTGACATTGATGATGATGTTGAAGTAGTATTTGTTGCAATGAAAGATGATTCAGAAGAAGAGGAAAGGTATGTAGAAACAACACTTATTTCTAAAGCTAGTAAGAATGATACTTGGATCATTGATAGTGGTTATACACATCACATGATTGGTGATGAAGATAAGTTTGAACATCTTAAGCATTATAATGGAGGATCAGTAAAAATGGGAAATGATACACCATGTATGGTAAAAGGAAAAGGATCAATCTTGTTGAATGATAGAATTAGATGTGATAATGCATACTGGGTAAAGTGACTTAACTATAATTTGTTGAATGTAGCACAACTGAATAACTCAGGTCATCGAGTTGCATTTGAGAGAAAGAAGGTTAAAATCTATGATGAAAATGGAACACTTGTTGGCATTGGAGGACAATCAAAAGGTAATTTATTTATCTTGACAATGTTGAGACTTCTTGTTTGCTGGTGAAAAATGAAGATACATGGTTATGGCATAAGAGATTATGTCATGTAAATTTTGATAACATGATTAAGATCAGTAGAAAGAGAAAAGTTAGGGGATTTCCTAAACTTGCAAAACCTAATCATGTTATGTGCCATCAATGTCAGAAAGGAAAGATGACCAGATCTAGTTTTAAAAGTAAGGACTATTCATCTAAAGAAATTTTGGAGTTGGTTCACACCGACTTATGTGGTCCTATGAGAACTCAAAGCTACTATGGTGATAGATACTTTATTTTGTTTGTTGATGACTCTAAGAATTTGCAAATAGAAAAGATTGAACCAAGGATCTAGAGGTTAAAGAAAAGCACAAGAGAGATGATATGAATGCAATGATGATATTGAATTGATCCAATGAATTCACCTTGAATGATTGATGAATGATGACATAATAGGCCTCCTTATATAGGAAAGGTGATATGAGAGAATGATAAGGAGTTGATAAGATATCACCTATGCTAAGTGTAATCACATGTCCACCAAATGTGGATCATCCTCCATCATGCAATAAAGTATGTGCAACGGGATTAGGATGATAATGTGATAAAAGCACTAAAGGTGGATCTAGCACCAAAAGTGGAATTCCTCCTACACCATGTGCTTAATGAAAGTGCACACTACTAGGTGTCTCATTCACAAACTACTATGCAATGCATTAACCTAAGTAAGATTAAGTAAAGTGTAATTAGTAATATTTAATTACACCAACAATGACTATACTAGATTGATGATTGTTATTTTCTTGAAAGGAAAATCTGAGGCATTCAAATTGTTCAAATGGTATAAGGCTAAAGTTGAAAAAGAAACTGGGAAAGTATTGAAATGTTTAAGGTCTTATAGAGGAGATGAGTTTTATTCTGATGAATTCACTAACTTCTATAATGAGCATGGAATCAAAAGGCAGGTTTCTACACCAAGAACATCACAACAGAATGAAATTGTTGAAAGAAGGAACTGATAAATTATTGGTTGTGCTAGAACTTTGATGATTGAGAAAAATGTTGCACAAATGTACTGGAGAGAGGAAGCTAGCACTACAGTATATGTCCTTAACCAAGTTCAAATGAAGAAAGACACAAAAAAGACACCTTACGAGTTATGGTTTGGATACACACTAAGTGTAAGTTATTTCAGAATATTTGGTAGTAAGTTTTATATTCTGAAAGATGATAGGAATGGTAAATTTGACTCCAAAGGTTATGAAGGTTTATTCTTAGGCTATTCTACTAAGATTAAAGCTTATAAATGTTTGAATAAGGTTACTAATAAGATGATTGAAAGTGATAATGTAAGAGTTGATGATTTTGTTGAAAAGAATGATGAAGAAAGCATGAAGGAACCAGAAGACTATGGTAGGTTTATTTATGTTGAAGATCTATAATATCTACCGAAGCCACAGGCTGAGTCTACCAAGCATAAGGAAAATGCTACCGATGGTCAGCAAATGCAAATTGAGATATATGAAGAAGATACCAAGCAGGGAAATGAACCTAAAATGAATGATGAATAAAGGAGAGAATAAGTGCTAGCAAAATTTGTTAGAAGACACCATCTAGAGAATCAAATCATTGGAGATAAGAAAGCCGACATGATGACCCGAGGTAAGTTAAGATAAAATACATGCTTAGTTTGTGAATTTGAACCTAAGAATGTTAGGGATGCACTTTAAAAAGAGGAATGGATAAATGCTATGAATGAGGATTGAAAAAATTGAAAAAAATAAGATATGCACATTGGTACCTAGACCAAAAGATAAAAATGTTATTGGTACTAACTGGATTTTCAGGAATAAGTTGAATGAGAATGGAGAAGTTACAAGGAATAATGCAAGACTTGTTTGCAAGGGATATGCACAAGAAGAAGGTATTGATTATGGTGAAACCTTTGCACCTATTGCAAGACTTGAAGGATTTCAGATATTACTAGCGTATGCTACACATAAGGGATTTAAAGTATATCAAATGGATGTGAAATCAATTTTTCTGAATGTAATTCTTGAAGAGGAGGTCTACATAGAACAACCAGAAGGGTTTGTTGATAAAAATAAAAAATACATGGTATGTAGATTGTATAAATCTTTATATGGACCGAAGCAAGCATTGAGGGCATGGTATGAAAGACTACATGCTTATCTTATCAGTATAGGCTTTGTAAGAACTAGTGAAAATAGTAATTTGTATATAAAAGGAGATTCTGATGATAACATTTTGATTACTAAAATTTTTGCTAATGATATAATCTTTGGTAGACAAGATCAAATTTGCAAATCTTTTGTTGATGAAATGAGAAAGGAATTTGAGATGTCAATGTTCGGAGAGATTAAATTATTTCTAGGTTTGCAGTTTATACAATGGGATGATGGGATTTTCATCACACAATCAAAATACATTAAAGAAGTATTGAAAACTTTTGGCATGGAAGATGCAAAACCAGTAGGAACATAGATGGTCACTGGATGTAAATTGACAAAGGATGATGAATCTACAGAGGTAAATCAAACACTATACCGATCTATGATTGGGAAACTGATGTATGTTGTGCACAATAGGCTTGATATTGCACAAGCAGTTAGGATTGTGGCAAGATTTTCTGCCAATCCTAAAGAGTCACATATGGTTGTCGTTAAAAGAATTTTGAGATACTTGAAGAAGACTGAATAATATGGTTTATGGTGTTCTAAGGAAGGAAAATTTAAACTTAGAGTTTACACTGATGAAGATTGGGTTGGAAACATAGATGACCGAAAGAACACAATCGGTGGAGCATTCATTTTAGGAGATAGGCTTGTGACTTAGATAAGAAAGAAACAAGCATGTATCTCTCAGTCTACTACTAAAGAAGACTATGTTGTTGCTACTACAAATTGTTCTAATATTTCTTGGATTAGACAAGTGTTGGAAGGAATGAATGAGGTAATCACTGAGCCGGTGATTATATATTGTGACAACACTAGTGCAATAAATATTTCAAAGAATCCCATGATGCATTCTAAAACAAAGCATATATCTATTAAGTATCACTACTAAAGGGAACGAGTTCAAGAAAAACAATTGAAACTATAATTTGTAACATCTAAGGAACAATTTGCTGATATCTTTACAAAACCATTACTGAAGGACACTTTTGAATATTTGAGGACTAGACTTGGGGTCCGTCCCTTGTCTATTGGTTAATGAGGTGATCTGAAGGTTGCATCAACCTATACTTATCAGAAGATCATTCATGTTGATGCACATAGCTCACACTTTGGATTTTTTCTAAAATTGTGAAAGATTGTAGAGGCTGGAACATAAATTTATTTATCTGTACACTGAAGGTACCTGGCCGACTAATATGCACCAAACAATAGAGAATTACTTGGCTGCTAAAGAGATTTTTTATATTTTCTTTGGCATTGTTGTCAAAGGGAGAGAGATTGTATATGAAAATGAAATAAAAACTCAAGGAGAGAGATTTCATATAAAAATCAGAGAGAAGATCAAAAAGATTGCAAAAAGGGAAAGAGATTGAATATTTGTTGTTGAGAACAAGAATTTGAGAACTGAAAAGATCAAATCCGCAGGGAGATTCTACATGTAATGTTGTTATGTTTTGTAGTGATTAAACATATTAAATATCAAGCTAGGGAGAGCTTATCGAGCTACATCATTTACTTATATAGTTTTAGAATACATGTTTGGTATGTGTATGGCATATTTTTATATTTCTTGTATTTCCATCAATGCCAAAGGGAGAGATTGATGAACTACAACTGATTGAATATCTAGATGAACTAAAAGAATAGTGATTAGAGATCACTGAGTACTGAAATGATATATAAGATGATTAAATAAGTCAATGTGTTGTCATTGATGTCAACTAGTCTTGACAGTACTTATCATGTTAGTTACAAGCATCTGAGCATCTGTTGAAGGAGAAAAAGATGAAGAACAGAGATATCTACATGAGAAAAGATGGATATGATAGAGAAGGAAAAGGTAAACATTGGGTAACTTATTTGATGAGGCCATGGCTTTATATTGTTGACTTGAGCATGTTACATTAATCTATTATGAAGAAGATATTTGAATTTGAACAAGTGAATGTAGTCAGTAATTGAAGATTTCTATATACACCAAGCTAGTGCAGTGTATACCAAGGGACAATATTAACCGAGCTAGTCTAACTAGTTATCACCAATGCATTTCTATATTAATCGAGTATGGATGAAAACATTAAATGCTAAGATCAGTCGACCAAATGTGATGAGCTAGATATTGTTATGATTTTTAGGTTAAGGATGAAGTTTTTTATGAGATCCACAGTTGAAATTTTTTTCTTTATGATCTAAAGGATGAGATTGAAATGTGTTAAGGACTTATGTACCAAGGAAGGTTTAAGCAGAAAAATGGACGAAGGAGATTAAGTGGCAAAATCTAATGGTTGATATGAAAATTCTTTACCTGTCTATATAAGAGATATGAGTTTCATTGTTGAAACTATGTCGGAAGAAGGAGACTGCAGAGAATTTGTGTGAAGATATGTTCATGCATGTCTGATTAAACTAGTTATTGAAAAACTGAGCTGCATAGTTTTACTGAGCATCAGAGAATAATTTTAGAGTGAAATTAAATTGAGATATTGAAGGAAGTGAATTGATTAGTGATCAGAGGATTATTTATAAGGGCTTAGCATAGATCTAAATATCTGTAATTGAGTTGTATTTAATCAAATCATTATTGTATCAGTTTAACCATTGATTTAGAAAATCTCTTAACCGAGTGGACTTGATAGTCTTATGTAATACCCTGCGACATTCTATTGAATGTAAAGTGTTATCTTGTTGACCCCATAGTGAATGTTGGTCAAAATTTAACTGTTAGTGATAAATCCTCTAACCAGGTCACACCTAACTGTGTGTATTGTAACCTTTAACAAGGTTGGCTCTTCAGCGAGCTCACTTCAAAAAAGTAAATTATTTTGGGTTACCGGTCCCAGGTGGTTTTTCCCTTAACAAGGTTTCCACGTTAAATCATTGTGTTATGTGATATTTTTTATGATTTTTTTGATAAAATACTTTACATACTGCATAGTTGATTTAGTCTGTAATCACAGTTGGATATTTACTAGTAATCGGTAAAGTGAACAAAAAGATTGATATTTTATGTTACTGAGGTACATAATTTGGTTGAATTGTTTTATGAAGTACATCTTTGTATTTGGGACTGTAGGATAATTGATCTAACTGATTCACCCCCCCTCCCCCCTCTCAGTTATTCTAACAATTGGTTCGACCAAAACTACGGTTGACCAAACACGGTCGTGTGAGTGACCGAGCCCCTTAAGCCTCATATAAAAACTTATTTTTCTAATTACATAATTATAAAAAAAATTATTTAATAGTTACAAAATAATAAGTGATTTTCTAATTAAAACCATTTATTGGAATTTATTTATTATTTTTTTTTCTTTCGAAAGGCAATTACGAAGGACAATCATCAAGAAGGTATGTTTTTTCTTGCCAAGTATTTTTATAATTTATTTTTCCCTTTTTTTATTTTAATTAATTTTTTAAAAATTGAAACATTATTCTATTTGGTTTTTTTAAATTAAAGTATTGATTTATCTAGTTTTTAAAATTAATGTATTGTTTTTTTTTTAACTTAAAGTATTATTTTATTTAGTTTATTAATAAAAAATTGTTCAATTAGTACTTGATTTATGAACTTATAAATATTGTTTATAGTTTTTGATTGGGTATATGGTTTTTTGTATGAAGGTGAACTGAATCTTTCAATTCAATGGGGAATAAAAGGAATAGAACAAGAAAATATGATCAAATAAGAGATTACAAAAGAAAAAGGTCATACAAAATATAATGAAGATCAACATGTTGAAGTTTAAGAAGAACCTATTGATATTCAAGAAGTTGCAATTCAAGTAGGGGAACAAATTGGTAGTTCTCAACGTGGAAACATATCATTTGACATGATAAATTTGATGAACATGAATGAGGACACACTTTTCAGTCAAGTTTCATTTGAACACATGGTATCTGAAAGCTCAATTAAATTGCATTGCAAAAACATTTGGGATGAATATTTTGAAAATAAAAGCATATTTGGAAGAGCACAATTATTTACCATCTTATTCAGGAAAAGAGAAATGAATCCTATTTTGGAGTTATTAGGGGTTGATAACATGAAAAGCTCTATGGATAATGTTAATCAAACAATAGTTTAAAATTTGTAAGATGAATTGAGAAACATTAAGAACACAACTCAAGGAGCCTGTTGGAGCTCTATAATTTTGGTTGAATTTTGGAGTAACTAGTTCAAAATTTTCTCTAAGGCACATATCGATGCCCCAAAAGGCTTTTGAAATGATCCTACTTTGAGTGCAAGTAAAAAAGGACCTAATGATTTTCATAGGATACCACTTGGGACATGTGCTTTGGAGATAGCCATTTGGAGGTCATTGCCAAAATCTACACTTAGCATTTATTCAGTGTTTACTAAATGACCCACTGCAGAGGTTTGCATCTAATGCCCAATTGATAGTCATGACATAAGGAGTGTTGTAGTATGTTGTAGACATGAAAGTGAATCTCAATACCTATTTTTAGACCCCTGTGAGTTTGTATGATGATTTTTCCAAAGCCTTTTTGTTTGCATTTTATTTAGTTAATCTGAATGTGAAAATGAAAAATTATTAAGTGGCCTCTTCTTACAAGTTACACCCAGTTCATGATCACGAGAAATTGAATGTTCCTGTATATTGTAAACATGGAAATGAGCCTTCTTGGTGATTTTTAGTTTATGGTCAATCCATTTGACCACTTTGCTTAGTCAATTCCAAATCTAATTTATGAAGTTTTACTATTTCTAAGTTTAGGAAGATTTGAAGGGGTGACTTTGAAGATTGATTTTGGTTCACTAGTTGATCATTTGGGGAATCTAATTATAACCTTGTTTTCTATATGTGAAAGTGAATCTATATCTAGGGTTTCAGACCATAAGGGTCCCATTTGATAGGCTTGTGAAGTCAAATCAAAAGATGTTTTATGCAGATGGCTAGTGTTGATAGAATGGACTTTGCGGAACAACTACTTTCAGAGAATGATAACTTGTTATCGAATGATTGTTTTGAGATGATAGTTGTTTCCTTACACTTTGTATATGTAAGTCTTCTACTAGGATCAATGGTTGCTCCCCAAGTCATGATTTGATATATTTTTTAATGCACCTATTTGAGATGTGGTTCCCTCTGATTTTGACTTGCATTTACAGACCATGATTTAAATAGGTGATTTTGAGTCTTAAAATCTATTTCCATATGTATATTTGTGGAAATCCGTCTAACAGAGTGGTTATCTATATTGCAAAGTTTATGTTCACCCAGTGCCAACATCTGGGGATATGTTTTGATCAATTTTTTAAAGGCGTTCCCGGAGGCTGTCTATTCTATTTGGTAACTTTGGAAAGTAGTTGAAAATCAAGTTTTTAATTGATCTAGTGTTGTTTGAATCAAACCAGTTGAAGGAACCAGTCTTTCTGATCATGTTTAAGGTTCAGTTGTTTGAAAAGGAATTTTTTTTAGCTGGACTCACTTTGGGCCTAACTTACCTCATTCTTTCTAACTGTTGTATTGTCTTCATTTTTATGTTTTGCATCTCCATGCTTCTATTGTGCACACACTTTGTTTAGAATTGCATTATACCCTTCATGCGTCGTGAATTCTTTATTTGGTATTATGCGTGCTTCCATCCTGCTTTGCACACGTTACTTTATTCATTGCACATACTTCCTTTTGTGATGGTTGTGCACATCTTCACCATGTATTTGCATGCATCTTGTAATACCCCAAAAATGGGCTATAAGTTCATTAATCTTCTATATCAACAATTCGAATGAAATCGACATCAAAGTCCTAATCTAAGGCACATCTAAACATCATCGAATCCTAATTGATTATCTTAAATTCTGCATCGGGGAATATTCCTAATTATCTTAATTATCTTTAATTTAATGATTATTTGGCAATAAATCACATTTATCCTAAGTTTGATTAATTGAATATTTTCATATTTAATTAATTAGATTTAATATCTTGCCACTTAATTGTGTAATTAAATTTAATTCTATCTATTATTAATTGTATTATTTAATTTTGACAATAAATCCAATATCCTATGAATAATTGATTAAATTCTTATTTAATTGATTAAAGCAAGTTGTCATTATTTAATAATATAAATTTTAATAAAAATTTGATAAAATAGTTAATTAACCCATAAATTAATTATTTTATTTCAAAAATCAGTTAAGTTGAGAATAAATCACTTTATTTATTTATTAAATCATAATTATCCATGTGCATATTCAAGGACAATTAAACTCAAATTGGAAAATCAATGCAAGTTGTTAGCTTTTTGAAACTCAACATCTTTTTGAGTTTTAAAGTTGATCTAAACTTCTAATTCAAGTTGAACTATGCTTTTGCATGATTTTTGTGACTTAATTATCCTTTATTTAAAAATAACTCAAAAATCAACCTGAGTTATTTGAGTGATTTATGGCTTTTTCTCATGCACCTCCAAAGCCCTGGATTTCTATAAAACCAAGGCTCAGCTCTTCATAATTCATCCACAAATTTGCACAATCACACTGGAGAATTGGAATTGGGAAAATCAAAGCTCTTGTGAATCGACACCTTTGTGAGATCAATCTTGTTTTGCATTCATTTAGATTCATATTTCATATCATTGTTAGCATAGATACATATCAGTTTTTCATATCATTGCATAGAAAATATCAAAATAAATAGATTAATTGCATTCAATTCATATTTCATATTAGTTTTGCATTCAAATCCTTCATTTAAGTGTCGTCTAGATCACTGATCTTGATAACAATTTGAGAACATTAATCTTGTACCTACTAGAAGGCAGTAAATCGCTTGGTTAGAATAGATTTCAATTTTGCATGATTTTGATTATAGCTAACCTCTAATATTTTACTGAAGTGTTGTGTCTATAGATCAGGTACAATTTTCACACACACATTTCTGGCGCCCACCGTGGGGCCCTGAAACGAGCTTCCCTTCATTTCTATCAATCTTCTATCATTTCTCTATCAGAACTCACCTGCTATTGCCTGTTCTAGTGGTATTCTCAGTAGGACGTTATTTTTTGTTTCAAAAAAAAAAAATTGGCACTTTTTCTATCAAAGCTGTCCATACAATGCAATTTTAATTTCGGTCCATACAGTTGTCGTACAAGTTTTCAAACTATCGTACGATTTTTTTAGACTGTCATTTCATCAGATACCCAGTGTCGTCTAGGAGCATACCCACTGTCATACAAGTTTTAGCATCAAGTTTCAACTGTCATATGGTAAGAGACCCACTATCGTACAAGTTTCAGCATCAAGTTTCAACTGTCGTATGGTAAGAGACCCACTGTCGTACGAGTTTCAGCATCAGATTTCAACTGTCGTATGGTAAGAGACCCAATGTCGTACAAGTTTTGGCATCAGGTTTCAACTGTCGTATGGTAAGAGACCCACTATCGTATGAGTTTCAGCATCAGGATTTGACTGTCGTATGGTAAGAGACCCACTATCGTATGAGTTTTGGTATTAGGTTTTAACTGTCGATTCATTTTTGCAGGCAGTTTGTCAGATTTGATTTTTGGATTTTGACTAACAGCTAATCTTAACAGTTGGGATTCTCTATTTTTGATTGACTCTTGCTAGTTTTGAGTGGAAAAAGTGTAAAGTTTGCTAAAATCAGGTAAAAATCTACTAAGCGCGTTGTGAGGATCTTAGGTATTCCACTTGTGTTGATAATATTTTGATTTGGGGCTTAAAATAAATCTCTCATGTGTCTAGCTTGGGTGATTCTTTTCATGTTTTTGTTTTAAACACTTACATAATTGATACTAGGTTGTGCCCCCTTAAGGATTCATTAAGTAGTCTCAGATACTTGTGATTGATCTTGATTGCTATCTTGGGTTATTGGACTCACTAATTTTCCAGCCCCTCATTCCACCCATGGTTACAATCTCAGCGCCATAAAGGGGAGGGATCAACAGGACAGAAGCGTTAAGTGTTCCACTAGGCAACCCTTGTGTGCTTTTTGGAACTCACTTGTTTTCTAGGTTGTGGACTCGTTTCTAGCTTGTGTGAGGTGTTAAGTGCTCCACTTTGTGGACTCACCTCATATTTTCTTTTAGCATTAAGTGTACCACCTTGTGCTTCTGAATACTTTTGGATAGATTTGCTTTCAGGAATATATCTATACTCACATAGTAATTAGGACCTATGAACACTATTCATGATTCGTGAGAGATTGGATTCCCAACAAAATCCTTCTTGATGATAGAATCCTTGTAGGTAAGGAGGATACTTAGTGTGTCTCACATTCAACTCAGTTAGTGCATCTTCTCTTATTGATTGACACATTCTCTCCTAGGAGAGGTTGATAGATCACATGGGGTTGACATCACGAGCTTTGGTGAATCAAAATTGGTTAGTGCGCCTTCTCTTATTGATTGATACATTCTCTCCCCAAAGAGGTTGATAGATCACGTGGAGTTGACATCATAGACCTTGGTGAAGCAAAACTTTGTCTTAGCATGTTGGATTAATCTGCTTGCTTTGTTTGGGTTAAAAGTGAAAAGGTGTTAAAAACCTTGGATCTGGAGCCAAGTCCCCTTGTGGTATACTATTGCGAGTCACCTTGAGAGAGGGTTAACCATAGAAGACACTCCCTTCATAGGGCAAACTACATTGATAGAACCTCAAGCAGTAATAGCCATTTTCACCGTGGTAGTGACAGCCGCTATATAAATGTCCTTGTGGAAGAAATCTCCACGGGTATGGTTCATTGTTGGGTTGTTAGATCTCCCTAGCAACTCCTGAAGATTAAGTTCTTGAACTGTGTCAAAACCCTGGTGCACCGGGATTAGAGTTCACCCCTTTGGATCATAAAAGTTGCAGAGTCAAACCATTACTAAAAACCCTAGTGAGGCCAAAGTTTCATTTTCTAGGGTATATGTGCATCATTGCAAAACATTTTTGGAAATTACACAATTAGCGCTTCTGAGGATTAGAACGAATAAGTCACTTGATTGCTCATGCACAAGGTTGCTTTTTCCCTTGTTCATTATTTTCACACATGCTTGAAATCACTTGCTTGCTATTTTGCGTGCTTGTTTATCTATCTGGTTACTAAAAATGAACAAATCTGTTACAATCCTCAAATCTGGACATTGAAATTTGCAAACAATCTGAATCTGCAAACACAAAATTTTGCAAAAATTGACGTAAAATCCTTTCTAGAGTCAAAAATCATTTCAGGAAGTCAAAAGTCATACGAGTTTTTCGAAGAGTCATTTCATTACAACCCATCTGTCGTATGATTGAGTACCCAGTGTCGTACGAGTTTCTATGCTAGCAAATTCTCAAAGTCAAAATCTTGCAACTGTCGTATGAGATTTTCAACTGTCATTTCATTGCTACCCAACTGTTGTACAAGTTTTGCAACTGTTGTTTCATATCATACCCACTGTCATACGAGTCTGTAGATTGTCATTTGGGAAAATTTAGAAAAAGTGTCAGAAAGTTGTCAGAATTGCTAGATACCCAGCTTTTTTAGCCTAGTTCCAGAATCTATCAAACAAATCACTGTGTCAAGAATAGAGCAATAGCTATTGAGAATCAGTACACATGTCTCAAAGAATCAGTACACAAGAGGAAGAAGCTCTAATCACCGCTATGATGAAGCAGCTGCAACTATGCAAGTCCAGCTTGACAAACTTGAGAAAGAAAAGGAACCTAAAGAGTTCTCCATGGAATCTCTATACTCTTTTCCATTTGATAAAGAATTGTACATGTCACCATGCCCTCAGACAAAATGTGAGCAACGTGACAACCCTTATGATACTTCTTCCACAAAGAGTGACACATCAAGCTTTGGAGACTATGATGACTATGATGATAGACAATGTAATGATACCTATGACACCTTTGTTCCTAAGAGTCCTCCTCGTCATGTGTTCCTACTTACTATAAATGGGCCGTCACATTGGATAGATCGTGATGGTGATCCATATGATTCTGATTTTGAAAGAGATTTTGATGGCTTTTGTGGACAATACCTTGATTATAATCCATCTACTACTATTGAGGACTATAAAATGCATCGTGCTAGCTTGAAGCATCAATATTATAAGAATCCTTCTCCTAAAGACTCTCCTGCTGAAAATAAAGATTCTCTTCTCAAGCAAGGTCATGTTAATGTTGAACCTTTTTCTAGTGATGGTTCCCTTCCATCCCCTACTTCCTCCAATACCCATACATTTCCTAAAGCTTCAAGTCTTTCAAATCTTTCACAAAACCTTCATCCAACACAAGCCCTGATACTTTTCATGTAGTTCCCTATAGTTATCCTCTAGGGCTACCTCTTAAAGAAATTCAAGCTAACCTTCACTTGGCTGCAAATACTTTCAATAATGATAAACCTAAAGAGCCTAAGCCTTCATATGCTATAATCCCTACTTCAGCTAGTCCTCCACCATCTCTTCCAAAGTCTTCCATACAATCCCAACATGCTTCCTTGTCCTTAGAAGTGGCTCCATGTCAAGAGGACTCCAGAAATGATAAAGAAAAGGACATAAAGAAAGATCAAGATCAAGAACCCTCCATGTCATCCACTCATTTTCTCAATGTCTCTTATCCACTTCATGGTTCTTTTGAACCTGTACACCCTTTTTCATGCAGTCCATCATGTCTTAAGTCTTCTCCTAAGCAAGATCAAGCTACTACTTACACTGTTGAGCTTATTGACAATCAAAATAACCTTTCTACGCTTGCGCTTTCCAAAGATAATACTTCCATTAAGATTATTTAAAATGGTGTTGTTACTTCCAATGTTAAGCCTATTGAAAATCAAGAGAAAAATTATGCACTTATGCTATCCAAAGATCCTTGTCAAGATCAAAGTCTTCCATCTTCTTATTCTACCACTCCATATTCGCTTCCACTTTCTACTCTTCCTAAGTCTTTGCAAGCTTTGAACAATCCTATCAAAGAAGGTGCTCATATTCAAGATGTACTTGATTCTATTGAAAATTCTAATGCTCACTCTAAAGATGCTGATATCCTTGGTTGTCATATAGATGCTGATGAATTTATTGATTATCCTTTTGCATTTTCCACTTCCATCCTTGGACCTCTTCCACCACTACTAAGGGCTTCACGCCTGCCTTCCATCTTGGGTCCTTATGTCCCTTCACTTTCCCCTCCTAACTCTCCTAATTTACCATCCATCTTGGGTCCTTACGTCCCTACATCTCCCATTTTCCCTCAAGATCAACATAGATGCATACCCTTGAATCCTTTTCATCCACCCACCCATCTAAACCAGTCATATCCTTTTTCTTCCACAAGTCCCAAGTCTTTTGGAAGTAACTTGAATGTTCAATACAAGAAAAAGAAGCAATATAAGAATCCATCAAAAAAAGATCACCATGTCTCCTCTAATAGACATGGAAACATAAAGTCAAAAGAGATATCTAAGAAGAAAACTACAAGACAACTATGGGTTCCAAAATCCATCATTGAAGATATTCTCTCTAAATTACCAAAAATAAATGAAAAGCCTACAACTATATGGATTCCAAAGTCTCTCTTGAAAGAGTCTGGTGTTGAACAAAAAGTTAAGTTGACATTCAAGCTTCCAAAGACTTCCACTTCATCTTCTTCCAAAAGCATTCCTCCATTCCATGTGCCTAAACCACAACCTCTACTATCCATTCACCATATTCCTTCACGTATTCCTTCATTCATATTTCCTCCATCCTCTCACCACCCTTCAAGGTGTGTGTTGATGTTGATCTTGCCTTCCTTTCCATCTACCCTTTCACAATCCTTCCATTCATTATCCTTCTACCTTCTATCCTTTTTCATCATTTTCCTATTCCTCCTATCTTCCAACCTCACTCGCTTTACATAAAACCTTATCCTCCATTTTCTCTTCCATCTCCCTTTCCCTATCAGCATCTTTGAGCATATCATTTTGAATCTTTGGCATATCATGGTTTATCCTTTCAAGGAGCATTATCTAAAAAGCTTGCCTTCTTTCAAAAAATAAAATAAAATTGAAAATGTGCCTTGGTGAAAACCTAGAAACAGGCACCTTGGTAGCAAAAGTAAAGAGAAATAAATTCATCCTATGGTGAAAACCACTCCCTTGTGGCACCTTGGATAAGTACCATGATGAAAACCTGGCAATCAGGCATCATGCATAGTTCTTCTACATATTTCATCCATTCCATCTTCTCTCTTTGATCTTGACAAGGTTGATCTATACATGAACATTTGGCTATTTTGTGAGTTTTCTGACGATGATTTTGCTTTCATTCCCTTTCTATTTAGCCTTCATATTTGTTTTCCTCCATTCATTCTAGTCTTTCGCTATCATTTCCCCTTTGGTCTTGATCTAAGAAAAAAAAAGAAAGAAAGAGTAAAACACAGTGCTATGAAGCCTATTGACATGTCTACTCCTTTGGACTGCATCCTGTCCTTCTTTGGCATTACACTTTTGTGACTTACCCTATGCTGACCTTTCATTGCTTGTCCAAAAATGCACTTTACATGACAATTTTTCCCTAGCTTGGGTATTCTTGAGGAGTTTACCTTGAGGATTTCTTCCCTTCATTCTCCTTCATTCTCCTATCTTCCATCTCTTCCACCAGCTTGCCAATCCCTCTTTTTCTCCACCTTGCTAGACATTGGGACTGCATGATATGATCTTGCTTGGGAGTTCGCAATGAAAAAAAAGATGCTATCAAGTATACCAAGTATCAGAACCAGTATCAAAACTAGTATCAGAACCAGTATCAGAACAAGTAACAGAACACCTACTGGGGCTACACCTTTCACTTTAGTTTATGGGTCTGAAGCAGTACTGCCTATTGAGGTTGAAATCTCATCACTAAGAATCAGAATGCATGGTCTAGTAACTGATGATGACTACAGAGTGTCTAGGTTACAAGAACTGGAAATACTAGATGAGCGCAGACAAGCAGTGTATGATCATCTCAGAGTATATCAAAAGAGAATGTCTAGAGGCTACAACAAGAAAGTCAAACACAGAGAATTTCAGGTTGGTGATCTAGTCTTGAGAGAGAATCCTAAAAATCAATCACATCGAGAATGCAAGGGGAAGTTCAAACCCAACTGGCTGGGTCCCTTTGTCATCACTGCTACTTTTGGCTCTAGTGTCTATCAACTCTCAACGACTGAAGGAGAACAGCTCTGAGAACCAATCAACATTCTCCATCTAAAGAAATTCTATGCCTAAAGCATTCAGTCTATGGTAAAATGTCCTTAAAAAATCTTTAAAATTGGAAAAAGTTCTGAAAAAATGAACATCTTGGTGAAAACCTAGCAATAGGCACCTTGATGATTCACAAAAAAATCAAAAAATATCAAAAGTACAAAAAAATTGAAAAAAAAACCTGGAAACAGGCGCCTTGGTAGCAAAAATAGAATCTCTGCCAAGATGGTGAAAACTTGGCAAATGGGCGCCACTTGTTTCAAAATGCTCCATCTATCAGTGCAATCTTGGTCTTTCCCAACTTTCAGTCTTGCTTTAGTTTGTACATATCTCCCGGTTTGTTTTTGCATTTCCAATTTTCAGTAAGTTGGTCTGTACACCACTCAACTCAAGTGTCTATATCCTATCAATGCTTAACACTTGGGGAAATCAATGTTCTATCCTATGGCCTCCAGTATATCTTAGACGTATCATATCCAGTCAGAGTCCTTTGAATCTTCATTTGAGTCAGTCAAGTCTGTCTCGTCTCCAGAAAGGATTTTGCATCTACAACAACAATCAAACACAAACTGAAAACAATCTGTGCTTTTCATGCTTTTATCTCCTTGTATGCTTACTGATTCGCATTGAGATTTTTGCATATTGTGTCCCTTCGAGCTCTTCGATGATGTCCTTTATAGGATTTAGAGAGTGATGACTAGGGGCATAATTTTTCTTTATTTTCTGCTTGTATGTGAAAATCTAAACAACTTTGGAAATTCTAGATTGAAATGGTGTCCGACTGTAAGAGGCTCTATCTCAAATTGGATGGCCATGCGTACCTCAACCATTGATACCCAGACAATTCAAGGAAGTTTGATCTAACTATTGTCTTTTTGAGTGAGTTCTTTCTCCTACTGTGAAACATGATCTTACCTAAGGATGTGAATGATAAAGGGTCACTACGGGTAATTCACATTGGATTTAGAATGATCTCTTGGCTGTTTGATGTGTTTGTCATGCAAGGTGTATTCAGGTCATCATGACGTTCATGTTTTGATGCTTATACAAATTGCTATATCAAAATGGATGTGATATTCAGGTCATCCTGGCGCTTGTGCCTTGGTGCTTATATCTAATCTGACATTCTGAAAACAAAACCAATATTCATATGTCCATGGTTTTTTTGGACCAGTGGGTGTTGTATTGGTTCTTGAGCGTTACAAATTGATATTCATATGTCCATGGTTTCATAGCTAGTGGGCATTGTATTGATTTATCCAGTTACCTAAAAGTTCAATGATGATAACAAATCGACATATGATCAGTGACTAGGTCCTAGGTCTTAGGTTGCATTTCATTTTGCATGTCTCTTTGCATTTTGCATGTTGCATGATCTCACAATGGCTAAACAAACTTCAATGCTTAAACAATTCTCCACTCGCATCTTCAAATATAACAAGAGCTGAATCTCACACGAAGGTTCCTCCAACGAAACAACAAGTAGAATCCTTTTTCGGGATCAAAATCAAAATTTGAGATCATTCATATTATTAACTACTTGCATATTCGACCTTCCATCATCACAGAAATCTAGTATTCAACTTAACTAATTATCTTACATCAAACTATCAAAATTTCAACTTGGTCAACCATGGTCAACTCATGGTCAATCCTAGTCAAACATGGTCATCTGGATCTCCAAACGATGCAGAACGTGTTCTCGGATGTGTATAACCACTTCTCAAATCAATTAGCATGCTTCTAAACCATATCACGCTGACTTTTCTTGTCAGATTTCAATTTTAATCCTGAAGGGGGCATGGTATTGCACATCATTCAAAGTCTGTAATCTAATTTGAAATCATATCTTTACTGAAATCATATCTTCCTCAATAATCAAGACAACAACCACGTCTAGTTATTGATTCATCAAAAAAACTCATTCCTCAGGGCAAATCTATCATCACTTGGGGCATATCAGATTCATCAAGATCCATATCAATCTGGTATTCTCCTAATCTTGTAAACTGTATCTGTTTTTGGCAACCATCGGATCATAGTGTTCTTTCCTTGGTTCTTCGGCAACTGAAGGGTTCAGATGTGATACCTGCTAGTTCTGCTAAGACAATCGAGTCTAGAACCGGTCACTCACTTCTTTGCAATCCTAAGGTTTGGAATCAGGCGTTTTGACACTTTTTCACAATCATAGGTTCATTTGCTGTTATAGTGAACATTATCTTTGGTCATTCAGGACCTATTATCTTCATATCAAATCAATATCAATCAGCTTCTGTCTCATATCAATTATCAATTTCAAACATCAGTTTCATATCTTTATCAAACACAGACTGTCTTTGAACCACTGCGCTTCGCACAGTAATTCAAAGAGGGGCAAAATGTAATACCCCAAAAATGGGCTATAAGTTCATTAATCTTCTATATCAACAATTCGAACGAAATCGACATCAAAGTCCTAATCTAAGGCACATCTAAACATCATCGAATCCTAATTGATTATCTTAAATTCTGCATCGGGGAATATTCCTAGCAATATTCCTGATTATCTTAATTATCTTTAATTTAATGATTATTTGGCAATAAATCACATTTATCCTAAGTTTGATTAATTGAATATTTTCATATTTAATTAATTAGATTTAATATCTTGCCACTTAATTGTGTAATTAAATTTAATTCTATCTATTATTAATTGTATTATTTAATTTTGACAATAAATCCAATATCCTATGAATAATTGATTAAATTCTTATTTAATTGATTAAAGCAAGTTGTCATTATTTAATAATATAATTTTTAATAAAAGTTTGATAAAATAGTTAATTAACCCATAAATTAATTATTTTATTTCAAAAATTAGTTAAGTTGAGAATAAATCTCTTTATTTATTTATTAAATCATAATTATCTATGTGCATATTCAAGGACCAGTTAAACTCAAATTGGAAAATCAATGCAAGTTCTTAGCTTTTTGAAACTCAACATCTTTTTGAGTTTTAAAGTTGATCTAAACTTCTAATTCGAGTTGAACTGTGCTTTTGCATGATTTTTGTGACTTAATTATCCTTTATTTAAAAATAACTCAAAAATCAACCTGAGTTATTTGAGTGATTTATGGCTTTTTCTCATGCACCTCCAAAGCCCTGGATTTCTATAAAACCAAGGCTCAGCTCTTCATAATGCATCCACAAATTTGCACAATCACACTGGAGAATTGGAATTGGGAAAATCAAAGCTCTTGTGAATCAACACCTTTGTGAGATCAATCTTGTTTTGCATTCATTTAGATTCATATTTCATATCATTGTTAGCATAGATACATATCAGTTTTTCATATCATTGCATAGAAAATATCAAAAAAAATAGATTAATTGCATTCAATTCATATTTCATATCAATTTTGCATTCAAATCCTTCGTTTAGGTGTCGTCTAGGTCACTGATCTCAATAACAATCTGAGAACATTAATCTCGCACCTACTAGAAGGCAGTAAATCGCTTGGTTAGAATAGATTTCAATTTTGCATGATTTTGATTATAGCTAACCTCTAATGTTTTACTGAAGTGTTGTGTCTACAGATCAGGTACAATTTTCACACACACACATCTTAGTGCTGGTGCTACCCATGTTTCTTAAATATTGCGCATTTTTTTCCAATGAAGTGTTGTGTGCACTTATATTTCTTTAAGTGTTGCGCATACCACATTCCTTTCAGTTCTGCACACACTTTCTCGTGCCCAGCGCACACTTACTAGCTCCCTTGGCTACACGCATTCCCTTAGCCAAGCACCACTCTCCTTTGGATGTTGCGTAGTATGCCAAGTGTTCAGTGTGTGTTTCCTTGGCACATGTGAGCCAAACAAGGCCAATGCACTACGCAACATGCCTCTACAACGCACTAAGGGGCTGCATTATGTGGAGGTATTTTATCCCACATGCACCCAGTTTGGGTTACAAGGGGTATTTAAAAGAAAGGATGCCCAAGTATGATTATAAAGAAAAGACAAAGAGGTAGGTGGGGCCTCTCCTAGATTGTGGAGCTAGTATTATGTGGATGACAATTGGGCACACAATCAGAGGTAATTTTAGAGGAATTTATTATAATTTGAATGTGATTTATCCCACATTCATAGTGTGAGAGGATAAAATAACTTTCATATACCAAAACACACAGAGACATGGTGTCCAACTATGAATGCACATTGGATAAGGCACTAGTCTATGAGAGATTTGGGGTATTTGAGGGATCCATTCATCTAAAATATAAATGACAACATTTTCCCTTTCATGTTGATAGGAGGAGTTAGAGTATTTCTAGTTTACAAACTTACTCTATCCAAGTGGGATATTGCATAAGATTTGGTAAAAATACTGAGGTACATGTTACCTAAAGGGTTTGAAAGTTATTCTATAGTTAAAAATAACCAACAAGATGGAAAATCTACTTGGGAATAAAGATGATATAGTTATGATAAATCTATATTGAAGATCTCTCTTATTATAAATTTGTGTCAAATAATGCAGGTTCCAAGTTGAGCTAGACTCCTAACTTGCTTATTTCAAAGCCAGCAAAGTGGTGACTTATGTTGTATAGAGTCGGGTTTAAAGATTTTATATCTTCTCACTAAGTGTTGAGTGGCGACTTTGAAGGTCTCTATTGTATAAGTGCATGATTAAAATAAAAATATTTAATGGATATGTAGTTCTGATGAGAAATTCTAAAACCCTAGTGAGGTTTTGTTATGCTCGCTGGAAAGAAGATATAGAGAATGTGAAGTAGTAAAATATTTTTCCTCTTCAAGGAGGTGGCAACTCTATGTGAAAAGAACTTGATGGAGCTATAAAATGGGCTCTAAGATCTACCATATTTCCAGCCAAAGAGAAAACAACAACAACAAAAAATATACCAGCTATTTCCCATTCAATATTTTTGTATTTGCATGGTCCTTATTGGGTGAAAAAGTCACCATAGAAAGGATTTTGGGTTTTGGGTCTGCATATTTCTCGAGATTTGTTTAAAATCTTGGTTGTATTTTTGGAGAAATATGTGTGATTGGAAAATATTTATGGCTGCACAAGTTGTTCATGATAAGAATTTGTAAACTTCAATAAGAGAAAGTGCAGCCCAAAATGGATTCGTGCAGAAATTTTTTTGTGCAAAGATATGCACCATTATGTTTTGATGGCTTAAATGGTTTCCCAAATGAGATTCCTATTGAGATTAGGAATCATTTACAAGATTTTAAGGGGAAAAGATCAAATTTAGCATGTAAGCTTTTGCAAGAATTTGCTAACCTGATGGGAGATTTTGAAATTTTCCATGAAGATATTTTCATGAAGTTGTTGGTTCAGACTTTGAAAAAAAATGCCAAGGTTTGGTTTTATTCCTTACCAGCAAGTTCTATTTCTTCATGGGAAGACTTCAGTTTATCTTTCATGGAGCAATTTTCTGAAAGAGTAGGCGCAAGTAGTGTGTTTAAGAAATTTATGGAGATTGAGATTCAAGAAGATGAGTTAGTCCCATTGTTCAACATTAGATTTGCAAAAATATTAAGTGATATTCCAAGAACCTATAGGCCCAATGATCAAATATGTTTAAAAATTTATCTAGGTGCTTTTGGTTGAAAAAATGAGCTTCTTGTTAAGAGATAAAGAACCAAAGACTTTACATCAGGACTTTATGATAGTGATGGATATTGAAAATAATTTAAAATACAAAATTGCCAAAGGATTTTTATCTGTTGGAGTTTGTTGTCATAATGTATCAAATACAATAAATAGGTGTGGATCAAGAAATGAAAATCAATGTCAAAGTATCTTTATCCCTATTGATCTTACTAACCATGATTCAGATTATGCTTCTAAACAAAATGTAAATGAAGAATGTTTTCAACAAGCAATGGCTGCCCCTCACATGGGAGTTAACACGGTTATTGAAGAATTGCAAAATTTCCTTGATGCGGGGATAGATATATATAGGGGTTACACACCAAATAAATTGGAAACTAGTTTTTCTAGTTATGAGGCTACAGGAACAATTTTTTTGTAGTCAAATATGGAAAATAAAGAGGAGGCAGGTCTTTCATTAGATGATGATGTTGTAACCCCAAATGATGAGGTTCTATCAACCTTTAATGATGCTGATAGTGAGCAAGAAGATTCATAGAGCCAGAATGGCCCTGATCTTCTTCAAGATAAGGAAATGGTCTATTTGTAGCCTTGTGAAGAGGATGAAGAATTATCATGTGTTGGAGATGATTGTGAAGATGTTGATTTGACTAAAGAAATGATGAATTCTTTTGTTTGAGCTAACAATGATGATAAAACTAATTTTTCAATTTGTATGTTTTCATCCTTTGATTTATCATGTAAAGTTTTTGATCCTAAGATGGAAGAGGGTTTCTATGAGCCAGAATATGAGACTATGGTAGCTCAAAGTGCTTTTGAACTAGAAATGGATGTCATCTTATTTGATGTGGACATTGATGGTTATGATATTGTTAATGGTATGAAATCAATGTCTTGTTAAGGGGAAATTAATAATGTTGATAATGTGCCCTATAAAAGTGATTTATGTCAGGGAAACATATGCCAAGATGAGGACATGTGTAATGGACTGCATACTGACTTGTTCGAGCCACATTTTGAAATATTTCATGTGAAGATGGAAGATGTTTAAAATTCTACATTAGATTATTTTCTTCAACCAAAGGTATGTTCATTTCTCCAAGAATGGGATGTGAAGAGTGTTTATGCTCTATTCTTGAAAGATATTAAAATGAATCAGCAAGGATATATCAGCTATAGGGCAAAAAATGAGTCTTTTATTTTTCGAGTCCAGCATGTTGATGTTTCTCAAGATGAACTGAATCTAAAGCCACAAGTTGTAGTTCATAATGATTTGCTTGAGTGCTTGTGTGATATACATAGAGTTGAATTTCAAAAATTTTCTATTGATGGTCAAGTATGCTTTGAAGTAAGCAAGCATGTTTCCAACTATGTAATGGAGTCAAAATATTTTTCTCCTCACCTAGTTAGAAATTTTAAAGGATGTGACAGCCTTATGTTACACAATGATTAACAATTTTAGTATTTTGGTGGTTTTCAAATGCCTAATGACAGTAAGGGTGTTGATTATTTTCTATATGATATGCTAAACATTTGTGGCAATATGTTTGATTATGTTGGCGGAAGTAATAGTTTCATTTTTCCTTTGAGACATGGAGATCAAAATTATATTTTTGATAGAGGTAAATGCTGATCTTCAATCTTGGAGCTTGAGGTTATTTGTAAATATTTATACATTTGTAAAGTTTCTTTTCTTTCTGTTGTTTGGTGGTTGAATAAGGATCCCTATTTTTGAAGAGAAGAGAAAAGTCCGATATATTTTGAGTGGTCTTCTCTACCAAGAGATTCTAATTTCTCTGCATGTCTACATGGGGCACGCGTCCCCAATCAGAGCCATTGTTGGAGCTCTAAAATTTTGGTTGAATTTTGGAGTGACTAGTTTGAATATTTCTCTAAGGCACAAATTGTTGCCCCAAAAGGCTTTTGAAATGACCCTAGTTCGAGTGCAAGTAAAAAAGGACCTAATGATTTTTATGGGATACCACTTGGGACATGTGCTCCTTTCCTATCATTAAGTAATTTTAGTGGGTTACAACTCTCATATTTTAGTTTTGATGTGTTTTGGAGATAGCCATTTGGAGTTCATTGCCCAAATCTGCACTTAGCATTTATTCATGTTTACTAAATGGCCCACTTCAGAGGTTTGTGTCTAATGCCTAGTTGATAGTCATGGCACAAGGAATGTTTCAGTATGTTTTAGACATGAAAGTGAATCTCCATGCCCATTTTCAAACCCCTATAAGTTTTTATGATGATTTTTCCAAAGCCTTTCTGTTTGCATTTTATTCAGTTTATCTGAATGTGAAAATACAAAATTATTAAGTGGCCTACTTTGAGGTCTTACAAGTTGCACCTTGTTCATGATCATGAGAAATTGAATATTCCTCTACATTGTAAACATGGAAATGAGCCTTCCTGATATTTTTTAGATCATGGTCAATCTGTTTGATCACTTTTCTTAGTCAATTCCAAATCCAATTTCTAAAGTTTCACTATTTTGAAGTTCATGAAGTTTTAAAGGGGTGACTTTGAAGATTGATTCTAGTTGAATAGTTGATCATTTGGGGAATCTAATTATAAACTTTTTTTCTATATGTGAAAGTGAATCTATATCCAGGGTTTCAGACCATAAGGGTCCCATTTGATAGTGTGAGGCCCACCTTCGGCCCACATAGTGATCTCGATTTCTAGACTTAGTTTCTCATTTTGATTATGTTTTTGGAGATACTTGGACTCATTCGACTACTGTTATGTTATGATGGAATTGTTAGACTTTATATTTTGTTGACTCTGTATGTGGATCCATGATGAGTGGATTTGGATTTGATCATGTTAGATTATATTATGTTATGAGAATCTGATGACTAGATTATGGTTGATCTTGATTTCATTTATGCTTTTGAATCACAAATTGAATTATGCAAACTGAATTTACTTGATGTGATTATTGAATCCTATATGATTATGTGCAGACAATTGAATTATGACATTTTATTCTATGTGATTGAATGTTCAATTGAATTGTGTTAGATCATTACTTTTTGTATGATTCCTTGTATGCAATTGAGTTAAGATTAACGTGTGGATATTACATCTTGTATGTTTATATATGATGGTTTTCTTCCTTGAATTACTAATGATGCATTTAGGTTTTGCAGGTGGAAGGACCATGGAAACATTCGGGGAAACCACATTGAATGCTTGTGCTATCAGTAAAGCCAAGGCCCCGTCTATTGAAGAGACCAGGGCCTCGTTGTGAAGTGTTTTATTTTGTAACCGTAATGTGAATTTATGTGTAGGATTGTTAAGTGTTGTAATATGTTGGACATACCTTAATTGTGATGTTAATTATGTGAGTGTCACTTGACACTAGAGTTATTTGTTAACTAAGGTATGTCGTGTGATTAGAGTGCGAGAGCAAGTCCTAGAAGCTTCCTAGAGGGGAGTATTCTAAGTGCATCCTCTTGTCTTAGGACCCCTAAGTGAAGTCATACCTTACATTTTCGTGCATTAACTGAACCATGGTTTTTGGAGGGTTAAATGGGACCCTAGGGGGTAGTTTCATGCATTTTTAGGTATCCCATTCCTTGTACCCATAGGTTAGGAGTAATTTTAGCATGGGAGAAGCCATATTTTGACCTTTTGTCCCCTCAAATAGTGCCCATTTAATCTTGAACGAAATTGCAACTTGCATGATGGACCCAGTAGTACTTCCTAGGACCATCTTAATGAGGGTTGTGGAGAGTTGGTTTGGGGTCCCTTTTAGTAGGACTTTTAGAGGGGTTTGGGGTTGTTCACCCACTCTCTACCTTTAGAGACCACTAAACTTGGAGAAGGAGAAAGCTAGGGATAGAAGAAGGAGAAGGCTCAAAACTTCATCATTTTGCATTGGATCATAGGTTGGAGGATCTTGCTCTTCATCTCTCTCATTTTGTTGTATATGAATCTTGTAGTTGTAATTTTTGTTAAGAGTTTTAGCTCCCCATGGTTGGTCATGGTGAGAGTATGAAATGGCATTTGTATTTTCTTTTGTGATGGTGTTTTGGGTTGTTTACTCTTGGCTCAATCACCCTTGGGAGGGAAGAGCAACCAAGAGGGGGTGTGGAGATGGAGGCAACATTATGTGCAGAGTTTCCTCCATGTGTGGGGAAGGATAAGCTTGGGTGTGTTGTCCCCAAGTAGCCTTTGAAGCCCAAGGGGCATTTTTGGGGTTATCAGGAGGGATTTGGCCTTGTGTGCCATTGATATGTGATACGTTGTTATGGAGGTCCATGTGTGGCCTTGACATCATTTATTGTGGTCCATGTGTGGCCTTATTATGGCATTGGCTTCTCCATGTGTTGCCCGTTCACACCCTATTAAAGGATCGAATTTGATCCTATGTTTTATACTTGAGGGAATTTGGGATCTATTTGTTTGATTTCATGTGAGTGCTTGAGTTTGTGTATGTATCCTATTCTTTTTGGTTTCCCCAAGCTCGGGGGTGGCCTCATGAGAGGCCTAGGATGGGAGGTGAGCACCCCATGGTCGTTTCCTTGCCTTGTATATATTTGCAGATTTGTGGAAGCTCAAAGAGGAGCTATCATCTTTTGTGTGGTTGTGAGAAGACAACCCGTTCATTCCTTTGTGAAATCTCTCTTTGTATTTAGACATCTATTGATGTAAAAGAGATTGTAATGATTTTTACATGGAGCTATTGTGAAGATGATATAGATGAGAGACTGTTATTTAATTGATCTTCCATTGAGTGGCATTAGTGATTTGCAATGCTTTATTGTAACTATGAAGAAGTAATTGTATTTGATGTAATTGTGTATGATGTGTTCTTGATTATTCCAAAGAGAAGAAAGTAAACAATTCAATGTAGATAACTTATGGAGTTTTATTGCAAGCATTTGAATACAGTATTGCAAACAAAAAAAAAAGAAATTATTACCTCTCTTTACCTCTTCAAATTTGAAGTTGATAACTTGTATCTCTTATTGTTGTAGAAACAATAGAATTTAGTTATGTAACTTGAGCAAATTCCTATCTCTATATTTCATTTAATAGAGGATTGATTACTTCAATATGATAGATTAGTATATCACCATAGACATGCAATCTAGAAAACAAAATATAAACTAAGTTATTGGCAAAGAAAAAATATATATATACCACAGTCAATTTAATATTATATTCTTGCCACCTCTTAATGTAATAAACTAATAAAAAATAAACTTTTCACTACACCCCTTACTTCTTTATTAACTTCCCCTTTATCTAGGCGTATGAGGTGGGATGGCTAGACTTTGTATTAAATGCAAACATTTTCATTGGATGAGACAGTGTCCTTGTATGACACATCATCCACCCTTTTCACTTTATGTCTTACCTTTATGGTCTTCAAAACTCACGCAGGCTTGCCCATGTTTTGAATTAAATTCAAATTTTGAAGAGGTACTTAAATGTGTCATGGGAAGGGAGTGGGTCCCACTTCCCACTTCCATTTCCATGCTTCCCTCTTCCCCATGCAGTCTAGGCGCAGGTCCTTGGAATGGACATTTAAATTTGATAAAACATTTTTTCATCCTCCTTTCTATGCGTACCCCAATGTCCTATGTGTTGGGTGATGAGTGTAGGTAGATATGATGGGTTATAGGTTGCCTTGAGTAGAGTTGTTTGATGGGTTAGCTAGGCTAGTATGTAGGCAGCCTAGGAAGATTTAATTAATGAGTCTGCTTAGTGCTTAAGTAGTGTTGATTATATAGTTTCATGTAAAGTTATAGTATAAGTTAGTTAGTTAAGTTAGTATAGGATGCTCTTTAATTAAGTTAATTTGTTATTAATGTCATGATAATAATATTAGTTAGATGTTACCGAGTAATATTTTAAATATTTGTTTTGCTATTTATGTATGATTTCATGTCATTTAAATTTATGACATATATATATATGATGTTAATTAATACATTATAGCATATTAACTAATTAATAATTATATTAATATATTATAATTATTTAATTAATTTCATATATATAATTTAGTTATAAACGTTGTATATTTATCATTATTTAATGTTTTCTTAAAAATTATTAATTAGTTTAAAAATTACATTAATTAGTTGGTATGTTGTAATTATAAATTGTATTAGTATATGTTCAATTAAAAATAGACATTGGTGTAAAGGACAATTTAAATTTATATCCAATGCTATCGTAAACTGACAATTTAATTTTCATAATCATATTGGTATTGAATTATACATTATTGGAAATGGTTAACCTATTTATAGTATTAACGTTATTACATAAACATTCAATTCCTCTTAGATATCCTTTTTACTCGAAGATAACCTTTATGATTTTTAGACTGACGATCGACGAAATTGATCGTCAGGATGTTTAACGAACTCCGATTATATTGAGTTCCAACTAGCATCCTATGGAAACAACCTTGTTGAGGTGTGACCACCTGTCTCTTTTGAGACGATGACATGTTCACTTTTGTCCCACATCGTAAGCGTAGGAACTTTTTCACCTTTAAAAAAAAATTGTTGGTTGTGTTTTGACCCGAACTTTTGGGCATTACAGCCTCAACCCTGTTAGGAGTTGTCAACCCTGCTAGGAGTTGTTAATATAAAAAGTGATTACCAGATGAGCCCACTACCCGAACAAGTAATATATAGTGTATACTGATTACAATAGAGTATCAAGGTACATCACCTTATACTGCTTACAACTTCGTATCACTATCTTCTCTTGCTATTTACATATATTACATACTGCTTTCATTACATACATTCACTTTTTCATTACTCATTATGTCTCTAATTCTAATTACACTTATACAAGTAGCTTTATCCAAGAGTAAACATCTAGGATGTCTTCCTCTTATATTGTTAGGTCATTATTTTGATAAACAAAATAATCCCTTAACTCTTTTACCAATTCTGTCTTTATACTCTATCTTGTTGGCTTCACATTGTCTTTGGTAAAACTGTAATAACTCTTCTGTACATGCTGTACTAACTTGTGCTCTGAGATGGGTGTCCAATAGGTATCATAGAGTCTATGTTCAAGTGTGTAAGCATTGAACTTACTCCAATCAACATCGCAAACCAAAACTATGTTCAGGTGCACTGGTGAAAGCATTGTCTCACAGTTAGACAAATTTGCAATGCACTCTGCCATACTTGATTTCTAACTTGTGCGATCTTCATGTAGGACATATGTTGCCATAATGAAAACATCTATGTAATCAACTCAGCCAAATTTCCAACACTATGTTCTACAATAATAGCTCATGAGATAACTCTATTGATAATTGAATTTTAATTATAACCTGACAATAAACCTACTAGTTTTAACTAGAACAAAATGTTATCTCAACATTAGGAATATATTAGTTATGCTACCCTTTTCTAATTTATACTAATAACCCTCTTGTACATTAAAATAATTAAAACAAATTGAATGCATTATCTCATAACCTATTAATCGATGACAAATTAACAATTTAAATAAAACCAACTAATCTATTATTAATGATCTTATTTTAACCAATTAACAATTGAATAAGGTAAACTATTAATCTAACAAATTGATTTCTTAATAGATAATTCTAAACACATAACAATAAATCTACTAATTAGTAATTAATTTTATTAACAATAAATTTTAATCACAACATAAAATTATTAACTAATAGTAAGACTAACAACTAAGAAGATAATGACAAATCTCAAAGTTAGTTCTAACCTATAAACCTAACCTACTAATTCCAACCTATCCCATCACTATCTATCCCTATCCTATCTTCCCCTTCCCGATGGCTCCACATGCCAAGTGGGGTGATGGACAAGCTCCCCAAATAAGTTTAAGGCTACGTGAATACATGCAAGGAAACCCTTTTCGAAAGGGCATGTGCATATTTCAAAGGCTTGAGTTTGGGGCCCACCAACCATATCAACTCAGCCCAAAGTTCATGGAACTACACATGGAGTGGGAAGGGAAACTTTGTCAAAAAGCAATGTTAATTCCATGTTAGAATTTCAAATATGCAGCAAGGTACGCATGGGGCAGGAGATGAAGGTGGGCACATTACAAGGTGGGTGGGGCTAAGCCCAATGTTAATGGTGACCTCATAGGTGGTCCCCCCTTCCAAGATTTTCTTATGCAAGGTTTTTATTATTAAATGCAAACTCTGCTATCTTAAATCCTACGCCAAGGGGTACTTGAGATAAGGAAAATTATAATGGGAAGTCATGTTATTAGATTTTATTGATAAGGGTGTGGGACCCACTAACATTTGAGTTTGAAAAACAAGTCATGTGTACAAGTTCTTTTATTGATTTAGGAGTTAGTTATTAATAAGGATTATCTTAGGGGTTACTAACCTCTATTTAAGAAAGGTATCTTGGGGGAGGGAATGTTCTCTGTAGTAAAAGAAAATTATTTCCCTTCCTCATACATTTTCCAGAGAGCAATTTTGCTCTCTAAAATTCTGGGAAGTAACATTTTTTTTTATTGCTTTTTCCATATCTTTTGCTTGTTGATTGTTCAATTTGATATTTTTTTTATCAAGCATTAGTGATGTATTCTTGAATTTTTTATAATTACAATGGATTTACTCTAAAATTTGGAGAGCAATAATGTAATTTTAACTTAGATTCAATAACTAAAAACTCATAATTTTAAAACTTACTATCCTTTCAATATGAAATGTTGCTACTCATTTAACATCTATATGAAGTTTTCTATTTCATACTATTTTACATTAGAATACTTAGAGTTGGATTTCTTTCGCATTTTGAGGAAACTATTATGCAACATGAAACCATAATTTTTAACACGTCTCTATTCCTTTCAATAATTTCTAACTTACATTTTGCAACAATGGGATACAAAATTGTAGCAATATACAAATGAGAATTTCAAGAAGGATAACAAGATTCTCTCCCTTACATTTATAACATACAACTTCATAGTAACCAAATGAGGTAACAAAAATGATATTTTTACAATCCACAATATGCCTTTCTATCAAGAGAGATTTTCCCAATACAAGATTACAACAAATTCACAACACAATTTGTCTTCACAATAACACCAAAATGGAAGTTCTCCCAAAGCTTTATCCACAAGGATCTTGGCATCAAAACCTACAATTTAAAGAGTAGGACCATGGGAAGCTCACCTCCCAACCTAGGTCTCAAGGAGACCACCCCTGAGCTAGGAGAATCAGTAACCAACGGGTGACATTCACACATTCAAATAACATAAAAACAACAACAAAGAACACCCTCCCAAGGTTTACACAATGGGATTCACCATGAACCCATAATAAGGGGTAAAGGTGGACTACCATGTAGGAGAATTCTAAAATAATACATACAATAACCATGCCTCTTCAAGGCTAAAATCACATACATTTTTCCATCCATTCTTCTCCTTATCTCCCCCAAAATTAGGATCAATAACAATGGCATGCAAGGGCCCATACACCTTGCATTTTTTCCCTCTTCTCTCCATGAGAAGAGACTCTACACTATCATGGAGTCCAAATAAATCCTTCCCCCATACATGGCCACTTCTTCCCTATCCAATGGTGAGTAATGCCTGTTAGAATAACTGAGAGGGGGGTGAATCAGTTAATCACTGTCCCAATTCAAAATGTATAATCTAAAACAAATACTTCAACTTCTGTTACTCGGTAAACATAAAATTCTTTCACTATATGTTCTTTACTGATTATCAGTCTAAACTTGTAATAGTTACAGATCAAATCTAACATGAAATATGAAAAGTATGATAACAACTAAATATCACAATCAACACATAACAAAAGAGATTTAACGTGGAAACCCTGTTAAGGAAAAAACCACTTGGGACCGGCAACCCAAAAATATTCACTCTTCTGAAGTGAGGTCAGTGAAGACCCAACCCTGTTAAAGGTTACAAACACATTGTTAGGTGTGACCTTGTTAGAGGATTTTAGACCAACAGTTATCATCCAACCAGCATTCACTATGGGGTTGACAGGATAACGATGTTCATTCTATGAATGATACATAATAAGACTTAATAATCCACTCGGTTAAGAGAATTGATTGTGTACAATGGTTAAATATGTAACAGTAGATGATCTGCCTTAATACAACTTCAATTGTAGATTAAAGATCAATATTTAGCTCATACAAATCCTTCTGATGAATGAAACCTTTTCATTTCAACAATGTATCAACTTACTGTCTGTCGGTAATTACTTCTGTCACTTGGTAATTGCTCTTTGTCACTCGATTATGCTTCTGCAGTCTAGTTCTCAATAACCTGTATGATCATAAATGCATGAAAACTTGTTCACACAAAAGTTCTACAGTTATGTATTCTTCTGGATTTTTTCATGAAATCTCTAGTCTCTTATATAGATTTGTAAACTATTTTCTTCACCTCCATCAAATTTTGCTGCTTAATCATCTTTGTTGATTTTGCCGCTTTAGGGTTCTTCGACTGATGTGTCAATAACACGTTTCAATCTACTTCATTAGATCTTCCTTGAATTATGTTAGCCATTGATCTAAATAACAAACATTATCTATTACCTTGATTTCATACTCTTTCCAACTCATCAATCTTATCAGCTAAACTGATCATTTAATTCCTTTATGTTCTGCTTGGTTAACAAAGAAATGCGCAGGTGTTGGTGAATACTAGCTCATCGATTAACACTATGCTCGGTATATACTACACTCTGTCGGTGTATACTAAAATGATTCATTTACCAACAACACTACTTTGTGTCTTTCAGTTCTATTCCTCATCATAGATGAATGCAACGTAATCAAGTCAATATCATAAGGTCATAGACTCATCAACAAGTTACTCAATGTATTCCTTGTCCTCATCTGACATATACATCTTCCTCATGTAAATATTTTTGTTCTTCATCTCATCTTCACTCCTTTCTCAGATGTTTGGGTATAGTAACTTACAAGATAAGTACTATCAAACTATTTGACATCAATGACAAAAAAAATACTTATTTAATCATATTACATATCTAATCAACAACTCCTCAGTAATCTTTAATTACAGATTCTTCAATTAGATTCCAAATCAGTTGTAGTTCATCAATCTCTCCCTTTGGCATTGATGGCAACACAAAATATGAAACATACCATACACATACCAAACATGTATTCTACAACTCTGTGAGTAAATGTTGTACAAGCTCTCCTTACCTTAATATGTTTAATTACTATGTTACTAACTCAACATTCATATATGCAGACTATCTTCTGTAGATGTATCTTTGATTTGCTCTCCCTTACTTCATGATCTCTATATCAGATTTATCTTTACTTTCTATGTCTTCCATATTTTTTATCTCTCCCTTTCATGTTTCATATTGTTTATCTCTCCCTTTGACAACAATGCCAAATAAATAAATAAATAATCAACTCTGTCTGTAGCTAAGTAACTTCTTTGTTGTCCTAATTTGCATCCGTTGTATCTCTGTATATTGATATCCCAATGTGTTCCAGTTCTTCAAACTTAATCACAACCTTGAACATGATTCAAAGTGTGAACTATGCTACATCAACATAAATGATCTTCTGAAAAGATTAGGCTGATGCAACATCCAGATCACCTTAGTGACCGGTAGATAGGGGACAGACCCCAAGTCTAGTCCTCAAGTATTCAAATGTGTCCTTTGGTAGGGGCTTTGTAAAAATATTTGCAAGTTGTTCCTTAGATGTAACAAATTCTAACTTCACTTGCTTCTCCTGAAATTGTTCTCTTAAGTAATGATACTTAATATATATATGCTTTGTCTTTGAGTGCATCATAAGATTTTTTGAGATATTTATGGCACTAGTGTTGTCACAGTATATAATCATTAGGTCAGTGATTACCTCATTCATTCCTTCCAACACTTGTTTAATGTATGCAATGTTTGAATAATTCATAGCAGAAACAACATATTATAGTTCAGCTGTAGACTGAGAAATACAAGCCTCCTTTTTACTTGTCCAAGTTACAAGTCTTTCACCAAAGAAAAATGCTCCTCTGGTGGTTCTTTTTCTATCATCTACATTTCCAGCCCAATCAGCATCGGTGTAAACTTTCAGTTCAAACTTTCCTTCCTTAGGATACCATAATCCATATTCCTCTATTTTCTTCAGGTATCTTAAGATTCTTTTAGTAGAAATCATGTGTGATTCTCTAGGATTTGCTAAAAATCTAGCAACAATTCCCACAACATGTGCTATATTTGGTCTACTGTGAACTACATACATTAATTTACCAATCATGGATCGGTAAAGTGTCTGATTTATCTCGGTAGTTCCATCTTCCTTTATCAATTTACATCTAGTAGCCATCGGTGTTCCCACAATTTTAGCATCTTCCATGCAAAATGTCTTCAATACTTCTTTTATGTATTTAGATTGTGTGATGAATATCCCATCACTCTGCTGAATCACTTGTAGTCCTAGAAATAATTTAATCTCTCTGAACATAGACATTTCAAACTCTTTACTCATCTCATCAGCAAAGGCTTTACATATGTGATCTTGTCCTCCAAAAATAATATCATCCACAAATATTTTAGCAATAAGAATATTATCATCAGTATTACCTTTCATATACAAATTATTGTTTTCACTTGTTCTAACAAATCCAATACTTAACAAGTAAGTATGTAGTCTTTCATACCAAGCTCTCGATGCTTGCTTCAAATCATATAAAGCTTTGTGTAATCTACATACAATGTCTCTATTGTCAGGATCAACAAACCCTTCAGGTTGTTCTATGTAGACCTCTTCTTCAAGTATACCATTCATAAATGTTGACTTCACATCCATTTGATAGACTTTAAATTTCTTGTGTGCAGCATATGCAAGTAGCATTCTAACACCTTCTAATCTAGCAATAGGTGCAAATGTTTCACCATAGTCAATGCCTTCTTCCTGTGCATATCCCTTGCATACCAATCTAGCTTTATTTCTAGTAACTTCACCATTTTCATTCAGCTTGTTCCTGAATATCCATTTAGTACTAATAAAATTTTTGTCTTTAGGTCGGGGTACTAAGCTCCAAGTTTTATTCTTTTCTATTTTCTCTATTTCCTCTTTCATTGCATCAATCCATTCATCATTCTCTAATGCAATTTTCATAGTTTTTGGTTCAAATTCACAAACTAGACATGTATCTTGTCCTCGTTTGCTCCTAGTTTGCATTCTAGCTTGCCTGTCTCCAATAATTTGTGTCTCAGGATGATGTCTTCTGACAAATCTAGCTAGAACTTGGTCTCTTCTTTCTTGTTCATCCTATTCAGGTTCATTAGCTTGCTCGGTAGCTCCATCTCATTCTTCGGTTTGTTCTTCTGGTTGTTCTGCATTGCTTTCCTACTAACCGATTATAGCAGGTTGTGACTTCGGTAGATACTTAGGTTGTTCAATGTAAGTGAATCTATAGTAGTCCTCCAGTTCCTTTCTACTTTCCTCTATGTTTTTGTCATCAAACTCATCAACTCTCACATTAGTACTTTCAATCATTTTATTTGTCACCTTATTCAGACATTTATATGCTTTACTTTTAGTAGAATATCCTAAGAATATCCCTTCATCTCCTTTTGAATCAAATTTTTCATTTCTCTCATCTTTCAAAATAAAGAATTTACTTCCAAAAATCTTGAAATAACTTAAAGTAGGTTTGTGTCCAAACCATAGTTCATAAGGTGTCCAGTTGGTGTCCTTCTTCAGTTGTACTTGGTTAAGAACATATACAGCTGTACTAACAGCTTCTCTCCAATATGTCTAAGCAACAATCTTTTGTATCATCAGTGTTCTATCGTAGTCAAATATTGACCTATTCCTTCTTTCAACAATGTCATTTTAATGAGGTGTCTTTGGTGCAGAGACCTGTCTTTTAATACCATGCTCATTGCAGAAATTAGTAAATTCATCTGCGATAAATTCACCTCCTCTATTAGATCTTAAGCATTTTATTTCCTTACCAGTTTCTTTTTCTACCTTATCTTTATACCATTTGAACATTTTAAAAGCTTCTAATTTTTCTTTTAAGAACACAATAGTCATCAATCTAGTGTAGTCATCAACAAAAAGAATAAAGTTTCTATCACCATAACAACTTTGAGTTCTCATAGGACCACCTAGGTCGGTATGAACCAACTCGAGTATCTTTTTTTTTGAGTAGTCTTTTCTTTTGAAACTAGACTTATTCATCTTACCTTTTTGACATTCATGGCACATAGCATGATCAGGTTTTGACAAGTTAGGCAAACCTCTAACTCTTCTCTTTTTGCTAATCTTGATCATGTTGTCAAAATTTACATGACATAACCTTTTATGCCACAACCATGCATCTTCATCCTTCATTATCAAACAAGAAGACTGACCAATATCAAGATAAAATAAATTACCTCTGGATTGTGTACCAGTTCTGACAAGTCTTCCTCCATCATCATAGATCTTTACCTTTTTTCTCTCAAAAGAAAGTTGGTGGCCTGAATTATTCAACTGTGCCACACTTAGCAAATTGTAGTTCAGTCCATCTACTCAGTATGCATTTTCACATTTTATTCTATCATTAATCATCAGTGAACCTTTACCTCTTCCCATACAAGGTGCATCATTTCCCATTCTCACAGATGCTTCATTATATTCATCAAGTTGATCAAATTTCTATACATCACCGGCCATATGATGTGTACAACCACTGTCTATGATCCATGTATCATTTCTATTTACTCTCAAGATCAATGTTGTTTCTTTTTCCTCTGAATCATCTTTCATAAAAACAAATATAACTTCTATGTCATTATCAGAATTAGATTCAGATTCAATATCTTTAGCTATGTAACATACCTTTTTTCCTTTGTCATAACTATCTCAGTTATCTCTGTTGTTGTGTTGGTTGCCTCTGTTGACTCTTCTCCCGTAGCTTCCTTCAAATCAATCTCGGGTTCTATCATCATCCTTCTTGTGTGGAAATCTAGCAGTGATGTGGCCAACTTCTTTGCAATTAAAGCATGCCAAAGGTAACTTGCCTCTATACCTTCCTTTGCCTTTGGGTAACCTTCTGGCCATAAGAGCTTCAAGCTCATCAATTTCATCATCGGTATTGCTATCATTGTCATTATTCTTATTATTCTTGCGACTAGATTTACCAATCTTCAAAGTAGTCATGAAAGTGGATTCCACAGAAGGAATGACACTATTATCAAAATTATTCAATTCAAAGGTTGTAAGCTTACCGATCAGTGTGTCAAGAGTAAGGTTGGATGTAGCCCTTGTTTCATGAATTGTAGAGATTCTGATTGCATAGACTGGTAGTAAAGTTCTGAGAATCTTGCTTATCATTGTTTCATCATCAATAACTCCATCAGATGCTCTAATAGCATGTAATACCTCTTTCAGTCTATTCATATCATCGAATCTACCTCTTAGGATTTTAGTTCAGGTTCTCTAACATTCGAATCTCCACTATATATCAGTGTAAGTTTTTCCCACATGGCTTTGGCAGTAGCGCATCCCTTGATGTCTTCAAATTTGGTGTTGGTACAGGCAGCAGCAATTTCCATCATAGTCATATTTTGGTCATGCCTATCTTTTAGTTGATCAAGAGTTAAGGGACTAGGGGTCGGTTCAATGTATCCATTCTCCATCAGTTGTAGTGCAGAATTCCCAATTCCAGATATGTGCAACTTCATCCAGCTTTTCCATACTGCGAAGTTCTCTTTGTTCAGTCTTGGCACTTCCCTCTTATACATCTTGAGATCTTTGTGCTGAAGTCCTTAAAACTTTGTTCTAAGCAACCGAAGCTCTGATACCAATTGTTAGGATAACTGAGAGGGGGGTGAATCAGTTAATCACTATCCCAATTCAAAATGTATAATTCAAAACAAATACTTCAACTTCTACTACTCAATAAACATAAAATACATTCACTGTCTGTGCTTTACCGATTATCAGTCTAAACTTGTAATAGTTACCGATCAAATCTAACATAAAATATGCAAAGTATGATAACAACTAAATATCACAATCAACACATAGTACAATATATTTAACGTGGAAACCCTATTAAGGGAAAAACCACTTGGGGCTGGCAACCCAAAAATATTCACTCTTCTAAAGTGAGGTCAGTGAAGACCCAACCCTGTTAAAGGTTACAAACACATTGTTAGGTGTGACCTTGTTAGAGGATTTTAGACCAATAGTTATCGTCCAACCAACATTCACTATGGGGTTGAAAGGATAACGGTGTTCATTTTATGAATGATACATAATAAGACTTAATAGTCCACTCGGTTAAGAGATTTGACTATGTACAATGGTTAAATATGTAACAGTAGATGATCTATCTTAATGCAACTTCAATAGCAGATTACAAAATAATATTTAGCTCATACAAATCCTTCTGATGAATGAAACCTTTTCATTTCAATAATGTATCAACTTACTGTCCATCGGTAATTACTTATGTGGCTCGGTAATTGCTCTTTATCACTCGGTTATGCTTTTGCAATCTAGTTCTCAATAACCTGTATGATCAGAAATGCATGAAAACTTGTTCACATGAAAGTTCTGCAGTTATGTATTCTTCCAGCTTTTTTCATGAAATCTCCAGTCTCTTATATAGACATGTAAACTATTTTTTTCACCTCCATCAGATTTTGCAACTTAATCATCTTTTTTTATTTTGCCTCTTTAGGGTTCTTTGGCTGATGTGTCAATAACATGTTTCAATTTGCTCCATTAAATCTTCCTTCAATTATGTTAGCCATCGATCTTCATAACAAACATTATCTATTACCTTGATTTCATACTCTTTCCATCTCATCAATATTATTGGCTAAACTGATCATTTAATTCCTTTCTATTCTACTCGGTTAACAAAAAAATACATTGGTGTCGGTGAATACTAGCTCATTGGTTAACACTATGCTCAGTATACACTACACTCCATCAGTGTATACTAAAATGATTCATTTACTAACAACACTACTTTGTGTCTTTCAGTTCTATTCCTCATCATAGATGAATGCAACGTAATCAAGTCAATATCATAAGGTCATAGACTCATCAACAAGTTACTCAATGTATTCCTTGTCCTCATCTGACATATACATCTTCCTCATGTAAATATTTATGTTCTTCATCTCATCTTCACTCCTTTCTCAGATGTTTGTGTATAGTAACTTAAAAGATAATTACTGTCAAACTAGTTGACCTTAATGACAACATAATACTAATTTAATCATATTACATATCTAATCAGAAACTCCTCAGTAATCTTTAATTATAAATTTTTCAATTAGATTCCAAATCAGTTTTAGTTCATCAATGCCATTACACACTTCACAAAACTCCCTCATTCAAGCAAAGATAACCACAATAAGCATGAAATAAAGCCCAAAATCTCATTCCCTTAGATAACAACAACACAAATACATATCACATATGCAAGAGAATGAAATACATACTAATCTACTTACAACCAAAAATAAAGAACTTTCATGGAAATGGAGACCAACCTTCACAATGCGTTATGGTAAAATGAAGTTGAGAAGAGCCCAATCCCTTTTTCTTCCTTCAATCCAAAACCCTAATGTCTATAAAAATAGAGAGTGGGTGAACATCCACTAACTCTACAAAGGGCCTCTAAAAAGGCCTCCAAACTCTACCCACCCACCAACATTAAATTCAGGATTGACCCTTAAGTCCTTTGGCTTTTCCTTGTCCCCTATCATAAATGCAAGATTGGAAAGGAGTGTGGATTTGGGTAAAAGGTCAAGACTCACTCCATTTTCATAGCATGTGGAAAATGGGTCATAAAGAGGGTCACCAAGGCCACTAGGGGGTTCTAGATGTGTTAGAAACATTCCTAACCCATACCCCTATCACTAAGGTACTTGGGTTTTGCTAAAATTGACCCTTAGGACCACTTTTTGGCCTCTAGAAGTGGCTAGAAAAGAATTAAATTTAAATAGTCAAATTGGTGGAACTTGCAAGCATCTCCAACAAGGGGGTTTAATTAGGTTCCTAATAAGTCAGTTAGGCTTAGGTTTGCATTGCCAACCTTAGTAGACATGTCATTACATAAACACATAACAAGTGTCAAGTGACACATAATACAACATTGACATGTCACTAATTACATAATGAAAACACCTAATACATGCATACAATTGTACAGTCACAAATTAAATCACTTAACAACAAGGTTTGAACCTCTTTATTAGGTTCAACCTTGGCTTTATAGTTTGCACATATGGTTGGTTACTAATTCTTCGACTGATTCCATGGTTCTCTTTCCTGCACACTAAACTTAAGCATTAGTATTCCAAGATAATAAAATCACATGCAATATACCTATTCAATTTATACTTAGCAACATTAATTAATATGTAGAATTTAATTCCTAATTACAATTTTCATTCAGTAATGTTTAAACATAGTAATTCCATAATCATCATGACATAACATCCATGAAATAATCAAGTCTAATCATGATCCAATCTTCTCATCAATTCACATATCTAAACATGTATAATAAAAATCCACCACATGTTCTAGGTCCTAGTCCACATCAAAATGTAATCCATACAATATAATCATCATCATCAAACATAATATCTCAAGTCTCTATTAGGATAATCAAAAAGTGTATCAATGTATCAAAATATAAAGTATCAAAGTGTGAACGAATCAGTAATGCTATGATGAGTCGGGGTGAGGCCTCACAAATAGATCCCTTTCATCATTTCATTCTATTGAGTGTATATTTAAAAGGGTTGAAAATAAAATAGATTTATCTAAACAATATTTTCTTCATAGTAAGATAATAATTGTTTGAATGAAAATTTTAGATAAATAATCATTTGACATTTTCTATTAATATTAGCCTTCACTATAGACAAACACATTAATAATTATAATTATCATTTAGATTAAATTTTAATAGCTATTTTTATTTTACTTTTATTTTTATTTTATATTTTATAGAATATAATATTTCTAATTTATCTATGCTCTTTATTTTTTTTCCTTTTAAATAAATTAATAGATGAGACATTTGACAAATTATGTCATATAAAATGAATGAATAAACAAAGTATGCCCTGTGATTTTGTATGTTGAGATTTGCTTGATAATTATTAAAAATATAAAGAATGAGTTTCAAAGTTCAACTTGTTGAAGTGAATTCGATAGCCAATGTGACTTAAAGGTCACAAGTTGTTGAAAGAGAACAATATTTTATATCATCTTTTTAGTAAAAATGTTATGAAAACATGAGCTGCTCAAAATTTTCAAATGAAAGATATTGTATATTTAGAGTTTGAATGGAGGTTTTTCATTTATACAACGATATTCATAGGCATTATTGTTGCAACTTTCCATTTTTCCTCAAGATATGACATATAGATCCACATGTCCTCCAATTAAAAATTTATTTTGCACATATCTTCCTTTTTATCACAGTTACAACCTCTACTCTTGTCATCATCATTTTTGTTAGGCTAAAAAAGGAGGCAAGCACATCTAGCAGGGGATGAGGGGTGAATCAATTGTGTGTATTTAATTACTTTAATTTCACTTAAGCCACTTAGATTTGAAAGATAAATAATAAACCTAAGATCCAAAATATAAATATTTGTTCTCAAGGAAACCTAGCTAATGAAAAACCCCAGTGGGAGTCAAACCCACTAGATGAGTGTACTTTGTTAAAAGTATTGCCTACTTAAGAGAAAAATAGAGAAAAAAGGATGCAATTGTAACCATAGGCTTACATCCCAATCATCAGGCTCATTGTCTAGAGACCACTTCTCACAATACAATCTCAAATCTGGCCCTCAGCTAGGTTCACTGATCTATCTTCAATTATGATGGGGTGGACATACAGTCCTTAAGAACTGAATTGACAAATATCATCTCCTATTGCAATAAAATTCTAAAGAAGTACAAACTCTACCTAAAGTGAAAAACACACATATACACAATCCTCTCTCATACTTACATACTCTAAATTACAAAATGATCTCTCTTTTATATGATTACAAAGAGTAGTCAACCACTAGGTTGGATAAGACCTAATACAATAAAAGGTATAAAAATTATTCTCAATCTCCAATGAAATCCAAATTAGGTCACTTAAGACTTAGATTGGACCCAAATATTCAATCTTGAACATGCATAAGTTCTACCAAAGTATCATTAATAATTACAACACGTTACTTCATCAAGTCGACTAGGACCTAAATGAAGATCTGCAAACATGCTACCAAAGAAACAAAATTGATCATCTCAGTTGATATAAACCAACAAAAAAATCATCACATGATCCAAGAACACCAAAAAGAAATATGAATACCATCTATAACCTTTTCATCATCTCCAATACGAAATCCAAACTCATCTTCATCTATGATCAAAAGGAACACTAAGATACTAAACTCAAACATAGAAAAAGATATCTTGGTGTACTATGAATCATGAATAGTTCACCTACTATGAACACAATGGTAAGGAAACATGCAATCACCAAATTTGCAACCTCTGAAACATCAAATCCAAGTTATACCAAAACAAAAACTTGTCCGCAGTTCACAAGAGTACTATGACACTAGTAACAAGAAACTCAATCATATCTTACTCAAACTATTGAACCAACTTCTACAAACCTATGTAGATGATCTATAGAAAATTTAGAATAATACCTCACCATCACATCTCAAGATCTTTAACATAACATCTAAAAAAAAAAAAATCCTTCTTACCAAACATCGTGAATACACTATCTAAGATAGAAACAAGTATATTAACACTAATGACAAAATATTAATGTTAATACACCCAAATCAAAAACTTTGACATGCTCAACAATCTTCCAACAATCTCCTCCTTTGGAATCAATGGAATCATATGTAGTCAAAAATTGATTAGTGGACTAATTCAATTCTATATCAACTTGATCACTCTGAAAGTATAGTTGCAATATATACACCTGGTCACTCTGGATATCCAGCTTCAACACAATCTCTACAATCTTTGATCTTGCTTCTATTTTTCACACAGCTTATCCCTCTTTGACATCAATGGAAAATGACCAAGGATATCAAAATTTCCAAACCAAGAAATAGACATAAGACTTCTCCTCCCGAGGAGTAGTCCCCAAAACTCATGAATCTAGCAAATATTGTTTTGATAGATTCTCTGGACTGATGTTATCCTCTATTAGCCTTTAGTGCCTCAAAAGTGTGTTGAACTTGATTTATTTTGGCCTTCCATACCTCAAAAAACTCATGCTCATAGAGATAATATATTTTGATCATATCAAGCCTACAAAATCCAAAACAAAATTGGAAACTTAGAAAACCTAAGGATATTCCATCTCCTTTTCCCCGACGCGGTCTTATTTCTACACCTTTTATATATACTTTGGTTCCAACTCCTATATCTTATAAAAACTATTCCAATGATATCTATTAACCTAGTGTGGTTCCTTCCATTCTTCCACCTAAAAAAGAAAAAAAAGGACCCAATGTTGATTGATCTTGAACCAAACCCAATTTCTAGAAAAACCAAATGTAATTTTCATACTCATGACTGCCATCATAAACATCATGCTAGAGCCCATCAGTTTTCTTCCTAGAATATTTATTTACCTAAAATACCTATTTTTTCTTTTATTCCCTTTAATCAACCTATGCTTGAACTAAAGGAGGAAGTTAACTTGAAAAATATGAAATTGAACAAACATGATAATTCTATTTGCATCCTAGATTCTATTATAATTAGCTTGGATAAAGAATATACTCTATATGATGATGATTTTTATGAAACTAATGATAATATTCATGGTAGTTATTATGATGATATGTTTGAGATTATTGATTTTAATCATGATTTACATGCTATGTTCTTACAAAAATTATCTCTTAATCCTAGTGATGAACAAAGTTACCCATCTTCACAACATGGTCTTTGTTTGAAATAGGCTCTTGTTCTATCTAGTGTGCTTGATGTTGCTCCTCTTTCATGTTTCTCACCTACCCTAAATGCTACAAGTTGAGATGGGGATAGGAAATACACTTGACTAGCTCCTTTTGTGTAGTGGATTCCATAGGTTTTCTTGTTGTAATGTACTTTCGAGGTGATGTTCTGCATGCTATATGTTTTGTTTAGATTTATACAAATGACCTTTTTTTATCTATTGGCACAAGGTGATAAAGGAATCACAATGTCATAAACATTCCTCTATTTCTATCTCACTTCTTCTATATATTGTTACATATTATTTCATACATGTGCTACTATTTTTAAATGTAACTTTATATTGTCTGATTGGGGATCATGAAAAATGATAGCTACTTATTCTTTTGGTCTCTATGGATCCAACCCAAAAAGACTCTTATTTGTAGCTCTTATGTGACATTCTTCCATAATTATTGTAGTTATACTACCTTTGGGTGATTATGACAGTTCCTTTTGATGTAATATATCATGTATTATCATATGATCATACTGACCCCAAACTTAGTAGATCCCTTTCATCACTAGTACATTTGAGGCCAAATTCTAATGGCCATTTGTCAGATTTGCAATGCCTATTTGTTAGACTTTCGACACATGTGTCTGTTGCCATTTTTGCATTGGAAAAAGTGACAGGAGTGACAACCATCAATGTTCCAACATCATTACCCATCAAAATTGGGCACATAAATACCAATTTTACTATGGGACCAATGCGTTGAAAAATGATTTTTACGATGGTTTGTCAGTCAGAAAGGTGATAGATATGCAATATATCCTGACAGGAAAGTCTGTTGGAGGTATAGAAGTCCCGTCACACATATTTTTCGGACCCAATTGGATATCCGATGATCTATAATATACTACCGATAGGACAATCCATTGGATGTATGGTGCGTCTATCAGAAATGCTTTACTATTTGTCAAAAAAGTGATGGATTAGCATAGTAAAGAAAACAAAGCTCAAGAGACCATCATAGTTGGTCTCCGTCTTTGGTCCATATATTGACAAAAAAATTTACATTTCATTAGCTCATCAAATGAGGTGATTTGAAAGAATTTAATGGATGATATTTTCATGATAACGTATATTATTAAGTTGACGTTGCATGAATTTATTGACTTCGCGCACTTGTAGACATCAAACATAGCGATAAGGAAGCATCTCCTCCCATGACCTACATTACTCAAGCCATGGGAGGGGATGCTTCTTTATGGTTGTGCTCGATGTCTACAAGGTGTGAAGTAGATAAATTCCCTCAACTTCAAACTAAAATAATGTACGTTATACATGAAAATATCATCCATTAAATTCTTTCAAATCACCGCATTTGATGAGCTAACGAAATGTAAAATATTTTAACAGTATATGGACCAAGGATAGAGACCAACTATGATGGTCTCTTGAGCTCTGCTATCTTTAGTCCTAGCTATTGGGTAAGGGCTAGAAGACTTATACCCGTCGATCATTAAGAATAATCACTACCTTGCCTTTATGTACACTGCACAGTATCTAATATAAGAGAAGGCATAAAATATGAATGGATAAAAGAAATATTGAAACATACAATAAAATTATCTTGTTGTTTAGCTTCTCATAATTGATTCTAGTCTCACAAAAGTAGTTTTGTGCATGGATGAGAAATAGTATCCAAAGTTTCTAGATTTTGAGAAGAGGTATGAGTGGAGGCAAAAAAAGGGATATTTGTGAAGGTTTTATAAACATATTATTGAATCATCATCTCTGCACTGGTACTCAATTTGGAAACCCTCTCTAGAAAATCTCCATGTCTAGAAAATCTTCACAAAAATCCCTTCTGGACTCCACTGCATATATGTCTTCTCCGTATCTAAAAATTCTTCATCATTGATTCCCATCATTTTTCACCATCTTTGTGGACTGAGACCTTAAATTATTGAGCTTCTCTTTTTTTTGAGAATAGTTTAACATTCTCTACTTAACAGGGCCAACCATGTGAAGGTGGAAGCTCATCTGGTCCCTCCTAGGAGCCTCATATGACCCTTTATGACATTTTAAGACCTCTAAGATGTGTATCCTTAGACACAACAACTGATAAACATAAATGTAGGCATCATCATCATAAGTTTTTGGAGATAACATAATTGAGTGGTATACCCAAATGATGCAAAGCAACCACTACTCCTCTGGAACTGGAGGAGTATTAGTTGCTTTGCATCATCTGGGTATACAACTCAATTATGTTGTCTCCAAAAAATTGTGACCATGATGTCTACATTTATGTTTCTCAGCTATTGTGATATCTACATTTATGTTTCTCAGCTATCGTGTTTATGTGCATGTTTTTTGTGTTTGGGAAGACACCTTTCTAGCTTGGGCCTGGATCCTACGACAATTAGCTTCATAACAATGAAGTAGATGACAGATGAGCAATTAGCTTCCCAAGAAAAATATGTCAAAGGATCCAAGCCAAGGCTAGAAATATGTCTTCCCTTGCTAGGAGTACTCTTCTTCAAATCTATGTTTGATGATAAGAATCTTCTTCTTCTTCCTAATTGCAGCTAGAGCTTCCTTTTCATCAGGATTCAACTCCACTTCCCCCAATGTATCAATAGGGTAAATAACTTCAAACTATCACAGAGGCTTAATGGCTCTGCCTTGTACCCCACAACATAAAGAACAATGCTCAAAGCAAAGTACATTCCATATTGTAGAAATGGAAAAGAAACAACAAGAAAACAAAGAAAAACAAATAAAAAAGAAAATATTATAATTAAATAATCACCAACAACGATACACATAATACCTCTATATGCAGGCCATATTTAACATTTCAAATGCAAGAATGAAAGAAAACATGGAACTAAACCCACAGTTCATAGGCCCACAGAGGGACATTTATCATAGTCATAGAAATATGATTATTTTTAAATGGAATACACCAAGGAGTACCATCAGAAATATTGACCATTTGCAATCATGAACAATAAATAATCAAATAGCTCATTTTTTATCAACATGTGTAGTCTCTGTGTATGTGAAAAATGAATGAAATATCAAGCTGAAATAAAATAGTGAACAAAAATTCAAATTCAAGGCCTAATTTATCAAGAACAACAAACATTAGGATGAAATAAAAAATCGTTAATACTATAGAAAAATCATTAGGACTATATAAAAATTATTAAGACTAGAAAATCAAGCTCTAGAAAAATCATTACGATAACTATAGAAAAATCATTTAGACTAGAAAATCAAGTTCTAGAAATGGATGATTTTGATGCTTTTCCATTACAACAATTGAGCATTCATTATTTGGTACTTCTTGGTGTATTCCATTTAAGTTTTTCAGCTTTCGTGTTTATGTGCATGTTCTTTATGTGTTTGGCTTCTCTCCCTCGCAAGGGATGTGTCGATAGGTAATTGATTTGAAAGCATAATGATTTGACAGTCTTTTTTTAGGATATGCGTAATCATCCCGCAAACCTTAATTAGCAAGATTTGTGATATATGCCAAGTACTTATAATCAGTATGCCCAACAAATAGAGACTTAGTAGTAAAAGCATGTCCTTTGGTTTACTAGTTTACTTATAATCACTATGTCCTTTGGTTTACTAGTTTAATCTGGTTTAAGAATGGTTTGTTTCATGTTTGAATGTACCATTGAATGAAGCTTGGCTATATTAAGTACAATCTTAAGACTCGTGACTCTTCAAATTCTCTTATTTCCTTCAGACCTCCAAACATGTGTACTTTGAGATTTCCTCCAATAAATGGACTTGTCATGATTTTCACAATAGTACATGTGTTGGAGGAATACTCAAAGTACTTCTTAGGAAAATCTGAATGTTCATCACCTCCATATAAGAGTTGATCATAGAAGGTATATGCACAGGTGAAAAACATGCATATTTGACCAAGAAATACTAGGAGCTAGACCTAGTAGCAAATAGATTTGTGGTGATTTTCACAATAGTACATGTGTTTCTGGGTAAGCTCCCAATAGCGCTCAGGAAAATATGCATGTTCATCACCTGTGCATATGAAGTGGCTCTAATGGAAGATATAATCACTAAATTTTGAATACTCCTTATTTTGTTCTGGGTTGATATTGTTAGACAGGTCTTTCTTGAATGGAATGACTCGTTACTTGTACATTGACTAGAATGTTGGTGGAAGAAGGATGATTTGTTTGCAACCATTTTTTCAACTCTAATTTTCTCAATACAAAGGGACATTTATGATAGCCATAGAAACATGATTATTTTAAAATGGAATACACCAAGGAGTACCATCAGAAATATTGACTATTTACAATCATGAATAGTTAACCTTAACCAAATAGCTCATTTTTTTATCAGCATGTGTAGTCTCTGTGTATATGAAAAATGAATGAAATATCAAGCTGAAATAAAATAGTGAACAAAAATTCAAATTCAAGGCCTAATTTATCAAGAGCAACAAACATTAGGATGAAAGAAAAATCAATAAGACTAGAAAAATCATTGGGACTATAGAAAAATCATTAAGACTAGAAAATCAAGTTCTAGAAAAATCATTACGACTATAGAAAAATCATTACGACTAGAAAATCAAGTTCTAGAAATGGACAGTTCTGATACTTTGCCATTACAAAAATTGAGCATTCATCATTTGGTACTTCTTCGTGTATTCCATTTAATTTTTTTATCTTTCGTGTTTATGTGCATGTTCTTTATGTGTTTGGCCTCTCTCCCTTGCAAGGAATACATCGATAGGTAATTGATTTGAAAGCATAATGATTTGACAATCTTTTTTTAGGATAGGTGTAATCATCTCGCCAACCTTAATTAGCAACATTTGTGATATATGTCAAGTACTTATAATCAATATGCCCAACAAACAAAGACTTAGTAGTAAAAGCATAAGGTTGCACATCCACATCCGCCCTAGTAAGTATTAGAGCCTTTCAAATTTGTAAAGAACACAAACTTTGAAAATCAAATTGATATTTCATTAAAACCTATGTTCTTGATCAAGTTCTTAAAGATTAAAACATGAAACCATCAAGTTCTTCACCTATGTTCTTCATGGTTGGGGAAGTTGTGATGGATTTATATGTAACCTTTGGAAGTCATTGTACGAAAGACTTAAGCCTGAAGTGTACGACAGGAACTGAGATTTAATAAAAATTGAAGTTTAAATTTGCAAGTCCATTGTGTTATGCATTATTGAAAGGCTTCTTTACTTATTGTTTTGTTTCTAAATTCAAGGATGGAATAGTAAGCAATCTCCAAGCATTCATTTCATCGTTCAATGTATTGTGAGCACTTTAAAATTATGTTCCTTACGTTTTGACTGGTAAAACTAGAGACTGTTCCAAGTAATGTTTTTAATCCTTTGAAGTTTCTCATGATCCAGATGTAAGTTGATTGGATTATGAAATTTGGGGATCCAATAGGACTTTAGGGGAGTTCAATAAATGTTTTGGAAGACTTAGAGGAACTATTAGCACCATTGTTCCTTCATCTGCAGTGAGTTACACTAAATTTGCTATGTTTTTCCTTTGTTTTGAAGAGTATTTTGTAATCTATTTCCTTTCCATGGACCCAAAGGCATAGGACCCATGGAAAGAGGATGCTAAGAATGTATTATACAACTCTAATGTTCTTGACTTGCAGAGATTTAAGAAAGTAAAGAGAACACTGGCTGGAACAATGTGTTCCTTAAGGGAATTCATAGCTAGGGAGAAACAATGAGAGTTTGGCCCTAAGGGTGAGGCATTTTTATGACTTAAATAGTCATATATTTGTATACTAATGGTCTAAATAGTCATGATAAGTACCTCTCAAACCTCTCCAAACATGTAAGATTCTCTTTAAATACTTTATTGATCTCTTTTAAACATTAACCAAATCAAAACTACATTTTAATAAGTCAATAAGTCAATAAGTCAAATCACTAGTCTCAAAAGCATTCAATAAGTGAATATGAATGTTTGAAAACTACTCACAACAATTCTTAAACAAAATAAAGTATGTTTAAGAATTGTTGGGACTAGTCCTTTGGTGTGTATTAAACATAATAAAATTTTCAGCATATTATTATCATTCTATTTCTTTTAATCTACTGGTGTCATGCCCTAGCCCATGCTTTATCTCCATTATTTGATGTTATTCACTATTTTGAAATGTTGACTGTGGTTATCAAATGGAAAAAAATAGAAAAAAAAATTAACACAATTTTTTTTTACAAAATTGAACCAATGACATGTTTACAACAAAGAAATAGAATGATAATAATATGTTGAAAATTGTATTCTGTTTAATACACGCCAAAGGACCAGTTTTATGAAATTGTTAATCACATAGCATTTCACTATTGTATGAGTGGATTGTACAGGAACAGTTAACATTAAACAAGGAGCAAACTCATCAACACATCTTGGAAACCATTGAATTCTATAATAAATGAAACCTAACACCAACACTATTCCTTCCATTCACTTATACCAAGAATAAAGCATTTAATCCATTCAAAATTACATATAATCATTAGATAGTTACATTTCTTGACTGTGTAGAGGAATAGTCACGACCAAAATGATCAAAAGTACTTTCACCCTTGCACAAGCAATTCCAAACTTCAAGTAAAATGAGAAATATGCTATATCAAATTATTCATATTTATAGTGACCATTCAAAGGATCATTTTGTCAATCAACCATCTAATTGTACCCCTGCGAAAGAGAAAGGAAACCTCAAAATAGAGAAAGGAAACTTAGTAAAACCAGTCTATGTCATTGTTTGTGATGGTACAGTCATGATAAGGGCCTTTCAAACCTCTCCAAACATGTAAGAATGTCTTTAAATACTTTATTGATCTCTTCTAAACATTAACACATGGACAGTCAAACCAATAGTCTCCAAAGCATTCAATAAGTTAATATGAATGTTTGAAAAATTTCCTCTCAACTTCCCCAACAACTCCTAATTAGTTAGAGGGATTAGTTGAGTGTTTAGACACTAAAACTTCTTAAACATACTTTATTTGATATGATAAATTGTAATATCAACAAACGTGAATCCAAACATTTCAAAACAGTGAATCAATATCCTTGAGAACAAGCACCAATAACATCAAATAATGGAGATAAAGCACGGGCTAGGGCATGACACCAGTAGAATGCAGTCATTTCAGTGATCATTAATGATCAAATAAAATGCAATGCATTTGAAATTTGCGGTTGAATATGATGCCAGAGGCTCAAAAGATGTTGCCCATCAAAGATACCAATCAAAGATGAAGAAATCACATACCTTCTCTCACACTCAGCTTGCATGAAGGAAGATTTGATAGCCAAATCTTCCTTATACCACATGAAGAACATGCCATTGGTTTAGTTTAGCATGTTATTATCATATCAGATAAAGTATGTTTAAGAATTGTTGGTAAGGATAGGAATAGTGGAGATTCTAGAAATATCCCTCTAACCAATTAGGAGTGGTTGAGAAAGTTGAGAGGAAAGTTTTCAAACATTCATATTCACTTATTGAATGCTTTAGAGACTACTAGTTTGACTGTTCATTCATTACCAGTGACTGAGATTCATTAAAGGGTCAAGAACATGGGGCAGGAGGACATTGTGGTAGAAGAAGTATTTAAAAATATTACATGTCCCCTATCCATGAAATTGAGACTATAGGTGATGAAGACCATGTTGAGGATGAGGGGGGTCTTAATTAGGGAGGGGCAACAAGAAGGAATAGAAAAGTTTTCAAGAGTTTGGAACAACATTTCAGAATGCATGAATGGTATGGGTAAGGTGATCTTCATTCTTGGCTGTGACTTCAATGAAACATTAGATATGGATGATAAGAAGAAGGATCACTTGTTGATAGTGTTCCTTGATGGAAGGGGGATTGTGAAAGAATTTTTATCATTCTATTGTGTATTTCCAATATGTTTTGATGCAGGGAAGACTAGGAGAATGAAGCGTCACTCATTGATTACATGATAACCCAGTTTTGAAGGGTCACTGGTTGAGGGGAAAGTCAAGGTCTGGATGTTGATAGTGTTCATTGAGGGAAGGGGGATTGTAAAATACTTGTTATCATTGTATTTTTTATTTCAAATATGTTTGGAAGTAGGGCATAACATGGGAATGAAGGATCACTCACTGATTGCATGATAACCTAGTTTTGAAGGGTCATTGGTTGAGGGGACAATCAAGGTCCAGATGTTGATAGTGTTCCTTGAGGGAAGGGGGATTTTGAAAGACTTTTTATCATTGTATTGTGTATTTACAATATGTTTGGATGCAGGGCAGACCAAGAGAATGAAGGGTCACTCACTGATTGCATGATAACCTAGTTTTGAAGGGTCACTGGTTGAGGGGATAGTCAAGGTATGGATGTTGATAGTGTTCCTTGAGGTAAGGGGGATTGTGAAAGGCTTGTTATCATTGTATTGTGTATTTCCAATATGTTTGGATGTAGGGAGACTAGGAGAATGAAGGATCACTCACTAATCTCATGATAATCTGGGTTTGAAGGGTCACTAGTTGAGGGGATAGTCAAGGTCCAGATGATTGGGCCATTTGAGGACCCTATTTCTTTGTATTAATTTCTATTCAAATTGGATGCATGGATTTCTTGTAAATCATCGGCTGCTATGTATCCTGCAACTGCATCCATAAATCTGCATACACTTCTCTAGGGTTGTAAGCCACTTATGGATCAAAATAGGGAAACTAAATCAAAATCATTCTTTGTCCTATTTCCTTTTAACAAAGTCTCAAATATCACTGATACAATACATTTGATGCCCTAATCTATCAATATAAATGACACCTAGCTAGAAGCTCATGGGTTATCCATTTGATAACCACAGTCAACATTTCAAAAAAATGGATATCCTTGAGCACAAGCACCAATAACATCAAATAATGGAGTTAAAGCACTAAATAAAAATCATCCTTTGTCCTATTTCCTTTTAAAAAATTCTCAACTATCAATGATACAATACATTTGATGCCCTAAGCTATCAATACAAATGGTGCCTAGCTAGAAGCTCACAGGCTGTCCATTTGATAACCACAGTCAACATTTCAAAAAAATGGATATCCTTGAGTACAAGCACCAATAACATCAAATAATGGAGTTAAAGCACTAAATCAAAATCATTCTTTATCCTATTTCCTTTTAACAAAGTCTCAACTATCAATGATACAATACATTTGATTCCCTAAGCTATCAATATAAATGGCACCTAGCTAGAAGCTCACAAGCTGTCCATTTGATAACCATAGTCAACATTTCAAAAAAATGGATACCCTTGAGCACAAGCACCAATAACATCAAATAATGGAGTTAAAGCATGGGCTAGGGCACGACACTAGTACAATGCAGTCATTTAAGTGAGAATCTTAGAAATATACAATGGCATCATTAAACATGCTAATAATATCAACAAACATGAATCCAAACATTTCAAAATAGTGAATCGATATCCTTGAGTACAAGCACCAATAACATCAAATAATAGAGATAAAGCACTAGCTAGGGCATGGCACCAGTAGAATTTGATCATTTCAGAGAGCATTCATGATCAAATAAAATGCAATGCATTTGAAATTTGTGGTCGAATGTGATGCCAGAGGCTTGAAAGATGAAGAAATCACATACCTTCTCTCGCACTCAGCTTTCGCTCATTTTCTATGCCAATCAAAATAAAAATGATTTGGTGCTTCTTTTTTTTATGTATACTTGAAACTATCAGAATTCTAATGGTCAATTTAAAATCCATTGGAATATCGACACCATCAGGGCCTATTTTAAAAAAAATTAACAAATTCATTAAAAAAAATTTACCCGTCGGAAGTGTCTATCAAAATTTGGCCTCAAATGTAGTAGTGCATGATCTCTTTTTTCATGTGTTTATTTATCTTGATTTGTCCTTTCTTGGGGACATCTCATAGTAGATTTTTTTTGTGGGTGCTTGACACAAGGGAAGGATGGAGAAGCATCCAAAGGCACACCCAACTACCAACATCCTTGTATAAAAAATAATCAAAAGAAACAATAACAGATAGAGAGAGAGAATGCATAAACTTTACTTATTATTCACGAGAAACTTCATACATGTCAGGTTGTAAGGCCTTCCTAGTTATGGCTAGTACAATAGAATTAAAATACAAACAATCCTTATACATGCAAGGATCCAATATTCAATTCTATCTTCTCCAATCTATCTTCCTCTTAGACTCCCTAAGATCTCCAACATACTAATCTATTTATACAAGAGGCCACCAAACAAGTCATCTTTAAGATCAAATTAGATCCACCATTGGAGAAAGGTACGACCTATATCTAGGTTCACATGCTTCTCAATGATTGATACAACCATTAAATCCATGACCAAAATTAAATGTGAAAGTCGGCCTCAACAAAAAGCAAAATAAACCATTCAGTGAGAAAGACTACTGAGCAACCAAAACCAACTCGATGAATGAACCAAACCAACTCGGTGAATGACCAAACCAAGAAGAAATCGAACCCCATATATGGAAACAAGAATACTTCACCAAGATCCAAAAGAAGCTACCAAGAACATCTAACAACTCTAATATATTTTTGGTGATACATAATTTTTAAGAGCCCAAGATGCTCCTACATCAGACACCCAGGGTTTTTTTGAAATGATTCTCTGAATCATGTAATAGGTACAACCTAAGATGAATCCAACTCAGATTGTGAAATCCATGAACTATCCTCAATTGGTCTGTTCTTCCACTTTACTAGATATTCCATGTACTCTTTTTCTCTTGTGCCTCTGTTAACTCTTTGTTCTAAAACCTTCTCAACTTCTTTTGTCTGCTTCTTAGGATAGTCATTCGGTACTATCATTTTTTAATCATATTCATGATACTCATACAAATATGCAATGTTTAATATAGGTGATATATCTATGTCATTGGATAAATCAATATCATAATTATTTCTACCGTCAAACTTTCTCAATATTTTGCAAGAACCAAAATTCTTCATCTTTAATTTTCCATAGGTTCCAACAAGAAATCTACCTTTCTTCAAATGAACCATTACTTTATCTCCAACTGCAAAAGTCTTATGTCTTCTTGATCTATCTTCTATGTCCTTGTATTTTTTATTACTATGTTCCAACTTATGTTTCACTTCCTCATGTAATATCTTCATGAACTTATAAAATTCTTCTCCTTCAACACTTTTCTTCTCTTCTCCAAAAATGTTCTTTAAATCTAATATAATTCTCAGTTGTGTACCATTAACAATCTCAAAGGTGGTTTTCCAATACTCCTATTCATTGAATTATTGTATGAAAATTCTTCTTGTGCTAACATAGAATCCTAATTACTCGATTTGTATCTAACTAAGCATCTCAATAGATTACCCAAACTTCTATTTACAACCTATGTTTGTCCATCAGTCTGTGGATGAAATGTAGAACTATACTTCAACTTTATACCCAAAATTTTCCATAGAATCTTCTGAAAATAACCAACAAACTTACTGTCTCAGTCAAAGATGATACTATTTGGTAATCCATGCAACCTGACAATATCCTTAAAGAAAAGATATGCTATATGCATTGCATCTAATGTTTTCCTATAGGATATGAAATGTGTCGTCTTAGAAAATATATCCACAATAACAAATATAGAATCATTACCTCTTGATGTCCTCGGTAATCCAAGAACAAAATACATAATGATATCATTCCAAGGTTTCTTAGGAATATAAATTGGTGTATACAATCGAGTATTATCACTTACTCGCTTTGCAACTTGACAAACTTGTCATGCCCAAAATTTAACCAACCAAAAACCTAGGGCATGAAATATTCCCCTTACCCCAATTAGGCTATACTCATCATTAGTATGCCTACCTAGATTATAGCTCTCAATTAATGTTGACTAACTATAAGATAGCTTATCCTTCTATGATGGTTCCTTCAAGTTAACTACAATGGCCATAGGATCCCTAATCATGATCCGACAATACACCTTTTAATGTTAACTAGGACAAAAAGGAATTCTTGATTTAAAAAAGATATCAATTACACTGACCAAAGTTGATTCATACTGTTAATCCATTATTACACTAAATAATTTAAATGTGTTGATGAGTATTACATCCTAACCTATTAACCAATGATGAATTGACCATATTATCCAAGCCAACTAAATTACTATTAGTACTCTAGTGTTAATCATTGAATAAATTGAACTATAGTATTGATTGATAATCAACTTAATTAATGAATTAATTTCCTAAAAAAATCATTACCAACTAACTAACTAGATTATTAACCAAAAGAATAAATTCCATCCCTAAAGGTTATACTACAAAATTATCAATAAAAGGTCTCCTAACTATCGCCTAATATTACTAGCTTATCAAATAACAATATGATTCAATAATAATAGGTTTGTGCCCATTATCATTAAGTTCCTAAAAATTAAAAATAACCTATAAACAACATAAGCCAAATCTCAATTTCACTTATTAACAGTTAAGTAATAGTAATACTAATAATTAATAGAGTGGATAGATTTATTATAAAAAATTAATTGAGACAAATGCATAGATTAAATAAATTTAAGCAATATTTCCATCTAATAAGTCTACAACCTACCTATAAATCCTAGCTGACAAATCATCTATCCCTACTAAACTAATCCTAATCATATCCTACTAGCCCTCAACTTAAAACCTCCAATTACTAAATCCCCTAACTTATACCTATTGGTTAATCTAATGAGTAGATGTTAGACCAAAAACAAATTAATAAATAGAATACTAAATACAAACTCCAAGTTAACCTACCCTACCCTAAACACCTACTAACCAAATCATCAAAACCTATAGTGGTGCGCATTTTAAAGAGGGGGAATGAAGTGTGGGAAAGTAACCAGATTTGGGCCCACCACTATAACTCCCTTTTCATATTGGAGCACAAGGATTTACGCAAGTATATGTAAGGAGGTGGTTTGATGGTGACATGGGAGTGTGAGTCCCATCCAACACATGCAACTTGTTCCCCTATACAAGGCTTACGCAAGACATGAAGTGGCCTTTTTGTCAAAGGAAAAAGGAAAACATTTAATTCATGTCAAGCTCCAAAGTTGGTAGCAAGTATAATGTTTCCTAAAACCACGCATAAGGAAGGAGTGTTGATTTGGTTGCAAGTGTTTGGGGTTCCCACCCAACATCTTAACTTAAGGGAAGGTCTAATTCTCATAACAAACACTACATAAGGAGAAGAAGGTACGTGGGGTCCCTAAACACTTTACCTCATCCCAAGGCAAGGAGACTCTCACGCAAGAAAAGGGGAGTTTGACTTGCCAAACAAGGCAAGCATTACATGGTTGGAAATCTATGTAGGGAAAGGGAGACATGACAGCCTTGTGTCATAGTTTTGAATTTCCTTATTAAATGCTATGTCAGTTCAACAACCATGGAAGGATTGAAAAAATTGACTTAGTGAATGTAAACTTATTGCCAAGTCAGTCCTCCAGCAACCCTACGTTTGATAAGGGAAAAAGACATGGGTGGGGTCCACATTGAACAAGTGGATAGATCTTGATAGATCTCTTATTGATTTAAATTCATTTTTCTTTATTAATCATATTGAATAACTTAGGAGTTTAGTTATTAACATCTAGGTTAAGATTGAGTTTAAGTTATATTAATTCAAATTAAAAAGGGCATATTAGGAAGGGAAGGGAATATTCTCTATGGTAAGAGAATTATTTCCTTCCCATACAAAATCTAGAGAGCATTTTTGCTCTAAAATTTTGGAAAGTGCTATTTCTTATGTTTTGCCATAGCTTCTTTTTTTTAATCTCTTTGCTTGTTATATGAGATCTAAGAGCATGAATTTGATAGTTTAATTAGTGCATTGTATTAAGGAGTATGTGATGGTTACATTAATGTACAATTTTGTTTAATATAACATTGTTGTCATGTTTGGTTTTAAGGGAGTATGAGATTTCAAAGTTGGTTTTCACAAGAGGTGATGATCATTTGCAATAGTAGTTTGTTCAAGGGGAAGATTGACTATGTTTGAACTTGAATATCACAATCCACATCAAAGAGATTGCAATGTTCTTATATCAACAAGATTTTATATGCTATTGAAACTATTGAATTGTTTACTCCATCAACTTGGAAAAATCATTTTTGCAATGATTCATCATTTACATTATGGAAATCTCTTCAATACAATTACATAATCTTCAAAAATGAGAAGTCTCCACATTTACAACAAGACAATACAAATTGATAGTGTTACTCAATGAGTGTTCAAAGGAGATAACAAAAATTCTCTCCATTACAACTTCACAATGGCCCAAAGAAATGGAAATACATTACAACTTTCAACAAATAGATCAATCTTATTACATGGGAATTCACAATACAACAATAGGGTTGTCATCACACAACCACCCAAAATGAAGAAACCTCGGAAGCTTTCTCCACAAGATCTTGGATTCAAATTTACAAATCAAAGAATGGAACCATGGGAAACTCACCTCCCATCCTAGGTCTCAAGGAGACCACCCGAGTGCTAGGAGAATCAATAACCAATAGGTGCCAAGCACAAATTCACAAAACATGATTACAACAACAAAACACTCTCCCAAGGCTTGTAGAAATGGATTCAACATGAACCCATAAACAAGGGTGAAGGTGGATTTCCATGTAGGAGAATGCCAAATAATAAATTCAAATAACATGCCTCTTCAAGGCTAAAATCACATACATTCTTCCAACCAATCTTCTCCTTATCTCCCCAAAATTAGGATCAACAAAAATTGGCATGCAAGGGCCCATACACCTTGCATTTCTTTCCCTCTTCTCTCCATGAGAATAGACTCTACACTACCGTGGAATCCAACTAACCCCTTCCCCGATACATGGCCACTTCTTCCCTATCCAAGGGTGAGTAATGCCATTACACCCTTCAAAAAAACTCCCATATTAAAAAAGAAGATAAAAACCATAAACAAGGATTCTAACCCAAAATCTCATTCCCATAAAAATAACAACACAACCACATGAACATATGCAAGAGAAAGATGAACATACAAATCTACTTGCAACAAGAAGAATAAAGGTCTTTCATGGCAATGGGGACCAACCTTCACAATGTGTTATGGAAAAATGGATTTTTGAGAAGAGCCCAATTTCTTTTCATTTCATTCTCCAAAACCCTATTGTCTCTAAAGATAGAAAGTGGGTGAACATCCACTAACTCTCCTAAGGGCCTCTAAAAGGACCTCCAACTTCTACCCACCCACTAGCATTAATTTCAGAATTGACTCTCATGTCCTTTGGCTTTACCTTGTCCCCTATCTTAAATGCTTGATTGGAAGGAAGAGTAGGGTTGGGTAAAGGTCAAGACTTCATCAAATTTCGTAGCTTATGGTAAATGGGTCATAAAATGGGTCACCAAGGCCACTAGGTTGTTATGGATATGTTAAAAACCTTCCTAACCCATACCCCTGACACTTAGGTTCTTAAATTATGCAAAATATGACCCTAAGGACCTATTTTGGCCTCAAAAAGTGGTTAGAAGAAAAATTGAAATTTAAATAATTAAATTGGTGGGGTTTACAAGTATCTTCAACAAGGAAATTAATTAGGTTCCTAAAAGTCAGTTAGGCTTAGGTTTACATTGCCAACCTAGTAAACATGTCATTACATAAACACATAACAAGTGTCAAGTGACACTATAAAATGACATAACACAACATTGACATGCCACTAATTACATAGAGAGACACCTAATACATACATACAATTTTATGGTTACGAATTAAGTCACTTTACAATGAGGTTTGAACCTCTTCATTAGGTTCAACCTTGGCTTTACAGTTTGTACAATGGTTGGTTACTAATTCTCTGACTAATTCCATGGTTCTCTTACCTGCACACGTAAACATTAAGCATCAGTAGTTCAAGGTGATAAAAAAAACACATGAAATATACATTTTCAATTCCTACTTAGTAACATTAATCAATATATAGAATTTAATTCCTAATTACAATTTCCATTCAGAAATGTTTAAAACATAATAATTTCATAAACATCATGACATAACATTCATGAAATAATCAAGTCTAGTCATGATCCGCCCTTCTCATCAATTCATATTTCTAAACATGTAGAATCATAGCCAACATTATATCCTAGATCGTAGTCGACATCAGAATGTAATTCATGCAATATAATCATCATCATCATCAACCATAATATCTCAAGTCTCTTGTAGGATAATCCAAAGTGCATCAATGTATCAAAATATAAAGTGTTCAAAGTGTGAATGAATCATTAATGCCATGATAGGTCAGGGTGAGGCCTCACATCCTCCCCCCCTAGGCATGAACTTCCTCCTGGAAGTTACCTAACTTAGGGCCAAAGTCCCAGTATTGACATATTTTTTTTGTTCATTGGATAATTTTCTTTAAAAAAATTTAATCTCATACAATGCATACATCTAATGATAGTACAAGTTAAGGATATGTTTTTCCTTGATTTGAGCACTTCTAAAATTTAGAAGCAAGATATTGTACAATTGAACTGTCTATCCAAACTTCACAATTTATAATATTTTACATGGTTATCATATCTCACCAAGAACAAGATCACGTAAGGTAGTACTATCCAACACACTAAATGGGATCTATGGTCACAAGAGAATGTACTAATACATGGGACATCTTCCTGACAAGATGACTCAAATGTTTTCTAACATCACCCTTGATGTTGGTTCCTATAATTTCAATGTCTGGAGTGTAGTTCCAATATTAAGCTAAACATATCTTTTACCACTATGATAATCCTTAGTTTATCCCAACTTAGTATTGTATTTATTGATATCATCATAACATCTATGCAATAAGATCATGAAATAGTCTTACAAGGTCTATACATATTGCAACCAGCAAAAGACTCTCACCAAGGCTACAACTATGGTCATAGATATGTTGATGACAAGGATGGACATAGGATGATGGAAAGCTTTTCTAAAGTTTCTCCTTATTTATAATAATAAAATATAATGGATTTCTCAATAGATCTTCTCCCTTATACAACCTACCACAAAGAACTTGCCAACAATTCCAATCAAAAGAGCCTCATGAAATAATCATGAAATCCATAATTTAAAATTTGAAAAGAATGATTCAAAAAAGTAAGATTCAAAAATTGGCCACATTGGTTAAATTTTTTTTTAACAAAATAAGTAAAGACAAGTCCTTGAGGCAGATAAGGACATCAAAATAAAGTTTGGCTAAGAAACTCAACACCTAATTTAAGTACTTTTACATAGTTGCAATCACCAAAATAAACTTGCAAAACAAGGTAAAATAAAAGAAGAATAAATTAGCAATCCATCCCTTACCACAACATTACATGAACTATGTGACCTTTTGAGGTCACTCAGAGGGAGATGGGAAAATTTCAATCATACATTTATTATGGCATTATTTAAAATAGGCTAGTTATGCCCTAACCTGAATAAAGCATTAAGGTTTTTATGAGGAACATTTATATGGGGAAAGAGGTAGACACAAAAGCATATTTACTAATAATAGTTTTACTTACTCTATAAGTTTCTTTCACTAACTCTAAGCATATAATCAGGGTATTCACATCACCCCATCCTCCTCTCCTCGAGAGAAGTCTCCACTGCCTCATGTTTCATGAAATACATCGTCTTACTTACACAACATTTGATGGTCAATGCACTTAGGCTGATAAGGCATAAAACAACACTATTACAACATCTACTAGAGTATTTATTTCATGAATATATGAATGACTAGAGACACAGCTACTGACATAATAATACCATGAGAAAATCAACTAACATAATTAATTCATACAAATATTTTCAATCATCATAATTACGTAAAACTCCTCAAGTGGCTCTATTTGGTGATTTGCCCCTCGATGTCCACCAAAAACTTCCCTAGGTTAGGCGAACTAGTCACTTGCTCAGGATACTTCACACCTAACTTCACTCATCACAAAAGGCATTATGTTAATTAATGTATATTGCTATGTATATGTTCTATCATACCACTTGATATATATATATATATATATATATATATATATATATATATATATATATATATATATATATATATATATATATATATATATATATATATATATCTCCAAGCATACTACATTAAATCATGAGGAGGTTGTTTCAAAGTTTATACACAGTGTAAAGACATATTAGTATTTTATACTTTTAATAGGTTTGATGACTATCCATTAGGATTTAATGTATCACACTCACAGTTATGTCCTATGGTTCGTTAGGTCAAATATCTCCATCAACTTTAGTTCTTATCATTTTGATAAGGCATGCCTATCCTAAGGATTTATATTCTCATAACATATCTCCCATACCATGGCATAAGAAATTCCACATGCCTGTGGTAGTTTCCTACCCTACTCATTTATATCATAGAAGGATTCAATGATGTTCTCACACTATGGTGAAAAGATATTTTACAACTCCTCTTAATTTACACACACTCAATTGCATCTTTATTCCTTAGAGGTGGATCGTAGTGCAAGAAGGTTCTGGTAATTTAATTCTTGAGTCAATTTCTCAAGGCACAAGGAACTACCCAAACATAAAATTTCTTATGAGGTATATTACATTCTTCTATTAATAATTGCATTACCAAGGCTCTGTCACTTGTACTAACAATTAACACAACAAGAACGGTCTACTTATTTATGCTAGATTAAATGTATACTACCCCTGTAGGTTCTATTTTAGTCTCTAAAATCATCATTGATTTTCCATAGTTTCCTTACAATTCATATTAATTACTTTTAATATATTAACAAACAAGGTCATTGATTCTTAGCTAACATTAACCTTCTGATGATTTATAAATACTTAACAATGTATTAGGACACAAAAGACTTATACGTTACATATCTACCTTGACCTTTGTATTACCTTGGAAGTGGATCTTGGTGAGGGTCTCCATATTTAATTACCAAAATGACTCTATTTGCACATGCATTTTACTATTGTATTATAGTCATAGGCAATAAGATTGGTTGGTAATTTGACATTATATTCTTAAAAATCCTCTCTAAGTTGTATTAATGAAATTTGAAGGAATTCATAGGTAGTTGAATTTCCCATTACTTGTATTAGTCTTGTCTTTCCTATATCAAAGGTGGGGTCCTCATGAGTTGATCGATCATTTTTCCAAGTAACGACTTACATTTTTACTTCTTCACAAAAATCACTGGTGTGCCCCAAGGTGATTCACTAGGTCAGATGTGCCCCTTCTCCAAGAGCTCTTTTGACTAAATTTTGAGCTCATTGAGATCATGTGTGGTCATCCTATAAGGTGCTCTAGATATGGGCTCACTCTTGGCACAAGGTCTATATGAAAATCAACTGCCCTCGGTGGAGGCATACTAGGTAGCTCGGTAGGAAATACATCTGCAAACTCCTGAAGCATAGGATAATCCTTGAGTGAAGGCTCCTCCTCGAAATCATCCTCTCTATCACTAGTGGTGATGACCAATAACTAACATCCCTTCCGCACGCACTACCTAAGCTGTATAGTGGAAATCATGTGAAGGGATATGGGTCTCTGTACCCCAATATCACCATAGAAGTACCATGATTTCCAACACACTCAACCCTCTTCTGAAGACAATCCATCTTGGAGTTGTGGCCATATAGCCAATCCATGCCAAGGAATACATCATAAGAACCTAGAGGGGTCATGTGGAGATCAGTCATCGTGGTTAAGTCTCCAATGTAAATCTGACATCTATGAACTAAGGAACTAACAGACACCCTAGCTCTTGAGCCTACTCGACCTCCCAAATGATATCATGTCTAACTGCCACCAAGTGGAAGCTTTCTCCTATAGGAGATGAACCACAAGTAGTGCCTTTAGATTACTCCCATAAGGGCACAATCTAAATCATCACTATAACTCTGTAACCAAGCCTCTGCTACTGACCCGTTAGTGGATCCCAAAAACAAGGGTGGCTAGAGTTGTATTAAATCTCAGATCTCATCTTCAACATCTCTAGGGGTTCTCTTTTTTCCTCTGATCCCATGCTCGGGTGGTATCTCTAGCTGATGAACTGACTCACCCTCATGATCACCATGACCCTCCAACAAACCTGGGTGGAGGCTCCTATTCCTCTCCCTGTTATCTGATCTACCACCTCCTAGGATATCTGCTTCCCTTTCAAAAACCTACTGCTCTGGCTGAGGAACTATGGGTGGTAACCTCTACTAAATTACCCCAATCAAATTTTGAAGGACATCCATAATATTTTGGTTAGGGTTTTGAGGTGGTGAAGGTGGTGGTGGTCCACCCCCTATCCTGCACTAGCATGTGTAGCTCTATGACTCTACCTCGTCAGTCAGCTCGTGTAACGACTGGCATCCTACACAATAGTTTAAGTTAGGTGAGTTGAAATGTAATGGGTCTAAAGATTCCAATGTTGAAACCTAGGCTCTGATACCAAATGTCATGCCCAAAATTTAACCAACCAAAAATGCAACAAATTTTTTTATTAAAGGTGAAAGGTTAAGGAGTAATGTTCGAAGGTTAAGTGTAAGTTGACAATGGATGTGTCTTTCAAGGTCTAGAGTCAAGTTTTGGAGAGTGTTACGCTAAGGAGTAACAATAAGATGATTAGGTCTAGTAGACTAAAGTTCATAATTGTTGGTGTAAAAGTATCGAGTTTGAAAAGCAGAACCCTAGTGCAAACAGTTTCCATTTGGGACTTCTGATCATGATGTAGTCAAGGTACCTAGGGCATTAAATATTCGTCTTACCCCAATTAGGCTATACCCATCATTAGTATGCCTACCTATATTATAGCTCTCGATTAAGGTTGACTAAATATAAGATATCTTATCCTTCTATGCTGGTTCCTTCAAGTTAACTACAATGACCATAGGATCCTTAATTATGATCCAACGATACACCTTTTAATGTTAACTAGGACAAAAAGGAATTCTTGATTTAAAAAAGATATCAATTACATTGACAAAAGTTGATTCATACTTTTAATCCATTATTACACTAAATAATTTAAATGGGTCAATGAGTATTACATCCTAACCTATTAACCAATGACTAATTGACCATTTGATCCAAGCCAACTAAATTACTATTAGTACTCTAGTGTTAATCATTGAATAAATTGAACTATAGTATTGATTGATAATCAACTTAATTAATGAATTAATTTACCAACAACATCATTACTAACTAACTAACTAGTTCATTAACCAAAAGAATAAATTCCATCCCTAAAGGTTATACTACAAAATTATCAATAAAAGGTCTCCTAACTATCGCCTAATATTACTAGCTTATCAAATAACAATATGATTCAATAATAATAGGTTTGTGCCCATTATAATTAAATTCCTAACAATTACAAATAACTTATAAACAACATAAGCCAAATCTCAATTTCACTTATTAATAGTTAAGTAATAGTAATACTAATAATTAATAGAGTGGACATATTTATTATAAAAAATTAATTGAGACAAATGCATAGATTAAATAAATTTAAGCAATATTTCCATCTAATAAGTCTACAACCTTCCTATAAATCCTAGCTGACAAATCATCTATCCCTACTAAACTAATCCTAATCATATCCTACTAACCCTCAACTTAAAACCTCCAATTACTAAATCCCCTAACTTATACCTATAGGTTAATCTAATGAGTAGATGTTAAACCAAAAACAAATTAATAAATAGAATACTAAATTCAAACTCCAAGTTAACCTACCCTACCCTAAACACCTACTAACCAAATCATCAAAACCTATAGTGGTGAGCATTTGAAAGAGGGGGAATGAAGTGTGGGAAAGTAACCAGATTTGGGCCCACCACTATAACTCCCTTTTCATATTGTAGCACAAGGATTTATGCAAGTATATGTAAGGAGGTGGTTTGATGGTGACATGGGAGTGTGAGTCCCATCCAACACATGCAACTTGTTCCCCTATACAAGGCTTACGCAAGACATGAAGTGGCCTTTTTGTCAAAGGAAAAAGGAAAACATTTAATTCATGTCAGGTTCCAAAGTTGGTAGCAAGTATAATGTTGCCTAGAACCACGCATAAGGAAGGAGTTTTGATTTGGTTGCAAGGGTTTGGGGGTCCTACCCAACAACTTAACTTAAGGAAAGGTCTAATTCTCATAACAAACATTACATAAGGAGAAGAAGGTACGTGAGGTCCCTAAACATTTTACCTCATCCCAAGGCAAGGAGACTCTCACGCAGGCAAAGGAGAGTTTGACTTGCCAAACAAGGCAAGCATTACATGGTTGGAAATCTACATAGGGAAAGGGGGACATGACAACCTTGTGTCATAGTTTTGAATTTCCTTATTAAATGCTATGTTAGTTCAACAACCATGCAAGGATTGAAAAAATTGACTTAGTGTATGTAAACATATTGCCAAGTCAGCCCTCTAGCAACCCTACATATGATAAGGTAAAAAGACATGGGTGGGGTCCTGAACAAGTGGATAGATCTTGATAGATCTCTTATTGATTTAAATTCATTTTGCTTTATTAATCATATCGAATAACTTAGGAGTTTAGTTATTAACATCTAGGTTAAGATTGAGTTTAAATTATATTAATTCAAATTAAAAAGGGCATATTGGGAAGGGAAGGGAATATTCTATGTGGTAATAGAATTATTTCCTTCCCATACAAAATCTAGAGAGCATTTTTGCTCTAAAATTTTGGAAAGTGCTATTTCTTATGTTTTGTCATAGCTTCTTTTTTTTAATCTCTTTTCTTGTTATATGAGATCTAAGAGCATGAATTTGATAGTTTAATTAGTGCATTGTATTAAGGAGTATGTGATGGTTACATTAATGTACAATTTTTTTTAATAGAACATTGTTGTCATGTTTGGTTTTAAGGGAGTATGAGATTTCAAAGTTGGTTTTCAAACTAGGTGATGATCATTTGAAATAGTAGTTTGTTCAAGGGGAAGATTGACTATGTTTGAACTTGAATATCACAATCCACATCAAAGAGATTGCAATGTTCTTATATCAACAAGATTTTATATGCTATTGAAACTATTGAATTGTTTACTCCATCAACTTGGAAAAATCATTTTTGCAATGAAAGAATAACTCCACTATTATAAGAGATAGAATACAATAATCATGAAAGAAATTATTTATCATTTACATTATGGAAATCTCTTCAATACAATTACATAATCTTAAAAAATGAGAAGTCTCCACATTTACAACAAGACAATACAAATTGATAGTGTTACTCAATGAGTGTTCAAAGGAGATAATAAAACTTCTCTCCACTACAACTTCACAATGGCCCAAAAAAATGGAAATACATTACAACTTTCAACAAATAGATCAATCTCATTACAAGGGAATTCACAATACAACAATAGGGTTGTCATCACACAACCATCCAAAATGAATAAACCTCCAAAGCTTTCTCCACAAGATCTTGGCTTCAAATCTACAAATCAAATAATGGAACCATGGGAAACTCACCTCCCATCCTAGGTCTCAAGGAGACCACCCCCGAGCTAGGAGAATCAATAACCAACAGGTGCCAATCACACATCCACAAAACATGATTACAACAACAAAACACCCTCCCAAGGCTTGTAGAGATGGATTCAACATGAACCCATAAACCAGGGTGAAGGTGGATTTCCATGTAGGAGAATGCCAAATAATACATTCAAATAACATGCCTCTTCAAGGCTAAAATCACATACATTCTTCCAACCAATCTTCTCCTTATCTCCCCAAAATTAGGATCAAGAAACATTGGCATGCAAGGGCCCATACACCTTGCATTTCTTTCCCTATTCTCTCCATGAGAAGAGACTCTACACTACCATGGAATCCAACTAACCCCTTCCCCCATACATGGCCACTTATTCCCTATCCAAGGGTGAGTAATGTCATTACACCCTTCAGAAAATCTCCCATATTCAAAAACAAGATAAAAACCATAAACAAGGATTCAAACCCAAAATCCCATTCCCATACAAATAACAACACAACCACATGAATATATGCAAGAGAAAGATGAATATACAAATCTACTTGCAACAAGAAGAATAAAGGTCTTTCATGGCAATGGAGACCAACCTTCACAATGTGTTATGGCAAAATGAATTTTTGAGAAGAGCCCAATTCCTTTTCCTTTCCTTCTCCAAAACCCTAATGTCTCTAAAGATAGAGAGTGGGTGAACGCCCACTAACTCTCCCAAGGGCCTCTAAAAAGACCTCCAACTTCTACCCACCCACTGGCATTAATTTTAGAATTGAATCTCATTTCCTTTGGCTTTACCTTGTCCCCTATCTTAAATGCCTAATTGGAAGGAAGATTGGGGTTGGGTAAAGGTCAAGACTTCATCAAATTTCGTAGCTTATGGTAAATGGGTCATAAAATAGGTCACTAAGGCCACTAGGGTGTTATGGATATGTTAAAAACCTTCCTAACCCATACCCCTCACACTTATGTGCTTAAATTATGTAAAATATGACCCTTAGGACCTCTTTTGGCCTCAAAAAGTGGTTAGAAGAAAAATTGAAATTTAAATAATTAAATTTGTGGGGTTTACAAGTATCTTCAACAAGGAAATTACTTAGGTTCCTAAAAGTCAGTTAGGCTTAGGTTTACATTGCCAACCTAGTAAACATGTCGTTACACAAACACATAACAAGTGTCAAGTGACACTATAAAATGACATAACACAACATTGACATGCCACTAATTACATAGAGAGACACCTAATACATACATACAATTTTATGGTTACGAATTAAGTCACTTTACAACGAGGTTCAAACCTCTTCATTGGGTTCAACCTTAGCTTTACAATTTGCACAATGGTTGGTTACTAATTCTCTGACTAATTCCATGGTTCTTTTACCTCAACACCTAAACATCGAGCATCAGTAGTTCAAGGTGATAAAAAAAACACATGAAATATACATTTTCAATTCCTACTTAGCAACATTAATCAATATGTAGAATTTAATTCTTAATTACAATTTCCATTCAGAAATGTTTAAAACATAATAATTTCATAAACATCATGACATAACATTCATGAAATAATCAAGTCTAGTCATGATCTGCTCTTCTCATCAATTCATATTTCTAAACATATATAATCACAACCAACATTATATCCTAGATCCTAGTCCACATCAGAATGTAATTCATGCAATATAATCATCATCATCAACCATAATATCTCAAGTCTATGGTAGGATAATCCAAAGTGCATCAATGTATCAAAATATAAAGTGTCAAAGTGTGAATGAATTAGTAATGCCATGATAGGTCGGGGTGAGGCCTCACATCCTCCCCCCTAGGCATGAACTTCCTCTTGAAAGTTACCCAAAGTGAGTAGTTGGGGTATTTCCAGAATTAGTCAAGCCAGACAACATGATGTATACAAAATGTCAGCTAGGTAAGTTAAGTAGTTCTACTTTCAAAGGAAATTCCTTTTCATCTGAGGACCTACTTGATTTGGTGCATATTGATCTTTGTGGGCCTATGAGACAAAGAAGTTATTGAGGTGATAGATATTTCATGTTATTTACTGATTACTATTCTATAATAATATGAGTAACCTTCTTGAAGGATAATTTTGATGCATTCCAAAAATTCAAAGCATTCAAGGCACTAGTTGAGAAGGAATTAGGTAATAATTTTAAGTGTTTAAGGTATGATAGAGGAAGTGAGTTAACTCCAACATAATTTGTTAATTATTGTGAAGATAATGGAATCAAGAGAAAAATGTCTTCACTAAGGACTCCACAACAACATGATGTTGTAGAGAAGAAGAACAAAACTTTAGTGGGTTCTTCAAGGAAAATGTTGATTGAAGGTGATGTACTAAAAATGTACTAGAAAGAAGAAATTAATATTTTTGTCTACACACTAAACCGAGTGCAAGTAAAGAAAGGAACTGATCAGACACCTTATGAGATATGGTATGGTCACTCACCTAGAGTTAAATATTTCAAAGTGTTTGGAAGTAGATGTTATATTAAGAGGGATGATCACATAGGAAAGTTTGATCCAAAAAGTTATGAAGGCATTTTCTTGGGTTATTCTACTAAAATTAAAGTATATATTTGTTTCATTAAGAGAACTAACAAAATAATTGAGAGTGAAAATGTAAAGGTGGATGAATATCCTAAGAAATCTGGTGACTCAAGAAAGGAAGTGATAGAGGATGATTAGGAAATTATGTATATCAAACTAGAATTGCATGAACCATCATAAAAGAAAAATGGTGAAGAAATGATTCAGCCAACATAAGAAGAAGCTCCTAGACCTAAACCGGTGATATCTAGGTAGGTGAAGATGAATCAATACATTTATTAGATTATAGGTAGTAAGAATGTAGGTGTTCTAACCAGAAGAAAGCTAAGAGAATTTTCTTGTTTGATTTCCAAGTATGAGCCTATGACAGTGAAGGAAGCAATCAAGGATGAAGATTGGGTAAAAGATATGGAGGAATAACTTGATCAAATTGAGAAGAATGATACATGGACACTTTTTCTGAGACCTATAGATAAAATTTTGATTGGTAGAAAATGGATTTTTAGGATAAAATTGAATGAAGATGGAGATGTGATCAGAAATAAGGCATGACTTGTATGTAAGGGTTGTTGACAAGAAGGACTATACTATGGAGATAAATTTTATCTAGTGGAAATATTGGAAGGGGTAAGAAATCTACTTTAGTATGCTTCCTATAAAAGGTTCATAGTTTTCAAATGGATGTCATGTCATCCTTCTTAAATGGAATTATTGGAGAAGAGGTTGAAATAAAATAACCCAATGGTTTTGCATTGAAAAAGGAAGAGGACATGGTATGTAAGCTACAAGGTATTATATGGACTAAAACAAACACCAAGGGTATGGTATGAAAGGTTACATTCTTATATTATTATGATTGGTTTTAATACAACAAGTGATGATCTAGTAATGTGTACCTTAAAGTTGAAGGAGATAAGTTGTTGATACATGAAGTTTTTGTTGATGATATAATGTTTGGAGAAAATGATGAGATGAGTTTGGCATTTTCTGAAGAGATGAAGGAGTTTGAAATTTCAACGATTGGGGAGAACAAATTCTTTATTGGATTGTAGGTTTCACAACTAAAGAATGGTGTATATATATATTAGTCAATCCAATTATATGAAAGAAGTAATCAAGACTTTTGGTATGGATGACTCCAAAAAGATTGGAACCACCATGGTAATAGGATGTAAATTGTCTTAGGATGATCAATTTGATGTTGTGGATGCTACTTTGTATATGTCTAAGATCAGTAAGTTGCAATATGTTGTTCATAGAAAACCAGATATAGATGAAGTGGTTGGAATAGTGGCCATATTTCAAGAAAACCCCAAAGAATCTCATATGGTTACAGTCAAGAGGATATTCAAGTATTTTAAAGGGATGATTAACTACATCTATGGTATGCTCATGATGATGATTTCTCTTTGAGTGTATTTATTGATGCAAATTGGGTAGGAAATGTTGATGATAGAAAGATCACAATTGGTGGTGCATTCTTTTTAGGTAAAAGGCTTGTATCTTGGACATGCAAGAAGAAAAATCATATCTTACAATCTATTGTAGAAGCAAAGTATGTAGTAGAAGCTATAAATTGTACACAAATTACATGCATGAAGCATATTCTTGAAGGTATCAAAGAAAAGGTGACTAAACTGGTAACTATGTTTTGTAACAATACAAGTGAAATAAATATTTCTAAGAATCTAGTAATGCATTCCAAGACTAACCACATTGCAATTAAGTATCACTTTCCGAGAGAGAAAGTGTTGGAGAAGGAGGTAAAGTTGGAATGTGTACCGACAAAGGAGAAGATAGAAGATATCTTCACAAAGATGCTACCTAAGGATAATTTTTAGTACCTTAGAGGTAATCTAGGGATTGTGCCCCTACCAAAACAAAAGTAAGATCTTGTCAATGCATCAATTTAGTGGATTTATTGCCATATCTTTCACTATGGATTGATTTTTAGGGGACTACTCCTTAGGGGGAGTAGTAAAAAATAGATGAAGATAGTTGTAGTTGATGAAGACTTAGGCATATTGTGTCTTTAGCATTATTGTCAAAGGAGGAGAAGAATTAGTAAAGGTAGAGAGAAACTAGGACACACAAAGGAGGTTAAGAACCATATATTACAAATATATAACTATAAATATGTATCAGCTAAGAGAGAGTATTTATTTTCATGGTATTTCTATCAATTTGAAAGAGGGATATTATTGGCATAACTGATGCAAAGATAAGTTGAGTATGTTATGGTATGTGTTTGATGAAGATATGATGTTAGGTTGATCAGTTATGATATTGTCATTGATGTCAAGTTAGTGTTTATTGGTTGATAGTGATCCTATTATGTCGATTTATGTTCAAAAGGTTGGATTCAAAGCTGTGCTAAGAGTTGGTGTGTACAATCATAATGGAAGACTAAGTGATATCTATAGATTTTGTATCTATGACCACACAATTTTATCTTATGTATAATGTGACTTATTAATGATTACAGGTTGAAAAGTCAATAGGAAGAACCTGATGTAGCCAAGGAGGAATGATTTCATTATTGTGTCAAATAGGTTTGGATCTAGGTGTTTTAATAGACAAAAGATCACATAGTGAAAATTAAAAAAAGTTCTTAGAAAAATTAGTCAGATCTTGAATCGGTGATGTTGTATCATGTTTTGGTAAGTTGTTATATATTGTAGGGATTGTCATGATATGGAAGATGGATGTGGAGTGATGAGTTGGCATTTTCATGATCATTATGATCAAATTTATTGAAGTTGTGCAATAACATTAGAAAGTGTGATATGATTTTACTTTTCTTTGTCATATCAATGTGTGGTTTAAAGTGGCAATCAAACAAATATTTTTATCAATGGATTTGGTTTTGGTAATACATTTTTGGAAGATATGAGATGTAAATCAAATGTAATTAAGGTTTTTTTTCTGCTTTAAGTTGTAAAATGTTTTATATATCATTTTGATGTATTATGAGAAGTGTGTGTGTGGAAGAGAAATATCATGAATGTAGTTGTGTGATTGTAGGGTTTGATGGCTTGCATGTGAAGAAAAGAATGACCTTGAACTAGATCTGTACTAGTAGAGGAGGAGTTCTATTTTCTCATATCACTTTCACTTGTTGATTCCTAATAGTTTCAACAAGATAAAATTCCTTAACTGGGTAGTCCATAATAGGTATGATTTGTAAATCATTTAACTAGGTGACTCTTTAATTAGGGTTTGAATCCCCTTAAATGGGTTACTCCTAATATGGTAAATCTATTAACAAGGCTAGAGGTAAATCCCTTAACTAGGTGGCTCCTAACATGGCTAAGATATTAACTAGGTGTACTTTAGAAGAGTGAATAATTATTTGTGGGTGCCATCCCTACACATGGTTTTTCCCAATTGTGTTTCCATGAGAAAAATATTGCTATTATTGTGTTGCATGGTTGTGGATGTTTATCTTCATTGGTTTGTTTATTCATGTAATGAATGTCAATTGATGCAAGATGTTGAATGGTTTATAAAACTTTTAATTGTTAGATTACTAATTCATCCCCACTCCTATAAGTAATCTTGAACCTGATAATACTAACACCCAAACATCTTCATGTATTTGAGCAATTTCTACATCTGTTCATCGGAGTTTATGCAAGGTAAATCAATAATTACCTTTACACATTGTTTACTTTATGCAATTTCTATCATATTTCAAGGTTGATTCCTAAATAAGGTATTGACCAAAGAAAACCCCTTTTTCCAACCTTTTCCTCATTATGCTATGTGCAAGAATAGGTTACAAACCTATAGATTTAGATCTGGACAATATAGGAACAGTTGTGGGTTTTCTGAAAACTTCTACCAGAAGTATCAAGAAGACATCACTACTTTTACCCCGTCCCTACAAACATGTCACCACTTTCACCCTATCCATAGGAACATGTCAATTTTGGACCTGTCCCTTCCATTTTCAGCTCATATTTATGGAGAAAGTGTGTTTCATCTTTTGATTTTTGTTTCTATCAGTTTTAGCTCATCATCAGTTTGTATCACCCTATTTTTATTATATTTTTAGTGACTTATTTATTAGATCTATTTAATTAATTAATCATTTTCATTCCATTCTCTAAATCTCTCTTAAAGGAAAAATCTTATTCCTAATTAGTGCTTGAGTTTGTTATCTCTATTTGTGCATTAAGTATTGTCATTAGTATCAAAGAAGATCGGTTAGTTACCTATGTTATTTCAGTTAGTAAAAGGAAGAACTATAAGCTACATATTCTAGTCGGTTAACTATATAAGCCTTCATACCGAGTAGTCTCAAGGAAGAACCGAGAAGTAAAAGAAAATAGTTTCAACTGAGAACTAGAGTAGTTTTACCAAGCATCAGTGTATATCGATATCGAGCATTAGTAAACACCAAATAGACTGGACACCAAGCACTAGTGTATTCACTGAGAAGTATTGATAATTTTTACCGAGCAATCTAGGAAATAATATAGTAATCATTTTTGGCACATTTATCTATGCAAATAGTTATAACAGAATCACAAAATGTTTTAACCAAGATCGAGAATCATTTATTGTAGATGTAATAAAAAAAGGTGATGATGATCTCTATGTAATTGTTAGATCTAGGTTATTTTTGTATACCATAGATCTTAGGGGTTTTCTAAGATTATGTAAACCTAATTTGGTCATGAAGGTTCATAGGTCATAGAAGTATGATATATATTAGTAATTCATGTCATTTTGAGATATGTATGAAAAGGACAAGAAGGAGATCTTGAAGCACGAAACCATCTTCAAGATATCATTTTTTCAGACAAGGTTGAGCAGAAATCTGAGATATTCAGATTACTCAGAATTAGTCAACGCTACCAAGTAGTATAGAGGCAAGATATCCACATATTGAGGTGATATATATTTGATACTTCATAGATCTGATTTAGACAAAGTTAAGTTGTCAATTACAGATACTTTCTGTTATTCTCTAATCATTGTAACAGAGTTAGAAAAATCTCTTAACAGAGTAGACCTAATAGTCTTGTTGTAAATCTCTTAACCAAATACACACTCAAGTAGTGTTGTTAAAATCCTTTAACCAGGTAGATCTAGCTAATCTTATTTTTACTCGTAATAGGATAGGATCATCAAAAGTGATCACAACTTGTAGCCTTAACCAACATACTTTATTATCTGTAGTAGTGAAGAATTTGTGGGTGTCATCCCCACTGCAGCTTTTACCTTCTAACAAGGGTTTTGCGTAACCAAAATACTTGTGTTATGTGATTGAATTGTTGTTTGTTTATTATGAAATTTACATTTACAAGTTAATTGAATGAATGATACATACAATGGATTCAGTTGGATAGACTAGTTTACTACTATTTTTTGATTAAGTTTGGAGTTAAAAGTTTTTAAGGGCACTGATTCACCCCTCCCCTCTCAGTACCCTATCTCTCCATTCCAAAAATTGGTGTTAGAGCTCAAAATTCTTATTGGATGATTTAACCACTGAAGAGTAAAGATCTAATCATGGAGAGATACAAGTTGGACAAAACAATAGAGAATCAAAAGATTTAGATGCAGATATTTATTGAGCAATACAAACAAGCTAAGGATGAATTGAAAAAGTTACTAGTGCAGAGAAAGAACATGGCTATTAGGGAGTGTGAGACTAACCACCATGAAGAAGAGATTGATGACCCATTTGAGAATTTAGGATCTAGTTTAGGTAGTATTTTTGACATTTCTGAAAGTGCAATATCTGATTTATTTGAAAAAAATCTCCATTTGACTGAACAAGTGAAAGCCCTATAGATCAGTCAAGAGACATAAATGGTGAGAATGTTTGATGTAATGAACAATGCTAGACAAGTTGAATAAGATAGGAATTTGGCTGTTGAAGATAGAAGATAGATGATTGAAAAACTACAAGTAAAAGAAACTGAGATACTGAGACTTACCAAGCATCACTTTGAAATATCCAATCAGATGATTATTGTAAGTCAGGAGATCAACTAACTAAATGGTGAGTTTTCAAGAAAACTTGAATATATTGAAGTAATTAGGGAAGAGAATGGAAAACTAAGAAATAAAGTAAAGATGCAGCAACAACACAATGAGATGATGAAAAAGGATGAAAATAGATCAAAGAAAATTGATGATTTTCTAATTAGTCAAAGAGGACTTGGAAGCACCACTGGATTAGGCTACACCAAGCAAAGAGAATCATACAAGCAAGCTAAATAGGTGAATAACAATCAAAATCATAGACCTAAGACACTGACATGCTATCACTGTGGCAAACCTGGACATACTTCAAATGCTTGTAGGAGTAAAGCACAAGGTAAACCTAAAACCACACCTAAGTTCAATAGTCACTATTATAATTGTAATAAGTTTGGAAATCAAGCATATGAGTGTAGATCTAAGTTTAATAGGACTCCTAACAAATCCCACATGGAGAAACTATGTTATACTTGCAACAAGCATGGACACACTTCACAAGAATGTAGAACAAAGATGAAGCAAGTCTAGACACCGAAAGGAAAGAACAAATCCTATCAACTGAAAAGAAAATGTAATGCTTACACTTGGGATTATAACACATGGATTAATTGTATAGCATGTGGAAGGTATGGACATATAGTAGCTAATTGTATGAGGAAGAGATGGGATAGAAAATTATGAAGTTGGATAGGTACTACTATGGCATGTTTACATTGTCACAAAGTTGGTCACCTAAGTAAGGATTGTCGAGACCAAGAACCAGAAGAACAAATTTTTGAGAATGGTAGTTCACAATTATAGATATCATGAATATTAGAAATGCTATGTGGAGAATGGCATGAAATTATAATGCCGGTTCAATAAATGCAGTCGGAGAAACCTCATCCATTGGATTGGGTGACATCGACACCTCCACCTAAGGTGAAAAAGGTATTTATGGAACTGATATTCCAAATTGATCTTACTTTACATACAGTTCATTATATTTGGTGTACACACACAAAATCTGCATAAATTGAGATGTATTATGGTTTATAAGTTTGAGCTTACAAAGTCATATAGTCGATATATGCAAGACCGAGTAAGGAGTTACCCATCTGTGACTATTATGTAAGGTAACTGAGTATCAGTATTAACCAAGTGAAAAAATGATGTAGGAGCATTTTGGGTTCCTGAATATCTTTCTTAGTCTTCAAGGAATTCCCTGTCAGAGGGATACAATACTTTTTTTTGGTCAACTTTCTGAGTTTTTGTGTTGTGATGATCTATGGAGATCTTTGGCTTGTGTGATGAAAGGGGTTTGTTCCTTTATGTTTATGTAGGCTATGTATAAGAATTCATCTCTTGAGGTGTCATGGTTTGGGAGAACTTGGATATACCATTTCAAAGTTGGAGCTATTTTCCTTGCCATCGAAGCTATATTTCCTACATTCTAGGTGTTGATTGGGCGGCATGTAGCTGTTGATCCTTAATGAATCATCCTTTGCACTCTTAGGGCATTTAATAAGATCTCAATTAATATCTTCTCCTAATACCACAAGTCTTAATTCATTATGAGTAAAATGTTATGACCATTTTTCTCGGGTACCTATTTTTAGCCAATTTTCATGTGAAACATAGAGTATTTTATCTTGCATGGTTCCGTGTGATGAAATGGGGCCTTGTGTAGTTAAGGACATGTTCTTGGGTCATGTTTGGACCTAAATTTAAAGTTACATTAAATTTTGGTCATTCTTGCATTAGTTTTGATTTAATCTTCCAGACTAGACCTATAATGTAATTAAATGCCTGATTGGTCGACTTGTGGCTTAGCTAGCTAGATATTGAGAGCTTGGGTTGATGTAGAGTGGGAGGGAAGATGCAGAGTGTGTAGTGATATGATGGTAGAGTAGTAGAGATCATGTACTAGAATTAGATTTGTGAATCTGGGAGTTGTAGCACAACTAGTGGCTTGAGGGCTTAGGACAACAAGAGGTTTCTTGGTGGCTTGCGAGCACAAGTTTAGACCCTGTCTTGGTTGTTCCTACCAGAGGCTTCTTGTTGTAGATATAAACTAGCTATTGGTTCATTATATCTTGCAAGATCTTGCTAATACTTTTTAATTTCATTGTAATAGGCTAAAACCCAGAAGGCCTTACAGCTGGGCATGTTAATGGAAAATCTATTTTGAAACATTATAGTGTTGAATTCTACTGTGCTTGTTGTTTTTATGATTGGTAGTGTAGGTTTGGAAAATCTATTATTGGACCCTCCATCCATGCCCTATGTCAAGTCATGGTATCATAGTGAGTTCTTTATTGTGGATTAGATTGTGGAGAGCCTTGTTGGATTGGTTGTAGGGTGGCAGATCTAAGATCTAACCTATAACTTGCAAAAGGTTGTGATCTTGTTGGAACTTGATTGTCAAGATGGTTCATGGTATAGGAAATGATAGTGCTATCATGGATATGTTGAGGCAAATTGCATCTAGGCTTGAAGCTATAGAGATAGTCCAGAGAAGAGGTGCACATCTTGAAGATGTTAGTGATGAAGAAGAAGTAGCACCTAATCCTGAACTTGAAGTTGAACAAGATGAGGAAAGAATTTTGAGAGTTTTTTCTAAGGCTAACTCTAGACCTGCAATTGAAGTTGATTTCTATGATGGAAGACTTGAGACTGATGCAATTTTGGATTGGATCTCTGAGATGGATAAATACTTTAAGTATGAAGGTACTTCTGATAACAAGAAGGTTAAGATAGCAATCACAAAGTTAAAAGATATAATATAATTTCTCTGTTGTTGCTGCTAGTTGCTTGTCTCATATCCATTTTTATTTCATTGCTTTCATGTTATATTATATTACCTCTATTGTGTAACTTTGAGTAGGGCTTGATGGTTGATTCAAGTGGACTCAATTCTACTTGATTTTGCTTGTATCTACTCTGCCCCTACATAAAAAATTTATGTGTTAACCTAGATGTTGATATTTTGTAGTAATCAACAAATTGACAGTTATTGCCGAGCTCTAAGTAGATCGAGAATTTATTACAAGTGTTTTGAGTGGGAATTTGAAAAAGTTGTAAATAGATGGAGAACTTAGTATATTTATTCACCATGCAATTTCAAAGAGTGAGAAATTTCAAAGAGCGATTTAAGAGAAAATATTTTTAGGAGCATTCCAGAGCAGTTTTAGAATCTTCTGAGAAAGTTCATCATTATTTTTGAGTAAGCACAGCTACTACCGAACTGATTCATAACACTTACCGAAACCCTAAATTTAAGTAAAATGGAATCCACATCAAAATCTAAGTTTACAGAGGAGGATGAAGTAAATTTGATAGTGTTTGCAACCTGTAATGAACCCTAATACAAACTTCACCCTAAAGTTACATCCAAAATTGATCTAGCGGGAGCTTTTTCAAGCATACCCACTAGGGTTTTGTTAGTTGAAGATGTAAGATCATACATTCACTGCAAGATAGGTGAAATAGGAGACTTTGATATGTATGTAGCTTATCATAAGATTTGTAGAGAAGATGGTAGACTAAAACCTGAACACAAACAACTGGAAGTAATTGGTTTGACAAATGCCCTAAATGTTTTGAGGGAATTTAAGAGCGAATGGATTAGGGTTGTGCTTAGTCAATTTCATGATGGAAGGTTATGGTTGGATGAGCCAATAGAGATTACTGAGAAGATGACACATGTGATTACTACTTATCCTACCACAGATAAAGAAAAGGTAATTTACAATGCACCAAGAGCAGAGATTGAGAAAAACATCAAAGCCGAGTGGGACGACCGAGCATTAAAGATCAGTACAATCAAAGACCCAGAGGTGAAATATGCAATGCATGTCATTGGCTATAAAATCTATCAGTCAAGTAGACAAAATAGTGTGCCTTGTGGAGTAGTTTACATTTCTTATCGAATGTCAAGAAAGGTCATCAGTTGGACCTAGCCAAGCTTTTGTTGAATCAAGTTGAAGAGAACATGAAAACAATCCAGTCGGCGAAGTCCAACACATGCAATTTTGAATCCCTACTAGTTTTCATATTTATCTATGTGCAAATATTTTTACCTTTTGTTGGTAATATAGAGTGGACGACTAACAAGCCAGTGATAACACAAATTTTAGAATTGATTAAGGGCTTGAGAAATAATCTTAACAATGTCCTAGATAATTACTTTGAACAATTCAAGAGTAGAATGAATTCTCAGAGTAGAATTCTTAGTCAACTAGTAGAAGAATATGAGAAGGAGATATCCTTTCTTGTGGATACTGACCACACATTGATAAAGGCTATGGACCCTATGACTAAATGGCTAGCCCCCATGGGTTATGAAATAGATATTGATTTTGCTTCTAAATCAATTAAGGCTCTATTGGCTACACCAAAGGATGTTAATGCAAAAAGGTTTGGAACATATAAGGAGGCCAAGACAAGAATTAAAATAGGCCTGGTTATCGGTAAGATAACAAAGAAATCAAGGAAAATGATGAAGAATCTAGTAGAAAAGTTTGGAGATGATACTGGATCACTAGATAGTACATCGGTTGAAGTTGCAAATGAAGGTCAGTTAATGCTAACTAAAAAGCCTTGTGATAGTGAAGAAACCAAGTCAGATAAAGGCATAAAATCTACTCCGGTTTCTCCTTCACCAAATCCAAAGAAGAAACAATTAGATGTGCAAACAAGGGCATGCACAAGGTCTACAACTGCAACCTCACCACCACTGAAGAAAGTAGTTGTGAAGTTTTCAAGACCAAAGGTAGCAACACCGACCAAGACATACACACAAAGAGGCACTAAAACTAATGCTTATGCCCCAAGTAAAAGAAGAAAGTTGATTAGGGTTAAGGATGATTTAGATGATGAAGAAGATGATAATAATCAATTTAAAGTTGTTAGTAATAAGAGTAGATCAATTGATGAAGTTGTAGAAGACATAATTGAGAATGGTGAACTTAGTGATCCTAAAATTAGTCGGTTTGAGCACCTATCAATTGAGGATCAAAATAAACTTGAAGAGGTAATCATCTAGATGATGATTTGGTTCAAAAGAGTTCCCATTGAATTTTCCAAACATTTACCTAAGGTACTAGAGGAAAGAATTTCACAAAAATGGTCCTATGCCTTAGATACCGAGAAGAGAATGAGGGAACATGAGTAGATACTCAAAGAGGTTTAGAGTGAAGAATTGGGCACTATAGATACTTGATGAAATCTAGCAAACATAGATGAGAATAGTCAAATCATCTAGACCTCAATAGTTCAAGCTCGAGAGCAAGAAGAAAAAATGGCATTGGCCAAAATTTCTCAAAAGAAGCTAAAGTCAAAAGGAAAGGGACTTCACATTGATGATGCAACCTAGCACTAAAACAATACAAGATAGATATATCAGATACCAAGGTACCTGATACTATAGTTACCACCGAGGAGTTGAGCTTTACATAGAATGCACTGGATCAAGCTTAGATCCAAATCATAGATAACACCGCACTTGATGTATTCATTGAGGACATCACAAATGGTGATCCTAATGACTAAGATGTTGATGAAGATATGGCTATTGCTGGAGCCAAAACACAAGATGAAGGTACACTTACCGAGCCATCAATAACATCTTTACCAGGTGAACTTCCTATTTTGATGGAAGTAGTTGAAATTGTCTCTAAGGAGAAATTCAAAGGCTCGATCCCTAAGCAACCAATGGATACATTAGGGGATCATGGAGCTAGCACACTAGTAGAGACAAATGAGCGTGAGGAAAAAGAGGTGGAAATATAGGGCTAAGATTACCCTAAGGAAACCAAGGAAACCCCATCTTAAACTACATTAGAAGCTCCATCTCAGTCAACCAGCACACAGGTTACCAAGGAGTAGAAAAAGGAGGATAATGTGTCCAATGTGGATGAAATGCCAAATGTTGAGGAGTAAGCAATTGTTCCATTTGTTAAGAGCTCACCTCAAGAGCTGAAGAAGAAGAAGAAGAAGAAGAAGAAGAAACATGAAAAAGGGTTGGTCACACTTGAAGAAGTCATTGTTATACTAGAATGTGACTGGAGGACCCTAGACCCCAAAGAATTGAGAAAATATGGGGGCTTTTAATAAGAAAAGTAGCTCAGGAGAAGTTGAGGAAGGAATGCAAGAACAAGGGCATTTTAGAGAATGTAAGAGAAATCTTACAACAGGTTGTACCTGAGGTACAAATCAATGAAGATACACCAATTATGGACCAACTTGCTACACTTTAAAAAGAAATCAATGCCTCAGACATCGAAGTGGAAAAGAGAATTGAAGAGAGGGCATAATCCAAAATACAGAACAAACTAGTAGAGAAAATCAGCCAGGAAGTGGAAATAAATAAGGTAAAGTTATCTAAGGTAATAACCAACATTCAATCTATTAATTAGACAATTATTCAAATGTTGGTAAAGCTTTGCACTATGGAGAACTTCACTACTGAGATTAGTGAAAAGATAAAACAAATAGATATCGAAATCCAAGCCAGTGCCTAAGAAGCCTTAACTAAGAAAAATGCTTTTAATAAGCACATACTCAGAGTTCAAGAACTTAGGTGGTTAAGAGTAGATTTGAGGAAGGAGGACAAGATAAGTGACCAAGTCACCGAACTACAAATAGAGTTGCTTCCCCACCTTAAAATACTTGAGAAGCATATAGTCAAAGCACAAGCTTTAGTTGCAACACCAGAAATTTTTGTGTTGGAAAACATCTTTGACATGCATGCACAAGTCAGTCTTGAGCACATTCCTCTAACCAAATTGAAAGAGGAATGGGCAAACCTCTTAGAATCTTTGAAGAAAACCCACCAGCACATATTTGATAAACTGTAAGTACATAATTTTGAGTTTGGTATTATTATCAAAAAGGTGGAAAATATAATGTATATGCCAAATTGTGTAATTATATGATAAGTGTACTACACATATACTAGGAACATGCATCGAGGGGTGAAATTTTTTTGATAAGATAAGTTATCTATGTATATATGGAGAAGTTAGAACATTTTTTAGATATCAGGTCTATATACATTACAAAGTTTTGATACTAATGCCAAAGAGGGAGATTGTTATTTCTATTTGTGCATTAAGTATTGTCATTAGTATCAAAGAAGATTAGTTGGTTACCTATGCTATTTCAGTCGGTGAAAGGAAGAACTATAAGCTACATATGCAAGTCGATTAACTATATAAGACTTCATACTGAGTAGTCTCAAGGAAGAACCAAGAACTAAAAGGAAATAGTTTTAACCGAGCACCGGAGTAGTTTTACTGAGCATTAGTGTATATCGATACCGAGTGCCAGTAAACACTAGGTAGACTGGACATCGAGCAATAGTGTATTCACCAAGCAGTATTAATAGTGTTTATTGAGCAATCTAGGAAATGGCATAGTAATTAGTTTTGGCACATTTATCTATGTAAACTGTTACAACATAATCACAAAACATTTTACCAAGATCGAGGATCATTTATTGTATATGTAATCATTAAATGTGATGATGATCTCTATGTAATGGTTAGCTCTAGGTTATTTTTCTATACTGTATATCTTATGGTTTTCCTAAGATGATGTAAACCTAATTAGGTCATGAAGGTTCATAGGTCATAGCAGTATGTTATATATTTGTAATTCATGCCATTTTGACATATGTATGAAAATGACAAGAAGGAGATCTTGAAGCAAGAAACCACTTTCAAGACATCATTTTTTCAGACAAGGTTGAGCAGAAATCAGAGATATTCAGATTACTCAGAATCGGTCAAGGCTACCGAGAAGTATAGAGGCAAGATATCCAAACATTAAGGTGATATATTTGATACTTCATAGATTTGATTTAGACAAATTTATGTTGTCAATTATAGATACTTTCTATTATTCTCTAATCATTGTAATAGATTTCGCAAAATCTCTTAATAGAGTAGACTTAACAGTCTTGTTGTAAATCTCTTAACCAAGTACACACTCAAGCAGTTCTGTTAAAATCCTTTAACCAGGTAGATCTAGTTGATCTTATTGTTACTCCTAATAGGGTAGGACCATTCGAAGTGATCACAACTTATATCTTTAGCCGACATACTTTATTATCTGCAGTAGTGAAGAATTTGTGGGTGTCATCCACCACAATTTTTACCTTCTAACAAAGGTTTCTGCATAACCAAAATACTTGTGTTATGTGATTGAATTTTTGTTTTTTTATCTTGCAATTTACATTTACAAGTTAATTGAATGAATGATGCATATAATGGATTCAATTGGATAGACTAGTTTACTAATGTTTTCTAATTAAGTTTGAAGTTAAAAGTTTTTGAGGGCACTGATTCACCCCTCCCCTCTCAGTATCCTATCTCTCCATTGCAACAGAGTCACCTCTTAATCCTATTGGGGATATGTGTAATACCTCTCCCATTTCCATTTTGCATGACAACTTGATGGATGTGCCTTTGAATTTATGTATACTTATGTGTAGTTGGATGAGATATTTGGTGATCCCTTGATTTGGGTGTGGATGCTTATTATTTCTCATATGTGACTAATTAAGATGATCTTATGTTTTGGTGACCATTCCCGTGTTATAATTTTATACTAGCATTATGAGATGCACCTAGTTTAGTTTTTTCTTATGCTCATACTATTGTGGTCATGATGGTATGTGGCTTATCGTGTGAGTGGTGGTTCCACTAATATATGTACCAATGACTATTGGATTATGATTATATCATGATGTTATTATGAGATTATCCATGTAATGTGATTAGTGGTTGCATTGTGTGATGCATTTGATTATCATACTTTATTTTGGTTATTGTATCATTTATGATTTAAATGTTAGATTATGTTTTTATTATTATTTTGATTAAATCTATGTGATGATTATCATGGATTCCTATTATATGGTGCCTTATATGTTGTTGGGTATTTTTATGGAGTTTTGCATCGATATATAATCATATTGCTAGCTAGAAGTAATTAATTAATGTTTTTATATTTAAATGAAATGTTAATTTAAATGATATGATGTTCACTACTATGCTCATATAATTATTATGGATTATTCCTAATGTGATTGTACAAAGAGAGATGAATTTGTAGTTACTCATTCATGAGATCCACATGATATTGTTGTTCTCCTTCATTGTTTGTATCATGTATGTCCATGTGCTTTAACTATCTATAATGTGATAAGCTACACTTGATGTTTGTGTGTTTTAGTGAATAGGTACCAAACACATTCTTCTTGAGCTACAAGATTTGAGTGTCTATATCCCCAATAGTGGCACAACAGATGGTTTCACCGACCTTTCACATTTGAGCTAATTATCATCCCTATATGGATGTTGTATTTGTTATTGATATATTATTCCCTCTGGTACGAGTTGGTAAATCCAAATTGCATATGCATATTGTGTTGGACTAGTGAGTATGTCTGTGCATTTAGAGTCCCTGCAATTATCATGGATGAAATTTAAATTACAACGTACTAGATTTATTGTGTTGGAGAATTTAATATTTATTTATCAACTAATTTTCCATAATTGAATTCCATTTAATTGTAATTGATTTGGTTTATCTTGAGAAAATCAATAGTTTATTTAATTTATTTAAGTGATTTGTTTTAATTTATTTTTTGGGCCTTTTGTTTCAAAAAGAATTATTTAATTAGAAAAAGAGATATCTTTTACTCACTTTTCACTTTGATGGTTAGTGGAAAATTTGGAATTTGCTCCAAATTATTTTGGAGACATTCAGTCTTTTATTTATTATGATTGACTGGGTTATCAGAATCTGATGTTCGATGACTAGGTTGGATTTGTGTCATGAATACTCTTATTTGTGTGGAATCATTTCAGAATTTGCATGGGATTTCTTTTATTCCCCTCATTTTCAAGGTAGGGCCTTTTCTATTTTATTTGCTTCTTAGTTATTTTTTATGTTTCTTGTTTGTATTTTCTTCATGGGATAAGAATTAGTACTCCCCCGTAGTTCTATAGGTTTTAGTTTCCTGGTTGGCTCTTTACAAGCAACTAGTGTTTGCATTTTGAGTTTTGCACTGTTATGTTTTCCATTTTTTTGTGTGTCTAGAATAAGAATTTTATTTGATATTTGTATTTTTGGGTGGATTTAGGCCAATGGGTTTTAATTTCATGGTGAAATTATAAGTTTCATGTCTGGGTTGTTTGTGGGCGCATCATTTTGTGTGCCTTCTAGTTTTGTGTGTCACTATGTTTGGTGTGATTGGATTTTTACTTAAGTAGTATCCCATCACTATTTGAGGATTGTTCCATTAGAATGGATAGAGGAATTTTAGGTATTTGTTGTAATACCCCAAAAATGGGCTATATGTTCATTAACCTCCTACATCCTCAAATTGAACGAAATTGACATAGAAGTCCTAACCTAAGGCACATTTGCACATCATCGAATCTAATTGATTATCTTAAATTTTGCATTGGGAAATATTCCTAGCAATATTCTTAATTATCTTAATTATCTTTAATTTAATGATTATTTGGCGATAAATCACATTTATCCTAAAGTTTGATTAATTGAATATTTTTATATTTAATTAATTAGATTTAATATTTGCCACTTAATTGTTTAATTAAATTTAATTCTATCTATTATGAATTGTATTATTTAATTTTGACAATAAATCCAATATCTTATGAATAATTGATTAAATTCTTATTTAATTAATTAAAGCAAGTTGTCATTATTTAATAATATAATTTTTAATAAAAGTTTGATTAAATGATTGATTAGACCATAAATCAATTATTTATTTTCAAAAATCAGTTAAGTTGAGAATAAATCACTTTATTTATTTATTAATTCACAATTATCCATGTGCACAATCAAAGAGCAGTTAAACTCCGAATCAGAAAATCAATGCAAGTTATTGACTTTTTAGAACTCAACATCATTTTTGAGTTTTAAAGTTGATCTAAACTTCTAAATTGAGTTAAAAAGCTATTTTTGCATGATTTGCATATTTTTGTGAATTAAATTATCTTTATTATCAGATAACTCAAAAATCAAGCTGAGTTAATCTGAGTGATTTATGGCTTTCTTCCATGCACCTCCAAAGCCTTGGATTTCTATAAAATCAAGGCTCAGCTCTTCATATCTCATCTCATAATTTTGCAAGCTTACTTTGCCAAAGTCATCTACAAATTGCACAACTATTTTGTAGAATTGGAATTTGGAGAATCAAAGCTTATTGCGAATCAAGGCTATTGTGAGATCAATTCATTTTTTTTTTTACATTCATTTAGATTCATTTTCATATCATTGTTAGATCATTTAGCATATCATAGATCAATTTTCATATTAGCATAGATTCATATCAAGTTTTCATATCATTGCATAGAAAATATCTATAAAAAAAAAATAGATTAATTGCATTCATATTTCATATCAGTTTTGCATTCAAATCTTTTGTTTAGGTGTCATCTAGGTCACTGATCTCGATTACAATTTGAGAACATCAATCTCGCACCTATTAGAAGGTAGTAGATCGCTTGGTTAGATTAGATTTCAATTTTGCACGATTTTGATTATAGCTATCCTCTAATGTTTTACTAAAGTGTTGTGTCTATAGATCAGGTGCAATTTTCACACACACATTTCTGGCACCCACCATGGGGCAACCCACCTTTACATGCTAGTTTTGATTTTTTTGGGGAGCTAAAACCCTAAAGTTTTAAAGATTTAATTTTATCTCCCAAATGGCTTAGATTTTTGCTCTAAAATGTTTTTTGTAGATTGGACACATATCAAAAAAGCTACAGTAAAAAAATTTAGAATTTTCTGAGATGTTTTGAATTTTTAATAATTTTTTCTTGAAATTCCATAAAAAATTAATATCTAACGCAAATCAGCATATTTTTTAGAAATTTTTATATTTTTAGAAATCTCTTTAAATTATATAGGGGGTCCATTCTTTGTGTTTTAAATTTGGACACAATATAATAGCTCAAATAGTCAATTTACAAAAAATGGTCTATTTTGATAAAATGGGTCTCTAGGGCACAAATGAAGAGATTTTTCTAAAAATTTTACATTTTTGGAAAAATCTCTATTTTTTAGTAGGGGTCTCTATTTTTAATTTTTTTTTTTGTGGCCAAAATCATAAAAAAAAATTAGATCTTGTTGGCTAGGTCAAATGCAGCAAAAAAAAAAAAAGTTTTGTGATGGGTATGCACTTATTTTTTTTACATGGTTCAATGAATGATATGAGTTGTCATTTGAGTTAATTTCTGGTTATTATTGCTGATAATAATTGATTTTTAGAGCTAACCCTATGGTTTTCATAAGTTGAATATATGTTGCATATCTTGTTTGCTTGTTGGAGAGTTCGTCACTTGCTTGCATGGAAAAGCTCAACAAGAATTGCTAAAAATCAGGTAAAATCTACCAAGCACATTGCGAGGATCCTAGGTATTCTCCTTCATCTAATAATATTTAATTTGGACTTAAAATAAATCTCTTATGTGTCTGGCTTGTCTGCATCTTTTCATGCTTTTGTCTATTTCTACACACTTGCATAATTGATACTAGGTTGTGACCCCTTAAGGATTCATTAAGTAGTCTTAGATACTTGTGATTATTCTTGATTGCTATCTTGGGTTATTGGACTCACTAATCCACTGACCCCTCATTCCACCCCATGGTTGCAAGCTCAACACCGCATTAAAGGGGAGGGGTCAACAGGACATAAGCATTAAGTGTTCCACTTGGCAACCCATTTATGCTTTTAGGAACTCACTTGTTTTCTAAGTTGGGGACTCATTTTTAGCTTGTGTGAGGTGTTAAGTGTTCCACCTTGTGGACTCATCTCATATTCACTTTAAGTGTTAAGTGTTCCTCTTTCTACTTTTTGGGTATTTTTGGTAGATTTGCTTTTTGGAAATATACATCTGTGCTCACATAGTAATTAGGCCCTATGAACACTATTCATGATTCTTGAGAGATTGTATTTTCAGTGAAATCATTCTTGACGATAGAATCCTTGTAGGTAGGGAGGATACTTAGTGCATTTCACATTCAACTTGGTTAGTGCATCTTCTCTTATTGATCGATACATTCTCTCCCAGGAGAGGTTGATAGATCACATGGGGTTAACATCACAAGCTTTGGTGAATCAAAATTGGTTAGTGCACCTTCTCTTATTGATCGATACATTCTCTCCCCGGAGAGGTTGTTAGATCATGTGGAGTTGACATCATAGACCTTGGTGAAGCAAAACTTTATCTTAGTGTTTTAGATTTATCTGCCTACTTTGTTTGGGTTAAAAGTGAAAAGGTGTCAAAACCCTTGAATCTGGAGCCAAGTCCCCTTGTGGTATACTATTGTGAGTCACCTTTAGAGAGGGTTAACCATAGCAGACAATCCCTTCACAGGGTAAACTGCGTTGACGGAACCTCAAGTGGTAATAGCCATTTTCATCGTGGTAGTGACAGCCACTATATAAATGTCCTTGTGGAAGAAATCTTCATAGGGTATGCTTCATTGTGGGTTGTCAGATCTCCCTAGTAGCTCCTGAAGATTAAGTTCTCAGACTGTTTCAAAACCCTAGTGCATCAAGATTAGAGTTCACCCCTTTGGATCATAAAAGTTGCAGAGTCATACCATTACTAAAAACCCTAGTGAGGCCAAATTTTTATTTTCTAGGAATATGTGCATTATTGCAAAACTTTTTGGAACATACACAATTATCTCTCTTAGGGATTAGCACAAACTCAGTCACTTGATTGTTCATGTGTAAGGTTACTTTTTCCCTTGTTCATTGTTTTCAGTCGTGCTTGAAATCACTTACTTGCTGTTCTGTGTGCTTGTTTATCTACTTGGCTATTAAGAATGATCAAACCTGGTATAATCTTCAAATCTAGACAGTACAATTTGCAAACAATTTGAAACTAAAAACCCTAAAATTTGCAAAACTAAAATTTGATGTGAAATCCTTTTTGGAGTCAAAAGTCATTTCAGAGGTCAAAAGTAGTACGAGTTTTTGCCAAGTGTCATTTCATTACTGCCCATTTGTTGTATGATTGAGTACCCAGTGTCATATGAGTTTTCATGCCAGTGAATTCTAAAAGTCAAAATCCTACTTGCAACTATCGTATGAGTTTTTCAACTATCGTTTCATTGCCTACCAACTATCGTATGAGTCTGCAGAAAGTCATTTGTGAAAATTTTGAAAAGTTGTCAAAAAATTGTCAGAATTGCCAAATACTTATCTTTTTCAGCCTAATTCCAGAATCTTTCAAACAAATCATTGTGTCAAGAACAGAGTAGTAGCCATTGAGAATCAGTATACATGTCTCAAAGAATCAGTACACATGAGGAAGAAATTTTAATCACCACTATGATGAAATAGATGCATGCTATGCAAGCTGAACTTAACAATCTTAAGAAAGAGAAGGAACCCAAGGAGTTCTCCATGGAAGCTCTATGCCCTTTTCCATTTGATAAGGACTTGTACATGTCACCATGCCCCCAGATAGAATTTTAGCAATGTGATAACCCTTATGATACCTCTTCCATGGAGAGTGACACATCCAGCTTTGGAGACTATGATGACTATGATGACAGACATGTAATGATACCTATGACACCTCTGTTCCTAATAGTCCTCCTCGTCATGTGTTCCTACTTACTACAAATGGGCCATCACATTGGATAGATCGTGATGGTGATCCATATGATTTTTATTTTGAAAGAGACTTTGATGGCTTTTGTGGACAATATCTAGATGATACATCTACTTCTATTAAGGAATATAAAATGTACTGTGCTAATTTGAAACGTCAATACTATAAGGATCTCTCCTCTAAGAACTCTCAGGATGAAAATAAAGATTACACTCTCAAGCAAGATCATGTTAATGTTGGACCTTTGTCTTGTGATGGTTCCCTTCCATCCCCTACTTCCTCCAATACCTATACATTTCCTAAAGCTTTCGAGTCTTTCAAATCTTTCACAGAACCTTCATTCAACACAAGCCCTAATACTTTTCATGCGGTTTCCTATAGTTATCCTCCAAGGCTACCTCTTAAAGAAACTCAAGCTAACCTTCACTTGGCTGCAAATACTTTCAATAATGCTATACCTAAAGAGCCTAAGTCTTTATATTCCAAAGTCTTCCATACAATCCCAACATGCTTCCTTGTCCTTAGAAGTGGCTCCATGTCAAGAGGATTCCACAAATCATAAAGAAAAGAACATAAAGAAAGATCAAGATCAAGAACCCTCCATGTCATCCAATCCTTTTCATGATGTCTCTTATCCATTTCAAGGTTCTTTTGATCTTGCACACCCTTTTTCATGCATTCCACCATATATTAAGTCTTCTCCTAAGCAAGATCAAGCTACTACTTACACTGTTGAGCTTATTGACAATCAAAATAACCTTACTACACTTTCACTTTCCAAAGATGATACTTCCATTAAGGTTGGTAAAAATGGTGTTGTTCCTTCCAATGTTAAGCCTATTGAAAATCAAGAGAAAAATTATAAACTTATGCTATCCAAAGATCCTTATCAAGATCAAAGTCTTCCATCTTCTTATTCTACCACTCCATGTTCACTTCCACTTTCTACTCTTCCGAAGTCTTTGCAAGCTTTGAACAATCCTATCAAAGAAGGTGCTCATATTCAAGATGTACTTGATTCTATTGAAAATTTTAATGCTCACTCTAAAGATGCTGATATCCTTGGTTGTCATATAGATGCTGATGAACTTATTGATTATCCTTTTGTGTCTTCCACTTCCATCCTTAGACCTCTTCCACCACTACTAAGGGCTTCATGTCTGCCTTCCATCTTGGGTCCTTATGTCCCTTTACTTTCCCCTCCTAACTCTCCTAATTCACCATCCATCTTGAGTCCTTATGTCCCTTTACTTTCCCCTCCTAACTCTCCTAATTCACCATCCATCTTGGGTCCTTACATACCTCCATCTCCTATCTTTCCTCAAGATCAACATAGATGCATACCCTTGAATCCTTTTCATCCACCCACCCATCTAAACCAGTCATATCCTCCTTCTTCTTCCACAAGTCCCAAGTCCTTTAGAAGTAACTTGAATGTTCAATACAAGAAAAAGAAGCAATACAAGAATCCATCAAAAAAAGAAGATCACCATGTCTCCTCTAATAGACATGGAAACATAAAGTCAAAAGAGATATCTAAGAAAAAAACTACAAGACAAGTATGGGTTCCAAAATCCATCATTAAAGATATTCTCTCTAGATCATCAAAAAAAAATGAAAAGCCTATGGCTATATGGATTCCAAAGTCTCTCTTGAAAGAGTTTGGTGTTGAGCAAAAAGTTAAGTTGACATTCAAGCTTCCAAAGACTTCCACTTCATCTTCTTCCAAAAGCATTCCTCCATTCCATGCGCCTAAACCACAACCTCTGCTATCCATTCACCATATTTCTTCACGTATTCTTTCATTCACATTTCCTCCATCATCTCCCCACCCTTCAAGGTGTGTGTTGATGTTGATCTTGCCTTCCTTTCCATCTACCCTTTCATGATCCTTCCATTCATTATCCTTCTACCTTCTATCATTTTTCCTCATTTTCCTATTCCTCCTATCTTCCAATCTCACTCGCTTTACATAAAACCTTATCCTCCATTTTTTTCTTCCATATTCCTTTCCCTATCAGTATATTTGAGCATATCATTTGAATCCTTGGTATATCATGGTTTATCCTTTCAAGGAGTATTATCTAAAAAGCTTGCCTTCTTCCAAAAAAATAAAATGAAAATAAAAATAAAAATTGAAAATGTGCCTTGGTGAAAACTTGGAAACAGGCACCTTGGTAGAAAAAGTAAAGAGAAATAAATTCATCCTATGGTGAAAATCACTCCCTTGTGGCACCTTGGATAAGTACCATGATAAAAACTTGGCAATCAGGCATCATGCGTAGTTCTTCTACATATTTCATCCATTCCATCTTCTCTCTTTGATCTTAACAATGTTGATCTATACATGAACATTTGGCTATTTTGTGAGCTATCTTACAATGATCTTGCTTTCACTCCCTTCCTATTTAGCCTTCATATTTATTTTTCTCCATTCATTCTAGTCTTTCACTATCATTTCCCCTTTGGTCTTGATCTAATAAAAAAAAGGAAAGAAAAAGTAAAACATGATGCTATGAAGCCTCTTGACATGTCTACTCTTTTGGACTACATCCTGTCCTTCTTTGGCATTACAATTTTGTGACTTATCCTACGCTAGCCTTTTATTGCTTGTCCAAATGTGCTTTACATGAAAAATTTTCCCTAGCTTGGGTATTCTTGAGGAGTTTTCCCTTGAGGATTTCTTCCCTTCATTCTCCTTCATTCTCTTGTCTTCCATCTCATCCACCAACTTGCTAATCCCTCTTGTTCTCCACCTTGCTAGACATTGGGACTATACGATATGATCTTGCTTGGGAGTTTGCAATGTAAAAAGATGCTATCAAGTATACCAAGTATCAGAATAAGTATCAAAACCAATATCAGAACCAGTATCATAATAAGTATCAAAACCAGTATCAGAACTAGTATCAGAACAAGTATCATAACAAGCATCAGAACAAGTATCAGAATGAGTATCAAAACAAGTATCAGATCAAGTATCAGAACACCTACTAGGGCTATACCTTTTGCTTTAGTTTATGGGTCTGAAGTGGTACTACCTATTGAGGTTGAAATCCCATCACTCAGAATTAGAATGCATGGTCTAGTTATTGATGATGACTACAGAGTGTCTAGGTTGCAAGAACTTGAACTACTAGATGAGTGCAGACAAGTAGCGTATGATCATCTCAGAGTATATCAGAGGAGAATGTCTAGAGGCTACAACAAGAAAGTCAGACACATAGAATTTCAAGTTGGTGATCTAGTCTTGAGAAAAAATCCTAAAAATCAATCCCATCAAGAATGCAAGAGGAAGTTTGAACCTAACTGGCTGGGTCCTTTTGTAATCACTGCTACTTTTAGCTCTGGTGCCTATCAACTCTCAACGACTGAAGGAGAACAGCTCTGAGAACCAATCAAAATTCTCCATTTGAAAAAATTCTATGCCTAAGGCATTCAGTCTATGGTAAAATGTCCTAAAAAATCTTTAAAATTCAAAAATGTCCTGAAAAAATGAACATCTTGGTGAAACCTAGCAATAGGCGCCTTGATGATTAACAAAAAAAATAAAAAAAAATCAAAAATTCAAAAAAAATTTTAAAAATGAAAAAAAAAAATGAGAAAAAGAAAAAGTTCCTTGGTGAAAACCTGGAAATAGGCGCCTTGGTAGCAAAAATAGAATCTCTATCAAGATGGTGAAAACCCTGCAAATGGGTGCCACTTGTTTCAAAATGCTCCATGTATCAACACAATCTTGGTCTTTCCCAGCTTTCAATTTTGCTTTAGTTTGTACATATCTCTTGGTTTGTTTTTGCATTTCCAATTTTCAAGCAAGTTGGTTTGTACACCACTTAGCTCAAACTTCTGTATTCTATCAATGCTTAACACTTGGGGGCAATCAATGTTATATCCTATGGCCTCCAGTATATCATAGATGTATCATATCTAGTCAGAGTCCTTTGAAGCTTCATGTGAGTCAGTCAGTCAGTCTTGTCTCCAGAAAGGATTTTGCATCTACAACAACACAATCAAACATCAAACTGAAAACAATGTATGCTTTTTTACATGCTTTTATCTCCTTGTATGCTTACTGATTCGCATTGAGATTTTTGCATATTGTGTCCCTTCAAGCTCTTCAATGATGTCCTTTATAGGATTTAGAGAGTGATGACTGGGGGCATAATCTTTTCTTTGTTTTCTTCTTGTATGTGAAAATCTAACAACTTTGGAAATTTTAGAATTGGATGGCCATGTGTACCTTGACCATTGATACCCAAAAAATTCAAGGAAGTTTGATCTAACTATTGTCTTTTTGAGTGAGTTCTTTCTCCTACTGTGAAATGCAATCTTACCTAAGGATGTGAATGATAAAGGGTCACTACGGGTAATTCACATCGGATTTAGAATAATCTCTTGGCTATTTGATGTGTTTGTCATGCAAGGCGTATTCAGGTCATCATAATGTTTATGTTTTGATGCTTATACAAATTGCTATATCAAAATGGACATGATATTCAGGTCATCTTGGTGTTTATGCCTTGGTGCTTATATCTAATCTAACATTTCAAAAATAAAATCAATATTCATATATCCATGGTTGTTGACCAATGGGTGTTGTATTGATTCTTGCACATACAAATCGATATTCATATGTTTATGGTTTCATAGCTAGTGGGCATTGTATTGATTTATCCAATTACCTAAAAGTGCAATGATGATAACAAATTGACACATGATCAGTGACTAGGTCCTAGGTCTTAGGTATTTCATTTTGCATGTCTCTTTACATTTTGCATGTTGCATGATCTCACAATGGCTAAACAAACTTCAATGCTTAAACAATTCTCCACTTGCATCTTCAAATCTAACAAGAGCTGAATCTCACACGAAGGTTCCTCCAATGAAACAGCAAGTAGAATCCTTTTTCAAGATCAAAATCAAAATCTGAGATCATTCATATTGTCAACTACTTGCATAATCGACCTTCAATCATCACAGAAATGAACATAAATCTAGAATTCAACTTAATTGATTATCTTCCATCAAACTATCAAAATTTCAACTTGGTCAACTATGGTCAACTCATGGTCAAACCTAGTCAAACTTGGTCTTTTTGACCTCCAAACGATGCAGAATGCATTCCCGAACGTGTTTAACCACGTCTCAAATCAATTAGCATGCTTCTAAACTATCAACGCTGACTTTTTTTGTCAGATTTCAATTTTAATCCCGAAGGGGGCATGGTCTTACACATCATTCAAAGTCTGTAATCAAATTTGAAATCATATCTTTATGAAAATCATATCTTCCTCAGTAATCAAGACAACAACCACATCTAGTTATTGATTCATCAAAAAAGACCTCATCGCTCGGGGAAAATCTATCATCACTTGGGGCATATCAGATTCATCAAGATCCATATCAATCTGGTATTCTCCTAATCTTGTAAACTATATCAATTTTTGCAACCATCGGATCATAGTGTTCTTTCCTTGGTTCTTCAGCAACTGAAGGGTTCGGATGTGATACCTGCTAGTTCTGCTAAGACAATTGAGTCTAGAACTGGTCACTCACTTCTTCACAATCATAAGGTTCAAAATCAGGCATTTTGACACTTTTTTTTTGCAATCCTCGGTTCATCGCTGCTACAGTGAACATTATCTTTGGTCATTCAGGACCTATTATCTTCATATCAAATCAATATCAATCAGCTTCTGTCTCATATCAATTATCAATTTCGAATCCATTTCATATCTCTATCAAACACAAACTATCTTTGAATCACTACGCTTCGCACAACAATTCAAAGAGGGGCCAAATGTAATACCCCAAAAATGGGCTATATGTTCATTAACCTCCTACATCCTCAAATCGAACGAAATCGACATAGAAGTCCTAACCTAAGGCACATTTGCACATCATCGAATCTAATTGATTATCTTAAATTCTGCATCGGGGAATATTCTTAGCAATATTCTTAATTATCTTAATTATCTTTAATTTAATGGCTATTTGGCGATAAATCACATTTATCCTAAAGTTTGATTAATTGAATATTTTCATATTTAATTAATTAGATTTAATATTTGCCACTTAATTGTTTAATTAAATTTAATTCTATCTATTATTAATTGTATTATTTAATTTTGACAATAAATCCAATATCCTATGAATAATTGATTAAATTCTTATTTAATTAATTAAAGCAAGTTGTCATTATTTAATAATATAGTTTTTAATAAAAGTTTGATTAAATGATTGATTAACCGATAAATCAATTATTTATTTTCAAAAATCAATTAAGTTGAGAATATATCACTTTATTTATTTATTAATTCATAATTATCCATGTGCACAATCAAAGAGCAGTTAAACTCCAAATCAGAAAATCAATGCAAGTTATTCACTTTTTGGAACTCAACATCATTTTTGAGTTTTAAAGTTGATCTAAACTTCTAATTTGAGTTAAAAAGCTATTTTTGCATGATTTGCATGTTTTTGTGAATTAAATTATCTTTATTATCAGATAACTCAAAAATCAAGCTGAGTTAATCTGAGTGATTTATGGTTGTCTTCCATGCACCTCCAAAGCCTTGGATTTCTATAAAATCAAGGCTCAGCTCTTCATATATCATCTCATAATTTTGCAAGCTTACTTTGCCAAAGTTGTCTACGAATTGCACAACTATTTTGTAGAATTGGAATTTGGAGAATCAAAGCTTATTGCCAATCAAGGCTATTGTGAGATCAATTTGTTTTTTTTTTTACATTCATTTAGATTCATTTTCATATCATTGTTAGATCATTTAGCATATCATAGATCAATTTTCATATTAGCATAGATTCATATCAAGTTTTCATATCATTGCATAGAAAATATCTATAAAAAAAAATAGATTAATTGCATTCATATTTCATATCAGTTTTGCATTCAAATCCTTTGTTTAGGTGTCGTCTAGGTCACTGATCTCGATTACAATCTAAGAACATCAATCTCGCACCTATTAGAAGGTAGTAGATCACTTGGTTAGATTAGATTTCAATTTTGCATAATTTTGATTATAGCTAACCTCTAATGTTTTACTGAAGTGTTGTGTCTATAGATTAGGTATAATTTTCACACACGTTTGTTATGTAAATTTGAACTTGGCCCTTGATGTTAAAATGTTGATTTTCATACTTTGCTAGATTTTGTTAGAATTTGAGTATTTTGTGCTTTTGAGAATTTTGAGCCTTCCTCATGTTCTAATGAGATGATTTATGGATTCCATGGGAATATATACTCTTGGAAAAGTGACCAATCAAATAACTAGATTTTTGGCTTGATTTTTCATTTTCTCAGTTCTTACCTTAAGTGTTTTGGGAGTTGAGATATCCTCTTTTTATTTCTTTAATTTTTATTGTGGTAGCCGATGGTACTGACACCTTCCATGATTGAGATTGAGATCACATGTGATATATAGATGCAGTGTGTTGAAACCACATTTAGGAATCTAGTTTAGCTATGCTCCTATGTTGAAGTCTGAGTGACCTATGCTCTTTGTATCGAGACTAATAGAGCTTACCATTTTCCTTTTGGCCTTATCGATTTGAGAGTCTTGCTTTGCATTTTAATTACATACTTATTGTGCTTTGTTCCTCATAGTTGACATAAGATGAAATTTTTTGGTGTTTGAGTGGTGGATTGGAGTGGCTCTCTAAGGTGGGTTGGGACACATAGGGGTCCTAGGATATCCCTTGGTAGCTTTAATATTAAGTGATAACTAAATAAATGAATTGGATTAAAATATAATAAGATGAAATAATGTGACTACCTTATCATCATTTGAGGATGTTGATATGACATAATATGAGGTCACCTACAAATGTTGATATGTCTCAATAGAGCTTCCTCGTTGAGAGAAGGACTGCTCAAATCCATAAGGGCTACCATGTGCCATGTGATGAAACTCCCACTCTTGAGTCCTTGCACCAAACTTTGTTGGTACTAATTAGTGAGCCTTTTGTATGTTGAGTGTTTCTTGGTATGCACTTTGGACATTAATCCACATGTTGAGAGTTCTCCATGTGTCCTTGTGCTCTACATATTTGTGTATTTCATTATACCACTGTACCTTTCTTATGAAACTATACATCTACTTGGAGTGCATGTATTTTCCACTCCTTTCTTGCATGTTTTCTTTATGTTTGTGGTCAAGCTCTATCTCCACAAGCGTAGTGGGTTTGGCCTCAGGGTTCCACATGGTAGGGTGGTATTGCATTATACCACTACTAGGGACCAATATATAGGTGACATGCTTCCTCCAAAGTTAGATACTTCAAGCATTGAGTGCTCCATGTTATGCTTCACCTAGCTCATGGTTTCATTTACATTTATGCTATTGTTAGTTACTTACTTATAGTAATTTCCTTTATGTACATGAACTTGATCTTTATATATGTGTGGATTCTTATGCTCATAATGTAGTTTATCTATGTGATAATTTATTGTAATCAAGTGAGTATTGCCTTGATTTGTGTGTATTTGGTACTCCTACTGTAGAGAAAGCATGCATCTTAAGTCTTACATTGGTTTCAACAAGCCTACCCAGTTATTAAATTGAGAAAATCTCATCTTTTCTTATTCTAGGCCAAATTGCACCTTGGAGGGGTAGAGTAGTACATATGCCTTATAGTTTAGCATATATTCTTCATAGTTTAGTACATATGCCCTTTATATTAGTGCATACACCTCACAATTTAGTGCATACACCTTATCTTTTGGTGCATACACCAAATGTTTTAGCACATACACCTAATATTTTAGAACATACACCTAATCTTTTAGTGCATACAAAATAGTTGGTACTTCTCAAGGGTCTGTTAAAAATGTAATTACTTATTTGGATACCCTTTTTCCTAGTATGCCTTCCATATATTCATAGTTATTATTTAGATTCATAATGATGATATTTTGAGTACTCTCCTTATTTTAGGCTTCAATCATAACTCCACATTAATTTTATATGAGGAATGTTAACCTCTTCAATTGGAAACCATTGACAATGGTTAGTTCTTGATCTATGAGGTTCGTGTACGTTTTCCAGACTCTCATGTGACGGCTTGAGCATGTTATTTCCATTCTTAATTCTATATGTTTGGTTAGTCATGGAATCCTTGGAAGTGGTTTAGTCTTCTGATTGTGCATGATTATTGAGGATCATCATTGTTGTTCTTGTCTTTTTCTTATGTTGTTTGGTTAATGATGCACTACATGGATGCCATATCTTCTCTTTTAAAAAAAAAATTTGTTAGTGCTTAATTTACCCTATGTTGCTAAGTGTTCCTTGGTGGGGGAATACAATATTATTCCTTTTTAACATGCAACCAATGAAATGGGGAATTAATTCACTTAGTACATTATATGTTACATTTATCTCCCATTTCCATATTTTATAGTAATATCCTCCAATTTTACCTATAACATAGGGGTTTTGAAGGTTTCAAGTTCTCTTTTAGTTTCAACATATGTTATGTAGGCTGCTTTTGAATATATCCTAAGAATTATTAAACAAATCAAATTTAGGGACAAAAAATCTAGGCTAGCGAATTGTTCCCTAAAAACAAATTTCTAAAGAGTATCTTGAGAGTTTCATCGATTAGGAAAATTCAAGGTCTTTACCATTAAAATTGCATTGTCTTAATAATCACTAGTAGAATTTGGCAAATATATGCATGTACGTGACTAAAACTCTTAGTCACACAACTAAATATTTTATTCATGTGACTAAAATTGATCAAATTCTACTAATATTTTGTAATTCATAAGTATAAATGACTAAATAAATGAATAATTTGGTCATCTGGTAAAATCACAAGGTTAGAGAAAAAAAATGACTAAATAGATGACCAAATAAATGACTAAATAATTAGTCACCCAAAAAAAAATTATGAAATGAATGGTTATTACTCCTTTATAATAATATTTGATAATATCATAGACTTATATACTTAGATGCTAAGATATTACCCGCCTTACCATGATTTGGAGAGAGAAATAGTCTAGACCTATGCAATTAAATTATGGTCAAATGACCATTCAACATATAATTTATTATGTCCTTACTATGAGCTTCTTAATATGCATTAGGTCATAATTAATTGAACATTAATAAAGAGTAACAATTTTCCCTCTATTTCTACACACATTGTGGTGCATTGCAGATGCAGTGATAAGTAGCCCTAGAAAAAAAAAATAACATAATGGTCACAAAGAGGATTAAAGAAACACAATCAATAACTTAGTTTCTTACCAATACCTTTCATTCATTTTATTAACACAATAAATATTCTATACAATAAATCCTTTGAAAAAAAGAGCATAGAATGGATAGAGAAGTCATAAAAATATAAAGAGGATAATTTACCTATGATTGGCTATCACATGTAACTTCTTTGTCAAAAGATTTATCTGTTGGCTTTATTATTCTATATTTTTGCATATCACATAAGGTCTCTATATGAGGTCACATTTTTCAAGTGATTCCTGCACAGAAGATTGGTGCAACATATAACCCAAAATTGGAGAGAATGTCATCAAACCTGTCAATGATGTACCTCCAAATTACATCAATCCTTATGATCTGAATCAAACTGATAGTTTAGAGAACAACGTGCTAGTTTAATAAGTTAACTTATTATACACAAAATTGAATAAAAAATAACTCGAACAAAATTCACAGTATATTTTTATTAGGCAAATTTTAAATGAAAATAAATATTATACAAACACCCCAAAGTCTTCTTTTCTTTATGTATTAAAATTTTCCAATTTTTATTTAGACCTATCCCCATGCAAAGGACATGATGGTTGAGCCTTTTGCATTTTTAACTATCCCCCCAATTCTTTATGGAAGATTTCCCTCAAAGGCCCCATAAAAGTAGAGTATATAATTATTATTTTTGTCTCTTGCCCAAGTAAAAAGAAATCCTAACAAAATAACATGAATCCAAGCTCATACCAAATAATTTATCTATTAGATAGAAGTTGTCTGTCATTTTGCAAGTTAGTCCTAGCCTATTTTCCACCTTTAGATTAATTTTTGGGGCTTGAATAAAATTTGACTTAAATTGATTCCTATGTCCCTTTATGGAGTTTTATGAGCCTAAAAATGACAACAATGATTTTAAACAATTTAGAGTATGTTGTCAAAGTTTTACAAAGGAAAAAGGAGGAAAATATCATTTATTTTACATTCTAAAAGTTCCCAAAAAAGGTTTACTTGGTCATGTATTCCCCATATTGATTAAGTTACATCTTTCATGTTTGGAGGGAAAATAAAATTAGAATTTGTTGTTAAGTCAAACAAACTTGATTCTGAAGAGAAAGTGCCTTATCATGACCATATGGAGGAGGAAACAATAGATCTCAGAAAGATTTCCCCAAAAATGGAGGAAACAACAAATAATACGCATATCCTAGCAATCTAAACTCGGGCTATCACGAGTAACAGAAACCTATGTAGAAAGAACAATAATTTTAAGAGTGAAAATGAAAAACTATCCATGTAAAATAAGAATTTCTCTAATATTTTGAACATTTATTTAGGGAAAAAGAAGATACCGAAAGATGAACATAGTTATTTGTCAGAGGAAAAGGTAGAAGGAAAAGTAAAGCATCATAGTTCATTGTAGGAGGAGGTAGGGTTCCATGCCAGACCTAATGCATTATTATGATTATTTTTCTATTGATGCATTGTTGAAGGGATTTTTCTATTTTTTGAGGAACATTGTTCTCTAGTATTATCAGAAATTTGTGATTATTGTTGTGCTAGTGTATTCAATCCCTCTCTCTTAGAAGATTCCTTACTTTTTTTGGTTTATTCTTTCTCTTTATTCTTGAGGAGAACCTTTGATTCTTAGTGACAACCACTTTTCTTGAAGAGGATTTATTGTTTCATGAGAATGCCTTTGACTAGTTTGGTATCTATATTCATTTCATCATTTTGATACCTCTTTTTATGAGTTTCCAAGTTTGGTCAATGGTAGGAGGGTTACCCAACTAGAAACTAAAAAATATAATAAATTTTTCAGTGTCATTATTGGACACCTTTAAAAGCTACTCACTCAAAAAAGATAGAAGACTTCCTTTTAATTTTAGAGTCAATTTCCAAGAGACGTAGACCGTCAATAAAATAAAGATCATTAGGTGGGCCTTTAAAATATCTAGGAACCAAAATCCAAAACTAAATCATAAAGTGCTAAACATTCTTAAGATAGGTCAATATAGTGTGAGTCAAATGACAGTAGTGGGCTACGTGAATCCACATGTAGTAGACCACATAACCTTTGATCATTTCTCATGGATAAATGAAATCAATAAAAAGATAAATGAAATTGATTTTGTGTCATATAGAACATTTTAGAAAATCTATATAAGGAGCCCAAGTTCTCTTACATACACACATAAATATTAAGAGATGGCATTTTATGCATCAATTTTGGATGAAAGATTGGAAATCATCTCTATTAGACAAAATGGGATATGATTGGCTTGGCTTCACCATAGCTAAAATCCTAGGGTTATTCATTGAACTATAAGTTCTAACTGTATATTAATGAATGAAGATTATAAACTGAGGATAATAGACTTTGGGATTTCTTGGTTGATGAATCTTGTAGATACCCATCTTAGCACATTTACAATGGTGATTTTGGGGATTTGGGCTATGTAGCACTAGAATACATGCACACCTTGATTTTCACTTTGAAGGGGGGTGTATTTAGTTTTGTGTTTGTTCTTGTAGAGTTGGTTACTAGGCATACACCTGTTGAAGTTGAAAATGTTAATGAAAGTTCAAGGGTAATTTAGTAGATTGAATGAGTAATATTTCAAGACATTAATGTTTAGAGAAACATCAACAAATATTTGATTGAAAAGGGATATGATGAAGATCTTCTACATGTTTTGAAGGTGGCTACTAACTGTGTTGTTTCTCCACATAATGAGAGGCCTTCTATGTATGAGGTTTACCATATACTAAGAGCCATTAGTGAGAAGTATAACTTTTCAGAGAAAAATGATGATATACCTTTTCTATCAAATATTGTTGAGCATGATTAATCAAATGATCTTCTAGTGGAAATAGAGCCAAAGTGAAATTTGGATACAACTATGAATACCTCTTAGAGAAGTCTCTGTAAAATGACAAAGATGATTCAGATTCTTAGTTGTAACATTGTTGTGGGATTCGATCTACAAATTTAGTATAATGATGGATTGATAGTCTTATACCTCCTTTTAAAAATATATGGTAACCAAATTAAGTTGTAAGACTCATCATGTACCACCACGAAAGTGTTTTGATCCCTGCAAGAGAGCATGCGTGGCTTATTTAAAGATGTAAAAGATCAAAATATTATTATAACACGCATTCTAAATTAGTTCTAGCTGATTTTTTGTTAGAAAATAGACCCAAGGTAAGAAAATAGTTGTATTTGGATATGTTTTATATTTATCATATAGTGTTCTAAAATTTCTTCTTTTACATATATTCTTTAAAATGAAAATCTTGTTTGAAAATTAGAACTAATTTTTCAGCTAACAAATTGTGCTCGTGATAAATAACTATATATGTGTGGAAATGCAAGTACATGTATGTGTTAATATTTATAATTATAGGAGGAACATATCAATACATGTAAATAAATTATACCTATATTCTATACATTGGATATGTCTTTCTCATGCCTGTGTCTATTGATGACTTCTGTAATATTGTCTTTCCATAAAATGGCAGAGAAAGCTCCATCATTTATCACTATCTAGATAAATTATTTGTAGACATTTTGGAGGTCCTTTTATTCTGAATTTATTGAAGGATTTTTTCATACATGGTATGGCCATAAAACATGGGTGAAGGTGTAAATTTCTAGACTATTTAAAAGACAACATTAGTCCTCTTGATTTATTGCTAGAATTTTTCTTGTCACTTAGTCAATTAGGGAGGTCCTTTTTTGACTTGTTGGAGGCAGAAGATAACAACCAAGTCAATCCATAAGCTAACTCAATGCTCATTTCCAATGCCCTAACCTCCTTGATTGATATGCTAGTGGTGAAAGTATTGGATTTTAACTTGTGATTTTGAACTTAATAAGTGATTTGGAGATAGTAATGGAGTATTAATTTTTTTTTCCTATTGTAATTATGCCAATGTGAAAGTGAGGTTCTAAGGGTTGATCACTATAGCTTGGTATAGGAAGTTGAAGTGCATATTTCATTCCTTGGTTAGCTTCTGTTAGGAATGAATGCAAAGTATTTTGGTAGTCATTCTATAGCAGTTGTTGTTGCATTCATGACTTGGATTGTCATTGATGTCAACACAGTGATATTCTGGATATCAGCAGGAAAGTAGGTACAATTTTGTTTTGCACACATGTTGTATTGTAGATTGGATTTTGCACAATTGATGGTATGTTCTTTGGTGTGTTAATAACCTATGGTTAATAGCACAAAAAGAAATTCATTCATTTATGAGAGTTATGAGCATTTTGGTGAAAGCAGTGTTTAGACAGTGTTTCTGTGAAGTGATTTTCAAAAATCGGAGGATATCTCTTAGCTGGGATGGAATCTAATTTTGCATAGTTAAAGGGATGTCAGAGAATCATTAATGATGATTTGGTTCATAGTGCAAACTTTGAAGATATGTTTGGAGAAAGTTACAGTATTTGGAAGCCGACAGTTTTATGTGAAATTTTATGTGTAGCGTGTAGAATTTATTATTTTGTAATTGAGGACCGACTCATTTTTAATTATTTGAGTTTGGTATATAAGAAGGAATGTTTTCCTTGTTGTAATATGTACTATGAAGGTTGAGATGCGAATATATGCATGAAGTGAAGAAAAGAGCTAATTCAGTGATGAAGGAAGACTTGTGAGTACAGAGATCTGGAATTGTGATCTTGTGTAGCAGAGAGTGTGGTTTTGGCACAGTTTGAAGGAGGTAATATATTTCATATTATTCTATTGAATAATTCTAAGATCTTTTGGACAGTGGGTTCAGAGATCTTGCCTTGAAGCTGTTTGGGCAGTGGGTCCTTCTGTCTTCCATAAACTCTTAACCGGGTTAGAATCTTTTAACAGGGATTCAAAATCTCCTAACAGGGATTTATATGTACTAAATGTATTTCATAAGACTCCTAACAGGGTCCATCCTCCAACAAGGAACTTTCATATTAGTGCATCATTTTGTGGGCATCATTCCCACCGGGGTTTACTCTTTTCAAGAGGTTCCCTAGTCAACAAATCTTGTGTTATTGTGCAATTGTGTATGGTTATCTTTCTACGTTTGATTAGTACATTAATTATATTGTTTAAAGTAGTTGAATGGTTAAATTATCAGATAACTAATTCAACCCCCCCCGTTCTCAGTTATCTTGGGGATCTTTACTTTCTAACAATTGGTATCAGAGCAGCAGGTCCTTGAAAGAAAAGTTTAACAACTTAAGGAGATCCATGGCAAATTTTAGAAAAGAAAGCCCTAAGTTTGATGGAGTAAATTTTGACAGCTGGAAAGAAAAGATGAAGACTCATCTATTGTGTTTCAGACCAAGTTATTGGTTGATTACAAAGAATGAGAAGACTATCATTGAGGAAGACAATCTAGAGGTAGGAACTAAAGATGAACTAGATCTATTCATGTGTAACATACTTGCAAGAGAAGCACTTTTGTCAGCACTATCGGAGAATGAATATAGTCAGGTAAGATGTTTGAAAACATCTCATGCAATTTGGAAAGCTTTACATTCTACTTTTGAAGGTGATGAACATGCAAAGAAGGCTAGATTACATAATTGGATTTGTGCATTTGAAGATATCAGAATGATGGAAGATGAATCTATTAGAAGCTATATTGGTAGGATGTCTGAGATTGTAACAGGAATAAAGTCTTATGGAGGTGATAAGATAGAGAATGAAGTGATATGGAAAATTCTGAGAACTTTGACACCAGTATTCAAGAAGACAGCACAGATGATTGAACAAGTGATACCTTGTACATCAAAATTTTCAAGAGAGACTCTTCTTGGAAGATTAGAAACAACAGAGATGAACTTGAGATTATCAGGAGAGCTACCTAGAATGGAAACAACATTCAGTGCTCTTAACATTAGACCTACAAGAAGTACTAGTGTGAATGGAGATTATGCCAGCAGTAGTAGATCTACATCTGAGAAAGATAAGAAGATTGAAGAAGGTATTGCATTACTTGTAAAAAGAGAACCAGATAGTAAGAAAATCTTTAAATTTTGGACTTTTCAAGAATATGGTCATTTTGCATCTAAATGTCCTAAAAGAGTTAAGAAGTATAGAAGCAACTTTAAACCTAGGAGATCTAAAGAATGTTATTATGCAAATGATGAAGATCTTGAAGCAGGAATTGAAAAACATTTAAGTGACAGTGATAATGATAACTTTGAGGAAATAGGATTTGTAGCAATTAAAGAAGAAAGTTCTAAATCTGATAAAAGGGAAGAAAAAGCATTAGTTTCACAAGTTGAAAAGAAATCTGATTGGATTATAGATAGTGGTTGTTCACATCATATGACTGGAGATAAAAGAAAGTTTGTTAAGTTAGATAATTATGATGGAGGAATTGTTAGGGTTGGTAATAATGCACCTTGTTTGATTAAGGGTATAGGATCTATTACTCTTGATGGAAAGACTAACACTGATGATGTTTACTTTGTTGATGGATTGAGACATAATCTACTAAGCGTTGGACAATTGGCTGATAAGGGTTATCAAGTTTGGTTTGCTGAGAAAACTTGTGTTATAAAAGATAAAGATGGAAATCTAATTGAAAAAGGATCCAGAACCAGAGGTAATGTATTTCAGTTGAATCCTACTGAGATGACATGTTTGATAACTGGGATTGATGACAGTTGGTTATGGCATAAAAGGTTTTGTCATATTAACTTTGATAATATTGTCAAGGTGAGCACTACACTTGCGGTAAGAGATTTACCTAGAATTATGAAACCTACTAACATGATTTGCAAAGAATGTATGATGGCAAAGTAGAAAAGGAGTTCATTTCCCAACAAGAAGTTCACATCGACAGAGAAGCTGGAGATTTTTCATACAGACTTGAGTGGTCCTACTAGGACTAGAGGATTCTATGGAGAAAGGTATTTTATGATTCTTGTTGATGATTTTACAAGGATGATGTGGATTGCACTTTTGAAAGAAAAATCTGAAGCATTTGATAAATTTAAGATCATGAAAAGCAAAATTGAGAATGAATCTGGAATGAAGATTAAGTGTTTAAGATCTGATAGAGGTGGTGAATTTACATCTAGAGAGTTTAACACCTTTTGTGAAATGAATGGTATTAAGAGACAGCTTTCAGCCCCTAGAACACCAGAACAAAATGGTATTGCAGAAAGAAGGAATAGGTCAATAACTGAAGCAGCAAGAGCTATGTTGTTTGAAAATGATTTGGCTAAGACTTTTTGGAGAGAAGCAGTGAACACAATAGTATACACTATGAATAGAGTACAAATCAGAGCAGATACAAACAAGACACCTTATGAATTATGGTTTGGACATGCACCCTCAGTTAAGTATTTTAGAATTTTTGGAAGTAAATGTTATATAAAGAGAGATGATGATATAGGAAAGTTTGATCCTAGAAGTGATGAAGGAATATTTCTTGGATATTCTTTAAAAAGAAAAGCATATAGATGTTATAACAAAAGAAATAAGACTATTGTTGAAAGTGCAAATGTAAAAGTTGATGAGAAGTTTAAAATTCAGGAAAGAATGCTTGATTATGAATCTGATGGAGAAGCACAACCTCAGCCTAACATTGAAAATGCAAAATTATTTTTTGAAGCTAACAGTGATTTGCTAAATGAAAGTCATACTGAAGAAAACAGAGAAGAAAATAGAGAAGAAAATAGAGAAGAAAGCAGAGAAGAATCTACAGTTGGAACAAGATCAGTAACTATGACACCTAATAGGTATATTTCGAGACATCACCCTGTTGAGAAAGTTATTGGAAGTTTAGAAAGAGGAGTTTTGACTTGAATAAGGTACATTATGTTTTATTTCTCAAATTGAACCTAAGACTACTAATGAAGCTTGTGAAGATGAACATTGGATTATTTCTATGAAAGAAGAACTAGAGTAGATTGAAAAAAAAAAGACATGGGAATTGGTCCCTAGACCTGAAGATAAGAATGTGATTGGAACAAAGTGGGTATTCAGAAACAAGATGAATGAACAAGGAGAAGTGATAAGAAACAAAGCAAGATTGGTATGTAAAGGATATTCACAACAAGAAGGAATTGACTATGAAGAAACCTTTGCACCTATGGCCAGACTTGAAGTAGTGAGAATGTTTCTAACATATGCAGCTTACAAGAAATTCAAAGTGTATCAGATGGATGTGAAATCAGCATTTTTTAATGGTGAATTGGAAGAAGAAGTCTACATTGAGCAGCCTGAAGGTTTTCCTTTGACACAAGAAGGAGATATGGTATGTAAGTTAAATAAAGCTTTATATGGATTAAAACAAGCACCTAGAACTTGGTATGCAAGATTGGATAAGTATTTATTGAAATTGGGATTTATAAAAGGAACAGTAGATAGTAACTTATACACAAAAGAAATTGAGAATGGTTTGTTGGCTATAGTTATATTTGTTGATGATATTATCTTTGGAGGAGAAGATGAAGCTAGTGACAAATTTGCAAATGAAATGAAGACTAAATTTGAGATGAGCATGATTGGAGAAATGAAATATTTTTTGGGATTACAGATAACACAAAGCAAGGAAGGTATATTTGTAACTCAGACTAAGTATTTGAATGACTTATTGAAAAGATTTGGAATGAAAGATTCTAAACCTGTTGGAACACCTATGGTAACTAGACATAAGTTATCGAGCAAAGATGAGACACCAGCAGTTGAGCAGAAAATATACAGATCTATGATTGGAGGATTGTAGTACTTGACACATACAAGACCTGATATAGCACATTCAGTTGGGATTGTAGCAAGATTTCAAGCAGAACCTAGAGAATCACATTATGCAGTAGTAAAGAGGATACTGAGATATCTGAAAGGAATAATGGATTATGGATTATGGTATGAGAATTCTAATGATTTTACTTTATGTGCCTATACTGATGCAGATTGGGGAGGCAGCATTGATGACAAGAAAAGCACCAGTGGTGGAGCCTTTTTTCTTGGAAGAAAATTGGTCTCTTGGTTAAGTACGAAGCAAAATTGTACTTCACAAAGTACAGTAGAAGTAGAATATGTTGCAGCAACAAATAATTGTAATCAGATTATTTGGATGAAGCAGATGTTGAAGGATATTGGAATAAAGTTTGATGAGCCTGTTGTTATACATTGTGATAACACCAGTACAGTGAGTATGTCAAAAAATCCTATTTTACATTCTAAGACTAAACATATGGAGATCAAGTATCATGTTGTAAGAGAGAAAGTTGCAAAAAAAGAAGTAAGATTGGAGTACATAAGCACAAAGGAACAAATAGCAGATATATTTACAAAACCTTTACCTAAGGATACATTTGTGTATCTAAGAGGTATGCTTGGGGTTATGCCCCAACCTATTTTTGAGAATTGATGCAGATGATTGCATCCGTCCAGTGGTATATGAGCCCTATCTTTCTTCTGGATTGGGTGTTGGAACTTCCTCTATGGGGGAGTTTATGAGCTGAGTCATGAGGACTCTTGTTATTGTATTTTTCTAAAAAGTGTCTTTTGACATTAAGTTGTTGTTGACTTAGTGATGGAATTTATGTCATTGATGTCAATGGGGGAGAGATATACATGAATAACATTGTGGATTGTATGAGAGAGCTGAATAGGAAAACGAAGCAAGATTTAATTTGATATTTTGCAGTGATGTTGCAGTATTGGATTTTTGGAACATTGGATGTTTTTCATCTATGTTGCCATCAATGCCAATGGGGGAGATTGTTAGGAATGAATGCAAAGTATTTTAGTAGTCATTTTGTAGCAGTTGTTGTTGCATTCATGACTTGGATTGTCATTGATGTCAACATAGTGATATTCTGGATATCAGCAGGAAAGTAGGTATAGTTTTGTTTTGCCCACATGTTTTATTATAGATTGGATTTTGCACAGTTGATGGTATGTTCTTTGGTGTGTTATTAACCTATGGTTAACAGCACAAAAATAAATTCATTCATTCATGAGAGTTATGAGCATTTTGGTGAAAGCAGTGTTTAGACAGTGTTTCTGTGAAGCGATTTTCAGAAATCGGAGGATATCTCTTAGCTAGGATGGAATCTGATTTTGTGTAGTTAAAGGGATGTTGGAGACTCATTAATGATGATGTGGTTCATAGTGAAAACTTTGAAGATATGTTTGGAGAAAGTTACAGTATCTGGAAGCCGATAGTTTTATGTGAAATTTTGTGTGTAGCGTGTAGAATTTATTATTTTGTAATTGAGGACTGACTCATTTGTAATTATTTGAGTTTGGTATATAAGAAGGAATTTTTTCCTTGTTGCAATATGTACTATGAATGTTGAGATGCAAATATATGCATGAAGTGAAGAAAAGAGCTAATTCAGTGATGAAGGAAGACTTGTGAGTACAGAGATCTGGAATTGTGAGCTTGTGTAGCAGAGAGTGCAGTTTTGGCATAGTGTGAAGGAGGTAATATATTTCATATTATTCTATTGAATGATTCTAAGATCTTTTGGACAGTGGGTTCAGAGATCTTGCCTTGAAGCTGTTTGGGCAGTGGGTCCTTCTGTCTTCCATAAACTCTTAACTGGGTTAGAATCTTTTAATAGGGATTCAAAATCTCCTAAAAGGGATTTATATGTACTGGATGTATTTCATAAGACTCCTAACAGGGTCCATCCTCTAACAAGGAACTTTCATATTAGTGCATCATTTTGTGGGCATCATTCCCACCAGGGTTTACTCTTTTCAAGAGGTTCCCTAGTCAACATATCTTGTGTTATTGTGCAATTATGTATGCTTATATTTCTATGGTTGATTAGTACATTAATTATATTGTTTAAAGTAGTTGAATGGTTAAATTGTCAGATAATTGATTCACCCCCCCCCCCCCTCTCAGTTATCTTGGGGATCTTTACTTTCTAACAGCTTCAACATTAATTTAAATCATTGGAAGACTAAGTCTCTATTAGCTTCCTCCCTAAGTTCTCTTTTGTCCTAAAGTTTGCATCCCACCCTTGAAATGTAGGTCTGGTGTCCTATTTGTCTTAGTGGTTTTAAAATAATTATAAATATTCAATAGTCGCATATAGTTTTTTCTCCTAGTCAAGCTCGCATATCAATAGTATAGGTTAAGACGTATATACATCCTTTAAAAAGATAGATATAATTTTTTTAAAAATCTTGAGAGTAGCATAGGGAAAGTGGTGACAATTGATTCAGCTTCTTTGGATTATCAAAAGGATTTTTTGCTAGGATTCAAATACAAGAGAAACATAAGTTATTTGGTGAGAACTACTTATTAATATGGAGATTATGATGGGACAAATCCACCACCTTTTCTGAACAACTAATTGAAGGAACATTGTGGACAAATATGAATACCACAACGGATTAGTTCAAAAGGACTCTATACTTACTATGAGGTTTTTATAAGATCCATAGGAAAATTGATGAGTATCTACCTTGCAAGAAATGGAAACACCATTTTTTATCCATTCATATCTACAATTGAATTGAGGATTTTGGAATCTTCAATGTACAATTAAACAGATTTTACCAAGTATGCACTTACACTTTTGTCCAGACATGACTTTGGCAACTCGACAGATAAAATTGTTAGGTAAGAAGCTGAAAATCATGCATATCCTAATGGAAATCTAACTTCTTTATCTATAAAATTACCAGATATAAAACATTATAGAGGAAAAGTGCATTCATGTTAAGTAAAACATAATGGAGATTTGTCAAATATTATGTTGAATATATATCTTTTCTAGGTTTTAATTTTACTACCACCTTTGTTTATTACAAGGACCTTTTTGAAAAAATGTCATTTAGTGTCCAAAATACACAAAACCAATAACCCAAAGATGTGGTGTTGTGAGATTAATTAGACTCAGTAACTCAAATAATAAATCAAAATATAAATCCAATCATCAATTTTTTGTAAACAATAATGTTTGAACCAATCACGAGGATAGAGTGGAAAATCTGGGCAACTTCTACCCTTTTGGCTTATATAACAAATCCATGTTACAAGACCATATAACCATATCACTTATGAGATTAATTAGACCCACCAACTAAATCAAATGTGTGTGCAAATGTCAGTTCTTTTCAATCAATGTTGTATGGGCCAATTATGGGGACATAGTAGCAAATTTGTGCACCTTAAATCCTTTTGGCAGGTATACCAAATAAAAAATAAAAGACTGATGAAGGGTGGTCCCCTTAATACTACAAACACATAATAGAAACATAGAAACAACAACAATTTGCAAGAATAGAAAATGGGCTTCTCATTATCCCCACAAGTGTGGAATTACAAATTTCATAATTATAATATGCAAAGCCACATGGGCATTTTCCGTTACAATATTCTATAGGACAAAGCCTCAAATCATTACCCAGATCTACCCAAAATTTCCTAGACACAACTACGAGCCTTCCTTATATAGGAAAATTTCCACCACTCGAGAAGGTTCCAAAAATTTAGCCCTTAAGGACGACTACCCTAAGATTTATTTTATTTTTATTTTTTTTACATAGGGTCAGCTCAAAATAATTACAAAATATGTTTTTAGGTACCCCAACTTCTAGAGGCCATAAATTTCTAACCGTAGCTCCGTTTTTCTATTATAACCACTTTTAAGAAATAGTTGGACCTAATCTACATTACTTGACTCGCACAAGCTCCAATCAGCCAAGGGTCGATCGCAATTCGGAGCCTCTAAGGCCTTCAAAATTGAGCTCAAATATTTTATACCCAAAAACCTCAATAACTTCACTGATACAGATGATATGACAATGAAACTCAACTAGTAAGCTGATATGACTAAGATGAACCTCCACCTATGAAATTAGAACATTTTGAGCTCGTATAACCAACTTACTAAAAATAGTAAGTTTCCATCAAAGACCCAAATACCAAAAACCCTAGTTGTATGGAGTTAATTAGACCTTAACAACACACACAATAAATCAAACTTGAATTCGAACCATCAATTTATATTTGACCAATCTTTTTTATATTAGTCATGAATACAGATTTGGAAATATGTGCATCTCATGTTCTTTTGGTTGACACACCAACTCCAAAATATAAGAGACCCAAATTAGCCATAACTAAAATATAAGGGCAATGAGATCAAATAGATCCAAGGAACACATACAATATATCACATATGAATTCAATCCTCAATTTCCTTTCAGCCAACATTATTTTAGCCATTCATGAAGTGGCAAATATGTACACCTCTTCACCCTTTTACTAGCATCTGTTCCTTATCCATACAACCTCTCCCACATCCATCAACCTTAGTCATATACCTACTATCCTTATTTGTAGTATCCTTGTAGAATAAATCCTCACAGGTTGGTAGTATCCCCTATTTTAGGTCTCCACTAACTCTCAACGAACATAAGAATTTTCCTCTACTTTTCAAATTTTCAGAAGAGAAGAAAAGAAGGAAGTGGTTGAGGTCAACAGATCACCACAGAAATGGGTCATTTTCTTACTCAATAGTCAATCTATCTTTGATCTTTTCAACTCAACCATTGAGGAAAAAGATTGATGGAGATCAACTCAACTAATATGAGAGGTTACCTATCCCATGACATGTAAGGGGATAGCCATGTAAATAATATAATGTACAAGATAAATAAGAAAATGATCTTCCACATGATGTAAATGACTTAATGAAACTTAAAATTCAACATATACCATGACTACCACCTGAACCTCTCATTTACTTTGAGTTCTTTTATTATATGGATTTTTTAAATATTTAGTACTTTAAGTTGTTACAATTAAATCCATGAAGTTTTGACTTAAATCATATAGATTTTCTTTGTCAATGTTTCAAATCAAACCATATGATCCATCGATTCTCTTCTTCTGGTATCCATTCTAATGATAGGTTCTCTTCTTTTGCTATCTATTCTAATGATAGGTCATAGAGTTTGATCCAAAACATTGACATCAAAAATCTACATGATCTAATCCATAATTTAGCATATTAATCATTAAATTTTTGTTATCTGTAGTTATATCTTAGGGTAAGTGCACAAAGATGGGGGACCAAAAAGGGGGTATAAGATGCCACTTTTTTTCTGAAATCAACAAACTCTGAACTTCAACAAGAAATTGAAGATAGTTAGACTCAAAATTTTAAGATGCGATAAAAGCAAGAGTTTTAATACTCTGAATCTAGTTCCTAAACTACTAACTTATTTTGAAAATGGTGCAGATTAAGGCCCTCAAAAAGGGGGAGCACAAAAAATGGTCCCATTTTTTGTCAAAAAAAATAACATAGCATCTGGTGTGCTCCCCCTAAAATGTTAACTTTTTTTTGAATTTTTATAATCACTCAAGTGAGAAGTTAGCTAACACCATGTAGTTTATCGCAAAATTTTTTGGTAATTTTTTGATGAATGTATAATTTTTGATGAATTTACAAAGTGCACACATCCTGAAAATATGAAATTTCTGTGTGCTCCCCCTAGAAATCATTTAAAACTAATCGAAAATCAAATTATTTTTTTTAAAAAAAAGTGTGTAGAATGGATTCTAGTTTCTAAAAATGTAACTTGTTGCAAAATTCGATGAACGAGCCAAAATCTATGCCCAAAATACTACATGTTGGTTTTTTACAAAAAATGGACATACACACAAAAGAATTTAGAGTTGAAAAACTTAACATAATCAAAATTCAAAATAAATTATATGCTTAGATAGCAAACTAAGAGATCTACAATATCACATCATTTGATTTTTACATTCTTGAGCCACAAGTAAACCTGATGAGGAGCACACAAAAAATGATGTTATTTTTTTGTATGTCTGCTGGAAAACATGTCTCAGGCATATTTAAATCATCCAAGCCTTTGGGTTGGATCTCCAAGGAAAATCCAAGCCTTATTATTGGTAAATTCCAATTCCTAACAAACCGCGTGCATCCTATATGGCACATGCCCTATAGGGCGAGCCCACTATTGAAATCTATGACTTTCATAGGGCGTGTGTCCTATGAAAGTCATAGATTTCAATAGTGCACTCCCCCTATAGGGCATGTGCCCTATTTAAGACATAGATTTAAATAGTGATGAGAAATAGTCAGAGAGAGAGAGAGATAGAGAGAGAGAGAGCTCTCCATACTCTCTCTCTCTCTACACCTTCCTATCCTCTATATTTTCCCTTCTTACCATCTTTCACCCCCTCTCTCTCTCACACACACACATATGCTCTCTCCCACCTTCCTACCTTCTATATTCCCCCCTCTCTCTCTCTCTCTCCACCTTTGTACCCTCTATATTTTCCCTTATTACCCTCTTTCACCCCCTCTCTCTCACACACATATTTTCTCTCTCCCACCTTCCTACCCTATATATTTTCCCTTATTACCTTCTTTCACCCCTCCTCTCTCTCTCTCTCTCTCTCCTCCCTTTTTCTTGTTTTGCATACGGTGTGCACCCTATAGAGTATGCATAACACTTTTTTGTTTTGTATAGGGTGCATGCCCTATAGAATGCTCGTGCTATACAAAACTAAAACAAACAGTCATCTTTGCCAAGGATCTCGTGAAAGAGGCCCACTTTTTCTGTATGTTGTCTGAGTTCTGCATGTTATCCAACAAGTATTATCTTTTCATGGTGTTGATAGTGACAAAGAAACATATTATATTAATTTGCACCATCTTTTTGTTTAAAAATCAACATCAAATTGTGAAAGTCAATTATTATCACCAAAATTTATCAATTGAGGTAAGTTTTTTATTTTTTACATGTCAAATGTGAATAAAGAGTTTTGGTTTATAATTGGTATGATATAGACTTGTTCAATACATAATTTGATATAATTGTAATAAACTTATATTATAATTTTTCATGTTGTAAGAGGTTTATATTATATGTAGAAATCATCATCATGCCAAGGAAACGAGAAAAGAATTTAACACCAAAAGAGCATGAAAGAGACAAAGAGAAGAAAAAGGAAACAATGAGACAACTTTGTGAACAAAAATATTAGATACCATACAAGAAGATTTTTCTTTGGATGAGGAACATGAAACATCAATACAAAGTAAGAGAGAATTGGAATTGGGAAAAAAAAGACAATGAATGAGAAACTTGCGCGTAACAGGACAATTGAATTATGAAGATGTGCGGACATCATCTATGAGTTCCCAAGTTCAAGAGACATCATCATCCAATGTTGGAGACACCAATGTATCATATTGAAGGCACACCATTGTCTACTTCCGATGGTGGAGGCAAACCAATGTATCATGTTGAAGGCACACCATTGTCTACTTTTGAAGGTGTGGGCACACCCTTGTATCATGTTTAAGGCACACCATTGTCTACATCCCAAAGTGGGGGTACACAATTGTATCATATTGAAGGCACACCATTATCTACATCCCAAGGTGTAGGCACAACATCATCTCATGTTGAAGGCACACCATTATCTACATCCCAAGGTGTAGGCACAACATCGTCTCATGTTGAAGGCAGTCAAGATGGTACACAATTCACACATAATGTTTTTGATGCTCCTATAATTATTTATAGAAAGTCAAAATATTTGATTGATATTGATACTAACATTTTTCAAGCAATGCCTAACAAGATTCCCAAGCATACTTGTCAAAGAAATGCTAATCATATTTGGAGATCATTTTTTGAGAATTTAAACATGACAGGAAGATGTCAACTATTTGTTGAAATGATGAGAAATCTGAAATTAAGGCCCATCATGAAGATTATTGGGCTAAGAACGATGGATGAGTCAAGTGAAAAATCTATTGTAAAGAATCTAATGATTGCATATGAGAGTGTGGGTTCTACATCACGCACAAAAGAGAGTAATGTCACATGACATGTACTTACATCAATGATAGTAAGCACTCGAATGAAGAAATCTTGACTCATTAGAAAGACAAGAAAAACATTGAAAATAAGTAGAAAGTCACTAATGAGAGCCTTGGGAAGGTGTCAAAGAGTGGAAGATCCAAATAGAAATGAGTTGTGGGCATTTTCCGGTAGACTACCATGAAAAGATAAAACAATTGTTGAAGCTTTGAAATCCTTGATTGAAGAATTTTGGAAGAATAATACACAGGTATCTCCTAATCAAAGAGATGTTGTAAGAAGGAGGATTGGTAGCCAAATTCATGTTACACATCTAAAATATTTTTTGGATTCAACTTAGACATAATTCTTTACAAAATTTATGCATATGTATCCTCAAATTAAAATTAGTTAGAGATATTTTGAAATGTGTAAACCTTTTTATGTGAAGATAAATCACACATGCACAACTTGTTGTTGTAGGGTACATATTGAATTTTCTAACCATTTTGAAGTTTATAGGAATATATGTGTAGTTTGCACTCTAACAATGTTTTGCAGGATTGTAACATAAATGTCCCACCTAGATCTTCAAGGGAATTAATATCTACCATTTTATGTGAAAGAGTGGATGGTCAACAATTTTACAAGCTCTCATGCTTGAATGGTACATTCATAGATTGTGGAGGTTTGTGATGTTTGCCAATTTGTCAACATATGGAGAGTACACATGCAATTGGTAATGAAATAGTGGAATTTGGAAAATATAAGACCGTGACATACAATCTAAAAGATGGAAAAAAAAGCTAAAAGATGTGATTTAGTAATTGAAAAAATTCTAGTGTATCAGCTCATGGACATTTTTTGTAAAAAAATTATTTATGAGTATGCAAGGCATACACATAGAGTGTGATGGTTGGATATGAAATTCAAGTTGTACAAGGAAACATTACCACTTGATACCATTGTTTCAGTTGTGGACTTTGCAGAGAAATACATACTACAACCACAAAATGAGGTGCAAGCAAAGTATTACAGCTCTCAACATGTTGCTATATTTGTTCATATAGCATTCATGCATGCATCAGATAGTACAAAGGAGAACAGGAAAATATTGAGGGAGTATCATTTTTATATCAGTGATGGTCGCTCACATTCTATAGAGTTTGTACATGGTTGCTTTCAACTATTTTATGGTCATTTGACAAATAGGGGCATAAAATATCATCGACATATATCACATGGTCAGATAATTGTTCATCATAATTCAAGAATTCTTAGATGTTTTATTGATTGTGCGGGATGCATAAGATTACTGGAATTCAATATATTTGGAATTTCATAGAGGCCGTTCATGGAAAGGGAGAGCACAATGGCATAGGTGCATGTATTAAAAGAGCCTTAGCACGTGAAGAATTAAAGTACAAAGAGAAAGCAACATTGTCAGATGCAGGATGTATTGTCCAATGGTGTAATGCTAAAATGGGTCTAGGTAATGAAGGTTAGTCTACGGTTCGTAGATTTTTTTGGTTGATGGATGAAACTAACATTGCACCATATGAGGATTGTTGTGCATAGACATGATCGAGTGAGCTACACTCTTTTAGAAGTTGTAATATAGGTTCACAGAGTATCCACACATGACATATGGCATTCTTTTGTTCATCATGTGTAGATGAAGATTGGGATGGGTGTGAGTCAAAGAAATGGGTTGATGAATGGTATACATGTATTTGTAGTCCACTTGCCTCCTATCATCCCTATGAATCAATACAACTAATAGAAATGGAATCATCCATTGACTTTGATCACTTATTTGATCTAGTACAACTAGGTAAAATTTTCCATATACAAATAATCTCAAATTTAGTACTTTATCATAAATATTCAGTAAACTAATATCCTCATTATGTTTATATCATTACATGGCATGTTTTTACTATTATTGCACCTGAATACAATGAAGAAGGGACATTATTATTTGTGTCATTATGTTAAGGAAAAAAATAAATTGAATCACACGGTTATTGATGGTGAAGAATTAGAATACCCTATAGGAGCAGTGGTTGTAACTGGTACATGGATTAGACGATATGCTATGAAGAACCCTAGGTTGTGGTTGTTAGAGGATTGGGAGATACATAAAAAGATTCTTCATTATTCAAACCTCATCGTTGCATCAAATGTCCACTTGATCAAATATGGGGGAAGACTGCATAATAAAACTCTTTGGAAGGTTTGTGAGTCAGACCACGAGGCAATACTTGAGACAATCAAGGGTAGGGAAGACCCAATTAGTTCATTGGACTAAATGGAGATAAAAAATATCGTAACATGTCAAATTTATATAGCACTGTAAATTGGGTGGACTCTAAATTGCTCATGCATTACCCCGTATGTATAACGGGAAGTTTGTAAGATTTAATGACAACCTTTCTCTTCTATTTTTGGGGGCAATAATGGAAGGTTTTCTCTCCTCACCTCTTTCCTCTGGTGCTCCTATTGAGCTGAGTTGTAAAAATATTTCTCATTATTAATTAAAAAAACTTTATGTTGTTATGCCAATGAATTTCAGGCACATAATACTTGGAAGGTCATGGAAGAGCCTTAAGGAACCAACTCAATTCAAGGATGCACTATCTCATTTCCTTTCCAACTTCTCCCTCTCTGAAATGGAAGGTTTACATTTTGGTTTATCCAAATAGGCCCATTTTAATATAAACCCAAGCCAAAACCAACTTCTAAACAAGTCTTCCATAAATATCACATACAAAAAATCTTAAATCTTCCAACAAAACCTAATCCAGGGTAGTAGGAAACTTGGTAAAAACCTTACTTCCTTCAGAAGCGACATGCCTAGCCAGGTCTCCAGGCAGGACAAACTTGACAATAGTCTCAATTTCTCTAGAGGAAAGTGTCATGATCTTGTTATATTTCAGTAGAGAACTAGCCTCAAGGGGTAATCTTATCAAAAATATCAATCATGAAGCTCTCCATGATATCCATGGAAATACTCAATATTTCCTTTGAGGGATGCACTTGTTTCAACACTTGGTATATAAACCTTTTGTAACTTCCTATACTTCTCTTCCTCTTCTTCTTCTTCTTCTTATTCTCAAATTTCATTTCTTTGACTGCTGAATCCTTTGTGGGCTTGAACATCACTTTCTTTTCTTTTCTCAGCTTTGGATAATCCTTTAATTCATTCTCTCCTTTAATACCATCTTATTTAAGACTCCATGCCTTAGGTTTCCTTCAAAAACTCCATATCCACCATATCAAACAAGTTCTTGGTTCATGCTTGTTTATGCTTGCCAATTGGTTCCATCAAAAAAATTATCAATCACCTCTTCAAATGGTGATCAAAGTATTTGAATACCATTTTTCAAGTTGCATAACATATGTCAAAACAAAGACTATGTGTTTTGGAACATCACACCTTAAAATTGTTGATTCATGTTTCCCAACTAGGCCTAATATGCTCAATTAACAAAGCAGCCCTATTAAGGACTCACTCCTACACCTTTCCACTTCCAAAAATTTCTTAAAATGAATCTAATTAGAGGATTCTACCATTAATTTGAATATTTGACACTTCTAGATGTAAAAGCCCCAAATTTGTCCCAAAACCCCCTAGAAACTAGGTCTCGCCCAATGTATCATCTCCCAGCACCATAGAAACTGAACCAAAGTTTATTCACCATTATTTGACCATCCTATGATGGATTCATGCAGAAAATACCCCCCTCCAAAGGCTAGAATGTCTACTTCTATACCCTTGCACCAATTTCATGACCCTTATGCACCCTTCAAACTCATCAAACTCCTTCAATCACTCTCAACTTGCAAACTCTTCTTCTTTACTGCATTTCCAATGTTATAATACTAAGTTACAAGGTTTGGATCCATCCCCAAGTGACAAAAAATACATAAAGGGGATGGATCAATGAATTTACATCTTTAATCAATGCACAAACTATGCTTGTACGGGACAATCAAAATAAATATAAGTTAAAACCCTAAAAAATGATTTAAATTTACTAAAAAATAATTTAAAACATCCTTCCACTACCACATGAAAGAAATCATATCAAATACTCATCAAAACAATCTCAAATTTGCAAGAAATCAGATTTTTATTGCCAAAATCTGAACCAAGCCGTACAAAAATAGATTTCCATTTGTTATCCCCCCATTCTCTCAGTTTTAAAGGCTTAAATAAACTCCCTTTAACCTCCCAAACCAAATCAAATTAGTTGGATATGCTAACAAAGAAAACTAAACTTATTTTTAGAGTTTTCCTACTAATCTCAAGTGATTGTTTGAATTTAAATATTCAAATTTACAAACTTAATCAAATAAACTCCTAAAAACTCTTAACTTTGGATTTTATTTTTTTATGATCCAAATGACCTATCTAAACCATAAAAATTACTCTAAGACCTAATTCCAACCATCTAGGCCCATTATACTATCTATTACATCCATTTTGTCATTTTCAAGCCTTTATAATTTTAGGCCTTGTTTATTACATAAAATGGCTTTACATGCCATGTTACATCAGATAAAATGAATCTTGGTCATGTTCTTCACTGTATCCTCCTTAGGTCCTCTAGGTGACCCTTGTGTGTTCTTAGGTGCCCCTCCACCATAATTTCCTCAATGGACTACAAAATCTTATTTGTAAATGGACCAATATTGTCCAAGCTTAAATTATGTTTTAAGAGTATAGGATGGGTCATGGGATAAATACAAGGCATTAGGAATCATTTAGAAAGGGTTAATTATACAATGAGGGTTTGATATTTACACCCTCCAATGGATTTTTCATGAGCTCTCCTTTTTATGATTGAGTCTTTGAACATGGTATAGACTCCTCTCCAAGTCTTAATTCGAGTTTCCCAAACCCCAGTCTCTCTCCCAAATGTTGCCTCAATCTAGGCTTCCAAATCGGGCTTGTCTTTTCTCACCTAGGGTCTACATGTAAAGACACTTCCCCTACACTTCATGCAATAAAAATACATATTTACAATATTTATACAATACCCTAACATAATCCAAGTGGTCGTAGAGAACCTACCATAGATTCCTAAGTTAGGGCCATACTAAGCACCTCAACTCTATACAGTCCAACAAGCTAGCTTTAGAGGAGGATTTAAACTAAAATCTTGAAAAAAAATGCAAGAACCAAAAGAAAGCTAAAACCTAGAGACTAAAACAGAAATCTAGAGACCAACTCAATTCAAGGATGCACTATCTCATTTCCTTTCCAACTTCTCCCTCTCTGAAATGGAAGGTTTACATTTTGGTTTATCTAGATGGTGTACCTTCATAGGCCACCTAGTGTACCTAGTGCCTCCATGATGTAGAGGGAAGGGTGGTGGGTGAATAAAAAAGGAAAGTTTATGAATTTTGCTTAACAAAGACACTATTTTCCCAAAGCCTCAAATGCTTCCCAAGAGCTCAAACTTCACCAGACCTTTTCCAAGGTTCCAAAATGATATAGATGGTATCTAAGGCTTATATCTAAATGTATTTGATAGGTATTAGGCTTCTTGGCAATACCCACAATACCCAACTCTCCAATCTTTCCCAAACTATCCAAAGGCCTAATTGCCCCATCTAGTAGCCCTATAGTGAAGGAAAATGCCACTTATCTCTAAAACTTTCCAAAGGACTAATCCAAAAAATTAATTTTTTGAGTACCCTTTTCTTAGTACATTGTCATATCCAAAGGAAATATATGGTTGTTTTGGAGCGTGTACTGCTACTCACCCCTATGGCTCTAAAAATGCATGAAAAGTGAGTGATTTAACAAAGGAACTATATGAAATAATTAACCCCAAGAATTAAAACTATAGACACTATATTATTATGTCATGAAACCTCTAAATACCAAATAATTATACTCAGACCTCCTATAACCCCAAAAAACCCCAAATTTGGTCTCTTCAAACCCTTAAACCAAGGGTTTCTCAAATCGGTGCCCTCCAATCACTTCTAGGTTCAAAAAATTATTGATTAACCTTTAAATGAACAATATAAGATGATCTAAATCATTGGATATCCCTATCCTTAAGACCAATCTTTTGGTGCTATACCCTTGCCATGAAATTCAATGTATTTGCCATCATTTGCTGACTGTGATCACTTCTTTCACTTGTTTGCACACCAAAGCATTATATTTGTATTGTAAATGTTATATATTCTTATTCCATTAAATTTATGCCTTTAATTTCATGGGATGATGCCCATCTTTATTGGATTCCAATCAAAACAATGATTTAGGAACCCCAAACTGTGACAGTGCTGAAAACAATGATTTAAAATCTGATTCAAATCAATGCAAGAAACATATGAAACATCTTCAATCTTGTAAGAAAATACTCCTAAAACATTATCAATCAATCCAAATTATATTTTTCAGCTTCAAAACAAGTAATACATTAAATAAACTTGCAAAATTTTTGAGATTTTCTTATTTTTCTGTTGCAGTCCATACACAGCCTCCTATGTCGTACAATGGAACTTTGGCATATTTGATGGACTCCTAGAAACTACCCCAACTAATCCCAATTGGTTGGATAGATTAGTTTGTACTAAAACATAACAAAATCCAATTCCCTCCATTTTCTAAAAACTATTGCATTTCAAATTTTTGAATTTGCAACATTACAAATTTGGAGTTTTTGAAACTTTTAAAGACAATGAAGCCTTAAGAATTTGAAATGTGACCTTAATGAACTTATTAAGCATTATTAAAATCAAATCTAAACTATTATAAACTTGTAACACCAAATTCCATCCTAGGCTCTTATTTTGGTCCTAAGGCCTATTAGGCCTTTTAGGAGTTATTACATATTTGCCATTTTCATTGCATGGAATGACCTTATAGGCTATTATAGGTGCCATAAACACCATGTACAAAAAACCTAAAATATTCCAAAAAAACATAACCCAGAGCAGTAGAAAACTTGGTAACATCCTTACTTCCTTTAGAAGTAGAATTATTAGTCATCTCTCTAGGCATAACAAACTTGATAGAAGTCTCAATTTCTTTGCAGGAAAGTGTCATGATCTTGTTATATTTCAGTAGAGAAGTAGCCTCACGAGTAATCTTATCAAAAATATCAGTCATGAAGCTCTCCATGATATCCATGGTAGCACTAGATATTCCCTTGGAGGGATGCACTTGTTTCAACACCTTGTATATAAACCTCTTGTAACTTTCTACACTTCTCTTCCTCTTCTTCTTCTTATTCTCAGATTTCATGGCTTTGATTGTTGAATCCTTTGTGGGATTGAACATCACTTTCATTTCTTTTCTCTAGTTTGGAGAAGCCTTTACTTCATTCTCTCATTTCATAACATCTTCTTTAACAGTTGTGGAAGCCCTAGAAGCTTTTGGAGCCATGGATTTTATGCTTGTATGAATAACTGACTAGAATTTTTTGCAAGTTAAGTTTCTTAGAATTCTCAAATGCACAGGTATGGGATTGGATTGTATACAAGGCTTTATTTAAAGAATTGTTTATGGATAATTAAGAGCATACATACAAGGATTTTTCATCGGCTCCTAATATCTTTTAAAGAGATTGTGGGCTTGTGTGGAATTGAATTTCCCTTTTCAGGTCCAGATGCCTTTGCTGGCAAATTGGTGACAAAATAATTGCATAAGACTTGTATTTTCTTATTCATATGTTATGGAAGGCTATTATGCAATTGGCCTCCTTTAAAATACTTGTAAGGACTACATTCTTTGACAACAGGGAAAATATGGACTATCATCTACCCACTCAAAAATTCAAGCATCTCCATCCTCAAGATTATAGCCAATTGAAAAATATCCCCATCCATGAATCAAGGAAGCTTCAAGGAGATCTCTAAGGAATTTTACATGCCATTCCTTTCTGTTAGAATCCACAAGAGTCACCATTGTTCTTCTCTTGGTAATTTGAGTTTATCCACAAATGTGTTCAGTGTTGTCTGCAGAACAAAATTTCACATAAAATAAGAAACATTACCTTAAGAACCATCTAAACACCATTATTAAAAAACATGTAACAAAAAACTGAACCCCAAAATATCCTTTAGACAATAACAGATCATCTTCTTGAACCCCTGTCAAACAAACTTGCAGAGTATAGGAGACTGTAATATAATAGAGATAATTTTCACTTCATTTTAAACATCTTCTATTGATTTTATTTTTAACTCCACACATAATTTTTTGTCCCTCAAGTAATGAGAACTTGTCAGAATAGCACTTGTGGAAGGATCAGGGCATTTCCTCTGTGACTCAAAATCACTCTGGATCTTCTCAGAATGAAAAATAGAAATATCTTTTTCACAGCCATTCTTTTCATATATCCTAACTTTGAAATACATCCCCAAAGCATAGAACGGTCTATTCCAATAGCTCTAAATGATCGAATAAATGCTAGTGGAAACCTCATTCACCATGCATAGTCATTCGATCACCACCGACGACTCCGGGCTGAAGTGTCCCTCAAGCTTGCTTAAGCATAAAAAAAGTAATCTTTGCAAGGGTCATATCTTGGATTATGTGTAGGGTATCATCAATCTATCAGTTGCTACTAGACCATGTTGCTGGAGCCTACAAAATCCTATCTCAGTTTTTAGAGATTCAAGTTCGTTTAAATTTGTCAACACATTCTTGGTTGATGTCAAAACTCACAGTGTTCCTTATTTCAAATGGCCAACATTACGTATCCTTCCAACTGTTAGTCGTAGCATGGAACAGTCTGTTCCAACAACTCTGAATGGCTGGGTAAACACTAATGGCAACCTTGTTCACCATGCACAGTCATTCGATCCCCGCCGATGACTCTAGGCCGAAGTGTCCCTCAAGGTTGCTTAAGCATGAAATCAATGATCTTTGTAGAGTCATATCTTGGAGCTCATTGAAGGTAGCATTGATCCATCAATTGATATAGGACTATGTTGTCGAGGCCTACAAAAGCCTGTCTCGGTTTTCATAGATTCAAGTTCGTTTAAATTTGGCAACACATTCTCAGTCGATGTCAGAACTCATAGTGTTCCTCAGTTCAAAGAGCCAATGTTGCGTATCCTTCCAAACGTCAGTCATAGCATCAAACCATCTATTCTAACATCTCCAAATGGCTAGATAATTTATAGTGGAAACCACAATCGCCACGCATAGTTGTTTGATCATCGCCGATGACTCCAGGCCGAAGTGTCCCTCAAGGCCGCTTAAGCATGAAATCAATGATCTTTAAGGGGTCATATCTTGGAGCTCATGTGAGGTAGAATCAATCCATTAGTTGCTACAGGACTGTGTTGCTAGGGCCTACAAAGGCCTGTCTTGGTTTTTAGAGATTCAAGTTCATTTTAAATTTGGCAATACATTCTCGGTCGATGTCTGAACTCATAGTGTTCCTCAGTTCAAATGGTCAACATTATGTATCCTTCCAACCATCGATCGTAGCATGGAACCATTTGTTCCAATAGCTCTGAATGGTTGAGTAAATGCTAGTGGCAACCTTTTTCTCCACACATAGTCTTTTGATCCTCATCGACGACTCTAGGCCGAAGTGTCCCTCAAGGTCGCTTAAGCAAGAAATCAGTGATCTTTGCAAGGTCATATCTCGGAGCTCATGCAAGGTAGCATCGATCCATCAGGTGCCATGAGACCATGTTACCAAGGCCTAAAATAGCCTATCTTGGTTTGCAGAGATTCAAGTTTGTTTAAAATTAGAAATACATTCTCAGTCGATGTCAAAAATTAAAGTGTTCCTTAGTTCAAACGACCAATGTTGCGTATCTTTCCAACTATCAGTCGTACCATCAAACCATCTATTCCAACATATCTAAATTGTCAGGTAAATGATAGTGGCAATTGTGTGTGTGAATTTTGTACCTATTCTGTAGACACAACACTTCAGTAAAACATTAGAGGTTAGCAAAAATTGAAATCGTGCAAGTAATTGAAAAACTAAACTAACCAGGCAATTTATTGCCTTCTAGTAGATGTGAGTATGTATTCTCAGATTATACCGAGATCAGTGACCTTGATGACACCTAAATGAAGGATTTGAATGCAAAATCTAGATATGGAATGAATACAAATTAATCTATATTTTTGTATTTTCTATGCAATTATGATGAAAAATATGATATGAGTTCTAAGCTAGATGAAATTGATCTATGATATGCAAATTAAGCTAACAATGATATGAAATATGAAACTAGAATGAATTGAAAACAAGATTGATCTCACAAAATGCTGATTCGCAAGAAGCTTGATGATTCCTCTAATGTCAATTCGCCAAAGTATGCAAATTATGTGGATTATGTGGATTCTATGGATGAAGAGCTGAAGCCTTAATTTATAGAAATCCAGGGCTTTGGAGGTGCATGGAAAAAAGTCATAAATCACTCAAATAACTTAGGTTGATTTTTGAGTTATTTTTAAATAAAGGATAATTAACTCACAAAAACATGCAAAAGTAGAGTTCAACTCAAAATAGAGTTTAGTTTTAATTGATAATTGATAGTTGTCTGCTTTTCTGATTGTGCATGATTTAATATGAATTAATTTAATAATAAAGTGATTTATTTCCAACTTAACTGATTTTGAAAAATAAAACAATTGCTTTATGGGTTAATCAATTATTTTTCAAACTTTTATTCCAAAATAATATTATTAAAAATTGACAACTTGCTTTAATTAATTAAATAAGAATTTAATCAATTATTCATAGGATTTTGGATTTATTGTCAAAATTAAATAATACAATTTAGGAATAAATAGAATTAACTTCAATTAAATAATTAAGTGGCAAAATTAAATCTAATTAATTAAATATTGAGAATATTCAATTAATTAAACTTTAGGATAAATAGGATTTATCGCCAAATAATCATTAAATTAAAGATAATTAGGATAATTAGGAATATTACTAGGAATATTCCCTGATGCAGAATTTAAGATAATCAATTAGGATTCGATAATGTTTAGATGTGCCTTAGGTTAGGACTTCGATGTCAATTTCATTCGATGTGTCGGTATAGGAGGTTAATGAACTTATAGCCCATTTTTGGGGTATTACATTTTGCCCATCTTTGAATTGTTGTGCAAAGCGCAGTGGTTCAAAGATAGTATGCGTTTGATAAAGATATGAAATTGATGTTGATATGAGATAGAAACTGATTGAAATTGATATGAAGATAATAGGTCCCGAATGACCAAAGATAATGTTAACTATAATAGCAACAATGAACCAATGAAACAAAAGCATCAAAACACTTGATTCCGAACCTTATGATTGCAAAGAAGTGAGTGACCGATTCCAGACTCGATTGTCCTTAGAAGAATCACATAGGTATCACATCTGAACCCTTCAGTTACTGAAGAACCAAGGAAATAACACTAATGAACCAATGGTTATGAAAAATTGATAAAGTTTACAAGATTAGGAGAATATCAAATTGATATGGATCTCGATGAATCTGGTATGCCCCAAGCGATGATAGATTTTGCCTCAAGCGATGAGGACTTTTTGATGAATCAACAACTAGATGTTGTTGTTGTCTTGATTACTAAGGAAAGATATGATTTTAGCTTTAGATTATAGACTTTGAATGATGTGCAATACCATGCCCCCTTCGGGATTAAAATTGAAATTTGACAAGAAAAGTCAGCGTCGAATAGTTTAGAAGCATTTTAATTGATTTGAAAAGTGGTTATACACGTTCAAGAATGCATTCTACATCGGTTTGGAGGTCCTGAAGACTGAGTTTGACTAGGTTAAACCATGAGTTGACCATAGTTGACCAAGTTGAAATTTTGATAGTTTGATGTAAGATAATCAGTTAAGTTGAATACTGGATTTCTAGGATGATTGAAGGTCAAATGTGTAAGCAGTAGACCGTCCTAGGCCCAAAATTTTAAATCAAGATTTTGACATAATAAACGATCTCAGATTTTAATTTTGATTCTGAAAATGGATTCAGACCATCGAAATTAGCCAGGGGTGCAATTTTCATGGAAAACGGAGCACTTTTGAAAATTAGGTCAAAAGCTATATAAGGGCCAAAAGGGTCATGTTCAAATCATTTCAACCATTTGACTTTGGAGATCTTGTGGAGCCCTCTGAGTGAGAAAATGGCAGAATAGAGAGAATCGAAGGTACCTATGAGTTCACATCGATTTGAGTGCAGTCGGAGACATCAGAGACCTCGACAGTATAGACATTCGGTATGTGGACCTCTGTGCCTCTCTGAAATTTCAAAATTTTCATGTTTTATAGCATTTTTAGAATTTTTCATACGCGTTTTGCCTTTCAATTTTCACATGGATGAAAACTCGTACGAGTCCTCCCCCAGACTTGTACAACATTTGAATTGCATTTCCTTTGTCATTTGATGACCTGCCCAATGTTGTATGAGAGGGACCCATGAGTCGTACAACATTTCATCGGGTCCCTCAAAACTTGTATGATGAAGTATCCAGTGTCGTATGACTATGGTTTGTCGTTTGGTTTGTTGTGGAAAGTTGTATGACTTTTCATGCTAGTCTGGACTGTCATATGAAAAATAGTGAGTTCAAAACTCCATCTTAGGTCAAAATTTTTTCTTTTCTGATTGCTCTGCCTAATTGCTGACTCTTTGACCTACCTTCTAAAATACCAAACCGGTCAATTTCTGCACTATTAGCTTGTTGTTGAACCCAATTTCTAATAGAATTTCCTATTTCTATATTATATAGGTCACATATCTAGATGTACATGTTCGTCATTCATATCCAGTGACACACAGACTATGTGTTTCACTTCCTGAGCCTATGAGGGTACATCTTGCTGCCTGTGGGTTTGAGTACCTAATCCATTTACCTGATATTAGGGTAAATCATGGTCTGCTGACTGTGTTGATTGAGAGGTTCCACTCAGAGACACAGAATTTTCATTTACCGACTAGGGAGATTACTGTGACTCTAGAGGATGTATATAGGATATTACGCATTCCTTTCCATAGTAGTCAGCGTCCTGAGTATGTGAGTACCAACTAGACAGGTCTTCATGCTTTTAGGTGTCTATTTGGTGATGATACACAGTTGACTGGGTCCATTTCGTGGGAGACCCTTGTATAGAGATATGGTCAGACACACTGCTTAGAGTGCATTATTGTTGGGATGATTGGTGAGCTCATCATGCCGGGCCGTCAGCAGAATGGTTTCTTAATGGGATGGGCCCCAATGGTAGCACTTCTTATGGAAACTCCTACTGAGCTTGCTTGGGGTCAGTGTCTTTTGGCACATATGTTTTGAGAGATGCATGAGGTTGTGTATCAAGATTGCAAGAGTTTCACTTCTGGAGCTCTTGTGTTATAGATATGGGCCTGGGAGCATATCCTAGTTTTGTGACCAATTTTTCAAACACAGGGTCAGCCACAGGAGCCAGTGATATACACATATGATGGTTATGTCACATAGGTTCACATGGGCCATACTGAGTATTTTAGACAATGCTTGGATGATATGACTTTTGTAGCATGGAGACCGTACTTGCAGATAGAGGCCTGGCCCAATGCGAGGGAGTAGTACAGCTTTCTGTTCCAAAGTCATGTACTTATTGGTCAGTCTTCCACCATTTTGGAGAGATTTTTGATTACCAAAGTCTAGCATCAGTATGGACAGAGACAGGATGCCCCGTAGGAGTATACTGCTTATGCTCGCATTGTTCATGAGATTGGGCTCGGATGGACATAGAGGCTCACTTATTCTTTATGTTTAGATGAGTATAGTAGGATCATAGGTAGAGACTGGGACTACCATCCATAGGTTGTTGATGCAGGGGTCACAGATGGATACATCTCTTGGCTTGCAAATCACCCTATCCATAGATTCTCGGATCCCACTGAGTTGATACCCTCCATGGAGGAAGCGATGGATGTGACAGGAGCTCCTATGTCACAGGGTCCGATGATACATCCTACACCCTCGAGACCCAGAGTGATGGCCCCACCACAAAGACCATCCAGAAAAATGAGGCTCCCTCATCCTTCTACTTATATAGCAGGTACATCCACAGGTTCATAGAGATGGACCAGGGGTGAGAGTGGCACTTTGGGCGGTGTTGGTTCTGTAGATGATGTATTAGCAACTGAGCAGGTTGTAGGTGCTAGTATAGATATGGGTACAAATGATCCCTTTGATCTAGGGGCTGAGATTAGATGTCGTAAGGCATGTAGAGAAGGTACCTCAGAGTAGGCAGAGCAGCCAGCATAGGACATAGATATGCCAGCAGTAGAGGATGAGCCTAGTGTACCTCTTACTTCATCAAAGATTATTAGACGTCTCAAAGCTTAGGTCTGAAACTTGAAGATACAAAGTGCTAGGTGGGAGGAGAGGTATCTAGAGGTAGATAGGCAGTGCACAGAGCTTCATGTAGAGTTTTTTTTAGAGGTTCAGAGATTATAGATAGAGGTGATCCATCAGACCTCACGAGATTTGTATTATGTGTCTACATATTATGATGTTGTCCCTGCTACATAGAGAGTACCCGCGTATTCAGATTATATGGTAGCCTCAGAGGGAGCTAGGGCACCCAGAGCAGAGGCTATACCAGATGCACCAACCCCTCCTCCACTAGATGTCGAGGAGCATGTCGATAGTTGATTCATGTTCTTATGTTTTGATATACTCTATTCTTTTTTATCATTGATATACTGTTCTGACTCTGATAGCTCTCAGGAGCTCATTTTTTTATATATTGTGCCAGTAGTGCACCCCTGACATATTTCAAGTTGATGATATATATGAGATCAATATTTTGGGTCGTGACTTCATTTGTACTTTTCATGTTTTGATTTATGATGATATCATGTGATGTTTATGCTATGAGTAGTGTAGAATGTATGTATGGATCAATGCAATGCAATGATTTCTTTCATATGTATGGATGTTATGCAAATGTAACAAATGGTAATGATATGGGATGTAAATGCAGCGATACATATGATATGTTTTTGCAGGTTGATGAAGACAAGTACTCAGTCTTATGTCAAAAGGATGTTTAACCCAAGAGGGTTACTACTTGTGGTTCGGTGAAGAGACCTTCGAGTGAGACTTAACTCTCGTTAGATGTGAAGAATTGATATGAAGAATTGTTTAAGCTTTGAAGTGTGTCCAAACATTTGTGAGATCATGCAGACATGCAAAAGGCAAAGAAACATGCAAAATGAAATGCAACCTAGGACCTAGGACCTACTCACTGATCATATGTCAATTTGTTATCATCATTGAACTTTTAGGTAACCAGATAAATCAATACAATGCCCACTAGTTATGAAACCATAGACATATGAATATCGATGTGTATGCACATGAATCAATACAACACCCACTGATTATGAAACCATGGACATATGAATATTGATTTTATTTTTGAAATGTCAAATTAGATATAAGCACCAAGGCATAAACGCTAGGATGACCTAAATATCATGTCTATTTTGATATAGCAATTTGTATAAGCATCAAAACATAAACGTCATGATGACCAAAATATGCCTTGCGGTACAAACACATCAAAAAATTGAGAGATCATTCTAAATCCAATGTGAATTACCCGTAGTGACCCTTTATTGTTCACATCCTTAGGTAAGATCACATTTCATAGTAGGAGAAAGAACTCACTCAAAAAAGATAATAGTTAGATCAAACTTCCTTGAATTTTCCAGGTATCAATGGTCAAGGTATGCATGGCCATCCAATTCGAGATAGAGGCTCTTACAGTCGGACACCATTTCAATCCAAAATTTCCAAAGTTGTTAGATTTTCACATACAAGAAGAAGACAAAGAAAAGATTATGCCCCCAGTCATCACTCTCTAAATCCTATAAAGGACATCATCGAAGAGCTCGAAAGGACATAATATGCAAAAATCTCAATGTGAATTAGTAAGCATACAAGGAGATAAAAGCATGTAGGAAAACATAAATTGTTTTCAGTTTGATGTTTGATTGCATTGTTGTAGATGCAAAATTCTTTCTGGAGACGAGATTGACTGACTGACTCAAATGAAGCTTCAAAGGACTCTGACTGAATATGACATGTCTCAGATACATGGGAGACCATAGGATATGACATTGATTGCCCCCAAGGTTTAAGCATTGATAGGATATAGACGCTTGAGTAGATTGGTGTACAAACTGACTTATTAAAAATAAACTGGGAGATATGTACAAACTAAAGCAAGACTGAAAGCTGGGAAAGACCAAGATTGTGCTGATAGATGGAGCATTTTGAAACAAGTGGCACCCATTTGCCAAGTTTTCACCATCTTGGTAGAGATTCTATTTTTGCTACCAAGGCACATGTTTCCAAGTTTTCACCAAGGCACTTTTTCTTTTTCTCATTTTTTTTTTTTTTGATTTTGTGATTTTTCAATTTTTATTTTTTTTTACTTTTGATATTTTTTACTTTTTTTGTGAATCGTCAAGGTGCCTATTGCTAGTTTTCACCAAGATGTTCATTTTTTTAGGACTTTTTCCAATTTAAAAGATTTTTTCAGGACATTTCACCATAGACTGAATGCTTTAGGCATAGAATTTCTTCAAATGGAGAACATTGATTGGTTCTTAGAGCTGTTCTCCTTCAGTCATTGAGAGTTGATAGGCACCAGAGCCAAAAGTAGCAGTGATTACAAAGGGACCCAGCCAGTTCGGTTCAAACCTCCCCTTGCATTCTCGATGTGATTGATTTTTAGGATTTTCTCTCAAGACTAAATCACCAACCAGAAATTCTCTATGTCTGACTTTCTTGTTGTAGTCTCTAGACATTCTCTTCTGATATACTTTGAGATGATCATACGCTACTTGTCTGTGCTCATCTAGTAGCTCAAGTTCTTGCAACCTAGACACTCTGTAGTCATCATCAGTTACTAGACCATGCATTCTGATTCTTAGTGATGGGATTTCAACCTCAATAGGTAGTACCCGCTTCAGACCCATAAACTAAAGCAAAAGATGTAGCCCCAGTAGGCATTTTGATACTTGTTCTATAGGCCCAAAGAGCTAGATTGATCATGAGATGCCAGTCTCTTCTTGTTTTATTAACTGTACGATGCAAGATTTTCAATAAATTCTTATTAGAAGCCTCTGCTTGTCCATTCCCTTAAGGATAGTAGATAGAAGACCAATGTTGTGTGATCTTGAATTTGGCACATAAATCATCTAGGTCCTTGTTTTTGAATTGTCCCCCATTATCTATGATTATAGAATGTGGGATCCCATATCTGCATATGATTTAGTTCAAGATGAACATAGATATGTATTTCCTAGTTGCTCGTGTCAAAGGGACCGCTTCTACCCATTTTGTGAAATAATCTATAGCTATGATTATATGGGTATGTCCATTAGAAGAATGAGGATGTATAGCTCCTATAAGATAAAAGCCCCATTGGTGAAAAGGCCATTGTGTAGTAAAGGGAATTAGATCTCTCCCTGGAGCATGAATTAAGTTGCCACGCACTTGGCACTTTTGATAATTCTTAGCAAACTTGATAGACTCTTTCTCCATTTCGGGCCAATAGTACCTAGACGTAATAAGTTTTTGAGCTAGTGTTAAACCGTTTGAGTGTGACCCACAAATACCATCATGGACTTCCTCTAATGCATGCTGAGACTCTTCCCATTCTAAACATCTAAGTAACATACCATCTAGACCTCATTTGTATAGATCATGACCAATGATGACATATCATGAGGCATTACGGATAAGGTATCTCTTTTCATGGCGGTTGAAGGTATCAGGAATGATTTGGTCTTGGAGATAGGAAAATAGGTTTTTGTATTTGGATGAATCATGACCTACAATGATGCAAATCATGCGGGTTTCAGGAGAGTCATATGCAAGATAAGATAGTGCTTCCACCAGGAACTCATAGCATTGCTCATGTTCAGGCTGCTGTAATAAAGTAGATAGTGTTGCCATTGCATCGGTAGCCTTGTTCTCCATTCTAGGAATTTACTCAAATGTGATAGATATGAAATATTTCTTAAGATCATCTACCATTCTCTTGTAAGGAATGAGCTTTTCATCTTTAGTTTGGTACACATCATTGACTTGATGAATAACAAGTTGAGAGTCTCCATGAATGTGTAGCTCTGTCACTCTCCACTTAGTTGCTAGTTTCATGTCATTTAAAAGGGCTTCATATTCTGCAATATTGTTTGTGCAAGGAAACTTTAATCTGAATTCTTTTGGAATTGAGTATCCTTGAGGAGTTATGAACAATATGCCTGCTCCAGATCCATTCTGTGTGTAGGAGCCATCAAAGAATAACTGCCATTCTCTAGAAGAAAGAGTCATGATAGAGGAATCTAAAAATTCCATTTGAATTGGTGTATCATCAATCATAGGTGCATCTACTAATTGATCAGCAATAACCTATCCTTTGATAGCCTTTCTTTCCACATATTCAATGTCAAATTCACTTAAAAGCATAACCCATTTAGCTAATCTACCTGTGAGGGCAGCTTTGCTTAGTAGGTACTTGAGTGGGTCAATTTTAGCTACCAATTGTGTGGTATGAGCCAACATGTAGGGTCTCAGTTTCTGTGATGCAAAGATCATAGCTAGATAGGCTTTCTCAATCATTGAATAGTTCTTCTCATATGCAACCAATGTTCTACTGATATAGTATATAGCTTTCCTTTTTGTTCTCATCATGTTGTGCAAGTAATGCCCCTAGTGATGTATCTGTAGTGGAGACATATAAGATCAAAGGCTTCCCATGAATAGGAGGCATCAAGATAGGCGGATTTGATAGATACTTCTTGATATGGTTAAAGTTGTTCTCACATTCTTCATTCCATGCAAAGGTTACACCTTTATATAATGTTTTTGTAAAAGGTTGTGATATGTCTGCTAGCTATGATATGAATCTTCTGATAGATTGAACTCTTCCTTGCAATGTCCTCATCTAACTAATATTCTTTGGAGGTTGCATTTCCATTATAGCCTTGACTTTAGCTGGATCAACTTCAATTCACTTCTTTGAAACTATGTATCCTAAGAGCTTTCCAAAAGTGACACAAAAAGAACACTTCTTAGGATTTAGTCAGAGACTAGAATTTTCCATTCTGTCTAGGATCATGCTCAAGTCCTTTAGATGTTCAGTTCTAATCATAGATTTTTCTAAAGTATCATCAACATAATCTTCCATAGTTCGATGCATCATATCATGGAAATAGATGTCATTTCTCTTTGATATATAGCACCAACATTTTTAAGCCCAAATGGCATGACATTCCAACAGAAGGTACCCCATGCACATGTGAAAGCAATTTTCTCTTGATCCTCTGGAGCAATTTTTATTTGGTTATATCCAGAGAAACCATCCATTAAGGAATACATCTCGAAACCCGCAGTCATGTCCACTATCATATCAATGTTAGGTAGTGGAAAATCATCCTTAGGGCACGCTCTATTCAGATCTCTAAAGTCTGTGCACACTCTAATTGAACCATCTAGTTTAGAAATAGGTACAATATTAGAGATCCATTCAACATAGTCAATAACTCAGATGAATCCATCTTTTAGGAGCTTCTCAATTCAGCTTTTACTAAGAGTGCAATGTGAGGATGCATCTTTCTCAACTTTTCCTTAATAGGTTTGACATTTGGAGCTATGGGTAAATGATGCATTATAAGATTAGGATCCAATCGTGGCATATCTAAATATTTCCAGGAAAAGTTGATCTTCTTCTCTGTGAGGAATGTTGTAAATTTTTGCTTCTCTTCTTCTGATAAAGATTGTGCTACATGAATCAATTGTGGTTCTTCTGTTGTTCCCAAATTGATGGATTGAGTGGGCTCAATTAGAACTGGAGATCGGTCCTATAAATGACTCAAAAGGAAATCAAATATCTCATCCTTAGGTGCCTCAGAGAGGTTTTCACCTTCAGATACATCTTTTATTTTTACTTTTGTAGGTTCTGAGACTGCCACAAAGTGATTTTCACCCTCATAACTCTTTTTCTTTTTCTTTTTATTCTTATTTTTCTGACTAAGATACTTGATGTCCGACTCCATCATGCTAACACTCAGTTCACTGATGGAAGTACTCATAGGCTCAACTACATTGAGGTAGCAAGTAAGGGCATAGTCATTTGGGAAGGTATAAATACCATGGCTCAGATTTATGGAGGTTTGATCAATAAGTTCTGGATATTGGATAGTCAAAGTGGGGAAAGATTGGGAGATAGTGTTTATGGATATGGATATGTCATCATTGGTCCTAACGCGATGCTCAAGTTCAAAGGTGATATTACAACTTAAGACATTCAATTCATGAATAGGCTCAATGTCATTGTGGGAGTCCAATTCAGCCATAGGTGGATCAGACTCGATAGGTTCATCATTTCACTCTAGACTTACATTGGGTTGAGGTGCATATTGGTGAATGACATCAACATGTTTCTCAGTGATAAGCTCATCTGGTTCTGGAATGAATTCCCATTCATATTCATTAGATTCATCTTCTGATTCAGGATCTCTAGGAAATCTTAGAACATGAGTAAAGTTAGGGTGAATACCCCAAGAAGGGTTATCCTCTGTTTCTGATTTGAATTCATACTCATGGGAATTAGTTTCAGAATAACTACCACCTTCTTCTTGATCCTCTTGATTAGTTTCAAGATTAGCTGGTTCTTGTGTGGCAACTATCTCTTGATTGATAGTAGGTTCTTTTGTTTCTACTACATTATTTCTTTTGATTGGATCATCTTTATCATCAAGGTCTTTGATCTCTTTAGGAAATTTTTCATAGGGGATGAGTTCTGAGCTATCTGAATCACTATCTGATGGTTATATTTCTTCTTTCTTAAGAAGGGCTTCTCCTGGTGCGATCTACTCTATGACATGGGAACAATTACCTTTGAGGTGGAAGGGTTTTTTTTAAAATCCTAAGCTAACTTTATCTTTATTTTCTCTACTAGTATGGGGAAGAGGTTCCTCAAGACCTTTCTCTCTGACTCCTAGAGGTCCTTGACTTGGATATCCCATCTTAGCTATTAATTTATTTCCTGGGCCATATGACTTAGAAGAATCTTTGGATACTATAGAATCACGAGTTTGGACAACTGGGGATTCGGGTTCATCTTTGTATAGCCATGATAGCATAGCTTCATCCTCTTCAAATTCTTGCTTGGATACTTGTTCTACTACAAAATTCTTTTTATATGCCTCAAGGGGTTCTTTAGATTCTGGTTGGATTGTTTCAAAGATTGTCCATAAGACTTAGGTGAGATAGGGAGAGATGTCAAAGATAAGACTGGCTCCATAGTATATTCTCCCATACTATTTTCTTTGATATTAACCTCTTTTGCAAGGTCTTCCATTTTAGATGTGGATGCTTCTTTAGTTGGTTCAATGGAAGATTCTCTGTTATTAGGCACAAGCTTATTTGCACTTTCCTTCAATGTATTGCAAGTTGTATTTAGATCTACAGGGATAGTAACCTCTACTCCTTCATAAGGAAACTTCCAACATTGATGGTATGTAGAAGGAATAGCTTGCATTTCATGTATCCATGGTCTCCCTAGAATAATGTTGTAAGCCAAAGGTAGATCAAGAACTTGACATATAGTATCTCTAATAACTAGACCTGCTCTGATAGGTAAGACAATGGTGCCTTTAGAAGATCTTTCTTGTTCATCATAGGCTTGATAGTTATTTTCTTTCTAGGATCAATAGCCAATTCTAAAAATCCCAATTGTGTGATCAAGCTGTAAGAACAAATGTTTACGCCAGTGCCTCCATCTATCAACACACGTTTGACTATACAGTTCTGGATCAAGACTTCTATGTGCAAAGGTTGATTATGTGGGTGACTCAAGGAGTTGTCATCTTCCTCTAAAAAGGAGATATATTGCTGAGATGTAAGATGTCCAACCATAGTCTAGAACTTGTCTAAATCAAGGTCATCAGGAACATTGGATCTGAGCAAAGCTTTGTCTAGAATGGCTCTGTGAGCTGGAAATATTTGAAGCAACTCAAACATGAAGATTTTCGCATTAGTGTGTTGGAGTTGTTGAACAATGCTATAAGATGTTGGCCTTGTATCTTTAGGATTGGAAGATTTAGAAATAGCCTTCTATTTGGAAGCAAAAGAAAGATTGAAGGGCATCTTAGGGACATTTGATGAATCTAGGATTTGTCCATTCAGATGTGCCTGAGCTTGTGATCAAGTAACTGCATTAGCTGAGGAATGATCTCTTTATCTTTGTACAATTGTGATGACATTGCAACTTTCAGAGAGACATGGTTCGACCATATTGATGACAACATTATTTCCAGGGTAGGCATAATTGACTTTTGCCCCCATATTAGGGTGAGAAGTTGAAACTCCTTGACCATGTTGTGGAAATGGTTCTGTAAATGCCGTATGATTGTTATTGCTCTTAAGATTGTCAACTGTGATGTCTCCACTATCGATCAGATCTTGAATGGTGTCTTTCAACTGTAAGCAGTTATTAGTTTTGTGACCTTTACCTCAATGGAAATCACATAATTCATTTTCTTTCCACCAATGTGGCTTAGGGTCTAGATCAGATTGTCGGATTGCTGGCAAAGAGATGATGTTATCAGCCAGTAGAGTTCTCATAGCTGATTCCAAAGATTCTCCCAGAGGAGTGAACTTTCACTTTTTATCCCAAGATTTGTATTCTGGCTTCTTTTGGAATGGTTCAGATGACTTTTGTTCTGAAGCTTTAATGGCTTGGGAACCAAGACTTAGGTTGTAGGCTGGTGCCTTTGATGGGGCATGGATAGTGTCAACAATGCCATCTATGATGATGCCTTTATTCTTGTTCCAATTTTTGTTCTTATCTTTGGAACTAGGTCCAGATTCATATTTGTCCTTTTGAAGCGTGATATCTCCTTTCTTGATAAGTACTTTCTCAATCTTGATTGCATTATCTACCATTTTGTCAAAAGATGTATGATCTTGCATTTGTAATGGGTAGTTGATCTCTGGGACAAGGTTATTGATAAAGATTTTGAGTTTCTCCATTTCGGGAATTGGTCTAGCATATAGAGAGAACTTCTTTCACCACCTCTTGAGGAATGTTAGGAATGGTTCTCCTGGATATTGCTTGAGGTTACAGATATCGATCATGGTGACCAGGTGTTGAATATTGTAGGAGTATTATTGATAAAATAGTTTAATCAACTCCTCAAAATTTTTAATTATAGGAGGCAATCTAGAAAACCAATGAATGGATGCTCCGCCCAGAGATCTAGGAAAGAGGCGCATCAGATAGGTTAGTTCATACATGAACTCCATGGATTGTGTACAGAACTCTTTGACATGATCTTGAGGATCAGAGTGTCTGTCATATTTATCATACTTCAAAATCTCCACTCTTTTTAGAAATGGTGGCATGTACAAGTCTTTGTCAAAAGGAAAAGGACATAGAGCCTCAATGGAGAACTCCTTGGGTTCCTTCTCTTTTTTGAGTTTATTCAATTTGACTTGTAAAGCATGCATCTGTTTCATCATGGCCATTATCAGAGTTTCTTCCTCATGTGTGATGATATATTTGACATTAAAATTAGGAGGAAGCTTAGCTCCTTGATGAGATAACTCCAAAAAGTATGTTTCTGTATTTGCTTTCAAGAAATGCCTCATCATTTTCTTGAATTCATCGTCATTTTGGTATCGAGTAATTTCTTTAGGTGTGGGTTCCTGATCTGCACCATGTTGGGATTGAGCTCTATGAGAGCCAAAGTTTTTCCCTACTTGAGACATGGTGGGAGTTTTACCTAGGATAGATTGATGTGGAGTTTTTTGAGTACCCTCGTGAGTTGATGGAGGAGGTATGTAACCAGTTTTCAATCGAAAGTTACCAAGACCGTCATCTTCGTAAAGACCAAAATTGTAGATTTGTTCAAGAGTTGGACCTACATGAGTAGACAAAGTTCCAGTGTTAAGTGCTTCTCCTGATTCTTGTGAGGAAGCTCTAGTCTCCACCATTAACCTTGGGTGAAGCAAAAGAATAAGATGAAGACAACTGAAGAATGAATTGAATCAAGATGATCAAATGACGCAACCTCATCAAGGTTTGATTGATTGAAGCATAGATTTGACCTAGATGAGGGAGATTGTGCCCTAGATGGATGGGTATGATTCCCAAAAGATAGTGGACATGAGTTCACAACACTTAGCCATTTTGATGATTGATTAAAGATTGATAGTTATGACAAGGTTTTGACACAAGATGATAAAGACTCAAATCAATTAAATAGAAGGCTAAATCAGATTCAAAAGGCCACTTTAGGAAAATGATAGGATTCTCAATAGCTACTGCTCTATCCTTGAGATAGTGATTTGTTAGACAGATTCTGGAAATAGACTGAAAAAACTAAGTATCTTGCAATTCTGACAATTTTCTGACAACTTTTCAAAATTTTTCCAAATGACACTCTGCAAACTCGTACGACAGTGGGTATGCTATGAAATGATAGTTGAAAAGTTGGTACAATAGTTGCAAAAACTCGCACGACATTTGCTAGCAGGATTTGACTTTTTGAATTTGACTGGCAGAAAGACTCGTATGACACTGGGTTCTTTACCATACGATAGTTGGGCAGTAATGAAATGACATTTGATAAAAACTCTTATGACTTTCTAACCTCCTAAGATGACTTTTGACTCCATAAATGAATTTCGCTTCAAATTTTGCAAATTTAGGATTTTCAATTTTGGATTGTTTGCAAATTTCAATGTCCAAATTTGAGGATTGTAACAGATTTGTTCATTTTTAGTAACTAGATAGATAAGCAAGCATGCAAAACAGCAAGTGATTTCAAGCATGTCTGAAAATAATGAACAAGGGAAAAAGCAACCTTGTGCATGAACAATCAAGTGACTTATTTGTGCTAATCCTTAAAAGTGCTAATTGTGCATGTTCCAAAAAGTTTTGCATTAACGCACATATTCCTAGAAAATGAAAATTTGGCCTCACTAGGGTTTTAAGTAATGGTTTGACTCTACAAATTTTATGATCCAAGAGGGTGAACTCCAATCTAGGTGCACCGGGATTTTGACACAGTCTGATAACTTAATCTTCAGGATCTACTAGGGAGATCTAACAGCCCAACAAGAGACCACACCTGTGGATATTTCTTCCAATAGGACATTTATATAGTGGTTGTCACTACCACAGAAAAAATGGCTAATATTGCTTGAGGTTCCGTCAATGTGGTTGACCCAATTAAGGGAATGTCCACTACGGTTAACCCTCTCTAAAGGTGACTCACAAGATATACCACATGGAGACTGGTTCCAGATTCAAGGATTTGGGTTTTTGGTACTATCCAAAAAGGAAGTAGAGCATAATCCCCTAGCCTTTTCACTTTTAACCCAAACAAAGTAGATAGATTAATCTGACACGCTAAGACCAAGATTATCTCACAAAGACCTATGACGTCAACCCCTTATGATCTATCAACCTCTCCGGAGAGAGAATGCATCGATCAAAAGTTGAAGACACATGGATCTAGTGAAATGTGAGACTCTCTCAGTATCCTCCCTACCTACAAGGGTTCCTTCGTTGAGAAGAGTTTCACTGGAAACTCACTCTCTCAAGAGCCATTAATAGTGTTCATAGGGCCTATTTACTATGTGTAACAAAGATGCTGAAAGCAAATCTATGTTCATTTTTTTAGAGCCCAAAATGAAGTTTGTGATATGAAAGCAAGAAAAGTCACACAAGCTTGACACAAGAGAGTTTGTTTTATGTCCCAAAATGAAGTGTTATCGGATGTAATAGAATAATTGAGTTCCTCGCAATGCACTTAGTAGATTTTACCTGTTTTAGCAATTTTTGTTAAGCTTTTCCATGCAAGCAAGCCACGAACTCTCCAACAAGCCAACAAGCAAACAAGCAAACAAGATATGCAAGGTATATTCAACTTATGCAAACCCTAGGGTTAGATCTGAAAACCAATTGTTAGGAGCAATAATAACCAGCAAATAATCCAAATGACAACTCATATCATGCATTGAATCATATGAAAAATAAGTGCATACCCATCACAAAATTTTTATTTTGTTGCATTTAACCTAGTCAACAAGATCTAATTTTTTTGATATGATTTCAGCCACAAAAATAGAAATGAAAAATAAAGACCCCTACTAAAAAATAGAGAGCTTTCCAAAAATGTAAAAATTTTAGAAAAATCTCTTCATTTGTGCCCTAGACACCTATTTTACCAAAATACACTAGTTTTTGTAAATTGAGTATTTGAGCTATTATATTACATCCAAATTTAAAACACAAAAAATAGATCCCCTGTACAATTTCAAGAGCTTTCCAAAAATGTAAAAATTTCCAAACAATATGATGATTTATGCCAAAAATGAATTGTTTATGGAAAATTGAAAAAAAATTATTAAAAATTTAAAACATCTCAGAGAATTTTGAATTTTTTATCGAAGCTTCCCTGATATATCTCCAACTTGCAAAAAACATTTCAGACCAAAAATCCAAGCTGTGTAGGAGATAAAATTAAATCTTTGAAAATTTAGGGTTTTAGTCTCGAAGTAAATCTGCACAAGGGAGTTAGCTCCAAAGAAATAACTAAAACCAACATGTAAAGGTGGGTTGCCCCACGGTGGGTGCCAAAAATGTGTGTGAATTTTGTACTTGTTCTATAGACACAACACTTCAATAAAATAATAGAGGTTAGCAAAAATTGAAATCGTGCAAGTAATTGAAAAACTAAACTAACCAGGTGATTTACTGCCTTCTAGTAGATGCGAGTATGTATTCTTAGATTATACTGAGATTAGTGACCTTGACGACACCTAAATGAAGGATTTGAATGCAAAATCTAGATATGGAATGAATACAAATTAATCTATATTTTTGTATTTTCTATGCAATTATGATGAAAAATCGGATATGAGTTCTAAGCTAGATGAAATTGATCTATGATATGCAAATTAAGCTAACAATGATATGAAATGTGAAAATAGAATGAATTGAAAACAAGATTGATCTCACAAAACATTGATTCGCAAGAAGCTTGATGATTCCTTCGATGTCAATTCGCCAAAGTATGCAAATTCTATGGATTCTATGGATTCTGTGGATGAAGAGCTGAAGCCTTAATTTATAGAAATCCAGGGCTTTGGAGGTGCATGGAAAAAAGCCATAAATCACTCAAATAACTCAGGTTGATTTTTGAGTTATTTTTAAATAAAGGATAATTAACTCACAAAAACATGCAAAAGCAGAGTTCAACTCAAAATAGAGTTTAGTTTTAATTGATAATTGATAGTTGTCTACTTTTCTGATTATGCATGATTTAATATGAATTAATTTAATAATAAAGTGATTTATTTCCAACTTAACTGATTTTGAAAAATAAAACAATTGATTTATGGGTTAATCAATTATTTTTCAAACTTTTATTCCAAAATAATATTATTAAAAATTGACAACTTGCTTTAATTAATTAAATAAGAATTTAATCAATTATTCATAGGATTTTGGATTTATTGTCAAAATTAAATAATACAATTTAGGAATAAATAGAATTAACTTCAATTAAATAATTAAGTGGCAGAATTAAATCTAATTAATTAAATATTGAGAATATTCAATTATTAAACTTTAGGATAAATAGGATTTATCGCCAAATAATCATTAAATTAAAGATAATTAGGATAATTAGGAATATTACTAAGAATATTCCTTGAAGTAGAATTTAAGATAATCAATTAGGATTCGATAATGTTCAAATGTGCCTTAGGTTAGGACTTCGATGTCGATTTTGTTCGATGTGTTGATATAGGAGGTTAATGAACTTATAGCCCATTTTTGGGGTATTACAACAACCTCGTTCACTAGACACAGTCGTTCGATTGCCGCCGACGACTCCAGGATGAAGTGTCCCTCAAGGTCCCTTAAGCATGAAATCAGCGATCTTTGCAGGATCATATCTCAGAGCTCGTGCAAGGTAGCATCAATCTGTCAGGTGTTACGGTACTATGTTTGTGGGGCCTACAAAATCCTGTCTCAATTTTTAGAGATTCAAGTTCATTTAAAATTGGCAACACATTTTCGGTCAATGTTAGAACTCACAGTGTTCCTCAATTCAAATGGCCAACATTGCGTATCCTTCCAACCGTTGGTCGTAGCATCAAACTGTTTACTCCAACAACTCCGAATGGCTAAGTAAACACTATTGGAAACCTCATTTTCCACACACGGTCGTTCGATCACCACCGACGACCCCAGGCCAAAGTGTCCCTCAAGGTCACTTAAGCATAAAATCAGCGATCTTTGTGGGGTGATATCTCAGAGCTCATGTGAGGTAGCATCGATCAGTCAAGTGGTATAGGACCATGTTGTCGAAGCCTACAATATCTTATCTCAGTTTTTAGAGATTCAAGTTCATTTAAAATCGGCAACACATTCTCAGTCGATGTCAGAACTCAAAGTGTTCCTTAGTTCAAATGGACAACATTGCGTATCTTTCCAACCATCAGTCGTAGCATCAAACCATTTGTTCCAATAGCTCTGAATGGCTAGGTAAATGCTAGTAGCTACCTTGTTCCCCACACATAGTCATTTGATCATTGCCGATGACTCCAGGCTGAAGTGTCCCTCAAGGTCTCTTAAGCATGAAATCAGTGATCTTTACGGGGTCATATCTTGGAGCTTGTGCGAGGTAGCATCGGTCTGTCAGTTGCTATGAGACCATGTTGCTAGGGCCTATAAAATACTGTCTCAGTTTTTAGAGATTGAAGTTCATTTAAATTTGGCAACACATTCTTAGTTGATGTCAAAACTCACAGTGTTCCTCAGTTCAAACTGCCAACATTACATATCCTTCTAACTGTTAGTTGTAGCATGGAACCACATATTCTAAAAGCTCCAAATGGTCAGGTAAATGCTGGTGGCAACCTCATTCACCACACACAGTCATTCGATCCCCGCCGATGACTCTAGGCTGAAGTTTCCCTCAAGGTCGCTTAAGTATGAAATCAATGATCTTTATAGGGTCATATCTCAGAGCTCGTGTGAGGTAGAATCAATTTTTCAAGTGCTATGAGACCATTTTTTTGAGGCCTACAATAGCTTATCTCAGTTTTTAGAGATTCAAGTTCGTTTAAAATTGGCAACAGATTCTCGGTCAATGTTAGAACTTAAAGTGTTCCTCAGTTCAAACGGCTAACATTGCGTATCTTTCCAACCATCATTCATAGCATCAAAATGTCTGTTCCAACAACTTCATATGATCGGGTAAATGCTTGTGGAAACCTCGTTCACCACACATAGTCATTTGATCCTTGCCGATGACTCCAGGCCGAAGTGTCCCTCAAGGTCCCTTAAGCATGAAATCAATAATCTTTACAGGGTCATATCTCAGAGCTCATTTGAGGTAGAATCGATCCATCAAGTACTATGGTATCATGTTGTCGATGCCTACAATAGCATGTCTTATTTTTTAGGGATTCAAGTTTGTTTAAATTTGGCAACACATTATCGATCAATGTTAGAACTCACAGTGTTCCTTAGTTCAAATGGCCAACGTTGCGTATCTTTCCAACCGTTAGTCATAGCATCAAACCCTCTATTCCAACAACCCTGAATGGTTGGGTAAACGCTAGTGGCAACCTCATTCACCACACATCATTTTTCGATCACTGCCGATGACTCTAGGCCAAAGTGTCCCTCAAGGTCACTTAAGCATGAAATCAATGATCTTTGCAGGGTCATATCTCAAAGCTCATACAAGGTAGCATCAATTTGTCAGGTGCTATAAGACCATGTTATCGAGGCCTACAATAGCCTATCTTGATTTTTAGATATCTAAGTTCATTTAAAATTGGCAACACATTCTCAGTCGATGTGTAGAACTCAAAGTGTTCCTCAGTTCAAATGGCCAATGTTATGTATCTTTCCAACCGTCACTCGTAGCATCGAACCTTCTATTCCAACAACTTCGAATGGTCAGGTAAACACTAGTGGCAACCTCATTTTCCACACATAGTCATTCGATCACTACCAATGACTCTGCGCCGAAGTGTCCATCAAGGTCCCTTAAGCATGAAATCAATGATCTTTGTGAGGTCATATCTCAAAGCTCGTGCGAGGTAGCATTGATCTGTCAAGTGTTATAGGACCGTGTTGTCATGGCCACAAAATCCTCTCTTGGTTTTTAGAAATTTAAGTTCGTTTAAATTTGGCAACACATTTTTAGTTGATGTTAGAACTTATAGTGTTCCGTAGTTCAAATGACCAACATTGTATATCTTTCCAACCGTTGGTCATAGCATGAAACTGTTTGTTCCAATAGCTCTGAATGGCTGGATAAATACTAGTGGCCACCTCATTTTCCACACACAATTGTTCGATCACCGCCGATGACTCAGGGCTAAAGTGTCCCTCAAGGTCACTTAAGCATGAAATCAATGATATTTGTGGGGTCATATCTTAGAGGTCATGCAAGGTAGCATTGATATGACAGGTGCTATGAGACCATGTTGTTGGGGCTTCCAAAAGCTTGTCTTGATTTTCAAAGATTGAAGTTCATTTACATTTGGCAACACATTCTCGGCTGATATCAGAGCTCAAAGTGTTCCTCAGTTCAAATGGCCAACATTGCATATCTTTCCACCCATGGGTCATAGCATCAAACCATCTGTTACAATAGCTCCAAATGGCCAAGTAAACACTAGTGGAAACCTCATTTGCCACACACAGTCCTTCAATTCCCCTCAATGACTCTGGGCTGAAGTGTCACTCAAGGTCTCTTAAGCATGAAATCAATGATCTTTGCGGGGTCATATCTTGGAGCTCATGCAAGGTAGCATCAATCCATCATGTGCTACGAGACCATGTAGTCGAGGCCTACAATAGCCTATCTTGGTTTTCAGAGATTCAAGTTTTTTTATATTTGGAAAAACATTCTTGGTCGATGTCATAACTCACAGTGTTCCTCAGTTCAAATGGCCAATGCTGCGTATCTTTCTAACCATCACTTATAGCATCGAACCATCTATTCCAATAGCTCTAAATAGTTAGGTAAATGCTAGTGGCAACCTCATTTTCCACACATGGTCATTCGATCACCGCTGACTGTAATACCCCAAAAATGGGCTATAAGTTCATTAACCTCCTACATCGACAAATTCGAACGAAATCGACATCAAAGTCCTAATCTAAGGCACATCTAAACATCATCGAATCATAATTGATTATCTTAAATTTTGCATCGGGGAATATTCTTAGTAATATTCCTAATTATCTTAATTATCTTTAATTTTATAATTATTTGGCAATAAATCACATTTATCCTAAAATTTGATTAATTGAATATTTTCATATTTAATTAATTAGATTTAATATTTGCCACTTAATTATGTAATTAAATTTAATTCTATCTATTATTAATTGTATTATTTAATTTTGACAATAAATCAAAATTCTTATCTTTAATTGATTAAATTCTTATTTAATTAATTAAAGCATGTTGTCATTATTTAATAATATAATTTTTAATAAAAGTTTGGTAAAATAGTTAATTAACCCATAAATTAATTATTTTATTTCAAAAATCAGTTGAGTTGAGGATAAATCACTTTATTTATTTATTTAATTCTTAATTATTATGCATATTCAAAAGAAACAGTTAAACTCCAAATTAGAAAATCAATGCAAGTTATTGACTTTTTGGAACTCAACATCCTTTTGGAGTTCAAAAAGCTGATCTAAACTCTAATTTGAGTTAAAAAGTTGTTTTTGCATGTTTTTGCATGATTTTGAGAATTAACTATCTTTCATGATCAGATAACTCAAAAATCAAGATGAGTTAATTTGAGTGATTTATGGCTTTTTCCCATGCACCTCCAAAGCCCTGGATTTCTATAAAATTAAGGCTTTAGCTCTTCACAAATGATCTCATATTTTGCACAATCCCGCTGGAGAATTGGAATTGAAGAATCAAAGCTCTTGCGAATCGACATCTTTGTAAGATCAATCTTATTTTTGCATTCATATTACATATCATTGTTAGATTCATAGCATATCAATTTTCAATAGCATTCATATCATATCAGTTTTTATCATTCTTATTGCATAGAAAATATCAAAAATATAGATTAATTGCATTTATTTCATATCCATCTTTTGCATTCAAATCCTTCATTTAGGTGTCGTCTAGGTCACTGATCTTGATTACAATCTGAGAACATTAATCTCGCACCTATTAGAAGACAGTAAATCGCTTGGTTAGATAGCTTTCAATTTTGCATGATTTTGATTATAGCTAACCTCTAATGTTTTACTGAGTGTTGTGTCTACAGATCAGGTATAATTTTCACACACACATTTCTGGCGCCCACCGTGGGGCAACCCACCTTTGCATGCTGGTTTTGATTTTTTTGGGAGCTAAAACCCTAAAGTTTCAAAGATTTAATTTTATCTCCCAAACGGCTTGGAATTTTGGTCTAAAATTTTTTTTGCATGTTGGTAACATGTCATGAAAGCTACAGTAAAAAATTTAAAATTTTCTGAGATGTTTTGAATTTTTAATAATTTTTTCTTTAAATTCCGGAAAAAATTAATATCTGACGCAAATCAGCATTTTTTTCGAAAATTTTTATATTTTCGAAAAGCTCTTTAAATTCTACAGGGGGTCCATTCTTTGTGTTTTAAATTTGGACATGATATCATAGCTCAAATAGTCAATTTACAAAAACTGGTCTGTTTTGATAAAATGGGTCTCTAGGGCACAAATGAAGAGGTTTTTCTAAAATTTTTGCATTTTTGGAAAGCTCTCTGTTTTTTAGCAGGGGTCTCTATTCTGAATTTCTATTTTTGTGGGCAAAATCATATCAAAAAAATTAGATCTTGTTGACTAGGTCAAATGCAGCAAAAAAAATAAAGTTTTGTGATGGGTATGCACTTATTTTTTTTACATGGTTCAATGAATGATATGAGTTGTCATTTGGGTTGATTGCTGGTTATTATTACTGATAATAATTGATTTTTAGAGCTAACCCTATGGTTTTCATAAGTTAAATATATTTTGCATATCTTGTTTGCTTGTTTGCTTGTTGGAGAGTTCATCACTTGCTTGCATGGAAAAGCTCAACAAAAATTGCTAAAAATCAAGTAAAATCTACTAAGCGCGTTGCAAGGATCCCAGGTATTCTCCTTCATCTAATAATATTTTGATTTGGGACTTAAAATAAATCTCTTATGTGTCAAGCTTGTGTGCATCTTTTCATGCTTTTGATCTATTTCTACACACTTGCATAATTGATACTAGGTTGTGAACCCTTAAGGATTCATTAAGTAGTCTTAGAATACTTGTGATTGATCTTGATTGCTATCTTGGGTTATTGGACTCGCTAATCCGCCGGCCCCTCATTTCCGCCCCGTGGTTGCAATCTCAGCGCCATAAAGGGGAGGGGTCAACAGGACAGAAGCGTTAAATGTTCCACTTGGCAACCCTTTTGTGCTTTTAGGAACTCCCTTGTTTTCTAAGTTGTGGACTCGTTTTTAGCTTGTGTGAGGTGTTAAGTGTTCCACCTTGTGGACTCATCTCATATTCGCTTTAAACGTTAAGTGTTCCTCTTTCTACTTTTTGGATGCTTTTGGTAGATTTGCTTTCGGAACATACATCTGTGCTCACATAGTAATTAGGCCCTATGAACACTATTTGTGATTCTTGAGAGATTGGATTCCTAGCGAAATCCTTCTTGACGATAGAATCCTTGTAGGTAGGGAGGATACTTAGTGCGTTTCACATTCAACTTAGTTAGTGAGTCTTCTCTTATTGATCGACACATTCTCTCTCCGGAGAGGTTGATAGATCATGTGGGGTTGATATCACAAGCTTTGGTGAATCAAAATTGGTTAGTGCGTCTTCTCTTATTGATTGATACATTCTCTCCCCGGAGAGGTTGATAGATCACGTGGAGTTGATATCACAGACCTTGGTGGAACAAAACTTTGTCTTAGCGTGTCGGATTAATCTGCTTGCTTTGTTTGGGTTAAAAGTGAAGAGGTGTCAAAACCTTGAATCTAGAGCCAAGTCCCCTTGTGGTATACTATTGTGAGTCATCTTTAGAGAGGGTTAACCGTAGCGGACAATCCCTTCACAGGGCAAACTGCATTGACGGAACCTCAAGCGGTAATAGCCATTTTCGCCATGGTAGTGACAACCGCTATATAAATGTCCTTGTGGAAGAAATCTCCACGGGTATGGTTCATTGTTGGGTTGTCAGATCTCCCTAGCAGCTCTTGAAGATTAAGTTCTCGGACTGTGTCAAAACCCTGGTGCGCCGGGATTGGAGTTCACCCCTTTGAATCATAAAAGTTGCAGAGTCAAACCATTACTAAAAACCTTAGAGAGGCCAATTTTTTATTCTCAGGTATATGTGTGTTATTGCAAAACTTTTCAGAACATACACAATTAGTACTCTCAGGGATTAGCACAATTTGGTCACTTGATTGTTCATGCGCAAGGTTGCTTTTGCCCTTGTTCATTGTTTTCAGACATGCTTGGAATCACTTGCTTGCTGTTCTGCGTGCTTATTTATCTACTTGGCTATTAAAAATGATCAAATCTGGTATAACTTTCAAAATCTGAACAATACAATTTGCAAACAATCCAAAACTGAAGACCTTACATTTTGCAAAAAAATTGACGTAAAATCTTTCTGGAGTCAAAAGTCATTTCAAGAAGTCAAAAGTCGTACGAGTTTTGTCAAGTGTCATTTCAGTATTACCCAACTATTGTATGAGTTTAGCAAATGTCATTTCATAGACTACCTAGTGTCGTACGAGTCTGCAGAGTGTCGTTTGGAAAAATTTGAGAGAGTTGTCAGAAATTGTCAAATTGCAAGATATCCAATGTTTCCAGCCTAGATCCAAAATCTGTCAAAAATATCATTGTGTCAAGAACAGATCAGTAGCTATTGAGAATTAGTACACATGTCTCAAAGAATCAGTAAACAAGAGGAAGAAGCTCTGATCGCCACTATAATGAAACAGATACATGCTATGCAAGTCCAGCTTGACAAACTTGGGAAAGAAAAGGAACCTCTATACTCTTTTCCATTTGATAAAGACTTGTACATGTCACCATGCCCCCGAAAAAAAATTGAGCAATATGATACCTCTTCCATGGAGAGTGACACATCTAGCTTTGAAGACTATGATGACTATGATGACAGAAAATGTAATGATACCTATGACACCTCTGTTCCTAAGAGTCCTCCTCTTCGTTCGTTCCTGCTTACAACAAATGGGCCGTCACATTGGATAGATCGTGATGGTGATCCATATGATTCTGATTTTGAAAAAGATTTTGATGGCTTTTGTGGACAATACCTTGATGATGATCCATCTACTACTGCTGAGGACTATAAAATACATCGTGCTAGCTTGAAACGTCAATATTATAAGGATCTCTCCTCTAAGAACTCTCAGGCTGAAAATAAAGATTACACTCTCAAGGAAGATCATGTTAATGTTGGACCTTTGTCTTGTGACGGTTCCCTTCCATCCCCTACTTCCTCCAATACCCGTACATTTCTTAAAGCTTCCGAGTCTTTCAAATATTTCACAGAACCTTCATCCGACACAAGTCCTAATACTTTTCATGTGGTTCCCTATAGTTATCCCCCAGGGCTACCTCTTAAAGAAACTCAAGCTAACCTTCACTTGGCTGCAAATACTTTCAATAATGATAAACCTAAAGAGCCTAAGCCTTTATGCGCTACAATCCCTACTTCAGCTAGTCCTCCACCATCTCTTCCAAAGTCTTCCATACAATCCCAACATGCTTCTTTGTCCTTAGAAGTGGCTCCATGTCAAGAGGACTCTAAAAATGATAAAGAGAAGAACATAAAGAAAGATCAAGATCAAGAAGCCTCCATGTCATCCACTCCTTTTTCTAATGTCTCTTATCTGCTTCATGGTTCTTTTGATCCTGCACCCCCTTTTTCATGCATTTCACCATGTTTTAAGTCTTCACCTAAGCAAGATCAAGCTACTACTTACACTGTTGAGCTTATTGACAATCAAAATAACCTTACTACACTTGCACTTTCCAAAGATGATACTTCCATTAAGGTTGGTAAAAATAGTGTTCCTTCCAATGTTAAGCCTATTGAAAATCAAAAGAAAAATTATGTGCTTGTGCTATCCGAAGATCCTTGTCAAGATCAAAGTCTTTCATCTTCTTGTTCTACCACTCCATGTTCACTTCCACTTTCTACTCTTCCTAAGTCTTCGCAAGCTTTGAATGATCCTATCAAAGAAAATGCTCATATTCAAGATGCCCAGGATCCTATTGAAAATTCTAATGCTCACTCTAAAGATGCTGATATCCTTGGTTGTCATATAGATGCTAACGAACTTATTGATTATCCTTTTGCGTCTTCCACTTCCATCCTTGGACCTCTTCCACCACTGCAAAGATCTTCACACCTTCCTTCCATCTTGGGTCCTTATGTCCCTTCACTTTCCCCTCCTAACTCTCCTAATTTTCCATCCATCTTGGGTCCTTACATACCTCCATCTCCCATCTTTCCTCAAGATCAACATAGATGCATACCCTTGAATCTTTTTCATCCACCCACCCATCTAAACCAGTCATATCCTCCTTCTTCTTCCACAAGTCCCAAGTCTTTTGGAAGTAACTTGAATGTTCAATACAAGAAAAAGAAGCAATACAAGAATCCATCAAAAGAAGATCACCATGTCTCCTCTAATCGACATGGAGGCATAAAGTCCAAAGAGATATCTAAGAAAAAAACTACAAGACAAGTATGGGTTCCAAAATCCATCATTGAAGATATTATCTCTAGATCATCAAAAGGAAATAAAAAGCCTACGGCTATATGGATTCCAAAGTCTCTCTTGAAAGAGTCTGGTGTTGAGCAAAAAGTGAAGTTGACATTCAAGCTTCCAAAGGCTTCCACTTCATCTCCCTCCAAAAATATTCTTCCATTCCATGTGCCTAAACCACAACCTCTGCTATCCATTCGCCATATTCCTTCACGTATTCCTTCATTCAAGATTCCTCCATCCTCTCACCACCCTTCAAGGTATGTGTTGACGTTGATCTTGCCTTCTTTTCCACCTACCCTTTTACAATCCTTCCATGCATTAACCTTTTACCTTCTATCCTTTTTCCTCATTTGCCTATTCCTCCTATCTTCCAACCTCACTCGCTTTACATAAAACCCTATCCTCCATTTTTCTCTTCCATGTTCCTTTCCCTATCAGCATCTTTGAGCATATCATTTTGAATCTTTGACATATCATGGTTTATCCTTTCCAAGAGCATTATCTAAAAAGCTTGCCTTCTTCCAAAAAAGAAATGAAAAATGAAATAAATTGAAAATGTGCCTTGGTGAAAACCTGGAAACAGGCACCTTGGTAGCAAAAGTAAAGAGAAATAAATTCATCCTATGGTGAAAACCACTCCCTTGTGGTGCCTTGGATAAGTACCATGATGAAAACCTGACAATCAGGCATCATGCGTAATTCTTCTACATATTTCATCCATTTCATCTTCTCCCTTTGATCTTGACAATGTCGATCTATACACGAACATTTGGCTATTTTGTGAGTTGTCTGATGATGATCTTTCTTGCAATCCCTTCCTATTTAGCCTTCATATTTATTTTCCTTCATTCATTTTCACCTGTCGCTATCCTTTTCCCCTTTGGTCTTGATCTAAGAAAGAAAGAGTAAAACACGATGCTATGAAGCCTCTTGACATGTCTACTCCTTTGGACTACATCCTGTCCTTCTTTGGCAGTACACTTTTGTGACTTATCCTATGATGGCCTTTCATTGCTTGTCCAAATGTGCTTTACATGACAATTTTTTCCCTAGCTTGAGTATTCTTGAGGAGTTTTCCCTTGAGGATTTCTTCCCTTCATTAGCTTTCATTCTCTTGTCTTCTATCTCTTCCACTAGCTTGCCAATCCCTCTTGTTCTCCACCTTGCTAGACATTGGGACTACACGATATGATCTTGTTTGGGAGTTTGAAAATAAAAAAAGATGCTATCAAGAAGAACAAGTATCACAACCAGTATCAAAACAAGTATCACAACCAGTATCAAAACAAGCATCAGAACCAGTATCAGAACAATTATCAAAATCAGTATCAGAATCAATATTAGAACCAGTATCAAAACAATTATCAGAATTAGTATCAGAATCAGTATCAGAATCAGTATCAGAACCAGTATCAGAACTAGTATCAACGCAAGTATCAGAGACTGACATTTCATGATTAATCCAGCTCTCTGGGCATACAGAACTAGTATCAGAACGCCTACAGGGGCTACACCTTTCTCTTTAGTTTATGGGTCTGAAGCGGTACTGCCTATTGAGGTTGAAATCCCATCACTCAGAATCAAAATGCATGGACTTATCACTGATGAAGACTACAGAGTGTCTAGGTTACAAGAACTGGAACTACTAGATGAGTGCAGACAAGCAGCGTATGATCATCTCAGAGTGTATCAGAAAAGAATGTCTAGAGGTTACAACAAGAAAGTCAGACATAGAGAATTTCAGGTTGGCGATCTAGTGTTGAGAGAAAATCCTCAAAATCAATCACATCGAGAACGCAAGGGGAAGTTTGAACCCAACTGGCTGGGTCCCTTTGTAATCACTGCTACTTTTGGCTCTGGTGCCTATCAACTCTCAACAACTGAAGGAGAACAGCTCCGAGAACCAATAAACGTTCTCCATCTAAAGAAATTCTATGCCTAAGGCGTTCAGTGCTTGGTAAATGTCCTGAAAAAAATCTTAAAAATCGGAAAAAGTCCTGAAAAAATGAACATCTTGGTGAAAACCTAGCAATAGGCGCCTTGATGATTCACAAAAAAATTGAAAAAATATCAAAAGTACAAAAAAATTGAAAAAATGAAAAATACAAAAAAATGAAAAAAAAAAGAAAAAAAAGAAAAAAAAAAGTGCCTTGGTGAAAACCTGGAAACAGGCACCTCGGTAGCAAAAATAGAATCTCTACCAAGATGGTGAAAACTCGGCAAACGGGCACCACTTGTTCCAAAATGCTCCATCTATCAGCACAATCTTGGTCTTTCCCAGCTTTCAGTCTTGCTTTAGTTTGTACATATCTCCCGATTTGTTCCTGCATTTCCAGTTTTCAATAAGTCGGCCTGTACACCAACCAGCTCAAGCGTTTGCATCCTATCAATGTTCACACTTGGGGGCAATCAATGTCATATCCTATGGTCTCCCATGTATCTTAGACGTGTCATATCCACTCAGAGTCCTTTGAAGCTTCAAGTTGAGTCAGTCAGTCAGTCTCGTCTCTAGAAAGGATTTTGCATCAACAACAATCAAACATCAAAACTCAACTGAAAACAATCTGTGCTTTTCATGCTTTTATCTCCTTGTAGGCTTACTGATTCGCATTGAGATTTTTGCATATTGTGTCCCTTCGAGCTCTTCGATGATGTCTTTTATAGGATTTAGAGAGTGATGACTGGGGGCATAATCTTTTCTTTGTCTTCTGCTTGTATGTGAAAATCTAACAGCTTTGGAAATTCTGGATTGAAATGGTGTCGAACTGTAAGAGCCTCTATCTCAAATTGGATGGCCATGCGTACCTCGACCATTGATACCCAAAAAATTCAAGGAAGTTTGATCTAACTATTATCTTTTTGAGTAAGTTCTTTCTCCTACTGTGGAACGCAATCTTGCCTAAGGATGTGAACGATAAAGGGTCACTACGGGTAATTCACATTGGATTTAGAATGATCTCTTGACTGTTTGATGTGTTTGTAATGCAAGGCGTACTCAGGTCATCACAATGTTTATGTTTTGATGCTTGTACAAATTGCTATATCAAAATGGACATGATATTCAGGTCATCCTGGCGTTTGTGCCTTGGTGCTTATATTTAATCCAACATTTTGAAAATAAAGTCAATATTCATATATCCATGGTTGTATAACCAGTGGGTGTTGTATTGATTCTTGCACATACAAATCAATATTCATATGTCTATGGTTTCATGGCTAGTGGGCATTGTATTGATTTATCCGGTTACCTAAAAGTTCAATGATGATAACAAATCGACACATGATCAGTGACTAGGTCCTAGGTCTTAGGTTGCATTTCATTTTGCATGTCTCATTGCATTTTGCATGTTTACATGATCTCACAATGATTAAACGAACTTCAATGCTTAAATGATTCTTCAAATCGCATCTTCAAGTCTAACAAGAACTACATCTCACACGAAGGTTCCTCCAATGAAATAGCAAGTAGAATCTTTTTTCGGGATCAAAATTCAAATCTGAGATCATTCATATTATTAACTACTTGCATATTCGACCTTCAATCATCACAGAAATCTAGTATTCAACTTAACTGATTATCTTACATCACACTATCAAAATTTCAACTTGGTCAACCATGGTCAACTCATGGTCAAACCTAGTCAAACTTGGTCTTTTAGGACCTCCAAACGATGCAGAATGCGTTCTCGGACGTGTATAACCACTTCTCAAATCAATTAACATGCTTCTAAACTATAACGCTGACTTTTCTTGTCAGATTTCAATTTTCATCCCGAAGGGGGCATGGTATTGCACATCATCCATAGTCTGTAAATCAAATTCTATCGATCAAGTCTATCAATATCTTTCATCAGTGATCAAGACAAACAATCACGTCTAGTTACTGATTCATCAAAAGTCCTCATCGCTCGGGGCAAATCTATCATCACTTGGGGCATATCAGATTCATCGATCCATATCAATCTGGTATTCTCTTAATCTTGTAATCTGTATCAATTTTTGCAACCATCAGATCATAGTGTTCTTTCCTTGGTTCTTCGACAACTGAAGGGTTTGGATGTGATACTTGCTAGTTCTGCTAAGACAATCGAGTCTAGAACGGGTCACTCACTTCTTATCAATCCTAAGGTTCAGAATCAGGCATTTTGACACTTTTTCGCAATCATAGGTTCATTTGCTGCTACAGTGAACATTATCTTTGGTCATTCAAGACCTATTATTTCCATATCAATTCAATATCAATCAACTCCTATCTCAATATCTTTCAATCGGATTCTATCTTGAGATCGGTTTATCTTTTGAATCAGTTTCATATCTTTATCAAACACAGACTATCTTTGAACCACTGCGCTTCGCACAATAATTCAAAGAGGGGCAAAATGTAATACCCCAAAAATGGGCTATAAGTTCATTAACCTCCTACATCGACAAATTCGAACGAAATCGACATCAAAGTCCTAATCTAAGGCACATCTAAACATCATCGAATCATAATTGATTATCTTAAATTTTGCATCGGGGAATATTCTTAGTAATATTCCTAATTATCTTAATTATCTTTAATTTTATAATTATTTGGCAATAAATCACATTTATCCTAAAATTTGATTAATTGAATATTTTCATATTTAATTAATTAGATTTAATATTTGCCACTTAATTATGTAATTAAATTTAATTCTATCTATTATTAATTGTATTATTTAATTTTGACAATAAATCAAAATTCTTATCTTTAATTGATTAAATTCTTATTTAATTAATTAAAGCATGTTGTCATTATTTAATAATATAATTTTTAATAAAAGTTTGGTAAAATAGTTAATTAACCCATAAATTAATTATTTTATTTCAAAAATCAGTTGAGTTGAGGATAAATCACTTTATTTATTTATTTAATTCTTAATTATTATGCATATTCAAAAGAAACAGTTAAACTCCAAATTAGAAAATCAATGCAAGTTATTGACTTTTTGGAACTCAACATCCTTTTGGAGTTCAAAAAGCTGATCTAAACTCTAATTTGAGTTAAAAAGTTGTTTTTGCATGTTTTTGCATGATTTTGAGAATTAACTATCTTTCATGATCAGATAACTCAAAAATCAAGATGAGTTAATTTGAGTGATTTATGGCTTTTTCCCATGCACCTCCAAAGCCCTGGATTTCTATAAAATTAAGGCTTTAGCTCTTCACAAATGATCTCATATTTTGCACAATCCCGCTGGAGAATTGGAATTGAAGAATCAAAGCTCTTGCGAATCGACATCTTTGTAAGATCAATCTTATTTTTGCATTCATATTACATATCATTGTTAGATTCATAGCATATCAATTTTCAATAGCATTCATATCATATCAGTTTTTATCATTCTTATTGCATAGAAAATATCAAAAATATAGATTAATTGCATTTATTTCATATCTAGAATTGCATTCAAATCCTTCATTTAGGTGTCGTCTAGGTCACTGATCTCGATTACAATCTGAGAACATTAATCTCGCACCTATTAGAAGGCAGTAAATCGCTTGGTTAGATAGCTTTCAATTTTGCACGATTTTGATTATAGCTAACCTCTAATGTTTTACTGAGTGTTGTGTCTACAGATCAGGTATAATTTTCACACACACACTGACAACCCCAGGATGAAGTGTCCCTCAAGGTCTCTTAAGTATGAAATCAGTGATCTTTGTGGAGTTATATCTCAAAGCTTGTGCGAGGTAGCATTGATCCACCAGGTTCTACAAGACCATGTTGACGAGGCCTACAATAACCTATCTTGGTTTCCAGATATTCAAGTTCATTTAAAATCAGCAACACATTCTCGGTCGATGTCAAAACTTAAAGTGTTTATCAGTTCAAATGGCCAACATTGCATATCTTTCCAACCGTCAGTCATAGCATCAAATCCTCTATTCCAATAGCTCTGAATGGTCGGGTAAACACTAGTAGCCACCTCGATTGCAACACATAGTCATTCAATCATCACCGAAAACTTTGAGCCGAAGTGTCCCTCAAGGTCACTTAAGCATGAAATCAATGATCTTTGCAGGGTCATATCTTGGAGCTCATGCTAGGTAGCATCAGTTCATCAGTTGCTACGAGACCATATTGTCGAGGCCTACAAAAGCTTGTCTTATTTTTTAGAGATTCAAGTTTATTTAAATTTGGCAACACATTCTCAGTCGATGTCAGAACTCACAGTGTTCCTTAGTTCAAACTGTCAACATTGCATATCCTTCCAACCGTTGGTCATAGCATAGAACCATCTGTTCCAACAGCTCTGAATGGCTAGGTAAATGCTAGTGGCAACCTCATTCACCACGCATAGTCATTCAATCCCCGTCGATGACTCTAGGCTGAAGTGTCCCTCAAGGTTGCTTAAGCACGAAATCAACAATCTTTGCAGGGTCATATCTCAGAGCTCGTGTGAGGTAGCATTGATCTAATAGGTGCTACAAGACTATGTTTTTGAGGCCTACAATATCCTTTCACAATTTTTAGAGATTCAAGTTCATTTAAAATCGGCAACACATTCTTGTTCGATGTCAGAACTCAAAGTGTTCCTCAGTTCAAATGGCCAACGTAGCGTATCTTTCCAACTGTCAATCGTAGCATCGAACCTTCTGTCCCAATAGCTCTAAATGGCCAAGTAAACACTAGTGGCAACCTCGTTCACCACACATGGTCATTTGATCCCCGCCGACTACTCTGGGCTGAAGTGTCCCTCAAGGTCCCTTAAGCATGAAATCAATGATTTTTGTAGGGTCATATCTTAGATCTCATGCAAGGTAGAATTGATCCATCATGTGCTATAGGACCATGTTGCCCATGCTTACAATAGCCTGTCTTAGTTTTCAGAGATTCAAGTTTATTTATATTTGGCAAGACATTCTCGATCGATGTCAGAACTCACAGTGTTCCTTAGTTCAAATGACCAAAGTTTTGTTTCTTTCCAACCATCGGTCGTAGCATCGAACCATCTATTCCAATAGATCCAAATGGCTAGGTAAACACTAGTGGCAAACTCATTTTCCACACATGGTCATTTGATCACCGCTGACGACCCCGGACCGAAGTGTCCCTCAAGGTCGCTTAAGCATGAAATCAAAGATCTTTGTGGGGTCAAATCTCAGAGCTCATGCGGGGTAGCATCAATCCACTAGGTGCTATAAGATTGTGTTCCCAAGGCCTACAATAGTCTGTCTCAATTTTCAAATATTCAAGTTTGTTTAAAATTGGTAACACATTCTTGGTCAATGTCAGAACTCAAAGTTTTCCTCACTTCAAATGGCCAACATTGCGTATCTTTCCAACCATCAGTCATAGCATCAAACCATCTATTCCAACAACTCTGAATGAATGGGTAAATGCTAGTGGCAACCCTGTTCACCACACATAATCATTCGATCATCGTCGAAGACTCTGGGCTGAAGTGGCCGCCAAGGTCCCTTAAGCATGAAATCAATGATCTTTGCGAGGTCATATCTTAGAGCTCGTGCGAGGTAGCATCGATCCATCAGGTGTTACAGGACCGTGTTGTCTTAACCACAAATGTCTATCTCATTTTTCAAATATTCAAGTTTGTTTAAATTTGGCAACACATTTTTGGTCGATGTTAGAACTTATAGTGTTCCTTAGTTCAAATGACCAATGTTGCATATCTTTCCAATCATTGGTCATAACATGGAACTGTCTATTCCAAAAGCTCTGATTGGCTAGATAAATGCTAGTGGCTACCTAATTTTCCATACACAGTCATTCATTCACCATTGATGACTCTGGGCCATAGTGTCCCTCAAGGTCACTTAAGCATAAAATTAGCAATCTTTGTGGGGTCATATCTCAGAGCTTGTGTGAGGTAGCATCAATCCCTTAGATGCTACGGGACCATGTTGTCAAGGTCTACAAAAGCCTATCTCAATTTTTAGAGAGTCAAATTCATTTAAATTTGGCAACACATTCTCGGTCAATGTCAAAACTCAAAGTGTTCCTTAGTTCAAACGGCTAACGTCGCATATCTTTCCAATCATTGATCATTGCATCAAACTGTCTATTCCAATAGCTATGAATGGTTGAGTAAACACTAGTGGCAACCTGATTCACTACACATGGTTATTCGATCACCATTGATGAATCTGGGTTGAAGTGTCCCTCAAGTTCGCTTAAGCATAAAATTAGCGATCTTTGTAGGGTCATATATTGGAGCTCGTACGAGGTAGTGTTGATCTATTAGGTGATATGGGACCATGTTGCCAAGGCCTACAATAGCATATCTCTGTGTTCAAAGATTTAATTTCATTTAAAATCAGCAACACATTCTCAGTCGATGTCAAAACTCAAAGTGTTCCTTAGTTCAAATGGACAACATTGCGTATCTTTCCAACCATAGATTGTAGCATCAAACTATCTATTCCAACAACTCTAAATGTCTAGGTAAACACTAGTGGCAACCTTGTTTGCCACACACAGTCATTCGATCCTTGATGACAACTCTGGGCCGAAGTGTCCCTCAAGGTCCCTTAATCATGAAATCAGTGATCTTTGCAGGGTCACATCTCGAAGCTCATGTGAGGTAGCATCGATCTGTCAAGTGATATGGGGTCATGTTGCTGAAGCCTACAATAGATTGTCTTGGTTTTCATATATTCAAGTTCATTTATATTTGGCAATACATTCTCGGTCGATGTCAAAACTCATAGTGTTCCTTAGTTCAAATGGCTAATGTTGTGTATCTTTCCAACCATCTGTCATAGCATCAAACCATCTATTCAAATAGCTCCAAATGGTTGGGTAAACGTTAGTGGCAACCTCATGTTCCACACATAATCATTCGATTACCGCCGATGACTCTGGGCTGAAGTGTCTCTCAAGGTTGCTTAAGCATGAAATTGATGATCTTTGTGGGGTCATATCTTAGAGCTCATGTGAGGTAGCATCAATCCGTTAGGTACTACAGGATTGTGTTGATGAGGCCTAAAATATATTGTCTTAGTTTGTAGAGATTCAAGTTTTTTTAAATTCGGCAACACATTCTCGGTCGATGCTAGAACTCAAAGTGTTACTCAGTTCAAACGGCCAATGTTGCGTATCTTTCCACCTGTCAGTCATAGCATCAAACCATCTGTTCCAATAGCTCCAAAGGGCCAAGGAAATGCTAGTCAAAACCTCATTCACCACACACGGTCATTTGATTCCCGTTGACAACTCCGGGCTGAAGTGTCCCTCAAGGTCCCTTAAGCATGAAATCAGAGATCTTTGTGGGGTCATATCTTTGAGCTCATGTGAGGTAGCATCAATCTATTAGGTGCTAAGGGACAATGTTGTAGAGGCCTACAATAGCCTATCTTTGTTTTTAAAGATTCAAGTTCGTTTATATTTGGCAACACATTCTTGGTCGATGTTAGAACTCATAGTGTTCCTCAGTTCAAACAGCCAACATTGCATATCTTTCAAATCATCGATCATAGCATCGAACCATTTCTTCCAACAACTTTGAATGGCTGGATAAATGTTACTAACAACCTTTTTTGGCACACATAGTTGTTCAAACATCACTAACCACTCTAGGGTGAGCAGTAGGATGAGTGAAAATATGTATTTAGATGCAAAAGGGCTTGTGTCCACTTTGAAATTTGATCATGTATTTGGATCATAGAATTTTATTTGGATCATGTATTGATCATATTTTAACCTAATCATAAATGTAAGCCTTAATGGCACTAAGAAACCTAAAAGGTACCTAGGGGTCACTACGAATGGTTATGTATTGATCCTAGGTTAGGGGTTGATGGAAATAACCTATAAGGGTCTATAAATATGTACTAAGGCCATTAGACCCTTTACATAGTGTTAAAAGCACTAAATGTGAACAATCTTGTAAATTGCCTATATTGGCAATATAAGCCAAATAGGGTTTAATTGGAGTTAGTAGGGGTTAGTAGGAAGTATAAGTTAGTTTGGTTTGTAAAGGTTGTCTCTAAAACTTTTATAAGTAGTTAGAGTGGGCAAAGGGTGTTGGTTTAACGAGTCGACAACTTTAGTTGTCAACTTGACAACTAATTCTAGTGTTTTTCATTAACAATCAGATAGTTAGGGGACAATTAGAAGTTAGTTTGTAAAAGCATAAGGTTGCACATCCACATCCGCCCTAGTAATCTTATTAATAAAAGAACTCTTTCCAACATTAGGGTACCCACATATCAAAATAGGCCTGGTATTGGGGTCAATAGATGACAACCTTGCCATATGCTGCCTCACCTGTTCAAGGTCATGTCTTTATATTGTGACTATCCCATGGAACAGGGAACACGCCAATGAATATAAATGTTTGATTCCATATGATCTTGGATGAGTTGTGATGTATAAATATTGCCTTATATTATATTTATACATTTCTGCATTTATTTCATTACTTTTGTTATTATTACAGTCAAGGAATTGACTATTATTGAGGATAGTGACTGGAATTTGTAGCATAGTCAGCAAGTTAAACATACATCGATAAACATACAAGAATAACTATAAGGCATGGGAAATTTACAAAGCATAAGACATCCACATAAATATAAATTAGTATACATTAATACACCAAACACATAAATTGCATACATAAAACATAAAAAAAAATATTCATAGGGCATGAAGCCAAATATTTATGTCCAATAATGTCATACATTGAATATATTCAATATAGTTAAACCGGCTTCCTCAAAGCCAAATGGATGTACAATGTATCACTTATACAATATACAAAAAATATGTCCACTAATGCCATATAGGCATACAATCCACATCCCTAATCTAGTCCTTTTCTACCTAGGGAAGAAAACAAATCCTGAGCTGTCTTCGACCATCGCGTCGATGGAGATGCAGTAGATGTTGTAGTCTTCCGAGTGTGCTCACTCGTCCTCCTATCTAGACTCTTCTGTAGCTCGAGATGATAAAAAAAATTTAAGCATCAATAACTAATATACATCAAAATTGAATTATACAATGACATAAAATTGAATATTCGCTTACCGCTAGCAAAAGTCAAGATGTTCATCCACCGAAGGTGCATGCTAGCAATCTGGAGTAATAAGTCCCAATAACAATGATCAAAATAATAGTTAAAATACATACATGAAATATCATTATAAAATTCAATACAAACTATTAAAATAACAATTAAAATTAAGTGATCTCTTTCTTACCTCAGTCAGTGCTTCAAAACTAGCTACTAATGCAGCTACTCCACGATCCAAAGTATCACGGACAGAAGGAGGAGTCTCTGATGTCAATAACTGAAAATGTAACAAAAAAAATATTATGCAGTTATCAAGATTACATATATATTTTTTACAACCCTACTAATGAGTAAATGATACCTCCGTAAAAGTTCTTCTGCATCGTCCGGTGTGCGGTGTCTATGTTGAAGCTCCAACATTCAACTAGTGCACATGTACATGGAAAATTATAAGATAGCCATTCATATAAGAATATACTATTGACATGTTAATTATAATGCATTATTACATATATACCTGTGGACTCAATGGTGACGTCACAAAGCTAGGAGAAAGAATGTGATAACCGTGCCTTTGGATTTTGATCATAATTTGTCTAGTTATTTAATTATTCATTCATTTTTTAATTAAATACAATCAAGTAAATCAAATTAACATGCAAATAAAGATACCTCAAGGAAAGTGGCACGATGCCCTTTGCTGTCTGTTGTGAACGTCGATGGTCCACCGGTGAATGTCTAATGCACATGCACAATAAGTTATGATACAATTATTCATATAATTACATAATAATAAAATATATTAATTAAAATGTTTTATTCGATACATAATTATGGAATTGACGACGATGTGTAGAAGGGGACATGAGGATCATTTCCACTACCGCTGTCACCACCACTGACACTCATGCCCTAAATTTTCATCATAATCAATAGATAATAAATTAATTAGTTATTCTTTTATAAATGAAATATGATCAAAGCAATTTAATGAACTTGGAAATATTTACCTGTGTGTCAATGCCAAATGTCATATTTAGAAAGCTATCAGTCATCATTCTAGGATCCTCTTCCTCTCTCTCACCAGTACCAAATGTGCACAAGGACCCACATGACCAATAAATATGCCCCCTCAAGGATTGACCATGGTCACCCTCAACTAAAGGAGTGGCACACTGAATGAGAGTTTGTGTCTACCTCTACATGTTCCTTCACAACGGAAGGAATAGTAACATGATCCACCCATGGCTTGCCAATAGGAACCCTAGGTGCGTTAGGGTCATGATGTGCCCCTGCTCGATCAAATGATGACCTCCCTCCTCTACCTTGAGAATTTAGAATGTCAAAATAATTGGCACCTCCTTGAGTACAAACTTGCAATAGAGTTTCCTCAAGAAATATATAGGAACCTCATGATTGTTACAAGGAGATGAATCAAAGACCATCCACCATCTCTCCCAAAGATTATTTTTAATGTCTTCATTTAAGCACCAATGAATTGGGAACCTCCTTGTTGTAGTTCTAAGAGTATATGTGTCCCTTGGTTTTTAAATAGCTTGCAAATGTCATCTTTTGTGATTTTTTTGTTTTTTATGTCCGCATAAGATCATTTATTTGCATAATATTATTTTTGTTCTTATCTTTTATCCTGCCATAAAATAATTTGCCCACTAATCGAGCCTACATGGGTCAAGTTTTCTTCCAATGATTTTGCAAGTCTTTCCCTTCTAGGATTTCTACCAATAGAATCTTTTAACATCCTAATTAAAGATTTTAATTCTTTTTGCCCTCTTTCAATTTGGTTCATCAAATTTTATTGTGTTCCAGGAGGAGGTTTCTCGATTGGTGGAGGCAATTGAGGTTCATTTTCTTCATTTATTTCTTCATTCGGATCTTCGTGAGGAGACAGAGGGTTTGGTGGAGGGAGATTATTTATTCCTGGCAATTTAAAAAACTAGATTTTAAAATCTTCATTACACACAAATTTAAACAAAAACAAATTTTAACAAAACAAATTGCTACAAAACTAAAATTTGAAAACAAATAAGAGGCATGGGCTATAAAAACACTTACCTCTTCTTCTGGATCGAACATGACGACGTTGTGGAGCCATTTGATGGATGAATGAATGAAAACAATGGATTCACAAGCCAAAAGAAGAGTGTGCGCGTGCTTGGGAAGCCCTTCTTAGCTGCAAATGCAGGTTTGAGGAAAGCAAAATGAGCTTTCCAACCTACAACTTTAGCTAAATAGGTTTTTTCAAAGTGCATGTGTGCTTTAGGGTGCACACGCTTTGTTTATAGGGCACACATGCTTTGTTTTGGATTGCCCAAGCCTAAGGCTTGGGCAACCCAATCCATAGGGCACATGCCCTTTAGTATGTATGCACTATGCGTGATGGGGGACCAAAAAGAAAAGTGACATCTTTTTGGTCCCCCATCTTTGTGCATATACCCCTCATTTTATTTAAGATTTAGTCAATACTCTAGTTCTTAGAGCATTTAAACTCTACACTCTTCACTTCCCCTTCCACTTTCCTTGTTAATTTGTAATTCTTGGCCTCTCATAAACCTTAACATCCAACTAAAATTAGACAATTTAGTTTGTTAGCATATACAGTAAAGTTGTGTTTCAAAGATGTAATTTTCATTGTTTTGCATTTTCTAATGACAATATCTAATTCAAATATCCAGATGATCCATATAATTGCATCTGGAAATCCTTCCAGGATTATCATAACAATGTGAGTAGAAATCTAAATACAACTACAAGGGGCTTGTTGAATATCCCTTTGCCTAAACTTCTTGAGAATTCTTTGGCAACAGAGAAGATAGAAAAAATGGAAATCCAATGTCCCAACCAAATGATTGAAAACAACAACTACTACATATCTCTTTACTTCCTAAATATTTTAGAGCCTCAATGTCATAGAGTTTTCAACATATGTGTAAATGGTATTAACTTATCTTTAGTGTTTAATGTTTCCATGATACCAAGGATTGTGGATGCAACAAATTAGACTCTGTCAGGGCCCACAACTTTATTACTGACTCCTATTCCCTATTCAAGTCTTGGACCAATAATCAATGCAAGGGAATTATTTGTGCGGGTTATCTTGGGATGAAGAACTATCATAAGGGAGGGTAAGTCTAAGCCTAAGCCTACCTTCATCCATCCATCAATATTTATTAGACTCTTAAAGTATGTTTTATGGTCAAGCTAAATTACTCTAATATTATAACAATGTCAATTTGACCATGATGACAGCTTTGAATCTAGTAAAGCGGTATTTGATAAATGTGCCATTTTATTGGCAAGGAGATCCATGTTTACCAGTTGGATATTCATGGACTGGTACAAGCTTCTCAAAAGCTAGTCTCATCAGAGTATAAATTTTGTAAGTGTTTTCCTCTTATTTCTATTGGATATCAATATAAATATGAATATTTAATTGCTTCTATGCTTTCTTATCAAAGATTGGTGTAGTGTTGATTTGGACATTAACAAGAACACAGTTGTAAAAGAAATAGGTAACTAGGCAGGTGCTAGGTTATAGTCGTAATTATTAGATATATATTTGAGTTTGATCCTTATTTAAAAACTGTCTTCATAATAAAAAGGTTCATAGCTCTAAACGAATGAAATAATAGTAAATTAGAAATCCAAAACATTTCCATGGGGAATTTATAATGTTTGTAGAGTAATAGTGATAGGGTAAATTTAAATTTCTATGCTTAAGATATTAATTGCAAAGTGGAGGAACAAACAATTTATAGGTTGTTTAGTTCTGTATTAAAATTATTATGTAGACAAGATGATGAGATTGTTTTAAAAAAAAATAGGGATTAGTTAACTATTGAATTTGGGATCTCTCTTTTTCATTGGGATATTTTATGACTGAGTTGCCAATTCTTTTGGTGAAAAATCCTTTAGCCACAATACAAGTAAGGATCCTAACTTGGTTTGGCTCTGTTGGCTTGAATTTGATACTGTACTAAACTTTTCATGGACTAGTAAAGAATTAAATTGAAGATCTCATTGGGTTCATGGAAGCTCTTGAAATTACATTGTATGTGTAATAGTGTCCCTTCATTAATTCTAATTAGATTTCAAATCATAGGAGGAAAAAAAAAAAAAAACATTACAACATTATCTTTTCTCATCACTCTTGGATCTAGCTTCTGGACCATTCTGGATCTTTTCAGTTCATGTAGTAAGGTTTATAATATAAACTCAAAATATTGTAAATGAGAGAGGATAAAACACAATTAATTTCATATATGTTCCTTGAAATTTGAAGGTTTTGGAACATAACCTCCAAATAAAACACAAAACCTTGTTCCACCCATAGAAACCCATATTATATGACCAAGCCACACAAATAAATCATTACCATATTGATTACTGAAAAGTTGTCATAAGTATTAAGTAGAATGGTTGATACTAGAGTTGGTAATATTGTGTCACTTACTGCTTTATAATTTCTGACCATTGCAAACAAAACAAACATGAGTATGAAGGTAAGCATGAATTTGAAAAAGAAGTGATTCAACATCTTTTCCTTAGCAACATTTACTGCAACATCAAGGGATACATTTCTAATTGTTTCTTTTAGTGCCATTGCAACCAGTGTAGCACTAACTATCTAAGCCACTACATAAATGGGTAGCTGATATTACCACAAACATTATGAGCCATTAGTATAATATATAATAGTATCATAAACATATCTATCTTTTCAATCAAAAATAAAATAATTTTTAAGAGGAAAAAACATGATGCTTGCAAAGCTATGAAGAGTATCATAAACATATATGTCTTTTCAATGAAAGATATAAACTAAATTTAAGATGAAAAAACATGGGACTTGCAAAGCTATGAAGAGGTGAAGAAAAATCTCATTCACAATAAATTCCTATTTGCGTGATTAATTGAGAAAATAGAAAATTTATGTTCGAGTGAATCACATAGAGTGAGTGTGTGGATTTGAGTTTCTTTTGATTACATCTAATCTAGGTATTCTTGATTTGGAACTTGATTGTTTAAGTGTGACTTGTAGGTCTTGGTTACTAAAAACTAGAATATTTTTCATCATTTCAATTCCTTCATCTTTATGCATTCTAGCAATATTGTTTAGGTGATCATAATTTTCATTTGATAGCTTTGAAGTAATAATGACTTTGCAAATGTTTGTTCATCTACTAAGAGATTTGCTTGGGCCAATTTTAGACATAAGATGCTAAAAAAATCTAGTTGATTTATCTAGAGATGAACATTGGTTTGAGGATTTACATTTGTTATTTGGATGCCAACAACCATGTTAGTTTGATCATTTACATATGTTATTTGGATGCCAACAACTATTGATTCCACTGCATAAAATTATTAAATTGTTTTCATTTGATTTTGAAATTTATTTTTACAGGTGACCAACAAATTTGATGCAGATCCATATCCTGATGTTCTTGTTGATATGGTGGCAATGATGATGGCATTCAGAGAATAGAGCTGGAAATATATGACTAAAGAACACCTCCTAAGATCCACTATTATGCCGACAAAACTATGCTTGTTTGAAGTACTTGATTTCCTTGTATATAAGAGTTAATTTAGGCTTTCAAACCTTTTTTTTTTGCATACAAGAGGACTTGTATAGAAAAATTTTGACACCAGAAAATTCTTTTTTATTTCCTTGTATTGTACATTATTTTGTAGAGTACTTTTTGAATCCTAAATTCCAATAACATTATAGTAAAAATTTGGAAAGCATGAGACTTTTATAATTCATAAATTCTTAGTATTGGAATGGAAGTTTAAACCTTTGACACCATCACTAAGAAGAAATAGACATCTACAAGTTGATATAAACTATAAGAAAATCTATTATTATAGTCCTAATCATCTGAAATAATTTAGGAGATGGGAGAAAGTGAAACTCCCTAAAGAGTTATAGATTAGGATCCATCCTAGATCTGTTAACAACTAGGGAGATAAAGACACCAAATTAATTTGAATCATCGATGATTCTAACTCTATCTTTTTCCCTACTAATGATTTATCTTTTATTTCTACCACTCTATTAGCCTTTACCCATAGCAGTCTTAGTTTCCCAGTTTCAAGAAGGGTAATTCAGACAGACCTCTTGCTTGAAATCAAATTGCAATTTTTCTCAAGGGATGAGTTTAAGTTTTTCTGGTGGCTCTAAATTCCATTAGGATTTGAATGGTTTTTCTATTTCGTGGTGTTTTAAAAAGTTTGTTGAATGAGGTTGTAAGAAGCTTGACAAAACTTATGTCGGGACTAGAACCTAGTACCATAGATTTGGTATATACAGATTCTATCAAGGGTTTCTAATAGATGAAAAGCTCTTGGAAATTTCACAAGAGTAGATGTTGTAAAATGTTTTTGCCAGTGGACATTTTTACTCAGTGAATTCTATTTTTTCCTTTGGGGTCATATAGCAGTTGAGGTATAATATATATATTTTATTAGTATAAGTAGTGTGTCTAAAACCTGTTGTACTTGCAATTGACGAGCACCCATCATGGTCTCTTTATTATGTTAAACTAATTAAATCTAACCCAGTATTTGATGGAAAATACATGTGAGCCAAATTTAGCATTTTATGATTGATGTATTGGATATCTAAGTGCAATAGATTAGTAGATTATCAAGAGAGTGGAATTTTGAAGAAGTAAATATTTTGATGGGTTAATCAAGAGTGAAAATGTAGAAGGTATGATTATTGGTACATACTTGATCTCTATTTAATGTGGATGGTTTCCCCTAAAGATAAATGCTTGTTATTATAATAAGGGAATGAGCCACGTGTAATGGATCTTCCAATGGAATCATTCACTTCATCCTTATATTGCACATTGAATAACTTCACCATTGAGTTTAAAGTATCACTAGTCAACCTCCCCTTAGGCTTTGCTACCCTTGAATTATAGATGGAAAAACTTGAAATCACGTTTAATGGAAACTACTAGTATACATGGTATGATTATTCTTTAAAGGGTACTAGCTCAATAGAAGAGCACCTACTTTATAAGGAGGATGGTGGTTTGATTATATCATGCCCTAATATGACTAATATATGACTAAATTAAGAATTAAATATATGACTAAATAAATGAATAAATGAATAACCAAATCAATGACCAAATAAATGACCAAATAAATGACTAAATAAGCAACTAAATCAATGACCAAATAAATAACCAAATAAATGACTAAATAAATGACTAAAAAATGACCAAATCAATGACTAAAATAGTTTAGTCATAAATTTGGTCGCAACATAAATGACTAGAAATAAACTACTAATGGTCACATGGTCAAAATTAGTCATTTATCTATAATTTTTAGTAGTTTTGATTACGTAAAAATGGGTTTTGAAAAGACCCAAAACCTTTTACATAAGGATAAAAGATAAAACATTTAAGCTCCAAAAGGACAAGTGCATCAACACCAAAAAAAACAACACAACTGAGTCCTTAAACATAACGAACAACCATAAAACAAAGGACAACAAAAAAGGAAAGCAAGATAGTGAGCTGCTATCTAAACACTTTTCATCAGTTTTGCAGCCTGATCAGCAAGAATCTGCATGTTTGCAGCAGACAACTTCAAATCTTCCATGTCATTCTTGTTGCCATCCTCCATCTTCTTAAACCTGGATCTTGTACGCCTACTAGGTCCCTGATCCTCTTTAGTCTCTATGATCTCTTGGTTCCCTTTCCCATTATCGAGCTTGTCTAGCAGGATCTTCACGTGCTCATTTGAAGCCTTGAGGATAGCAACGCTCTGTTTTGCAATATTCCCCATTGTCTTCTCCAGCTTGTCAATTCTCTTTTCCATAGTCTCAACTTTCCTGGTTATAACATTACTGCTTTCAATTTTCTCCTCCATGGTAGTGAGTTTGTCATTGAAAATAGCAACACCCTCAGCTCTGGCGACAATGTCAGTGAGCTCATCAATTGTTTGGCCCATAGTTTTCTCCCCTAGGTTCATCTTTTTAAGAACCTCCGTCTCTTTTTGCAGCTGGTGAATGTGGGTCTTCATCGCAGTGATATCATTTTTCATTATGATAAGGGTAGACAAGAAAACCAAGCACCCCAGATTCTCAAAATCCATATTCCTTCCCTCCTTTTTCTCAAAACCCTTGTTCCCTTCCTCCATGTTCTCCTTAGGACTATCCACCTTCTCCTTCTCCAAGTTGGCCTTATCCTTCTCGTACCCATATTTCTCAATATTTGTCACATCTTGTGCAACCTCTTGCAAGATATTTTCCTCAACCCACACATTATTCCCAGTACCCCCACTCTCTTCCATAGTAGGGTTGTTGTCCACATGGTTTTCCTAATCATTCTTTTCCTAGGAGGAAGAACCCTCATTAAAGGATATGAAAACCCTTTTTGCAACTTTCTTCTTCTCTTTTTTAGCTCTAGTACATTTGCCAATAGGTTCCAATCTCTTTTTCCCCTGCTTCTTAGAACTCTCCTCCCTGCTCTCTTCTTCCTCTAACTCCATATCAGTTGTCGAATCCTCCATCTTCCTTTTCTTTTTATTTTTCTTAGGACTAACCTCTTAGTACTCCTCAGAATCCCCCTCTTCATCTTCTGTGTCCTCCATAAACGGATCCTCAGACTCTTTCCCATCAATGTCATAGTCCTCAAGGGCTTTTCTATTAAGCTGAGTTCTTTCCACCTTCTTTGACTTCAACACTTCAAAGATAAGGACCATGAGCCCTTCATGGCAAGCATGATCACCCTCTAGATCCCTTTGCTAGTGGAGGAGAGAAGCGTTCAAAGAACTCAGTAGGTAAAAAGGAAAATTAATCTTAACCCCGTGCCTAAAGTGATTCAGAAGGATAAGATGGTGGTTGTAAATTTTAGTATACCGACCATCAAAGGTAATGTAGCCTATAATAACAAATAAAACAAGGCGCCAGGGCTTGGAAATGAACTTAGGGTTAAAGTACGAATTGTCCACCTTAACCATACGGTTTCTCTCCTACTTTGTGGGCACAAAAGCCTCCAAAGCTTTGACCAAAATTTTCCTATCCCTGTAGAAGTTGATGCCCTCAGTCATCAAGCCAGTCGCTTCTACAATCACCTCCTCAGTCACTTAGTCATATATTGTTGGTTTTTAGTAGTTACTTAGTCATATATTGTTGGTTTTTTACTAGAGTGAATGCGTCAAAAGCTACAATAAATTATACCAAGAGATGTCCATTTGACATTCATAATTTATCCTTTAAGTACTTACATATCCAGTAAAAAATAAAAAGAATAAAACTTACTTTCAATTGAAAAAAATTACCTAAGGATATCCCTATAAGGTTACTTAGACAACAAAGAATGATTTAATTTCCAAAGTATAGCTCCAAAGGATTCTATGTATAATTGCTAGGATCTAACAAAAGAGAACAATGATATAAGTAGAGGAACAATAATTAAGATTATTTTCCATAATTTCCTATTTTAATTTGTGTCTTGACATTCTACTGTAATATATAAATAAAATTGAAAATGATCAAATAATAGCCACTTAACAAAAAATAATATATACCTAATTTAAACACATCTTGATAAATAATTAGTGATACCATACAAAACAAATTTAATAACAACATCATGCAATGACTTTGATTACTTTGTGTTTATAAGAACTTCATTTCATTAAAAAATTATATAATTCTTAATCATAAAACTAAATCTTAATTATTTTATAAAATACATAACTCATGTCAATCTATTTGAGAGAAAGAAATATTATCAATATAAATAATAATTTATTCAATAGGCTCATAACATTAATAGGTAGTTCACCCTTGTCTAAATACATTCTTGATAGAATAATTGAGAAACCTAAATATTATTGTTATTATTGTTAAATTTTACTATGTTTATCTACTTACATATCTAATTAACTTGTAGATGCTATCATTTACAAGTATTTGGATATTAACCACAATGTTTAGAGATACAAGGTTTAATACTTAAGTCAAGCAATAACTCAATCATAAAAGATGAATGAAAGGAAGAGAAACATATTCTCATATTCATTGACTAAATAGAACAATGATAATTACAATAAATTTTTTTTAAAGAATATTTTTTTAATAGATGAATTTGAACTAAGAACTTAATTAAGGTAAGATGTTATGTGCACTTTTTAAACAAATTATGACTTTCTTTTAAAGTGTGGTAATGGGTACTTTGCACCTTTAATAAATATATTAGAAGTAAATTTTAACTTTCAAGTGAAAATTGGAAAAATATATACCAGACACTTTTATTTCATTCTATGCATGCTAGTGTTTAACTTCTTTTCACTACTAACTAAATCTTATAAGGATTGAAAATTTCCTCATATATTCTAGTATTTATTCCATAAGGATACACAGCATCATGCAATGACTATGATTACTTTGTATTTATAAGAACTTCATTTCATTAAAAAATTATATAATTCTTAATCCTAAAACTAAATCTTAATTATTTCATAAAATACACAACTCATGTTAATCTATTTTAGAGAAAGAAATATTATCAATATAAATAATAATTTATTCAATAGGCTCATAACATTAATAGGTAGTTCACCCTTGTCTAAATACATTCTTAATAGAATAATTGAGGAACCTAAATATTCTTGTTATTATTGTTAAATTTTACTATGTTTATCTACTTATATATCTAATTAACTTGTAGATGCTATCATTTACAGGTATATGGATATTAACCACAATGTTTAGAGATACAAGGTTTAATACTTAAGCAATAACTCAATCGTAAAAGATGAATGAAAGGAAGAGAAACATATTCTCATGTTTATTGACTAAATAGAACAATGATAATTACAACATAAATTCTTTAAAGAATATGTTTTTAATAGATGAATTTGAACTAAGAACTTAATTAAGGTAAGATGCTATGTGCACTTTTTAAAAAAAAATTATGACTTTCTTTTAAAGTGCGGTACTTTGCACCTTTAGGTTTAGAATTGAATTGAAATTAATAAATATATTAGAAGTAAGTTTTAACTTTCAAGTGAAAACTGGGAAAATATATACCAGACGCTTTTATTTCATTTTATGCATGCTAGTGTTTAACTTAGTTTTATCTATATACCGTATCTCATGTGAGGATTAAAATGTTTAAATCATAGGCCGCTCCTAAATTTGAATCATAGGCCTTTTCAACGGACAAGTGAAGGAAAAGAAAAAAGCAAACGGCTATATTTGTGCCTATACATAGGCCCTATGGCGCATTGCATTGATCATGTGAAGGAGGAGAGGCTGGGTTGGGCTGTGTAGAGCATATTTGAGTACTTGAACGGAATCAAAGTGGAGGATGATATTCTGTCAGCGAAGGTTTCGAGCAGCCATGAATGGCGGGTGGCTTATGAGTGAGGGGAACCAGGCTGAGAAATCGATACAAAGCAGCACCAGCATTCATTTTTGGGTGGGTGTGCAGGTAACAGAAGTTATGGGAACATGCAGGAGAGTGGGCAGGAGGCACGGCCGCTGCGGCATTTCTTGGATGATTGGCCTTGATCAGATACGGAGGAAACTTCAAGATCGAAATAGAATAACAACTCGTCTACCATCCAGTTTTCCATATCGATTCCCAGTGCCACAAACAGTTGGTCTCCTCGGGGCAAGTTATCACTTTCCCCTCTAAAATTGACAATGTCTGGGGATGGAAACGAGGAGGATCCGATTGAATATGAATATTGACGTGGAAGAACAGCATGATTGGCCTCACAGTTGGGTACCCATTTCATGGGAGAACAATCCAATGGGGATGTTGGGTCCCTTAGCAGATATGCCCTTGTAAGCAAATATGCTCTGTTCCTAGCATAGGTAATCTTTCTATCTCTCGCCTTTGCCTTGGAAATTTTCAGGAACTATCATTCTTCTTTATAATTGCAAAACGAGATTTGGCCTTGCTGTAATGCTTTTCTTCATTTTGGATCTTTTGTTTTGTAAATCTTGGCTCAAATTAGTGTAAAGAAAGAGATGATAATCATAAATCACCAAGAAGGTCACAGTCCAGGAATAGGTCACAGTAATTAGAAGAATGTGAAATTAGAAATGACTTTGATGTGCTGCGAATTGGGTTGGAGATTGTTTTCATCGTATTAATGGATTTGTACAAAGGTTGTTAGTCTTTCTCCCTTGGATAGAATCTATGTTTCCTGCAAATGATTTTCAGTCCCTGTTAACAAATTCCATAATATGCTCTGTTCCTGCAAGTCATCGGCCTAGTGAAACATAGTGCAGATTAAAAATTAATAAACATGGAATCTCATAGCAATTGACTCCTGTCTCAATGTCTCACTTCATTTGTGGCTTCATCAATGAGGAGCTTCAGAGGACTCTTTCTGATCAGACATCAAATAAGCTCACAAAGCCAAACTTATATAGAATGACTGGCAAACAGAGGGAAAGAAAATCCAAAGCGAAAAACTAAGGTTGGTAGATGATGGTACCCTGTGGACCATTAAAGTGCTCCTCACCAGTTGTACGTAGTGGACCGTTAAATGGAAACAAAAGAAAGGTTGATATTAAGAATTCTAACATATTTTGTTTTAGCAGTTTTCTGAGCTGTTGTATTAGTCCTTGGAGGAGACGCTTTGAGTTTTTCTCTCTATCTTTCGATATTTTCTTCTTCTTGGCCCACAACCAAAATGAAATGCCATAAAACAAAATACTATATTACATATCCGGTTAAAGATTAGAGGGAAAAACATCCAACAAAATCTGCTCACCAAAACTGGAAAGACATGCGCAAGAGAGCATAGGTGACTATGCAGTTTTGAGGATGAGGATCTATATGCAATCTCCATGTTGAAGTGGCAATAAAAGGCTGGTGCAAGTCACTAATGGAAAATGAAAAACCCTGAGATCTTAACAGGTGAGAATTGAGATCGCTTCTGAACTTTCTAGACATGAAAAGTCTAACCTTGGTGATGCATGCTCTGTACGCTAGGGACAATGGTTTAGGTTTAAGGAAAGAAAACAAATGGGGAAGAACTATGTGAATTTCGCTAGCAATCAATATCACAATAGAAAGAATTTGTTCTGATTTAAGAAAAGATAAAAATAGAATTAGTGCTTTTCACAATTATGATTTCTGATCACACAGTGTAATCTATGTCGTCATAAATAAAGTATAGAAAATTTGTTGGAAACTCTAGAAGATGAAACCCTCTAAGACAGAGACAACTAGGGTTTCAAAGAATGTAGAAATCTTAGAGGCACAGGCAAGTAAGGTGAGGAGAATGGTGGCAACAACTTCAAACAATTAACATTGGAAATTTCCAGTGGCAGAAAATATGAGAACACAAACATTTGCATGTTTATAGTAAATAGTAATTAGAGGGAATAGGAGGCAGAATATTGGGTTTACCTCCCTGATTTCATTGAAGCTGACAGCATAGAAGGTAAAGGCAGCGGCAGCAGCTATACTTAGAACAGGGAGTACCATCTGTGTAGGGTCAAATTCATAGCAATTGACTCCTGCTTCAATGTCTCACTTCACAACAACGTCCTCTCGATGCTTTGTTCATCGCATCATAAGCCAGAGACCATTCTATCGCTCTGGATGTGTTGTTGAAGGTTATTTTTTCATCTTCTCCTTTGCCAATTCAAGAAACTCAGTGCCATCATTTTGAGGGCATTGTCTAATGAGAAGATCCATTGTTGTGGTGAGTTGTGCTTACAAGGCAGAGGACTTGTGTACTGACAGGCACTTTCGTTAAATGGGTGGAAGTCAATTCTTGCTGTTATATTGAACTCTTACAATCTTAGATCTGATAGAGAAGTGCTCTGAGATTGCCTGCCTCCAGCTTGGTCACTACTAGAAAGAGGGCCACAATCTTTTATGCTTCACAATAACCCATAATAATGTCAAGAATCAATAAAGAGACAGTGATATTAACCTCATGGTACAACGTGCTAGAACCAAATGAAATATCTACAATATACAAATTTGAATATTTTGTTTAATCAAGAAAATGTAGGGCAGCCTTCATTTACAATGCCCTTGGCAGTGGGTCATGGTACCAAAAGGCATCCGTTTAAGTTTTATCGCCACAGACAGTAGCACTCCCATTAATGCCAATCCTGCATCCAACCCAGCTGAAAGAACATATTTATGCCTTTGCCACCAATCTTTCTTGCATCTATGAATCTCTGCCTGTCACCAGTATGGAGCTACTTTGACATCTATCTCTTGAGATGTTCGATTGCCTAAATATGAGTCCAGTTCTTTAGAGCTCTAATAAACTACAGAAAACAACAGAGAAAATCTAGTGGTGTTTGTTGAAGTTCAGTTTTATAATAAATATAGCTGAAGCTAAGACAGTATATATAATATTTTGATGAATAACAAAAAAAAAATCATGTTTTTGGCGTCATATACCAAGGTTAAAAACACAAAAGTAGGATTGTTTGCAAGTGTGGACGCTCCCACAGTGTACAATACTTAATTTGGAAAGCTAGAACATGGTTTTGATTTACCAATTCACCCAATAGAATATAAAAATCTCACAAACAAAATATAGTCTAAAAACGCGTTTGATACCAGTAGTAACAGAAATCTGATTTAAATCCGAGTTCAACAAAATTTTAAATTATGGTTACAAAACCCCGTGAAACCATATTTCAACAGTATCATATCATACTTGGCGATAAACATGCAGATCATTATATTGTTTTGATGAGCTAATCTTTGAAACATAAATAGAACCTGCAAAGGTTTTTGATTATATAGGTATAATTCTACAAAGTAATATGTGCTACTATTATATAGGAGATGTCTTAGCCTTAGGTTCTTCTCATTCCAACAGTTAGGTAATGTATCAGCTTTTGTGTTGACCATGTAATCACATGCTTAGATTAGGAGGCTTCAAATTCCCTTGCACAATTTATAAAAAGATATTTTAGTAAATATATAATCAAACTGCCCCACTCTGAAATAGTTGCATTGAATCAATCGTCTTGCAACAGTATTAATGCAGTTCAGTTGTCAAAGCTCATTTTTGACTACGAATCCATAGTCTATTACTCATTAGTATTAAGGTTGCTTACCTAATATCAGCTTTCAATATTACCTCCTATATTGAATGCTTGATGCTTATCTCTGATCATTGTCTAAGAGTGGCTTCTAAAGAGGCTAAACAAAGTATTGAGCGATCTGTAGCTGGGTTCCATGGAAGATGATGCTTAAAATAATGCAATTTTTTTTTGGAGACTGGAGCTGGGAAACTTATGGAATTTTGAGTAACATCAACACCTGCAATGATTTGGGTCTTATTCCTGCTGTCTCCTCTGTTATGAACTGATTTTTACAAATTGAAAAAGGAGTGGGATCCTAAGGATGCAATCTTATGGAGGGCTTTCAGGATCTAATTTTGAGGATTAGGAGGTCCTATGGAAAAATAGAAACAAAATGCTACAGTATTAATAAGAATATTTTCTGAAAAATAGCAGTCTCTACTTTTCAGGATGTGAATTTAAGTTGGTCGAAAAGGTGGAGAGTTATAAATTTACCAACCAGCTTAGACCACAATCTATGAGACTACCAGCTTCCATAAATTTTGGAGCTTAAAATATTAAGCATAAACTAAACTAGAAATTTCATAACATCACGTTAAAATAATCTTAGAAAATCTTAATAGCACCCACTGAATGTAGAAATATCAGATGGGTGTGCCCCTAAACTCACATCTCCAGCTTCAATAGATAATATGTCTGGTAATCATTTTTGGGGTTTGTTCTCAAACGATTTCTTCCTGTCCTGGACTATCATGTAGGTCAGGGTTTCTTGATGCATTCTTTCATGCTAAAAACCCTAGGGAATATGGATACTAGGGAATATGAATTTTGAGTAACCTTTGCTATTATGGATTGATAATATTTTACAGACTGAAGAGGACGGAGGCTTATGTTCGGTTTTGGAATCCAACTTCTAACACTTAAAAGTTCTCTTATGGTATAGAATAGAGTGAAGGGATCTTAGGGCATAATATAGTCCAGAATTTTAGAACCTCTGTGCATACTTTCATGTGTCACATCTGAGTACTCAGTAGAGTATTCTTCATACTTTGGCATAGGCTTAAAACCAGGAAATGGGTACTCTGCCAGCCATCATCCATGCTTATCATAATCCAAGATCTTGTGGTACTCTGCTTCTGTCATTACTCTGCAACCCACCCACTTGCAAAATGCTTCAGCCTATGCAAGGCTTACATACACAGCTTCCTCAACCACTTCACTCCAATGGCCATGAATATAATACTCACTGCCCACAAATCCATTCTCAGAGAAGAAAGTGTAGTCCTCCTATTTTCAGAGGCTCCTGATTTTGCAGCCTCCATTAATAATGAAGGCTAAAGATTCCTTAATAGAAACAGGCAATGGCTCAGAAACTCTTGTATGAAAGTGTAGTCCTCGTATTTTCAGAGGCTCCTGGTTTTGTAGCCTCCATTAATAATGAAAAAACCCTCGTATCCGTATTCTTTTTCTTCTGACATAGTCGATCACAACTTCCTTTGAAGGCCATGTTAAGATGTGAATTAAGATGACATGGAAAAAAATTAAGATGATGTGTAGTTTGAATGTGAACAGGGTGTAGCAATACAGATAAAATGACAATGCATATGAATAGGGAGAAATGTTAATCGTAGTGTGTTTGAATGATGTTGTCCAACTCTAATTGGCTTTGCTGAGGAAAATGTTTATCAATTTAGTGAATATATTAAATTTTGATTTTTGTATAATATTTTCTGTAAAATGCAATAGGTTTTCAAAGAAATATGATAATTTAATTTGAAGACAATATGATTAGCATATGTGTTTTCAAGTTTCTGCATTCTAATATCTGTTAAATTTGTCTCTATTTCATCTCTATTGCTTTCAATTGTTTTTTTAATGTCATTAACTTTAATATTTTTTGTTGTCTTTATTTTCACATTAAAAACAGTGTAACTATTTTTGGACAGCCTGTCTGTTTGATTAAAAACTTTGATTAGCTAGAGTTAGGTTGAAAAGTTTCATTATAGAATTTGTTGGTTTGGTTCAACTAGTCTAATGAGATTTTTTAATTGTGAAATAATGTCATTGATGTGTGGTTTCATTATTGATGGTAAGAAGTGAACCATTTGATTATTTGTTACATGGTGATTTTCAATGCATTGAATAGTTAGAATAGATAATTAGTGGTAAAGGTAAAATGGGAATTATATACATAGAATTCATTGAAAATATATATTATGTAATGAAAAATGTTGACATTTAGAATCATATTTTAATTAAAATAAAAATTTAATATCTATAAAATATTTCATTTTGTATGGTAATTATAAGTAACAGATTATTTTATATATAATTAAAAAATTCTTGATTTTCTTAGATAAAAAATATAGTCAAGGAGTGCTATCATTTAAAAGATGTCCATATTACTTCTAAATAGAATTATTGTACTAATGAATACCTAAATTTCTTGTAAACATGTCACTTTACAACTATAATTAATAAAAATATATATTACTTTTTTGGAGGGTAGAAATACCTCTCCACAAACTCTTAAGGATGACCATGGACATCCTTCAAGAATTCTTTCTTGTTCCTTTTTATGTTATTTTTTAGTTTTTATTTTTTAATTCAATTGAATAATTTAAAAATCAATTAATTAAAGTAGTTTAATTATTACTAATTAAATAATTGTAAATAGGTGGAGGGGGAGGGAGAGGATGAGTGGGAGTGGGTGTGGAGGTGGAGGGTGAGGGGGAGTGGGAGGGGGAGTGAGACTGGAGTGGAGTGGGAGTGGAGTGGAGGGGGAGGCAAAGTGGGAGTGGAGTGGAAGGAGGGGGGGGGGGGAGGAGTGGGTGTGGAGGGGGAGTGTAGGGGGAGGAAGTGCGAGTGGGAGAGGGAGAGGGACTGCAGGGGGAGGGGGTGGCCATGGGAGTGGGAGTGGAGGGGGAAGGGGGAGGAGAGGGGGAGTGTTGTGGGAGGGGGACTGGGAGGGGGCGGAGAGTGGGAGGGGAGGGCGTGGCCGTGGGAGTGGATGGGGAAGGGGGAGTGGGAGAGGAAGTGGGAGTGGGAGTGGAGTGGAAGGGGAGGTGAAGTGGAAGTGGAGTGGAGTGGGAGGGGAGTTGAAAGGGAGTGGGTGTGGAGGGGGAGGGGAGGGGAGGGGTGGGGTAGCGGGTGTGGAGTGGGAGGGAAATTGAAGGGGAGTGGGTGTGGAGGGGGAAGGGAGGGGAGGGGGAGGGGGTGTGGAGTGGGAGGGGGGGGGGAGTGGAGTGGGCGGGGAGTTGAAAGGGAGTGGGTGTGGAGGGGGAGGGGAGTGGGAGGGTAGTTGAAGGGGAGTGGGTGTGCAGGGGGAGGGGGTGTGGAGTGGGAGGGCAGTTGAAGGGGAGTGGCATGGGAGTTGAAAGGGAGTGGGTGTGGAGGGGGTGTGGAGTGGGAGGGCAGTTGAAGGGGAGTGGGTGTGGACGGGAAGGGGAGGGGGAGGGGGAGGGGGTGTGGAGTGGGAGGGCAGTTGAAGGGGAGTGGGTGTGGAGGGGAAGGGGAGGGGGAGGGCAGTGGGAGGGGGGGGGAGGGGAGTTGGGAGGGGAGGGGGATTAGGAGTGGAGTGGGAGGGGAGTTGAAAGGGAGGGGGAGAGGAAGTGGGAGTGGGAGTGGAGTGGGGGGGACGCAGTTGAAGGGGAGTGGGTGTGGGTGGTGACGGGGGGATTAGGAGTGGAGTGGGAGGGGAGTTGAAAGGGAGTGGGAGTGGGAGTGGGATTAGGAGTGGAGTGGGAGGGGAGTTGAAAGGGAGTGGGTGTGGAGTGGGAGTGGAGGGGGACGGGGACGGGGAGTAGGAGGGGAGGGTGTGGCTATGGGAGTGGAGGGGGAAGGGGGAGGAGAGCAAGAGGGGGAGACGAAGTGGGAGTGGGAGTGGGAGTGGAGTGGAAGGGGAGGTGAAGGGGGAGGAGAGTGGAGGGGGAGGGGGGAGGGGGAGGGGAATTAGGAGTGGAGTGGGAGGGGAGTTGAAAGGGAGTGGGTGTGGAGGGGGAGTGGTAGGGAGAGAGTAAGTGGGAGTGGGAGTAGAGTGGGGGGGGGGGGGGCAGTTGAAGGGGAGTGGGAGGGGGAGTGGAGTGGGAGGGCAGTTGAAGGGGAGTGGGTGTGGAGTGGAGGGGGAGGTGAGGGCGTGGCCGTGGGAGTGGGAGTGGGAGTGGAGGGGGAAGGGGGAGGAGAGGGGGAGGGGGAGAGGAAGTGGGAGTGGGAGTGGAGTCGAAGGGGAGGTGAAGGGGGAGGAGAGTGGAGGGGGAGGCAAAGTGGGGGAGGGGGAGGGGGAGTTGCGTGGGAGGGGGAATAGGAGTGGAGTGGGAGGGGAGTTGAAAGGGAGTGGGTGTGGAGGGGGAGAGGAAGTGGGAGTGGGGGGGGGGCAGTTGAAGGGGAGTGGGTGTGGGGGGGGAGGGGAGTGGGAGGGGGTGTGGAGTGGGAGGGTAGTTGAAGGGGAGTGGGTGTGGAGGAGGAGGGGGTGTGGAGTGGGAGGGTAGTTGAAGGGGAGTTGGAGGGTAGTGGGGAGTGGAGTGGGAGGGCAGTTGAAGGGGAGTGGGTGTGGAGGGGGACTCGGAGGTGAGGGGAGTGGGAGGAGAGGGCATGGGCATGGGAGTGGGAGGGGGAGATGAAGTCAGAGTGGGAGTGGGAGTGGAGTGGAGGGGTAGGTGAAGTGGGAGTGGAGTGGAAGTGGGAGGGGGAGGCAAAGTGGGGGAGGGGGAGGGGGATTAGGAGTGGAGTGGGAGGGGAGTTGAAAGGGAGTGGGTGTGGAGGGGGAGTGGTAGGGGGAGAGTAAGTGGGAGTGGGAGTAGAGTGGGGGGGGGGGCAGTTGAAGGGGAGTGGGAGGGCAGTTGAAGGGGAGTGGGTGTGGAGGGGGAGTGGTAGGGGGAGTGGAGTGGGAGGGTAGTTAAAGGGGAGTGGGTGTGGAGTGGAGGGGGAGGTGAGGGTGTGGCCGTGGGAGTGGGAATGAGAGTGGAGGGGGAAGGGGGAGGAGAGGGGAATGAGGATGGGGAGAGGAAGTGGGAGTGGGAGTGGAGTGGAAGGGGAGGTGAAGGGGGAGGAGAGTGGAGGGGGAGGGGGAATAGGAGTGGAGTGGGAGGGGAGTTGAAAGGGAGTGGGTGTGGAGGGGGAGAGGAAGTGGGAGTGGGAGTGGAGTGGGGGGGCAGTTGAAGGGGAGTGGGTGTGGAGGGGGAGCGGAGTGAGAGGGGGTGTGGAGTGGGAGGGCAGTTTGAAGGGGAGTGGGTGTCGAGGGGGAGGGGAGGGGGAGGGGGTGTGGAGTGGGAGGGTAGTTGAAGGGGAGTTGGAGGGCAGTGGGGAGTGGAGTGGGAGGGTAGTTGAAGGGGAGTGGGTGTGCAGGGGGACTGGGAGGTGGGGGGGGTGGGAGGGGAAGAGGAAGTCAAAGTGGGACTAGAGGGGGAGGGGGAGAGGAAGTTGGAGGGGAAGGGGGAGTGGGAGTGGAGTGGAGGGGGAGGGGGCATGGAGTGGAGTGGGAGTTGAAGGGGAGTGGGAGGGGGCATGGAGTGGGAGGGCAATTGAAGGGGAGTGGGTGTGGAGGGGGAGGGGGAGGGGTAGTGGAGTGGGACAGTAGTTGAAGGGGAGTGGGGGTGGAGGGGGAGTGGGAGAGTAGGAGGGCATGGGAGTGAGAGTGGGAGTGGAGGGGGGAGGGGGAGGGATTGGGAGTGGGAGTGGGAGAGGAAGTAGAGGGGGAAGGGAAGGGGGAGGGGGAGGGGGAGGGGGAGCGGGAGTGGGAGGGGGAGAGGAAGTGGAAGGGGTAGAGGAGTGGGAGTGGAGTGGAGGGGGAGGTGAAGTGGGAGTGGAGTGGACGGGGAGGCAAAGTGGGGGAGGGGTAGGGGGAGTGGGAGGGGAGGGCATGTGGGACGGGGAGTGGGAGGGGAGGGTGTGGGTGTGGGCATGGGAGTGGGAGTGGAGGGGGAAGGGGGAGGAGAGGGGGAGGGGGAGGAGGAGAGGGAGTGGGAGTGGAGTGGAAGGGGAGGTGAAGGGGGAGGAGAGTGGACGGGGAGGCAAAGTGGGGGAGGGGGAGGGGGAGTGCCGTGGGAGGGGGAATAGGAGTGGAGTGGGAGTGGGTGTGGAGGGGGAGAGGAAGTGGGAGTGGGAGTGGGAGTGGAGTGGGGGGGCAGTTGAAGGGGAGTGGGTGTGGAGGGGGAGGGGGTGTGGAGTGGGAGGGTAGTTGAAGGGGAGTTGGAGGGCAGTGGGGAGTGGAGTGGGAGGGCAGTTGAAGGGGAGTGGGTGTGGAGGGGGACTGGGAGGTGGAGGGAGTGGGAGGAGAGGGCATGGGTGTGGGAGTGGGAGGGGGAGAGGAAGTCATAGTGGGAGTGGATGGGGAGGGGGAGAGGAAGTCAGAGGGGAAGGGGGAGTGGGAGTGGAGTGGAGGGGGAGGTGAAGTGGGAGTGGAGTGGAGGGGGAGGCAAAGTGGGGGAGGGGAAGGGGGATTAGGAGTGGAGTGGGAGGGGAGTTGAAAGGGAGTGGATGTGGAGGGGGTGTGGTAGGGGGAGAGGAAGTGGGAGTGGGAGTAGAGTGGGGGGGGAAATTGAAGGGGAGTGGGAGGGGGTGTGGAGTGGGAGTAGAGTGGGGGGGGCAATTGAAGGGGAGTGGGAGGGGGTGTGGAGTGGGAGAGTAGTTGAAGGGGAGTGGGTGTGGAGGGGGAGTGGAGTGGGAGGGCAGTGGGGAGTGGAGTGGGAGGGTAGTTGAAGGGGAGTGGGTGTGGAGGGGGAGTGGATTGGGAGTGGGAGTGGGAGAGTAGGAGGGCATGGGAGTGAGAGTGGGAGTGGAGGGGGGAGGGGGGGGGAGTGGGAGAGGAAGTAGAGGGGGAGGGGGAGGGGGAGGGGGAGAGGGAGGGGGAGGGGGAGAGGAAGTGGGAGGGGGAGGTGAAGTGGGAGTGGAGTGGAGGGGGAGGCAAAGTGGGGGAGGGGGAGTGCAGTGGGAGGTGGATTGGGAGTGGAGTAGGAGGGTAGTTGAAGGGGAGTGGGTGTGGAGGGGGAGGGGAGTGGGAGGGGGTGTGGAGGGGGAGGGGAGTTAAAGGGGAGTGCATTGGAGGGGGAGTGGGAAGGGGAGTGGAGTGGGAGTGCAATGGGGAGTGGAGTTGGAGGGTAGTTTAAGGGGAGTGGGTGTGGAGGGGGAGTGGGAGGGGGAGTGGAATGGGAGAGGAGAGGGTGTGGGAGTGGGAGAGTGGGAGGGGAGGGAGTGGAAGTGGGAGTGGGAAGGGGAGGGGGAGGGTGAGTGGAGTAGGAGGGAAGTTGAAGGGGAGTGGGTGTGGAGGGGGGGTGGGAGGGGGAGTGGAGTGGGAGGACAGTGGGGAGTGGAGTGGGAGGGCAGTTGAAGGGGAGTGAGTGTGAAGGGCGAGTGGGAGGGGGGAGTGGATTGGGAGAGGAGAGGATGTGGAGGGGGAGTGGGAGTGGGAAAGGGAGAGGAAGTGAGAGTGGAGTGGAGGGGGAGACAAAGTGGGACTGGAGGGGGAGACAAAGTGGGAGAGGAGTGGAGGGGGAGGCAAAGAGGGAGTAGCAGTGAGAGTGGGAGGAGGAGCGGGAGAGAAAGTGGGAGGGGTAGGGGGAGTGGGAGGTGAAGTGGGGTGGAGGGGGAGGCAAAGTGGGGTAGGGGGAGTGCCGTGGGAGGGGGATTGGGAGTGGAGTGGGAGGGCAGTTGAAGGGGAGTGGGTGTGGAGGGGGGGGGGGAGTGGGAGGGCAGTTGAAGGGGAGTGGGTTGGAGGGGGAGTGGGAGGGGGAGTGGAGTGGGAGTGCAGTGGAGTGGGAGTGGGAGGGGGTGTGGAGTGGGAGAGCAGTTGAAGGGGAGTCGGTGTGGACGGGGGGGGGAGTGGGAGGGCAGTTGAAGGGGAGTGGGTTGGAGGGGGAGTGGGAGGGGGAGTGGGGTGGGAGTGCAGTGGGGAGTGGAGTGGGAGGGTAATTGAAGGGGAGTGGGTGTGGAGGGGGAGTGGATTGGTAGTGGAATGGGAGAGGAGAGGGTGTGGGAGTGGGAGAGTGGGAGGGGAGGGCGTGGGAGTGGGAGTGGGAGGGTAGTTGAAGGGGAGTGGGTGTAGAGGGGGGGTGGGAGGGGGAGTGGAGTGGGAGGGCAGTTGAAGGGGAGTGAGTGTGGAGGGGGAGTGGGAGGGGAAGTGGATTGGGATAGGAGAGGGTGTAGAGGGGGAGTGGGTGTGGGAAAGGTAGAGGAAGTGGGAGTGGAGTGGAGGGGGAGGCATAATGGGAGTAGAGGGGGAGTAGAGTGAAGGGGGAGGCAAAGTGGGACTAGAGGGGGAGTGGAGTGGAGGGGGAGACAAAGTGGGAGAGGAGTGGAGGGGGATGGGGAGAGGAAGTGGGAGGGGGAGTTGGAGTGGGAGTGGAGTGGGTGGAAAAGTGGGAGTGGGAGTGGAGTTGAAGGGGAGTGGGCATGAGAGTGGATTGGAGTGGAGTGGAGTGGGAGTAGGAAGGGTTTGGGAGTGGAGTGGGAGGGGATTTGAAGGGGAGTGGGTGTGGAGGGGGAGTGGGAGTGGGGGGGACAAGAAGTGGCATCGGGAGGGGGAGGGTGAGTGGGAGTGGAGTGGAGGGGGAAAGGGAGGTGAAGTGGGATTGGAGGGGGAGTGGCATGGAGGGGGAGGTAAATTGGGAGAGGAGTGGAGGGGGAGGTGAAGAAGGGGCGAGAGAAAGAGTGGGAGGAGGAGGGGGGTGTGGAGGTAGAGTGGGAGGGGGATTGGGAGTGGAGGAGGAGGGGGAGGTGGAGGCAAAGTGGGAGGGGGAGTGGGAGTGGAGGAGGAGGGGGAGGTGGAGGCAAAGTGGGAGGGGGAGTGGGAGTGGAGGAGGAGGGGGAGTGGATTGGAGGGGGAGGCGAAGTGGGAGAGGGAGGGGGTGGAAAAGTGGGAGCGAGAGGAGGTGGTGAAGTGGGAGGTGGAGTGCGAGTGGGAGTGGGAGAGGAGGGGGAGGAGGGAGTTGAAGGGGAGTGGGAGTGGGACATTTTTGTTGTTATGTGAGTCACATTAGCTCATTTTGAGGGTCTTGACTTCATATTGAAAATCCAACATTTGTTTCCTTGATCTTGGAGCTTTCATAATGGATTTGTCATGTTAGCTTTATTGTGGGTTTCATAGACATGCACAAAAATAATCAATATACTTTTGTATTCTTTCTTTGTATAATAAAAATGACTTCTGTTTTGTTTCATAATATGGCCTAAAGGTTTTACTTGCAAAAATATCATGGTTTATTTTATATCAAACACTTATCTCATGTTACACTACCAAAGTTCTCATTCATTAGCATGGAAGCAACAATAATAATTGAAATTATGATTTAGAATTACCATTAACTCATTTGTTCCAACATATATACACCCTTCTTCCAGTTTCTTTGTAAGCATTGTGTTGATTATATCACTCACTGTCATGAAGATCATGCTCCTACCCTCATATTTATCAATGACCTTCATTCATTATTATATATACTATAAAGACCATCACTATAGCATTTGGATATCTCCATTTTATTCTATTTTATGGATAGTTATTTATATCTCTCATGTTATATTGTGTTATTAAGAGTACTTTGCTTTTATAGCATCAAGCATTTTGATCCCTTTTTTCTCATTGTGGAAGAAACTTATAAAAAATTTGTATCTTTATTTGTGTTGCTCATACCAAGGTTGTAATTCACTGATAAAAAGCATTGTCATACCATTTTGATTTTGTGAATATCTTTGTCTAGGATAGTAACATGAGTGCTCATTTTATCCTATCAACATCATGTTTTTCTTACATTGAAAGTTGATCTCTCTCTCTCTTTCTCTCTCTCTGTCTCTCTCTGTCTCTGTCTCTCTCTCTCTCTCTCTCTCTCTCATGTTGAAGATGATATCTCTCTGGCATATTGTCTTTAAAATTATAACAATAGGAATAAGATCCTTTATTTGTAGAAAATGTCTAATCATGAAAAATGGATTGTACCTCTCTATTATTTTCTATTATGTTATGTATCTTATCATTATTTTCTCATACTGGAACTTTCTTTTATAGTTACTTGATATCAGACATCTCTTATAACATATATCTTCTTTCCATAAGCTCTTCTAATCTCATGTTGTATCTAGATTAAGATGTTTTATGTGAAGGCCATCTGCATCTAGTTACACATTCCTAACATGATTTGATTTTGTTTGTATATATGGAAAGTGAAACATTTGAATATAAGGTATGGTTTTTTGATAAACTTTGCACTCACAATTATATATATATATATATATATATATATATATATATATATATATATATATATATATATATATATATATATATATAAGTAAAATTTTGCACTAGAGTGGACTAAATTACTCCATGTATGGTCTACCTCTAATTAACACCTTCTAATTTTATCTTACCATGCAAATCCTCTTCTTATATTTCACAAATCTCTTGTCCCATTAATATTGGAGATATGTTGTCCTTACTCCATGTTAACATCTAATCCTTTCTAATAATTTTTGATGTTTTACAACTCCATATTTCTCTACCCAATGGATACTCATGCAATACTCCCTTCATAGTTGTGGATTCTTTAATCATTTAAACTTATTAAATTTCAATAGGACAACTTACTACAATCACAAAGATACTTAAAACTCCAAGATGTATATAAAACTTGGATTAAACTAACCCCTTCAATGGGAACCAAGATCAACTCAAAACCATTTTTTTACCTATGTCTAGACTGTCCTCATCCATGGTGGGATAGATCATCATATAATAACACTAATGCAGAGCCTAAGGGCCCAAAAGGCTCATGCACCATTAAAGGTTTCTTCCCTCACTTAACCCACACTAACTCCATTTTCTGATTTATTTTCATTTGACTGATCCACCTGACTAACTCTGAGTGCATCTCCTTCTTAGGACTGGTTCCCATCAATGTATAGACTCTTTTGCTTCTACTTTTTCCACTATGATAGTCACTCTTTTATCTCATTCTAGTATCATTCTAATACTTCTTAATACATCCTTAGTTTCATCCAACAATGGTTCTTACAACACTAAGGACATACTCCTAACACTGATCACTACTTCATGCCATAAGTATCTATGTTCTCCCATTTACTATCTTATTCCTACCCTTAACCATTTCACTTAGGAATCATTTTTTTGAACCCTTTATCCCTTGTCACCAGCTCCCTAGACTCTTCTAGTCTTCCTTGGGCTCTGTCCACTCACTCTCTGGTGCAGAGTCCACAACTAGAAGTGTAGTCTATTGGTCTACCCTTTCCACAATTGATTGGTGACACCAAATTTTGTAAGCATTCAGTAGGATGTTAGAACTTCCTTCAAATACCTTCAAGTCCTCGAAGCCCTTCAACCAAGGTGATTCCCTCCTAACCTATCAACTTCAAGTCTTTAATGCTTTTAGAGACAAACTCCCTAAACAAGTCCCAACATGAACTATTGGTTCAACCCAAATCTCAGACTTCTCATGAGATTTTTAACCCTACAATACAACCCAAAGGATGGAAATTCAATAATTACTTAGGTTGTACAAGACCCCAACATAGAAATATGAATTTTAGGCCTTAATTCTATTAGTTCTCCAAACTGTGTTTCTTCTCTCACTTAGGAAATGAGTATGGGACCAAGCCTACTCCATGATAATTTTAAGATCCTTATACATGACCCTTACCATCCCAAAGTATCAGACACCAACTCTACTCCTGCACCCTCAAACTATCACAAAAACACTCTAGCCTAATTGATCATGTTAGACTAGGACTAGATGAAATTGTTTAAAGATGGGCACATAGGTTCGATGAAGACACTTGGAGATCTCCTTTAGACTTAAAATGATTGGAAGCATTCATAAACTTGGACCCACAACCCCTTTGGAGTGTTTATGTATGCACTTTGTCTTTCACGGGCATCAACATAGAAGCAACAAGCAAACTCCCACACACTTGAGCCACTAGAATCCATAAATACATTGCCTTAACTTGTATTTCACCAAGAGACATTCAATTCTACTTCTGAAAACACAAATTGGGGCCACATCTTGATGATAGACTAAAATTATGAGGGTTTTAGAGCTGCAGTGAAACAAATGCCTCTAACTTATACAATGAACTTCAATTTAAGTCAGACCAAATTCATTAGAGACTAGATTCATTAGACAATGCATCCATGGAAATTTATTAGGTTATTCATTCCATACATGTTTGTACACTGAAATTTTTCTCAGAAAAGTATGTTTTATTCTTCAAATTTTGCTTTAGATTATGTAACATTAGAATCTCTCGATCTGATAGACTTCCCCATCCTAAATAAACCTTCTTCAACAACTCTAGCCAATTCAAGGATGGTTGAGACCAGTGTAAACATAAAGGCAATTGCTCGAGCAACTTTGAAAAGTTGCTTGAACAACATTTGACAACATTGACAATATTTTCTCAATTGTTGACCGGTGTGTTACTAGTGTATCCTACCAAGTTGGGAAGGACCCAAAAAATCTAGGAAAGGTGAAAACATGTGTAGAAATCCCTTGCAACTTACAAAAGATTGAAAAACATAGAAATATCCTAAAGGAATCTAAGCCAAGTTTTAGTGAACTAAGGAGTCTTATGATTTATAAATGCACCAAAAGATCCTTGTCCACACAAGATGGGTCAAATATACACACACTAGGATAGTGCAAAGACTCATCCTTTATTACAATATAAATGAAGACCAAAACATCAAAATAAATCAGAAGACTTAGGTTCCCTGCACCATGCTTCCCAAGATTGAAAGAACTCAAGTCCTATTGAGTTGGATATCAGAAAATGTGAATCCTATTTTCTCAATGACCTCCTTTGTCAGCCAAGTAGCATATTCCTCCAGTGTCTTTTTCTTCCATTGAACCAGATATTCATAGTATGTCTTCCTCTGAGTCTATTTGAACACCCTTTATTCCAAGATGCATTCAATCTCCAAAGGAGGGGACTTAGGAAGATCCTTCAACAATTCCTTTTGCTAAGAGCTTGACTCACCTACAACAAAAACATCATCTACAGTACCCCTATAAGCATAGAGGTCAGCAACATTAAAAATAGGAGATAAATGAATGGGGGAAGGAAAATCAATTTGGAAAGCATTTGAACCACATTTCTTAAGGATCTTGTAAGGCCCAATTTTCTTCACCATCAACTTAGTATACTTCTCCTTGGGCATCCTTTCCTTATTTGAGTGGACCATGACCAAGTCACCAATCTAGAAATGTAACTCCTATCTCCTCGTTTCTGCATGTTCCTTACATTTGGAAAAGGTATGGTGTAATTGTGACTAAACTTGCTCATGAATATCCTTCATTACTTCCATAAAACCCTCTACTAAAGCACTAGGCTTCTCCATGTCACTGACGTCTCTCAATTCCAAGACACCCCTTGGGTCACACCATAAACAATGTGAAAAGGAGTTCTCCCTGTACTTTTGTTAGCAAAGTCATTATAAGAGAATTCTTCATGTGCTAGAATGGAGTCCCAACTTGAACTATGCTCTTGTGTAAGGAAAATCAACAAATTTCCAAGTGACCTATTAATCACTTCAATTTTTCCATAAGATTGAGGGTGATATGTTGATAACAAACATATATTTGGACCCAACTGTCTCCACATGATCTTGCAAAAGTGGGCAAGGAACTTAGGGTCCCTATCTGAGATGATAGATAATAGGAAACCATGTAATCTGAGAACTTCCTTATAGAACAACCCTGCAACATGAGAGGCATCACATGTGGTCCTACATGAGATAAAATGGGTCATTTTAGAGAATCTATCTACAACCACAAAAACACTATCATGGCCATCCTTTTTCTTGGGAAGTCCATGCTAATAGAGTCCCAAGGTTTGGATGGAATAGGTAATGGAGTATAAAGCCCTACATTAAAAGTATGACCCTTACATCTCTAACAAACCAAACAAGTTTCAACAAATCTCCTAACATTAGTTTGCAACCATGGCCAAAAGTAAAACCTCCTGACCAACTCCAATGTTTTATCCACCCCAAAATGCCCTGCAAGACTACCATAATGCTTATCCTTGGTAATATTTTCTCTCATAGAACCTTTTGGTACACAAAGAAACCCTCCTTTAAACAAAAGACCATCTTGGACTAGAAATTAAGAGAATTCAGTATGGTACCTTTTAGTCATATCTACACAAACCTGATAAATTTCCTTAAAGTCCTCATCATCTACATACATGTCTTTCATAACTAAGATCCCTAAACTTTCTAATTGCATAATTTGGACTGTTAGAATCCTCCTACCTAGGGCATCAATAACCTTATTAACAACACCTTTTCTATGCTTAATAGTAAAAGTATAAGATTACAAAAAATCCATCCATTTAACATGTCTATGATGAATCTTCTCTTCCCTATTAAAGAAACTAAGTGCCTGATTATCAATGAAGACAATAAACTCTTGAGACAATAAGTAGTGGAACCATTTTCTTAAGGATTGAACCATATCATAATGTTCAAGATCATAGGTGGAGTATTTTTGTTTGGCCTCATTCATTTTTTCACTAAAGAAAACAACTGGCCTTCTTTCCTGACTAAGAACACCCCCAATAGCTTTGTTACTTGCATCACATTCTACCACAAAGACTTTATGAAAATTAGGTTAAACTATGACTGGTTGCTCTGCAATTTTCCTCTGTAGGACTTCAAAGGAGTCACTAGCTTCACTAGTCTATACAAAGATACATTTCCTACCACCTTTAATTGTATTGATGATAGGAGCACAAATATGACTAAAATTTCTGATAAGTTTCCTATACAAATTACACGAGCCATGAAAAATCTTTACCTTAGATGTTGAAGTAGGTGGTGGTCAGTTGAGAATAGCCTCTACCTTGGTTGGATCCATTTTCAAACTGCCTCTTGATATTACAAATCCCAAAAATACGAGTTACTCTTGCAAGAATGAACACTTGTCAAGGTTTACCTTCAAACTTTCTGCATGGAGTTTCTTGAGGACCAAATCAATATGATCGAGATGTTCTTCCCTGCTACTACTAAAGATCAATATGTCATCTAAATATACTACCACAAACTTGTGAAGAAAAGGCTTCAAAACCTCATTCATCATGTGCATAAATGTGTTTGGGGGCATTGGATAAGCCAAAGGGCATGACTAACCATTCAAACAAACCCTCATTAGTCTTAAATGAAGACTTCCATTCATCCCCCTCTCTAATCCTTATCTGGTGATAACCACTTTTTAAATCAATTTTTGAATAGTACTTAGCCCCTCCTAGGAAATCCATAAGGTCTTCCATTCTTGGCATTGGGAATCAGTATCAAATAGTGATTCTATTGATGGCCCTAGAATCAGTGCACAATCTCCAAGTTCCCTCCTTTTTAGGTAGAAGGACTATAGGTACAACATAGGGACTTATACTTTTTCTAATGAACCCTTTCTCTGAGAGACCTTGTATTTATCTAGCCACTTCTATATATTTTTTCTCGTGTGAGTTTATAGGCATCTTTGTTAGGTAAGGTAGCCCCTAGTATTAAGTCAATACAATGACTAATTTCCCTCTTAGGTGAAAGGGACTCATTACTATTGTCTACTATAATTCCTTTGTACTTAGCTAACAAGTCAGCTACCTCCTTAGGACCAACACCCCTTAAGGTCTCATGAGATGGTGTTTATTTTCTTTGGACATTCTCCTTAGGTTTGACTACAAAAACAAAACATGGCACCTTCTCTTCCTTAAGGACTTTTAGAAATTATTTCTCCCACACCATCATGACACTACTCGTTAAGACCTTGTCCTTAGGCTCATCTGGAAAAGGTGTCATTGTGAAGTTTTCCCCACCCTTGGTCAAAGTGAACACATTACTCTTACCATCATGTTGGGCACTGGTGTGATTTTGCCAAGGTCTCCCTAAAAGGATATGGAAATCATCCATGGCTACAATATCACACATTACCTTATTCTTGTATTCTCCTATTTAAAAGCAACCCAATATTGCTCATTTATTAAGGGTTGTTGTTCTTTACTCAACTAAGAAACTTTATAAGGAGTGGGGTGTGGTGTTCTTTTCAACCCAAGTTTATTTACCATCTCTAATGAAGCCAAATTTTCAGTTGAGCTAGAGTCTATAATTACCTTGCATACCTTACCCTTGACTTTGCATGTAGTTTTGAAGATAGACTTTCTTTGAGGAGGCTCCTTGTTGATTGGAATCAAAAGGGATGTATTGAAAATTAGACATTCACCATTCTCTAGATTAGCATGCTTGGAAGAAGAGGTGGTGTGATAGGATGTGGTACTTTGGAAATCTTCTTCATGGGTCAACTGCACCCTTCTTTCCCCTTGATTGTTTGCACCAGTCTTCTCTAGACACCTAAATGATTGGTGGCCCACTTGGTTAGAAGAAAAAAAACCTACCAGTGAACACATTGGGTCCCCTTCCCCCAAATATGCCTCTATTTTTAGTCTCCAGCCTCTAAAGGTACCCCTGCTACTTGATTCAGTCTCTAACATTTGACTACTAGAATCTCCTTGACTTCTAGGGAAGGATCCTCTTCTATTGAACCTACCTCTTCCTCTAAAAGTATTTCCCCTTCCTCTATTATTTTGATCTCCCTTTCTCTTTTGGTTCACTTCAATTTTGAGATCTATCTAAAAACACTTATGCACATACTCCAATATGACCAAGGTAAGTTCATCTTGTATACTATATTTGAGACCATCTATATACCTAGCAGGTTTCTACATTCACCATTCTCTAGAAATTCCACCAACCCAAAGTTGGTCCTATCAATCTAGATTTTTCTATTTTCCTTCTTTTGCAAGGATGACCTTTTGGTCCTCAGGTTGATTGTCTTGTCCAGGATTGCTCTTATCCTCCTCAACTTCTTCCTCTAACTCTTCATGCTCTTCTCTATGTACTTTCCCTTTTAGTTTTTATAGTTCCCTTTTCATGGTTCTATTCTCTTCTCTGACTACTCTACTCTCACCCATTTGTTCCTTCACTTTCTTGGCTAGTTCCACATTAGTTATCCTCACAGGGATTTACCTTTCTACATCATCTCCTTCAAACATGATGTCTTCTTCTTTGCTTCCCAAACAAATTCTTGTTGGCTTTGATACCACTTGGTGCAAAGTGCACAACTAGTAGTGTAGTCTATTGGTCTACCCTTTGCATAATTGATTTGTGACACCAACTTATATAATCCTTCAATAGGATGCTAGAAATTCCTTCAAATACCTTCAAGTCCTTGAAGCCTTTAAACACCAAGGTGATTCCCTCCTGACATGTAAACTTCAAGTCTTCAATGCTTTTAGAGAAAAACTCACTAAAAAAGTCACAACATGGACTATTGGTTCAACCCAAATCTCAGACTTCTCCTGAGAGTTGTAACCCTATAATACACCCCTAAGGATGGAATTTAAAAAATTACTTAGGCTCTACAAGACCCCCAACATATAAATATCAGTTTTAGGCCTTGATTCTATTAGGTCTCCAAACAGTGTTTCTTCTCTCACTTAGGCAATGAATATGGGACCAAGCCTACCCCATGCTTATTTTAGGATCCTTATACATGACCCTTACCAACCCCAAAGTATCAAACACCAACTCTACTCCTACACCCTCTTGTTGGTGTTCAAAATGGACGCTTATGCTCTTAGGCTACCAATATACCCTCAGGTTGATTTTAGGATTGGTTAGTTCCAAAATGTATAAGGATCTTAGGGTAATTGGACCAACTATAGGGACAAGACTACCCTCTTCACTTCTGGCTCTGCAAAACCAAGGTGGGTACACCTAACCTAGTGAAAACTATACTTCACACACCAAACATTGGGTCTAAACAACAGATTGATAGTAAGAAAGTACTAAATGCTAACCTCACATTCATTGACTCTCCATTACTATTGGGTAACACAACCATACAACCAAAGACTTAAAGCTTAGAAAAGGTTATTGATTTTAAGATTTGGAATGTAATAGCTTCAATCAATGTATGTTAACAAGAGAAATACTCATTTAGGCTAGTGCCTCATCCATTGGCAAGATTTCTTAGACACAAAGACACAAAGACTTGAGAATATTTGAGAACTCATAGCCATAAATACAATTATCCTAATCTTTACTGCTTACAAGACATCCTTACATAGACAAGGGGAAAACTCATATCCCATTTAGAGCATTGTTTAATCCAATCCTAGATAAAAACTCAAGAATGAAGATACATACATAAAAACAATATGTAATGATCTAAAAAACTCAAAGCTTACTTGACTTGACACAAAGGAGAGATAAGAATCAGATATTTGTATTAAGTATGATGAATTCCTTCTATGTATACAATGAATCATAAGGCACCCTGCTTGCAAATTATAGCTTAGACCTACAACTTTCTTCTTTCATCAACAAACACTAAATCAAAAACTATTACAAAACCTTGGGACTAGAAACTAGGGACTATTTTTGAACTTCAAAACTGGAACCCCTACAAAAAAAATAATTCAACACTAGGTTACCCTGGAATCCTACACAAGTTAGGATGCAATAAGCTACAGATAACCAAGGTAAGGGTTAGGGTTTCCACCCACCAAACAATTCAAACAAATCAGAAATTAATACATTGAAGGGAAAACCAACCAACCCTAAGCAATCAGATCCTAAAAATAGTCTTCACTTATGGTAATTCTTCTGGAACTGTACTAAAGATCATGAAATTTTATGCAAATCCATCTAATTTGACCCCTGCAACACATCTCAAACACCTATATTCATTCTCCCCATGCAATAAAACTCCTTGCAGTCAATCATCATACTCACTAGACCACACTGCAACAATCGGCGCCACCAAACAAATCAAATCCGGCCACTAAAACATTAAAAACTAGTCCTTTCTATCGCTGAGAAACCCTCAAAAATTTGAATTCAAACTGCAACGGTCATTTGCATGGTGCTACCAATGTATCAATGGCCCACATTCAAATCTAAACTTGGTTTATATCATGACCGTTAGATGCTTTCCTTTTCTCAGGTTATGTTTTTACTTTATAAGAATCTGGCGAATATGCAACCGAAAAACCTTCACCCATTCATGAGAAATTTGAGAGCACTGCTAAATTATTTGGCTATTACATGAACATTGTTTGCCAAATCGCTAAGTCCTTAGACCCTTTTCCAAAACATCATGCGAACCAGCGAACAAAGAAAGCATTTGTAAGAACCGCCAGAACTTTATCTAAACCGCCAAAAGACTAAGAAAATTTTAATGGGCCTGCATCAAGAAGATCGACGGTTGTCTCATCTTCACATAGACCTCCAAGATTCCTTCAGATCATAAGACAACCTTCGAATGAAGAATCTTACCCTACTCTGACAACCTTCTGACACTGAAAGAGATCAACAACTGTCTTAAGTTCGCATGTGTCAGAAAAAACCCATCAGATTACGCGCCGACCATCGATGCTCTGCAAGTGTCAGAACCCACTAAACCTTGAAAAACTTGGCCCCACTGAAAACATGCCACCGCATTAATACATGGACCAATCGCAGATTGCCATTTGTGCATACATGTCACCTTGGACCCACTTGTCTGAAATGCTACGTCACAAAGAGGATCAACGGTTGGCATAAGATCGCAAGCCTTTGACAAAACCCTTGAAAAATTATGACAACCATAGGATTAAGATGGTGTCAGAAAGCCTGGGCCCAGAAAACATAAGGCTAAAAACATGGGAAATATTGAGGTACTGACTTAGGAAAAATTAAAGCACCACCGGGCTTCTAGACTTAGTAAAAAATAACCTGGGAGACTTAGGCAAATCGGCAATTATTAAAAGGGGCTCAAAAAACATTAGTCGCAAGATCGCATAACATGAAAATATCTACATGGGCTTACCATAATCAGGTGTCCTTAAAACTGGAGCATCCTTGATGGCCTTTTTTATACTTCTGAAAGATTCATCTGCTTCTTCATTCCATTCAATCTTTGCCTCTTTTTTCAACATTTTAGAGATAGGGAGATTGAGTTTTGCAAAATTTGTAACAAATCTCCTTAGAAAATTTACTTGCCCAAAGAAAGACTATATTCCTTTAACATTTCTAGGTGGTGAAAGCTTATCTATAGCCATAACCCTTTTAGGGTCAATTCTCACTCCATCCTTGGACACAATATGTCCTAAGAGCTTTCCTTCCACAACACCAAAAGAACACTTCTTTGGATTCAAATAAATCCCATACTCCAAAGCCCTAATAAAAATCTTCTCAAGATGCTCACAATGCTGATCTTCCTTTTCTAAATAGGTTGTGAGATCATCCTGATATACCACTTGAAATTTGTTTATGAAGTCTGCAAAGGCCACATCCATAGCTCTCTGAAAAGTAGCTCCTACATTTGTTAGACCAAAAGGCATTCTAACATAAACATATGTTCCCCAAGGGGTAGTGAATGTAGTCTTGAATTGTTCTGACTCCTTGACCATGACCTAATTATATCCAGAGAAACCATCCATCATGGACATTAACTCTAATCCAATAACCCTCTGTAGCATATTTTCCATATTGGGCAAACCATAATTGTCCTTCAAATAATTGACATTCAAGTTCCAAAAATCAACACATAACCTAATGTCATCATTCTTTTTTCTGACTAGAACCAAGTTTGACACCCAAGTAGAATTTCTGATGGGCTTGATGATGCCAACATCCATCATCTTTTTGAGTTCATCTTGCATTTTTGATGCCAAGGTAGGATTCACAGGCCTTAAATTTTGCATAAAAGGTTTAGTTCCTTCCTTTAATGGTATTTAATGCAGGAATAGATCCTCTCTATAGGCTTTCAAATCATCATAAGACCATGCAAAGACATGTCTAAATTTTTTGAGAAGATCAATCAGATTATTCCTAGTTCTTTGGGACAAACATTTTCCTATGTAAACATTTTTAGGTATTTGACTTGTTCCTAAATTTACTTCCTCCAAATCATTCATCTTATCAACAAATTTAGGAAAACAAGTCCTTTCTTTATCATCAAATGCCCTCTCAAGAGCAACCAATCCCCTTGGGATCCTATTTGACTTTAGTTGCAAAACTTCTTTCCCAAGAACATTTTCTTTTCCATCTTTGATGTCAACATAAGTGCTGAAATCCATCTCATGACCATCAAAATGAGATTCACACTGCACAAACCTTAGTATATCCTGATCATTAGAAAATACCTGCCAATTCTCAACATTGTCTGGGATAGAAGGCCTAGACTTACACTCAATCCTGGATATCCCTACAAAAGTAATATCCTCTAGCCTTAGTGCTATGTTTTCCAATAAGTCAGTCATCCTATTTTGTCATCTATCCACGCAATCAATACTAGAGGCATTGAAACCTTCAATTTCATCCCAAACAACATTTCTATATTGTTTCAGCCTTTGATTCTTAGATGCATACTTTGATCTAATCTGAGAAACTATTAACTTAGAGTCACCAATCACCCTAAGATGTTTGATTCCATGTTTTGATGCTTGTCTCAAACCAATCAGTAGGGCCTCATATTCAACAACATTATTTGTGCAAAGGAACAAGAGAGTGAAAGAAAACTTGAAAGTCTTGCCACTTGGGGATTTCAATAGCACTCCTACTCTGGCACCTTCCTTAGAACTTGCTCCATCAAAGTACATGGTCCATAAGACATTACGTTATGCTAGGTTATTTTCATCACCAGCCAGAAGGACAGGCTTGACCTTTTCTTGCACCTCTCTCTCCTGAACTTGGAAAGAACCAATGTCAGTGTCAACAAAACAATTCATGTTGTCCTCTTCATCCTCCTTAATCATATGTGGGGTTCTAGCTTCCCTTGAAACTTTCACACTTTCTCCTTCAATGTTAAAAGTAGCAAAAGACAAGTCACATTGAATACTTCCTCCCATAGAAGCACTCCATTTTCTAGATAATAGCATTCCATATTGAGGAGGAATGTCAACTACAAGAACACTCATAGTTAGTTGTTTGTCAGGAAATGTGGCTAATTTATAAGGCAAAGCCTTAATGGTACCAATAACTAGCACTTCTCTTGAGTCCATAGCTTGGCATCTCCCATGAGATGTATCAACCTTTAGTCCTAATGACTTCATGATCTCTGGAGGCATGACAGTGTTTGATGCTCCAGAATCAATCATGCAATTCTTCAATAATTTGCCATTTATCATAAGGGACAAGAAAAAAGGATCAACTATCCCTGATGTAGCATTTACAGCATTTGCATTCAAAAATATCTGAGGGATCTTAGAGATAATTTTTTCATTTTTACTGTCAGGTGTGTCATCTAAAGAAGCCACATGCTTATCACCTCTGTTCATTTCTTGGGCCCTTATAGAAGAGGCACCATTTACCCAATCCAAAGCTTTCACCTTGTGCTCTTCTATTCTCATCATTTCCAAAAGTGGAACTTTGATAGTTATTTGTGAAAGCAATTTAGTCATATCTATGGGAACATATGTATGGTTGCCCATGTCTTCCTTAATCATAGTGCCATCTTTATCTTCTATTTTGACAGTCAAGTCAAATTTACCTTTGTGTAGAAACTCATCATCCTTCTGAGGTATGGGAACAACTAGTTCTGATGTCTTTTCTTTACCTTGAGGTATTGCAGTAGGTCCCATCTTTTTTACTTTAACCTTACTGACAACACCAGCATCTTTCTCCTTTTCCTCATGTTGTTGTGTACTCTTTTCTGATTTCTTAATAAACATGCTACCTGGTTTACCATTTGTGCTTCCAACTGTCCTATTTCTCAAACTATAATTGCTCTTGGCTTGAGTGACCATGTCTGTAGTGATTTGAGCAATTTCCTCATTAGAGGGTCTCCTTAAGGAAACATGTTCCTCACACTTCACTGTACCACTTGCAACATCATCAAATTCTCCTTCCCCATCATCAGAGTCAACCTCATCCCATGCATGTGAAGAAGTCATTGCACAACCACTCTGATCATATTGTTCATCCTGTTCTTGATTCTCAGATAAATTCAAAGCAATAACACAATGTTCTAGACTATCAGAAGATTGACAAGTAGTACACCATGGGACATCATCATTCATGTTAACTGAATTTCTTTGCAAAGGATCAAGAATCCTATCATCATTCCTATCCCTTTTAACTAGAAAAATGGGCTTGCCATCCTTCCACTGAGTATTGTATGGGTAATTCTGCATTCTTGATTGCCCACTAAAATTACTTGAAATAGGTCGGTCATTTGTTGCAACCCTATTGTTTCTTTTTTTATTAGGCTTTAGATCCTCTAAAGCACTTAGAATCTGCTTTAGATTATCCTCCTCCTTTGGCTTAAAATTAGTAGACCTTCCCATCTCTTTCTTATTTTGCACTTGAGGCCTATAATCATCTCTTCTCCCTAATTTTCCTGATATTCTTCTATTACTTTCTATGTTGATAACCAACTTGTAAGTCTCCCCAAGATTTCTAGGGTTCTTATCCCTTAAGAGGTAACCCATCTTTGCATCAAAAGCATTTAAGTATGTCACAAGACACACTCTATCATCTAATACGATAACTTGCAGGAACCTATGCATAGCCTTTTGGAATCTTATATTAAATTCGAGGACCTCTTCATTTTGATTTTTCTTTATGTTATTGAATTCATTCAAAATAAAAACCCTCATTTGTTTTATCTCCATAATGCTCCTTGAAACAATTTTTAAATTCATTCCAAGATCCTATACTAGCATGGGGCAACCCTCTAAACCAATCCCTAGCATCCTCGGTTAGAGATTGTACAAATAAATTCATTACAACATCATCAGGCTCAACATTATAATCATCTATTACATCCATAAAAAATTTTAAATGTTCCTCACATGTGATGACATTGTTCCCAGCAAACTTTGGGAGCTTCTTTCTAATTTCATCAAGAATTACATTAGGATAACCAGGAATACCAAAAAGATAAGCTGTTTGTACCTTTCATGAACCAGAACTCCCTAAGGTGGGTCCATTCCTTGAGATGTAGATGTCCTTGTGTTTGAACCAGCAGGAATTTTAGCAACACCCGGAATGCCATTTGTTTGAGTTGCAAGGTTACCATGATTTTTGTAATACCCCAAAAATGGGCTATAAGTTCATTAATCTCCTATATTGACATATCAAATGAAATCAACATCGAAGTCCTAACCTAAGGCACATCGGCACATCATCGAATCCTAATTGATTATCTTAAATTCTACATCGGGGAATATTCCTAGCAATATTCCTAATCATCTTAATTATCTTTAATTTAATGATTATTTGGTGATAAATCCTATTTATCCTAAAGTTTGATTAATTGAATATTCTCAATATTTAATTAATTGATTTAATTCTACCACTTAATTATTTAATTGAATTTAATTGTATTTATTCCTAAGTATTATCGTTTAAATTTGACAATAAATCAAAATTTCTATCATTAATTGATTAAATTCTTATTTAATTAATTAAAGCAAGTTGTCATATTTGATGATATTATTTTTGAATAAAAGTTTGATTAAATGATTGATTAACCCATAAATCAATTGTTTTATTTCAAAAATCAGTTAAGTTGAGAATAAATCACTTTATTTATTTATTAATTCATAATTATCCATGTGCACAATCAAAGAGCAGTTAAACTCCAAATCATAAAATCAATGCAAGTTATTGAATTTTTGGAACTCAACATCATTTTTGAGTTTTAAAGTTGAGCTAAACTCTATTTTGAGTTAAACTCTTCTTTTACATGTTTTTTGTGAGTTAAATATCCTTTATTTAAAAATAACTCAAAAATCAACTTGAGTTATTTGAGTAATTTATGGCTTTCTTTCATGCATCCTCAAACCCCTGGATTTCTATAAATTAAGGCTTCAACTCATCTCAAATCATCTCATATTTTTGCATAATCACGCTGTCGAATTGGAGACTGAAGAATCATCTTTGTGAATCCAAGCTATTGTGAGATCATTCTTGTTTTTGAGTATTTCATATCATTTAGAATTCATCTTAGATCAATTCATTGCATATCAATTTTCATATTAGCATAGATTCATATCAAGTTTTCATCATATCATTGCATAGAAAATTTTTAAAAAATAGATTAATTGCATTCATATTTCATATCAGTTTTGCATTCAAATCCTTCATTTAGGTGTCGTCAAGGTCACTGATCTCGATAACAATCTGAGAACATCATACTCACACCTATTAAAAGGCAGTAAATCACTTGGTTAGTTTAGTTTTTTAATTCATTGCAGCTTTCATTTTTGCTAACCTCTAATGTTTTACTGAAGTGTTGTGTCTACAGATCAAGTACAAAATTCACACACATTTTTGGCACCCATTATGGGGCCCTAAAATGGGTTTCCCTTCATTTCTATCAATTTTCTATCTTTTGAGGTTAAGGGTTTCAAGGGTTCTGGTATACTCTGCAAGACGTTATTTTTGTTTCTTTTTTGCCTGCAAAAAAGAAAAAGAAAATAAAATTTAGCACTTTTTCTATCAAAACTTTCCATACACTGCGATTTTTAATTTCTGTCCGTACAGTTGTCGTACGAGTTTTTTCAAAAACTCGTATCAAGAGATACCCACTATCGTACGACAGTTGATTTGATCGAGGCTCGTATCATCAGAAAAACATTATCATTTGAAAGCTTGATTGTCATATGATCTGATACCCAGTGTCGTATGAGTTTTTGGACTATCGTCTGGGAGGATACCCACTGTCATATGATAGTTGATTTGTTCAAGAATCATATCAGCAAGATCAAAGTGTCATTTGGAATCTCGACTATCATATGATTTGGTGCCTAGAGTCGTACGAGTTTCTAGACTGTCGTCTGGGAGCATACCCACTTTCGTACGAGTTTCAGACTGTCATTTGGTAATAGACCCACTACTGTACAAGTTTTGACATCAGGTTTCAATTGTCATTTCATTTTTCAGGGCAGTTTGTCATATTTGATTTTCAAATTTTGACTAACGACTAATCTTAACAATTGAAATTCTTTGTTTTTTATTGACTCCTACTGGTTTTGATTGGAAAAAGTGCAAGAATTGCTAAAAATAGGTAAAAATCTACTAAGCGCATTGCAAGGAATTCAAGTAATCTTCTCAGCTGATAAGACTTTGATTTTGGATCTAAAACCAACATCTCATGTGTCTAGCTTGAGTGACTTTTATTGCTTTCATATCACAGACTTCATTTGGGCTATAAAAATGAACATAGTTTGCTTTCAACATCTTTGTTACACATAGTAATTAGGCCCCATGAACACTATTTGTGGATCTTGAGAGAGTGGGTTTCCAGCGAAACTCTTCTCAACGAAGGATCCCTTGTAGGTGGGGAGGATACTGAGGGAGTCTCACGTTCCACTAGATCCGTGTGTCTTCAACTTTTGATCGAGGCATTCTCTCTCCAGAGAGGTTGATAGATCATAAGGGGTTGATGTCATAGATCTTTGTGAGATAATCTTAGTCTTAGCATGTCAGATTAATCTGTCTACTTTGTTTGGGTTAAAAGTGAAAAGGCTAGGGGATTATGCTCTACTTCTTTTTTGGATAGTACCAAAAACCCAAATCCTTGAATCTAGAACCAGTCTCCATGTGGTATATCTTGTGAGTCAACTTTAGAGAGGGTTAACCATAGTGGACATTCCCTTAATTGGGTCAACCACATTGACAGAACCTCAAGCGGTAATAGCCATTTTCACCATGGTAGTGACAGCTGCTATATAAATGTCCTCTTGGAAGAAATCTTCACAGGTGTGGTTCATTGTTGGGTTGTCAGATCTCCCTAGCAGCTCCTGATTGATTAAATTCTTGGACTGTGTCAAAACCCTAGTGTGCCAGGATTGGAGTTCACCCATTTGGATCATAAAAGTTGCAGAGTCAAACCATTACTAAAAACCCTAGAGAGGCCAAATTTTCATTTTTCTAGGGTATATGTGTGTTAATGCAAAACATTTTGGAACATACACAATTAGTGCTTCTGAGGATTAGAATGAATAAAATCACTTGATTGTCCATGTGCAAGGTTTCTTTTGCCCTTGTTCATTGTTTTCAAACATGCTTGAAATCACTTGCTTGCTGTTTTGCATGCTTGTTTATCTATCTGGTTACTGAAAATGAACAAATTTGTTACAATCCTTGAATCTAGACAGTACAATTTGCAACCAATCTAAAATTGAAAACCCTAAATTTGCAAAATTTGAAGTGAAATTCCTTTCTGGAGTCAAAAGTCATCTCAGGAGGTCAAAAAGTCATACAAGTTTTTGTCAAATATCATTTCATCACTGCCCAATTGTCGTATGGTAAGGAACCCAGTGTCGTACGAGTCTTTCTGCTAGTCAAATTCAAAAAAGTCAAATCCTACAAGCAACTATTGTATGAGCTTTTCAACTATCGTTTCATAACATACCCACTGTCATACAAGTCTGCAAAGTGTCGTTTGGGAAATTTTTGAAAATTGTCAGAAAACTGTTAGAATTGCCAGATACTTAGCTTTTTTAGCCTATTTCTAGAACCTGTCGAACAAATCACTGTGTCAAGAATAGAGCAATAGCTATTGAGAATCCTATCCTTATCCCAAAGTGGCCTTTTTAATCTGATTCAACCTTTTATTTAATTGATTTGAGTCCTTTTTATCTTGTGTCAAAACCTTGTCATAACTATCAATCTTCTATCAAATCTTCAAAAATAAACTAAGTGTTGTGAACTCATGTCCACTATCTTTTGGACAATCTACCCATACATCCAAGGCATAGTATCCTTCACCCACATCTAATCGAATCTTCAAATCAATCAAACCTTGACAAGGTTGCATCATCTGATCATCTTGATTCAATTCATTCTTCAGTTGTCTGGATCTTATTCTTTTGTTTCACTCAAAGTTAATGGTGGAAACTAGAGCTTCCTCACACAAGAAATTTGGAGAAGCATCCCAGACCTTACCTATAACTGCTACCAGGGGTCCAACTCTTGAGCAACTCATCAATTTTGGTCTTTATGAAGAGGACGATGCTGGCAACCTTTGATTAAAAATTGGTTACATTCTTCCATCAACTCACAGAGGTACCCAACAAACCCCACATCAATCTATTCCAAAGAGTCCACAAACTCCTACCATGTCTAAAGTAGGGACAAACTTTGGCTCTCAAAGAGCTCAATCTCAACATGGTGCAAATCAGGAACCCACACCTGAAGAAATTGCTCAATATCAAAATGATGATAACTTCAAACGAATGATGAAGCATTTCTTGAAAGAAGATAGAGAGGCATACTTTTTACAATTAGCTCATCAAGGAGCTAAACTTCCTCCCAACTTTAATGTTGAAGATATCATTACACATGAGGAAGAAACTCCACTCATAGCTATGATGAAACAAATGCATGTCATGCAAGTCAAACTTAACAACCTTGAAGAAGAAAAGGAACCCACGGAGTTCTCCATGGAAGCCCTATGTCCTTTTCCATTTGACAGACTTGTACATGCCACCATTTCCAAAAAGAGTGGAGATGCTAAAGTATGATAAGTATGATGAACACTCAAATCCTCAAGATCATGTCAAAGAATTCTGTACACAATCAATGGAGTTCATGCATGAACCAACCTATCTAATGCGTCTCTTCCCTCGATCTATGGGAGGAGCGTCCATTCAATGGTTCTCTCAATTACCTTCTACTATCAAAACTTTTGAGGAGTTGATCAAATTGTTTTATCAGCAATACTCCTACAATATTCAACATCTAGTCACCATGATTGATATCTATAATCTCAAGCAATATCCAGGAGAACCATTCCTAACATTTCTCAAGAGATGGAGAAAGAAGTTCTCTCTATATGCCAGACCTATTCCAGAAATAGAAAAACTAAAAATCTTCATCAATAACCTTGTTCCAGAAATCAATTATCATCTACAAATGCAAGATCATACATCTTTTGATAAGATGGTGGATAATGCTATCAAAATTGAATATGAAAAAAGGAGAAATCACACTTCAAAAAGACAAGTACAAATCAGGATCCAGTTCTAAAGACAAGAACAAAAATTGGAACAAGAACAAAGGCATCGTCATAGATGGCATTGTTGATACTATCCATGCCCCATCAAAGGCACCAACCTACAATTTGACTCTTGGTTCCCAAGCCATAAAAGCTTCAGAACAAAAGTCATCTGAACCATTTCAAAAGAGGCCAGCATACAAATCTTGGGATAAACAGTGAAAGTTCACTCTTCTTGGAGAATCTTTAGAATCAGCTATGAAAACTCTACTGGCTGATAACATCATCTCTTTGTTAGTGATTCGACCACCTGATTTTGAGCCCAAGCCAAAATGGTGGAGAGAAAATGAATTCTGTGATTTCCATCGAGGTAAAGGTCACAAAACTAATAACTGCTTATGGTTGAAACACACCATTCAAGATCTGATTGATAGTGGAGACATCACAGTTGACAATCCTAAGAGTAATAAAGATCATACAAAATTCACAGAACCATTTTTGAAACATGGTCAAGAAGTTTCAACTTCTCAGCCTAATATGGGGGCAAAAGTCAACTATGCATACCTTGGAAATAATGTTGTCATCAATATGGTTGAACCATGTCTCTCTGAAAGTTGCAATGTCATCACAATTGTACAAAGAGAAAGAGATCATTCCTCAGCTAATGCAATTACTTGATCACAAGCTTAGGCACATTTGAAAGGACAACTCCCAGATTCATCTAATGTCCCTAAGATACCCTTCAATCTTTCATCTGCTTCCAAATAGAAGTATGCTTCCAAATCTTCCAATCCAAAGGATACAAGGCCTACATCTTATAGCATTGTCCAACAACTCCAGCACACTAATGCCAAAATCTCTATGTTTGAGTTGCTTTGAATATCTCCAGCTCATAGAGCCATACTAGACAAAGCTTTGCTCAGTTCCAATGTTCCTGATGACCTTGATTTAGATAGGTTCTAGACTATGGTTGGACATCTTACATCTCCGCAATATATCTCCTTTTTAGAGGAAGATGACAAATCCTTGAGTCACCCACATAATCAGCCTTTGGATATAGAAGTCTTGATCTAGAACCATAGAGTCAAACGTGTGTTGATAGATGGAGGTGCTGGCCTAAACATTTGTTCTTATAGCTTGATCACACAATTGGGATTTTCAGAATTGGCTATTGATCCTAGAAAGAAAATAACTATCAAAGCCTATGATGAACAAGAAAGATCTTCTAAAGGCACCACTATCTTACCTATCAAAGCAGGTCCAGTTATCAAAGATACCATCTATCAAGTGCTTGATCTACCTTTGGCTTACAGCATTCTTCTAGGGAGACCATGGATACATGAAATGCAAGCTATTCCTTCTATATACCATCAATGTTTGAAGTTTCCTTATGAAGGAGTAGAGGTTACTATCCCCGCAGATCTGAATACAACTTGCAATACATTAAAGGAAAGTGCAGATAAGCTTGTGCCTAATAACAGAGAATCTTCCATTGAATCAACTAAAGAAGCATTCACATCTAAAATGGAAGATCTTGCAAAAGAGGTTAATATCAAAGAAAATAGTATGGGAGAATATAATATGGAGCCAGTCTTATCTTTGACATCTCTCCCTATCTCACCTAAGTCTTATGGACAATCTTTGAAACAATCCAAACCAAAATCTAAAGAACCTCTTGAGGCATATAAAAATAATTTTATAGTAGAACAAGTATCCAAGCAAGAGTTTGAAGAGGATGAAGCTGTGCTATCATGGCTATACAAAGATGAACCCAAATCCCCAGTTGTCCAAACTCATGATTCTATAGTATCCAAAGATTCTTCTAAGTCATACGGTCCAAGAAATAAGTTGATAGCTAAGATGGGATATTCAGGTAAAGGACCTCTAGGAGTCAGAGGAAAAGGTATCGTGGCAAGGTTCTCCCACATACTGGTAGAGAAAATAAGAATACTGTTGGCCTAGGCTTTAAGAAGAAACCCTATCACCTCAAGGGTAATTTTTCTCATGTCATAGAGCATATCACACCAGGAGAACCTCTTCTTAAGAAAGAAGAAACAAAACCATCAGATAGTGATTCAAACAGCTTAGAACTCATCCCCTATGAAAAATGGCCTAAGGAGATCAAAGACCTTCTTGATGATAAATATGATCCAATCAAAAGAATTAATGTAGTAGCAACATAAGAACCTACTATCAATCAAGAGATAGTTGCAACACAAGAACCAGCTAATCTTGAAAACAATCAAGAAGAGGGAAGTGGTAGTGATTCAAGATAGATTCTCATGAGTATGAATTCAAATCAAAATCTAACGGTAACCCTTCTTGGGGTATCCACCCTGACTTTACTCATGTTCTAAGATTTTCTCAAGATCCTAAATCAGAAGATGAATCTAATGACTATGAATAGGGAGTCACTCCAGAACCAGATGAGCTTATCAAAGAGAAACATGTTGATGTTATTCACCAATATTCACCTCAACCCAATGTAAGTCTAGAATGAAATGATGAACCTATCGAGTTTGACCCACCTATGGCTGAATTGGACTCCCACAATGACATTGAGCTTATTCACGAATTGAATGTCTTAAGTTGTGATATCACGTTTGAATCAAGTGTCAGGTTAGGACCAATGATCACATATCCATATCTGTCAACACTATCTCCCAATCTTTCCCCACTTTGACTATCCAATATCCAGAACTTATTGATCAAACCTCCACAAATCTGAGCCATGGTATTTATACCTTCCTGAATGACTATACCTTTTCTTGCTACCTAAATGTATTTGAGCTTATGAGGACTTCCATCAGTGAATCAAGCGTCAGCATGACCGAGTCAGAAATCAAATATCTTAGTCAGAAAAATAAGAATAAGAATTAAAAGAAAAAGAGTTCTGAGGGTGAAAACCACTTTGTGGCAGTCTCAGAACCTACAAAAGTAAAAATAAAAGACGTATCCAAAGGTGAAAACCTCTCTGAGGTGCCTAAGGATGAGATATTTGATGTCCTTCTGAGTCATTTATAGGATAGATCTCTAGTTCTAATTGAGCCCACTCAATCTATCAATTTGGGTACAATAGAGGAACCACAGTTGGTACATGTAGCACAATCTTTATCAGAAGAAGAGAAGAAAAAATTTACAACATTCCTAACAGAGAAGAAGATCAACTTTTCATGGAAATATTTAGATATGCCAGGGTTGGATCCTAATCTTATCATGCACCATTTATCCATAGCTCCTAATGTAAAACTTGTCAAGCAAAAGTTGAGAAAGATGCATCCTCATGTTGCACTCTTGGTAAAAGCTGAATTAGAGAAGCTCCTAAAAGCTGGATTCATCTGAATTATTGACTATGTAGAGTGGATATCTAATATTGTACCTTTTTCTAAACCAGATGGTTCAATCAGAGTGTGCACAGACTTTAGAGATGTGAATAGAGTGTGCCCTAAGGATGATTTTCCACTACCTAACATTGATATGATAGTGGACATGACTATAGGTTTCGAGATGTATTCCTTAATGGATGGTTTCTCTGGATATAACCAAATAAAAATTGCTCTAGAGGATCAAGAGAAAACTACTTTCACATGTGCATGGGGTACCTTCTATTGGAATGTCATCCCATTTAGGCTTAAAAATGCTGGTGCTACATATCAAAGAGCCATGACATCTATTTTCCATGACATGATGCATCAAACTATGGAAGATTATGTTGATGATAATTTAGCAAAATATATGATTAGAACTGAACATCTAAAGGACTTGAGCATGATCCTAGACATAATGGAAATGTTTAGTCTCTGACTAAATCCTAAGAAGTGTGCTTTTGGTGTCACTTCTGGAAAGCTCTTAGTATACATAGTTTCAAAGAAGGGCATTGAAGTTGATCTAGCTAAAGTAAAGGCTATAATGGAGATGCAACCCCCTAAGAATATCAATGAGATGAGGACATTGCAAGGAAGAGTTCAATCTATCAGAATATTCATATCACAACTAGTGGACATATCATAGCCTTTTACAAAAACATTACATAAAGGTGTGACCTTTGCATGGAATGAAGAATGTGAGAACAAATTTAACCATATCAAGAAGTATCTATCAATTCCTCCTATCTTGATGCCTCCTATTCATGGGAAGCCTTTAATCTTATATGTCTCTACTACATATACATCACTGGGGGCATTGCTAGCACAACACGATGAAGATAAAAAGGAAAGAGCTATATACTATATCAGTAGAACATTGGTTGCATATGAGAAGAACTATTCAATGATTGAGAAATCTTGTCTAGCTGTGATCTTTGCATCATAGAAACTGAGACACTACATGTTAGCTCATACCACACAATTGGTAGCTAAAATTGATCCCCTCAAGTACCTACTAAGCAAAGCTACCCTCACAGGTAGATTAGCTAAATGGGTTATGCTCTTAAGTGAATTTGACATTGAATATGTGGAAAGAAAGGCTATAAAAGGATAGGTTATTGCTGATCAATTAGCAGATGCACCTATGATTGATAATACACCAATGCAAATGGAATTTCTAGATTCCTCTATCATGACTCTTTCTTCTAGACAATGGTAGTTATTCTTTGATGGCTCCTATACACAGAATGGATCTCGAGCAGGCATATTGTTCATAACTCCTCAAGGATACTCAATTCCAAAAGCATTCAGGTTAAAGTTTCCTTGCACAAACAATATTGCAGAATATGAAGCCCTTTTGAATGGTATGAAACTAGCAATTGAGTGGAGAGTGACAGAGCTACACATTCATGGAGACTCTCAACTTGTTATTCATCAAGTCAATGATGTGTACCAAACTAAAGATGAAAAGCTCATTCCTTACAAGAGAATGGTAGATGATTTAAAGAAGTATTTCATATCTGTCACATTTGAGAAAATTCCTAGAATGGAGAATAAGGCTACCGATGCAATGGCAACACTATCTACTTTATTACAGCAGCCTGAACATGAGCTACGCTATGAGTTCCTGGTGGAAGCACTATCTTATCCTGCATATGATTCCCCCGAAACCTGCATGATCTACACTATTGTTGGTCATGATTCATCCAGATACAAAAATCTATTTTCCTATCTCCAAGACCAAATCATTCCTAATACCTTCAACTACCATGAAAAGAGATACCTTATCTGAAATGCCTCCCGATATGTCATCATTGGTCATGATCTATACAAACAAGGTCTAGATGGTACACTACTTAGATGTTTAGAATGGGAAGAGTCTCAAAATGCATTAGAGGAAGTCCATGATGGTATTTGTGGGTCACACTCAAATGGTTTAACACTAGCTCAAAAAATTATTAGGGCTGGGTACTATTGGCCTAAGATGGAGAAAGAGTCTATCAAATTTGCTAAGAATTGTCAAAAATGCCAAGTGCATGGTAACTTAATTCATGCTCTAGGGAGAGATCTAATTCCCTTTACTACACAATGGCCTTTTCACCAATGGGCCTTTGATCTTATAGGAGCTATACATCCTCATTCTTCTAATGGACATACCCATATAATCACAGCTACAAATTATTTCACAAAATGGGTAGAAGCAATCCCTTTGACACAAGAAACTGGAAAATAGATATCTATGTTCATATTGAACTATATCATATGCAGCTATGGGATACCTTATTCCATAATCATAGATAATGGTGGCCAATTCAAGAACAAAGACCTTGATGATCTATGTGCCAAATTCAAGATCACACAACATTGGTCTTCTATCTACTATCCTCAAGGGAATGGACAAGTAGAGGCTTCTAATAAGAATCTATTGAAAATCTTGCATCGAACAGTTAATAAAACAAGAAGAGACTGACATCTCATGATCAATCCAGCTCTCTAGGCCTATAGAACAAGTATCAAAATGCCTACAGGGGCTACACCTTTCACTTTAGTTTATGGGTCTGAAGCGGTACTACCTATTAAGGTTGAAATCCCATCACTAAGAATCAGAATGCATGGTCTAGTAACTGATGATGACTACAGAGTGTCTAGGTTGCAAGAACTTGAATTACTAGATGAGCATAGACAAGAAACATATGATCATCTCAGAGTATATTAGAAGAGAATGTCTAGAGGCCACAATAAGAAAGTCAAACACAGAGAATTTTAGGTTGGTGATCTAGTCTTGAGAGAGAATCCTAAAAATCAATCACATCGAGAATGCAAGGGGAAGTTTGAACCCAATTGGATGGGTCCTTTTGTAATCATTGCTAATTTTGGCTCTAGTGCCTATCAACTCTCAACGACTGAAGGATAACAACTTTGAGAACCAATCAACGTTCTCCATCTAAAGAAATTCTATGCCTAAAGCATTCAGTCTATGGTAAAATGTTCTAAAAAAATTTAAAAAATTGGAAAATGTCTTGAAAAAATGAACATCTTGGTGAAAACCTAGCAATAGGTGCCTTGATGATTCACAAAAAAAGTAAAAAATATCAAAAGTACAAAAAAATTGAAAAAATCAAAAATGAAAAAAAAAGAGAAAAAAGTGCCTTGATGAAAACCTCGAAATAGGCACCTTGGTAGCAAAAATAGAATCTCTGCCAAGATGGTGCAAAAATGGAAAATGGGTGCCACTTGTTTCAAAACACTCCATCTATCAGTGCAATCTTGGTCTTTCCTAGCTTTCAGTCTTGCTTTAGTTTGTACATATCTCCCGGTTTGTTTCTGCATTCCTATTTTCAATAAGTCGATCTGTACACCAATCAGCTCGAGCATCTGTATCCTATCAATGATCAAACTTGGGGGCAATCAATGTCATATCCTATGGTCTCCAGTGTATCTTAGACATATCATATCCAGTCAAAGTCCTTTGAAGCTTTATCCGAGTCAGCCTGTCTGTCTTGTCTCCAGAAAGGATTTTGCATCTACAACAACGCAATCAAAGATCAAACACAAACTGAAAATAATCTATGCTTTTTACATGCTTTTATCTCCTTGTATGCTTACAGATTCGCATTGAGATTTTTGCATATTATGATCCCTCGAGCTCTTCGATGATGTCCTTTACAGGATTTAGAGAGTGATGACTGGAGGCATTATCTTTTCTTTGTCTTCTTCTTGTATGTGAAAATCTAACAACTTTGGAAATTCTGGATTGAAATGGTGTCCGACTGTAAGAGCCTCTATCTCAAATTGGATGGCCATGCATACCTCGATCATTGATACCTAGAAAATTCAAGGAAGTTTTATCTAATTATTGTTTTTTTGAGCGATTTCTTTCTCCTACTGTGAAACATGATCTTACCTAAGGATGTGAACAATAAAGGGTCACTACGGGTAATTCACATTAGATTTAGAATAATCTCTTAAGTGTTTGATGTGTTTGTAATGCAAGGCGTATTTAGATCATCATGACATTTATGTTTTGATGCTTATACAAATTGCTATATCAAAATGGACATGATATTCAGGTCATCCTGGCACTTGTACCTTGGTGCTTATATCTAGTCTGACATTTTGAAAACAAAATCAATATTCATATATCCATGGTTGTTGACCAATGGGTGTTGTATTGATTCTTGCGCATACAAATCGATATTCATATGTCTATGGTTTCATAGCTAGTGGGCATTGTATTGATTTATCCGGTTACCTAAAAGTTCAATGATGATAACAAATCGACAAATGATCAGTGACTAGGTCCTAGGTCTTAGGTTCAATTTCATATTGCATGTTTCTTTGCATTTTGCATGTCTGCATGATCTCACAAATGTTTGGATAAACTTAAATGCTTAAATGATTCTTCAATCGCATCTTCAAATCTAATAAGAGTTGAATCTCACACGAAGGTTCCTCCAATGAAACAACAAGTAGAATCCTTTTTCGGGATCAAAATCAAAATCTGAGATCATTTATATTATTCACTACTTGCTTAATTAACCTTCATTCATCACAGAAATCTAGAATTCAACTTAACTGATTATCTTATATCAAACTATCAAAATTTCAACTTGGTCAACTATGGTCAACTCATAGTTTAACCTGGTCAAACTTGGTCTCCAGGACCTCCAAACAATGCCGAATGCATTCTCAAATGTGTTTAACCACTTATCAAATCAATTAACATGCTTCTAAACCATTTAACGATGACTTTTCTTGTCAACTTTCAATTTTAATCCCGAAGGGGGCATGGTATTGCACATCATTCAAAGTCTATAATCTAATTTGAAATCATATCTTTGCTGAAATCATATCTTTCATTAGTAATCAAGACAACAACCACATCTAGTTTTTGATTCATCAAAAGTCCTCATCGCTCAGGGAAAATCAATCATCACTCAGGGCATATCAGATTCATCGAGTTCCATATCAATTTGGTATTCTCCTAATCTTGTAAATTGTATCAACCTTTTGCAACTATCAGTTCAAATGTGTTATTTCCTTGGTTCTTCGGTAACTAAAGGGTTCAGATGTGATACCTACATGATTCTTCTAAGGACAATCAAGTCTGGAATCGGTCACTCACTTCTTTGCAATCATAAGGTTCAGAATCAGGCATTTTGACACTTTTGTTTCATTGGTTCATTGTTGTTATAGTTAACATTATCTTTGGTCATTCAGGACCTATTATCTTCATATCAAATCTTTCAATCAACTTCTGCCTCATATCAATTCCAATTTCAAACATCAGTTTCAACATCATACACAAACCGTCTTTGAACCACTGCACTTCGCATAGCAATTCAAAGAGGGGAAAAGTGTAATACCCCAAAAATGGGCTATAAGTTCATTAATCTCCTATATCGACATATCAAATGAAATCGACATCGAAGTCCTAACCTAAGGCACATCGGCACATCATCGAATCCTAATTGATTATCTTAAATTCTGCATCGGGGAATATTCCTAGCAATATTCCTAATCATCTTAATTATCTTTAATTTAATGATTATTTGGCGATAAATCCTATTTATCCTAAAGTTTGATTAATTGAATATTCTCAATATTTAATTAATTGATTTAATTCTACCACTTAATTATTTAATTAAATTTAATTGTATTTATTCCTAAGTATTATCATTTAAATTTGACAATAAATCAAAATTTCTATCATTAATTGATTAAATTCTTATTTAATTAATTAAAGCAAGTTGTCATATTTGATGATATTATTTTTGAATAAAATTTTGATTAAATGATTGATTAACCCATAAATCAATTGTTTTATTTCAAAAATCAGTTAAGTTGAGAATAAATCACTTAATTTATTTATTAATTCATAATTATCCATGTGCACAATCAAAGAGCAGTTAAACTCCAAATCAGAAAATCAATGCAAGGTATTGACTTTTTGGAACTCAACATCATTTTTGAGTTTTAAAGTTGAGCTAAACTCTATTTTGAGTTAAACTCTGCTTTTACATGTTTTTTGTGAGTTAAATATCTTTTATTTAAAAATAACTCAAAAATCAACCTGAGTTATTTGAGTAATTTATGGCTTTCTTTCATGCACCCTCAAACCCCTGGATTTCTATAAATTAAGGCTTCAGCTCATCTCAAATCATCTCATATTTTTGCATAATCACATTGTCGAATTGGAGACTGAAGAATCATCTTTGCGAATCCAAGCTATTGTGAGATCATTCTTGTTTTTGAGTATTTCATATCATTTAGAATTCATCTTAGATCAATTCATTGCATATCAATTTTCATATTAGCATAGATTCATATCAAGTTTTCATCATATCATTGCATAGAAAAAAAAAAAAAAAAAGATTAATTGCATTCATATTTCATATCATTTTTGCATTCAAATCTTTCATTTAGGTGTCGTCAAGGTCACTGATCTTGATAACAATCTGAGAACATCATACTCACACCTATTAGAAGGCAGTAAATTGCCTGGTTAGTTTAGTTTTTCAATTCATTGCAGCTTTCATTTTTGCTAACCTCTAATGTTTTACTAAAGTGTTGTGTCTACATATCAAGTACAAAATTCACACAAACAATTTCCACCTTGCCCCAAAAAGGAAGCAGCAGCATTTGAAGGTCCTGAGGTATGCTTGAGAAAATCAATCTTCTTCCTTATTTCTGCAGAAGTGGCCTCTAGTTCTGCCTTCTCTAATTCTTTATCTAATATTTCCTTTTCCTTTCTAGCCTTCTCAAGTTCTGCATCTATCTCAACCCTTGATCTAATGGGTTTTCCACATGAACTTGTTCATTGATTTGAACTCCAATAGCCTTCTATTTGCCCTTATCTCTAGGCCTAGTTATCTCATGTGTTCTTTGCACAATAGGTTGTTCTTCTACTCTTTCAGGCTCTGGGAAAAAATTAATTGCCTCCAAATCTAACAACTACCTCTTTAGCTGATCAGCCCTTATCATTGCTTGTCTTACTCTGTCTTCTTTGTCCTTATCTCTTTGTTGTCTGATAGCAACTTGTTCTTGGACTCTTCTTTCCAATTCATAAACCTCCTCAAAGATCTCCTCTAATTTCGAGAGAGTAGTCTCAGACTCATCATCTCCCACTTGAAATTCATCCTCATACTGGTTCAATCCCAAATCAATAGCCTCTTCATATTCTGAAATATTTTCTTCTTGACTAGGCTTGGTTTGAGTTTCTTGTCTTGTATCTTTTTAACTTTTCCAAGTATGAGAAAGATTTCTTTTCTTCTTCCCTCCCCTTGTCTGACTAGGCTTGGAAGTGCTTGGAATACCTTCTTCCATTATGTTTTCAGGATGCTCCTTTCTCCAGGACCTAGTACCTTTGTAACTCATTTTATAAATAGTCTACTAACCAGCACTACTGTAGAGATGTTTGAGTCACCACCCAAGTATATTGGGAATCTTACAATACAAATTCCTCACTTAACAAATATCCAAATGAGATGACAAGACAAGAGACAAGAATAACCCTGTTTCTTCCAATGATGACCTACTGGTTATTATAGACTTGTATAATATTTCCCCAATAGAGTCACCATCTTGTTGGTGTTCAAAATAGACACTTATGTTCTTAGGCTGCCAATATACCCTCAGGTTGATTTTAGGATTGGTTAGTTCCAAAATGTATAAGGATCTTAGGGTAACTGGACCAACTATAGGGACAAGACTGCCCTCTTCACTTCTGGCTCTGCAAAACCAAGGCACTTGCACCTAACCTAGTGAAAACTATACTTCACACACCAAAGACTGGGTCTAAACAATAGATTGATAGTAAGAAAGTACTAAATGCTAACCTCACATTCATTGACTCTCCATTACTATTGGGTAACACAACCATACAACCAAAGACTTAACGCTTAGAAAAGGTTATTGATTTTAAGATTTGGAATGTAATAGCTTCAATTAATGTATGTTAACAAGAGAAATACTCATTTAGGCCAGTGCCTCATCCATTGGGCAATATTTATTAGACACAAAGACACACAGACTTGAGAATATTTGAGAACTCATAGCCATAAATACAATTATCCTAATCTTTACTGCTTACAAGACATCCTTACATAGACAAGGGGCAAACTCATATCCCATTTAGAGCATTGTTTAATCCAATCCTAGATTAGAACTCAAGAATGAAGATACATACATAAAAACAATATGTACTGAGCTAAAAAACTCAAAGCTTACTTGACTTGACACAAAGGAGAGATAAGAATCAGATATTTGTATTAAGTATGATGAATTCCTTCTATGTATACAATGAATCACAAGGCACCCTGCTTGCAAATTACAACTTAGACCTGCAACTTTCTTCTTTCATCAACAAACACTGAATCAAAAACTATTACAAAACCTTGGGACTAGAAACTAGGGACTATTTTTGAAGTTCGAAACTAGAACCCCTACAAAAACAATAATTCAACACTATATACCCCTGGTTACCCTAGAATCCTACACAAGTTAGGATGCAACAAGCTATGGATAACCAGGGTAAGGGTTAGGGTTTCCACCCACCAAACAATTCAAACAGATCAGAAATTAATACATTGGAGGGAAAACCAAGCAACCCTGAGCAATTAGATCCTAAAAAAAGTCTTCACTTATGGTAATTCTTTTGGAACTCTACTGAAGATCATGAAATTTTCTACAAATCCATTTGATTTGACCCCTGCAACACATATCAAACGCCTATATTCATTCTCCCCATGGCATAATACTCCCTACAGTCAATCATCATACTCACTGGACCACACTGCAACAATTGGTGCCACCAAACAAATCAAATCCAGCTGCTAAAACATTAAAACCCAGTCCTTTCTGTCACTAAGAAACCCTCAAAAATTTGAATTCAAACTACAATGGTCATTTCCATGGTGCTATCGATGTATCAATGACCCACATTCAAATCTAAACTTGGTTTATATCATGACTGTTAGATGCTTTCCTTTTCCTGGGTTATGTTTTTACTTTATAAGAATCTGGCAAATACACGACCGAAAAAACTTCGCCCAATCACAAGAACTTTGAGAGCACCGCTAAATTATTTGGCTATTACATGAACATTGTTCTCCAAATCGCTAAGTCTTTAGACCCTTTGCCAAAACATCACGCGAACCAGTGAACAAAGCAAGCATTTGTCAGACCCGCCAGAACTTTATCTAAACTGCCAAAAGACTGAGAAAATTTTAATGGGCCCGCATCAAGAAGATCGACGGTTGTCTCATCTTTGCATAGACCTCCAAGATTCCTTTAGATCATAAGCCAACCGTCAGATGAAGAATCTTACCCTGCTCTGACAACCTTCTGACACCAAAAGATATCAACAACTGTCTTAAGTTTGCATGTGTCAGAAAAAACCCATCAGATTACATGGTGATTGTCGATGCTCTGCAAGTGTCAGAACCCACTGAACCTCAAAAAACCTAGCCCCACTGACAACATGCCACCACATTAATACATGGACCAATCATAGACCACCATTTGTGCATATGTGTCACCTTGGACCCACCTGTCTGAAATGCTACATCACAAAGAGGATCAACGGTTGGCGTAAGATCACAAGCCTTTGACAAAACCCTTGCGAACTTATGACAACCATAGGATTAAGATGGTGTCAAAAAGCCTGGGCCCAGGAAACATCAAGCTGAAAACATAGGAAATATTGAGGCACTGACTTAGGAAAAATTAAAGCACTGTCGAGCTTGTAGACTTAGGAAAAAATAACCTGGGAGACTTAGGCAAATTGGCAATTATTAAAAGGGGCCCGAAAAACATTAGTCGCAAGATCGCATAACATGAAAAAGGTTCACACGATCATGTGACAAAGGGGTTAACAATTAAGCACATGAATTTTAGAGTTTTAAGTGGCCTGAATAAAGTAACACAAAATTAGAACAAGGCCAGGGCATTTTTAGGGCTTTTCACTACAACGGCTAGTTTTTCAAAATTTTCACCCAGGGTTTGAGCCAGAGACCTAAAAACAAATGCAGAGACCAGCAGAAAAAAGGTAGAGCCATGAAAAATTTTACAGGTGCTAATAGTGGCTCATACTCGGGGACGTGTATCTCCTGCAGATACAACGAGCAAGCTAGAATCTCCTGGAAGAGCACACCAACTCAAAATTTTGACCTAAAACACAAAAACAGACGACTGCACAAGGGGAAACCTAACTACTGCTCATGGAAAAGATACTTCAGGAGAAGTAAAACTTTAGGAATTGTCCATGAATAGGCAATTCCAAAGTACCACCAGTTAAATCCTTTAGGACATAAGAATTTGTCCCCCATTTGCTTTCAATAAGATAAGGGCCCAACCAAATTGGATCAAATTTTCCATGCTTCCCCTTACCTTCTAACCTTGCATTCCACATCAGGACAAGGTCATCAACTTCAAAAATCCTTTGAGTAGCCCTTCTATCAAACAAATTCTTACATTGTCTCTGCAATGTCTCATTTCTTTCATGTGCATCTCTCCTCACTTCCTCCAACTAGATCAGTTCATCCATTCTTACTCTCATCTCATCATTCAAATCTTCATCATATGCCTGGATGAATTTATACATCTGCAATAGATTATTCTAAGGCAAACTAGCACTCATTCCATATACCAAATCAAATGGAGCACAACCTATGGCCTTCTTTATAGTTACCCTGTCATCCCATAGTGCCCACCATAACTTTGAATCCCAGGCCTTCTTATTCTTGTCCAACACTCTCTTGAGAATCTTAATCAGACTTTTGTTACTGGACTCAGCCTGGCCATTTCCTTGTGGATGATATGGGGAAGAAAATGAAATGTGTATCCCATATTGCTGACAAAAATCACTAAATTCCTATTATCTAAAACACATTGCATTATCAACCATAATTACCTCTAGGCAACCAAACCTGGTAAGGATGTTCTGCATCACAAAGTCTGCTACCACTTTGCTAGTAGCCTTTCTAGTGGAGATAGCTTCAACCCACTTGGTAAAATAGTCTGTTGCCACCAGTATGTAAGAATGTCCACCACTAGATTTATTTGGAATTTCCCCAATAAAATCAATACCCCACTTCTGGAAGGGAGCCTGAACTGAAACAGGTCAGAGTGGCAAATTTCCATTAAATTTTAGCTTTCCAACAAATCTCTGACATGCATCACACCTTCTTAAAAATTGATGTGTATCCTTAAAAACTGTAGGCCACCAAAATCTAGACCTAAGGATCTTGTGAGCTATGGTCTTTTCCATATAGTGTCCTCCACACACACCTTGGTGCATTTCCCCTAACAAAGACTCAGATCTCTCATGGTCTATGCACTTTAGCAATACTCCTTCATTGCTTCTCCACCACAACTTACCATGTATAATAGCATACCTTGTTGATTGCAACTTGATAGTTCTCCTTTTATTTTCATCCATCTCAGGGGGAAGGACCAATTTCTAGAAGTAACCAATAACATCTTTGTACCAGTCACAACAATCCATATCACAAATATATGGCCTTTGTTCTTCTTCTAACATATTCACATGATTTGCAATTAAATTGCTTTGTGCCATTAATTTTGCAAGACCTAAGCCTCTTACTAACTTTGTAATCTAGATATCAATATTAAATTCTTGGATCCTATTGATCCATCTACATCTTTTCCCTAAAACCTCTTGTTGCACCAATATATCCTTAACTGTAGCACTAGGAACATAAGAAACCACCTTAGCTCCCATAAGGTAACATCTAAAAGCCTTGACTGCTTTAACTAAGGCATAAGCTTGTTTATCAGTAATATCATATTTCAATTCTGCTACTTGTAGGGATTTGCTAAAAAATGATATAGGTTGTTCATATCCATCTGAGTTCTTCTGCAATAAAACTGCTGCAACTGTATGACAAGAAGCAAAAGAAAATATCTGCATGGGCTTACCATAATCAGGTGTCCTTAAAACTGGAGCATCCTTGATGGCCTTTTTGATACTTCTAAAAGATTCATCTGCTTCTTCATTCCATTCAATCTTTGCCTCTTTTTTCAACATTCTAGAGATAGGGAGATTGATTTTTGAAAAATTTGTAACAGTTCTCCTTAGAAAATTTACCTGCCCAAAGAGAAACTGTATTCCTTTAATATTTCTCGGTGGTGAAAGCTTATCTATAGCCATAACCCTTTCAGGGTCAATTCTCACTCCATCCTTGGACACAATATGTCCTAAGAGCTTTCCTTCCACAACACCAAAAGAACACTTCTTTGGATTCAAAGAAATCCCATACTCCAAAGCCCTAATAAAAATCTTCTCAAGATGCTCACAATGTTGATCTTCCTTTTCTGAATATACTTTGAGATCATCCTGATATACCACTAGAAATTTGTTTATGAAGTCTGCAAAGGCCACATCCATAGCTCTCTGAAAAGTAGCTCCTACATTTGTTAGACCAAAAGGCATTCTAACATAAACATATGTTCCCCAAGGGGTAGTGAATGCAGTCTTGAATTATTCTGACTCCTTGACCATGACCTAATTATATCCAGAGAAACCATCCATCATGGACATTAACTCTAATCCAGTAACCCTCTGTAGCATATTTTCCATATTAGGAAAACCATAATTGTCATTCAAATAATTGACATTCAAGTTCTGAAAATCAACACATAACCTAATGTCACCATTCTTTTTTCTGACTGGAACCAAGTTTGACACCCAAGTAGAATGTCTGACAGGCTTGATGATGCCAGCATCCATCATCTTTTTGAGTTCATCTTTCATTTTTAGTGCCAAGGTAGGATTCACAGGCCTTAACTTTTTCCTAAAAGGTTTAGTTCCTTCCTTCAATGGTATTTCATGCTAGAATAGATCCTCTCTATAGGCTTTCAAATCATCATAAGACCATGCAAAGACATGTCTAAATTTTCTGAGAAGATCAATCAGATTATTCCTAGTTCTTTGGGACAAACATTTTCCTATGTAAACATTTTTAGGTATTTGACTTGTTCCTAAATTTACTTCCTCCAAATCATTCATCTTATCAACAAATTTAGGAAAACAAGTCCTTTCTTTATCATCAAATGCCCTCTCAAGAGAAACCAATCCCCTTGGGATCCTATTTGACTTTAGTTGCAAAACTTCTTTCCCGAGAACATTTTCTTTTCCATCTCTGATGTCAACATAAGTGCTAAAATCCATCTCATGACCATCAAAATCAGATTCACACTGCACAAACCTTAGTATATCCTGATCATCAGAAAATACCTGCTAATTCTCAACATTGTCTAGGATAGAAGGCCTAGACTTACACTCAATCCTAGATATCCTTGCAAAAGTAATATCCTCTGGCCTTAGTACTATGTTTTCCAGTAAGTCAGCCATCTTGTTTTGGCTTCTATCCACCCAATCAATACCAAAGGCATTGAAACCTTCAATTTCATCCCAAACAACATTTCTATATTGTTTCAGCCTTTGATTCTTAGATGCATACTTTGATCTAATCTGAGAAACTATTAACTCAGAGTCACCAATCACCCTAAGATATTTGATTCCATGTTTTGATGCTTGTCTCAAACCAATTAGTTGGGCCTCATATTTAGCAACATTATTTGTGCAAAGGAACAAGAGAGTGAAAGAAAACTTGAAAGTCTTACCACTTGGGGATATCAATAGCACTCCTGCTCCGGCACCTTCCTTAGAAATTGCTCCATCAAAGTATAGGGTCCATAAGACATTACCTTTTGCCAGGTTATTTTCATCATCAACCAAAAGGAATGGCTTGACCTTTTCTTGCACCTCTCTCTCCTGAACTTGGAAAGAACCAATGTTAATGTCAACAAAACAATTCATGTTGTCCTCTTCATCCTCCTCAATCATATGTGGGGTTCTAGCTTCCCTTGAAACTTTCACACTTTCTCCTTCAATGTTAAAAGTAGCAAAAGACAAGTCACATTGAATACTTCCTCCCATAGAAGCACTCCATTTTCTAGATAATAGCATTCCATATTGAGGAGGAATGTCAACTACAAGAACACTCATAGTTAGTTGTTTGTCAGGAAATGTGGCTAATTTATAAGGAAAAGCCTTAATGGTACCAATAACTAGCACTTCTCTTGAGTCCATAGCTTGGCATCTCCCATGAGGTGTATCAACCTTTAGTCCTAATGACTTCATGATCTCTAGAGGCATGACAGTGTTTGATGCTCCAGAATCAATCTGCAATTCTTCAATAATTTTCCATTTATCATAAGGGACAAGAAAAAAGGATCAACTGTCCCTGATGCAGCATTTATAGCATTTGCATTCAAAAATATCTGAGGGATCTTAGAGACAATTTCTTCATTTTTACTGTCAAGTGTGTCATCTAAAGAAGCCACATGCTTATCACCTCTGTTCATTTCTTGGGCCCTTATAGAAGAGGCACCATTTACCCAATCCAAAGCTTTCACCTTGTGCTCTTCTATTCTCATCATTTCCAAAAGTGGAACTTTGACAGTTATTTGTGAAAGTAATTTAGTCATATCTATGGGAACATATGTATGGTTGCCCATGTCTTCCTTAATCATAGTGCCATCTTTATCTTCTATTTTGACAGTCAAGTCAGATTTACCTTTGTGTAGAAAATCATCATCCTTCTGAGGTATGGGAATAGCTAGTTCTAATGTCTTTGCTTTACCTTGAGGTATTGCAGCAAGTCCCATCTTCTTTTTTACTTTAACCTTACTAACAACACCAGCATCTTTCTCCTTTTCCTCATGTTGTTGTGTACTCTTTTTTTATTTATTAATAAACGTGCTACCTGGTTTACCATTTGTGCTTCCAACTATCCTATTTCTCAAATTATAATTGCATTAGAGACTAGATTCATTAGACAATACATCCATGGGAATTTATTAGGTTATTCAATCCATACACATGTGTACACTGCAAGTTTTCTCAAAAAAATGTGTTTTATTCTTCAAATTTTTCTTTAGATTGTGTAACATCAGAATCTCCAATCTGACGGACTTCCACATCCTAAATACACCTTCTTAAATGGCTCTAACCAATTCAAGGATGGTTGAGACTAGTGTAAATAGAAAGGAAACTGCTCAAGCAACTTTGAAAAGTTGCTCAAGCAATATTTCACAACATTGACAATATTTTGTCAATTGTTGACCAATGTGTTATTAGTGTATCCCACCAAGTTTGGAAGGACCCAAAACATCTAGGATTGGTGAAAACATGTGAATAAATCCCTTGCAACTTACAAAAGATTCAAAAAATAGACAACTCCTAAAGGAAGCTAAGCCAAGTCCTAGTGAACTATGGAGTCTTCTGATTTATAAATACACCAGAAAATCTTTTTCCACACAAGATGGACAAAACATACACACACTAGGATAGTGAAAATACTCATCCTTTATTACAAATGAAGAACAAAACATCAAAATGAATTAGAATATTTAGGTGCCCTGAACCACTCTCCCTTAACTATTATATTTAACAACAATCTCTCAAACCAAAACAAATCAAAATAGCTTTCTCTATCCTATGAGATGGTCACACCATACATTTAAAAATTTCATTTGAATACAAATTATTTTCTAACAAAGCCTCTTTGAATACCATCAATTCACTTGGTCTATGCCTAACAACACCAACACATAATGTTTTCCCAATAATCTAATAATCATGATATGATTGTCCCACAACACATCATTTTGTCCATAGTACACTCAACAAACCCATCCCTAGGATCAACCTTGAAGTCATGGTTCTTTATCTCTATCATCATTCATAAGTCCTTTGCATACACACTTGGACCCCTCTACAGACCCTTAACCTTGACTTTAAGGCAAAAACACCAACTCATTGTCCATTTTGACAGTGATGCAAACAAACTTTCTAGGATAGTCACTCAAACTACCAAACAAGGTGTGTTGTACTCACTCCAAGCTATAGGAACACTCAAAACATATTCTTGTCTATTATTGGATGCTTCACTCCACTCTTAAGCCTTAGTGGAAATAAACCATCACCAAACTGACAACTCACTGTCCTGTCATAGTCCGAGACAAGTTTTCTTTGTGAATCTTTATCAAAATAATGTGCTAGTCTTTGCATGATTCCTTACATACCTTTGGGGGAGTGGGATGGGGAGGGGGAGGGGGAGGGGGAGTGGGAGTGGAGGAGGAGAGGGAGGTAGATTTGGAGGTGGGAGTGGGTGTGGGTGTGGAGAGGGGAGGGGGAGGTGGAATGCAAAGAAGAGGGGGAGGTGGAGGTAGAGTGGGAGCGGGTGTGGTAGTGGGTGTGGAGGTGAAGTGGGAGTGTGACTGAAACTGGGAAGGGGAGAGGAAGTGGGAGTGGGAGTGGGAGTGGTAGTAGGAGTGGGAGTGGGAGGGGGAGGGGGAGGGGGAGGGGGAGTGTGAGGGGGAGGTGAGTGGGAGTGGGAGTGGGACACTTTTGTTGTTATGTGAGTCACATTAGCTCATTTTGAGGGTCTTGACTTCATATTAAAAATCTAACATTTGTTTCCTTGATCTTGGATCTTTCATAATGGATTTGAAATGTGAGATTTCTTGAGGGTTTCATACACACGCACAAAAATAATTAATATACTTCTACATATTATTTCTTTATATAATAAAAATTACTTATGCTTTGTTTTAAAACATGGCCTAAAGGTTTTACTTGCAAAAATATCATTGTTTATTTTATATCAAACCCTTATCTCATGTTACAATACCAAAGTTCTCATTCATTAGCTTAGAAGAAACAACAATAATTGAAATGATGATTTACAATTATCATCAACTCATTTGTTCCAACATATATACACCCTTCTACTAGTTTCCTTGTAAGCACTTTGTTGTCTATATCACTCACTATTATGAAGATCATGTTACTACCCTCATATTTATCAATGAACTTCATTTATTGTTATAGATACTATAAAGACCATCACTATATAATTTGTATATCTCCCTTTTATTGCATCCTATAGATAGTTATTTATATCTATCATGTTTTTATTATATAAAAATAGGTTTTGAAAGGACCCGAAACCTTTTACAAATAGAGAAAGATATAACAATTATGCTCCAATAGGACAAGTGCACCAGCACCAAAAAAAGCTACACAACTGAGTCCAAAAAATAGAAAGAACAGCCAAAAGACAAAGGATAGAAAAAAAGGAAAGCAAGACATCAAGCTGCTATCTAAACACATTTCATCAGTTCTGCAGCCTAATCAACAAGAATCTACATATTTGTAGCAGACAACTTCAATTCTTCTATGTCATTCTTGTTGTCATCCTTCATTTTCTTGAACCTGGATCTTGTATGCCTGCTAGGTCCTTGATCCTCTTTGGTCTCTATAATCTCTTGGTTCCCTTTCTCATTATCAAACTTGTCAACCAGGATCTTCACGTGCTCATTTGAAGCCTTGAGGACTGCAAAGCTCTATTCTGCAATGTTCCCCATGGTCTTCTCCAGCTTATCAATTCTCTGTTCCATAGTCTCAACTTTCCTGGTAATAACATCACTGCTTTGAATTTTCTCCTCCATGGTAGTAAGTCTATCATTGAAGATAGAAACACCCTCACCTCTGGCGACAATGTCAATGAGCTCATCTATTGTTTGGCCCATAGTTTTCTCCCCCAGGTTCATCCTTGTAAGAACTCCCACCTCTTTTTGCAACTGGTGGATGTTGGTCTTCATCACAGTGATATCATTTTTCATTATGCTTAGGGTAGACAGGAAGGCTAAGCATCCTAGATTCTCAAAATGCTTGTTCCTCCCCTCATCATTCTCCAAACCCCTATTCTCTTCCTCCCTTTTCTCCTTAGGATTCTCCACCTTCTCCTTCTCCAAGTTGGCCTTATCCTTCTCATACCCATCTTTCTCAATATTTATCACATCCTGTGCGACCTCTTGCACGATTTTTTCCTCAACCCAGTCTTCTTTATCGGTACCCTCACTCTCCTCCATAGCAGGGTTATTTTCAACACAAAGTTCCTGATTAGTCTTGTCCTAGGAAGAAGAACCCTCATCTAAGGATATAAAAACCTTTTTCACAACTTTCTTCTTCCCAATCTTTGTTTTGGTATGTTTGATAATAGGTTCCACTCTCTTTCTCCCCTACTTCTTGGAACTCTCCTCCCTGCTCTCTTCTTCCTCTAATTCCATATCTGTAGTAGAATCCTCCATCTTCCTTTTCTTTTTCTTATCCTTAGGGCTGACCTCCTGGTAATCCTCAGAATCCTACACTTCATCTTTTGTATCCTCCATAAAAGGCTCCTCAGACTCCTTCCCATGAGTGTCATAGTCCTCCAGAGCTTTCCTGTTAAGTCTGGATCTTTCTACCTTCTTTGACTTCAACACCTCAAAGATAAGGACCATAAGCCCTTCATGGCAGGCATGATCACCCTCCAGATCCCTTTGCTAGTGAAGGAGGGAGGCATTCAAGGAACTCAATAAATAAAATGGAAAATTAATCTTAACTCAATGCCTAAAATGATTTAGAAGGATAAGATGGTGGTTGTAAATTTTAATATACCGACCATCGAGGGTAATGTAGCCTATTATAACAAATAGAACAAGGCGTCAGGGCTTGGAAATGAATTTAGGGTTAAAGTACAAGTTGTCCACCTTAACCATATGACTTCTCTCCTATTTTGTGGGTGCAAAAGCCTCCAAAGCTTTGTCTGATATCTTCCTGTCCCTATAGAAGTTGATACCCTTAGCCATCAAGCCAGTCGCTTCCACAATCACCTCCTCAGTCACCTCCATACTTTGCGTGCCCACCAGAACACTCCCCTTATTCCATGTTTTGATGAAGTTCCTCACTGTAACTTTCCCCCCATGCAGTCTCTCCAAAAAATCAGCCAGACCCCCTTCCTTGACAATTTTCTAGATCTCCTTGTTCTATTTCCAGTCACTACAGTCCGCTAGTTCGCATCTCCTTTTCTTGCCTTCCATAGCTATGTAAAAAACTAGAAAGCCTTTGTCTAGAAGATTCCCCACACTCTGCAACTTAGCCTTTGAGCTGTAATAAACACTATTAATGTAATGCATAACCCACAAATCATGCCAAAGAACCTAAATGATTATCTCGTAATCCGGCCATTGTCCTTCATGATATTCACACAAATTGTTGCATTCAATTCTCATTAATGATCTCTTCATTCAAAACATGTTGTTTACTCCTCATCCTCTCCTTGTTTATTAATGATGATCCCTCACAAGGGATATCTGAACCATCATTCCACTCAATCTCCACCTAGCTTTTACAAGCCACATTCGTAGCCGAGTCAGCCACCAAGTTTGCCTCTCTGAAAACATGAGTTATCATGCATTTTTCAAAGGTCTCAATAATGTTTTTAGCCTTACTAATAACATTGTCTATGGTCCACGAAGGGGTCATTGTATTCTTCAAACAATTAATAATACTTAGGGAATCCCCTTCAATCCAAATTTTGGTATAGTTCTTCCTTTTGGCTAGTAATAGCCCATAGAGAGCAGCAGTAGCCTTCGCCACTTGGTTGGTATTGAAACCTATAGAAATTTCCATGGCCCCTTTGCAGTTCCCAAACTCATCTCTAATAACCATTCCGCAGCCTGCAATTCCAAAGTTGCCTTTCGAGGCACCATCAAAATTGATTTTGACCCATCCATTAGGAGGACAGTCCCACCTAGCCTCTTCCCTCAAGTTACTTTGAATGTTTTGAGTCTTTCTTCCTTCAAGTTTCCACTCCTTATAAACTTTGGTCTCCCAATCATTCTTTGGATCTTGATAGTTCTTTATCAACCCCAAATTCTCCAACAATGCTCTTTTAATCATGTGAAAAGTGCTCTCCCATTTGGATTCCTTATTCCTAAAAATTCTTTCATTCCTTTCTTTCCAGACCCCCCAGCACAAAAATGGAAGGAAGAAATTCCAAAAGGAGATTAAAAACTTGTTATTAGTCAGAGGTTTCCAGCACATAAACAACTCCTGAATGTTATGAGGAAACACCCACTCCATATTCATCAAATCAAAGAATTTTTCCCATATCTATCATGTTATATTTCATTATTAAGAGTACTTTCTTTTATAACATCAATAATTTTGATCCATTTTTTCTCACTGTGGAGATGATATCATTTTATCCTATCAATATCATGTTTTTCTTACATTGAAAGTTGATTTCTCTCTCTCTCTCTCTCTCTCTCTCTCTCTCTTATGTTGGAGATGATATCTTTCTGGCATATTGTCTTGAAAATTATAACAATAGGAATAAGGTCCTTTATTTGTAGAAAATTTATAATCATGAAAAATGGATTGTACCTCTCTATTATTTTCTATTATGTTATGTATCTTTTCATTATCTTCTCATAATGGAGCTTTCTTTTATAGTTACTTAATATCAAACATCTCTTATAACATATATCTTCTTCCCATAAGCTCTTTTAATCTCATGTTGTAACTAGATTAAAATTTTTTTTTGTGAAGGCCATCCTCTTCTAGTTACACGTTCCTAACATGAGTTGATTTTGTATGTCTATATCGAATGTGAAGAATTTGAATACAAGGTATCGTTTTTTTATAAAGTTTGCACTCACAGTTAAAAATATATATATTTTTTAGTAAAAGTCTACACTACTATGGACTAAATTACTCCATGTATGGTCCACCTCTAATTAACACCTTATAATTTTATCTTACCATGCAATTCCTCTTCTGCTATTACACAGTTCTCTTTTCCCCATAATATTGGAGATATGATGTCCTTACTCCATGATAACATCTGATCCTTTCTAACGATTTGTGATGTTTTACAACTCTATTTCTCTACCCAATGGATACTCACACACTACCCCCTTCATAGTTGTGGATTCTTTAATCATTTGAACTTCTTAAATTTTAATAGGAAAACTTACTACAATCACAAAGACACTTAAAAATACAAGATGTATATAAAACTTGGATTAAACTAACCCCTTAGATGGGAACTAGGATCAACTCAAAACTATTTTTTTACCTCACTTTGTCTAGACTGTCCTCATCCATGGTGGGATAGATCATCATATAATAACACTAATGTAGATCCTTAGGGCCCAAAAGGCTCATGCACCATTAAAGGTTTCTTCCCTCACTTAACCCACACTAAATCCTTCTTTTTCTAATTTATTTTTGTTTGACTAATCCACTTGAAAAACTCTAATTGCATCTCCTTCTTAGGACTGATTCCCATCCATGTACAAACTCTTTTCCTTCTACTTTTTCCACTGTGATAGTCACTCTTTTATCTCATTCTAGTCTCATTCCAATACTTCTTAATAGATCCTTAGTTCCATCTAACAATGGTCTTTACAACAATAATGACATACCCCTAACATTGATCACTACTTCATACCATAAGTATCTTTTTTCTTCTATTTACTATCTCATTATTACCCTTAACCATCTCACTCAGGAATCATTTCTTTGAACCCTCTATCCCTGCTCACCAACTCCCTATACTCTTCTAGTCTTCCTTGGGCTCTCTACACTCACTCTCCCTTCACTAATCTATTTAACAACAATCTCTCAAACCAAAAAAAATCAAAATACCTTTTTGTATCCTATGAGATAGTCACACCATACATTTAAAAAAATCATTTGGATACAAATAATTTTCTAACAAACCCTCTTTGAATACCATCGAGTCACTTGGGTTGTGCCTACCAATACCAACACACAATGCTTTCCAAATAATCTAATAATCTTGATGTGATTGTCCCACAACACAAAATTTTGTCCATAATACACTCAATAGACCCAACCCTAGGATCAACCTTGCACTAATGGTTCTTGATCTCTATCATCATTTATAAGTCCTTTGCATACACACTTGGACCCCTCTATGGTCCCTTAACCTTGATTTTAAGGTGCACACACCAACTCATTGTCCATTGTGACAATCATACAAGGAAACCTTCTAGGATAGTCACTAGAACTACCAAACAAGGTGTGTTTGTTGGAAATATAGATGTAGTAACTGAGAGGGGGGGTGAATCAGTTAACCACAAAAATATTACCACTGATCCCTTAGATATATTAATACATTATTTATTTTTGCCACTCGGTAAAGATACAGAGAAATGCTGAAACTCGATCTTTGAAGTGTGTAATAATTAAACTATTCTTAAGCATTCATCACTGATTAACATACATGAATAAAGAAAATAACATGAACACAAGAGACACCAGATTTACCGTGGAAACCCAATATGGGAAAAACCACCAATGTAACTAGTTACTATTTTTCACTCTTCTGAAGTGATGCCCGGTTAGAAGCCAACCCGGTAAAAGGTTACAAAACACACTATTAGGTGTGACCTTGTTAGAGGATTTAATCACCCTACGAGGAGTGGCCTTGTAAGAGGTCTTGAAACAATTCAATAGAACTGTCACCTTGTTAGAAGATTTACAAAATGGTTGTTAAACCAACTCGGTTAAGAGATTTTGATATCACTGCTACAATTGTAAGAGAGTAACAATGAAATGACCTGCAACTGAATTGTTGATTATAGATCTCTGTTCTACTTCACTAGATCCTTACTGATCAAATAAATCTTTGTTGTTCCTCAAGGATATCTAACCATCCTTCAAAATTCGCACACACCTTTCTTCAAAATGATTTTTGCATGCTCTATATCTTATTCACCACTTGACCTTCTATATATATATACCATTCTAATTAACATTTAGATTGTCAAGTCAGCACTAATAATTATTAGAACAGTTGGCTGGGATAAACAAACTGTAATAATAAAATCCTTTGAAGGGCCAACATTTCTCGGTAAATATTAATCCTGAAAAGATTTCTTTTGGTGACCGAGTGAACTCGGTAACCACAGTGAATTCTGTAGCATCCTTTAGAGACTGAGTGAGCTCAGTAACCACTAACTTTCCTTCAATAACCAAGGAGGCTCGGTTAACACTATTTTCTATCATGTTCCCTTTTGACACCCGAGAGATCTTGGTAGACACTAAAAAACACCTAGTTGACCGACTGAGCTTGGTAGACACTGAGAACCACCTAGCTGACCGACTGAGCTAGGTAGACACTAAGAATGATAATTGATATGACATTTGTGTGACATCAAAGACAACACATAGCTAATCCAACAATGTCCTTCAGACAATTGTATCCAACAATCTCCCTCTTTGGCATTGATGGCAACACAACATATCATAGCACAATGAAATTTCATAGAGAAACCTAGAGTAAGAAACATATCCTTAGCTTCATTTTGATTCCCATCATCTTCAAACTTCTTTCCGACTGAGAACTCTCCCTCTTAACTTCTCAAATTATTCTCCTTAGAAATTTTTTGAAATGATAGCAAACTCTCCCTCTTTGACAACACATGCCAAAGACAACTTACACAGTTTCGGTGAATATCAATGTACCTTATGTACTGATTCATATGCAATGATTCCCTGACTATGCTACATCAATTGATTGATCTTCAACATGTTATGGTTGATGCATCACTAAAACTTTATTTAGTGAACCTCGGATAGGGGAGTGACCCCTAACTTGCCTCTTAGATACAAGAATGCATCCTTAGGTAGTGGCTTGGTGAAGATATCTACAATTTGTTCTTTTGTATGAATATATTCCAATCTGATTTCCTTGTCCTACACCAATTCTCTGACAAAGTGATATTTTATAGCAATGTGCTTGGTTTTGGAATGCATTACTGGATTCTTTGAAATATTTATTGCACTTGTATTGTCACAAAACATAACAACTGGTTCTTTGATCTCAACCTTCATGCCTTCCAAAAACTGTTTAAACCATACAATATTAGAGCAGTTTACTGCTGCAGCAACATATTCTGCTTCTGTTGTGGATTGGGATGTGTAGTTTTGCTTTTTACTAGTCCAAGATACTAACCTCTTGCCAAGAAAGAATGCTCCACCACTTGTATTCTTTCTGTCATCAATGTTTCCTGCCCAATTAGCATCAGTAAACACTTTTAAATCCAAATTGCCTCCAAATTTATACCACAAGCCATAATCTTCAGTTCCCCTTAAATACCTCAAGATTCTTTTGATTTCCATCATGTGATTTTCTCTGGGTTTAGCTAAGAATCTTGCCACTATACCAACTGCTAAGGCAATATCAGGCCTTGTGTGCACTACATACTGTAATTTTCCAATCATTGATCTGTATAAGGTCTGATCTACTTCTTTTCAATCATCATCTTTGGTAAGCTTCAATCCAGTACACATGGGTGTACCAACTGGTTTTGAATCTTCCATACCAAATTTCTTAAGTATTTCCCTAATATATTTAGACTGAGTAATGTAGATACCATTTTTGTTCTGTTGAATCTAAAGTCCAACAAAAATTTTTATCTATCCAAACATAGACATTTCAAATTCTTTGTTCATATGCTCTGAAAATTCTTTGCATTGATCATCATTTCCTGTAAACACAGTATCATCCACAAATATTTTTTCCAAAACAATTTTGTTATCTGATCCTTCTTTAATGTATAAATTACTATTGTCATTAGCTCTTTTGAAATCAATCTGAGTAAGATAGTTATGTAATCTTTCATACCATGCTCTAGGAGCTTGTTTCAGACCATACAATGCTTTGTGTAATTTTTAGACCATATCCCTTTTGTCTGGATCAATAAAACCTTCAGGTTGCTCAATGTAGACTTCTTCCTTAAGAATACCATTGAAAAATGCAGATTTTATATCCATCTGATATACCTTAAATCCTTTATGTGTTGCATATGCAAGTAAAGTCCTCACACCTTCTAATATTGCAACAGGAGCAAAAGTCTCTCCATAATCTATTCCTTCTTCTTGAGAATATCTTTTACATACCAATCTTGCTTTGTTTCTTGATACTTGACCATCTTCATTCAACTTATTTCTGAATACCCATTTTGTCCCAATTACATTTTTATCTTTAGGCCTAGGTACAAGAGTCCATGTCTTATTTTTCTCTATTTTCTCTATTTCTTCATTCATAGCCTCAATCCAACTTTCATTTTCCAATGCATCTTTGACATTTTTAGGTTCAAAATCAGCAAATAAACATGTACCTTTTAGTTTACTTCTTGTCATAGTACCATCTGATTTGTTTCCAATAATCTAATCTGGTGTATGATGCTTCCTGACATACTTGGCCAATATAGGTTCCTTGCATCCTAAATGAGTTACATTGTCATCTTCTTCATCTTCAGGTTTAGGTTGCTCAAGCTCGGTAGATACTTGCTCGGTAGCTTCAGACTGAGACTTGGTACTTTGTGACTCAGTCTGAACTTCTTCTTGTGACTCGGTTACTGTACTGGGCTCGGTAGATGTAGTTTCCTTATTGACAGATGTGTCTGGCAATGTATCAGGTTTGATGTAAACAAATCTTCTGTAATCCTCTGGTTCCTTTTTGCTCTCTTCTTTAGTCTTTTCTGTAAACTCATCAATTCTCACATGTGCACTTTCTATGATTTTGTGAGTAGACAAATTCAGACATCTATATGCCTTACTTTTGCAAGAATATCCCAAAATATTCCTTCATCACTTTTTACATCAAATTTTCCTTTTCTAGATTCTTTTAAGATGTAACATTTACTACCAAATACTTTTAGGTAACTTACATTTGGTTTTTAGCCATACCATAGCTCATAAGGAGTCTTGAATGTGTCTTTTCTCAGCTGTACTCGGTTCAAGGTATGAACTGCAGTGCTGATAGCTTCCTTTGAGTATTTCATAGCAATGTTCTTTTCAATCATTAGAGTCCTTGCACAGTCCATGATAGATCTGTTCCTTCTTTCAGCTATTCCATTCTGCTCATGAGTTCTCGGGGCTAATACCTATCTTTTGATTCCTCTTTCAATGCAGAAATTATTGAATTCATGGGAGATGAATTCACCACCTCTGTCTGATCTCAAGCATTTTATTCTTTTTCCTGTTTCCTTTTCTACTCTTGCTAAATACCATTTGAACTTCTCAAATGCTTCTGACTTTTCTCTTAGACACATAACAGTCATCATTCTAGAGTAATCATCAACAAAGAGAATAAAGAATTTTTCTCTAGTATAGCTCTCAATTCCAATAGGTCCACATAAATCAGTATGCACAATTTCTAAAATATCTTCAGACTGATAGTTTTTACTTTTAAAACTAGACTTTCCCATTTTACCAATTTGACAATTCTTGCATAGACCAACATCAGGTTTCTTCAAAGTAGGAATACCTCTTACTTTCTTGAATTTGCTTATTTTCATCATGTTATCAAAATTTACATGACATAACCTTTTGTGCCATAACCAACTTTCTTCAATTTGAGCAATAAAACATGAGTATTCACCAAGATCAAGATAAAATAGGTTACCTTTGGTTTGTTTGCCTGAACCTATCAGTTTTCCTTTGTCATCCAGCAGTCTTGCTTTGCCATTCATGAATTCAACTTTGAATCCAATGTTAATTAGTTGTGCTACACTTAGAATATTATGCGTTAGTCCTTCAACCCAATATGCATTATCACATATAAGTTCTTTGGTTAATGAAATTCATCCCTTTCCTTTTATACAAGGTTCATTGTTTCCAAACCTTACATTACCACCATCAAAGTTTTCAAAGTGTTCAAACTTAGTCCTATCACCAGTCATATGATGTGAACATCCACTGTCTATAATCCATGTATCATTCTTGCTTATATGAGAGATAAGTGCCATCTCATCTTCATCATTATCAGATTCATCTTTTACAGCAATGAAAACAATTTCTTCTTCACTATCATCCGAATCTTTAGCTAAAAAACATGTTTTCTTACCTTTATCCTTGAATGATTTGAAATTATTCTTGCCATTGTACTTGTAACCTTTCTTCTCATCTTTGCTTTGCTTGTTTGGGCACCTAGCTGCAATATGACCAATTTCTTCACATGAAAAATAGATTAAGGGAGTTTTACCTTTGTATTTTCCTCTGCCTCTTGAATATTTCTTTGCAAGTAATGCTTCAATAACTTCAAGATCACTATCAAAACTTTCCTCTGATTCTTCTTCACTTTTTGATTGGATTTTCTTCCCTTTCTTGAGTGAAAGTTTGGCCTCAAAAGCTGATTCAATATTTTTAGAAGTTGGAACATAGTTGTCATAGTTATCCAGTTCAAAGGCTGTCAATCTTCCAACTAAGGCATCCAAAGTTATATTGTGATTTTCTTCACATCTTCTTTCTTGAATAGCAGAAACTCTTATTGCATAAATAGGAAGTAATGTTCTAAGAACCTTACTTATAACAATTTCATCATCAATTTTTCCTCTAGAAGCTCTGATTGCACTAACACTTGTCATGATCCTTTCAACATATTTTGCAATGTTTTCTTCTTCTCTCATTTTCATCTGATCAAACTGTCCTCTTAGGCTTTCTGCTTTGGCTCTCTTCACATTGTCATCACCACCATAGATTTTCTTCAGCTTGTTCCACATTTCATGAGCAGTTGTGTAGTCTTTGATTTCATCAAATTCTTCATAGCTAAGAGTTGATGCAATGTCTATCATCATAGTGTTATGGTTCTTCTTCTCTGCAATGTCTTCAACAATTAATGTGCCAGTAGGAACTATATATTCTTGATCAATATATTTGCATCCTGAATCACCAATGGAAGCCAGATGAAGTCTCATGAGACCTTGCCATGCTGAAAATTTATTTCTGTTAAGCCTTGGAATTTCTCTTTTGTAAGACATCTTGATCTTTAGCTTAGCTCCTTGAAACCCTTCCTGCAAGCACCAAAATCTCTGATACTAATTGTTGGAAATATAGATGTAGTAATTGAGAGGGGAAGTGAATCCGTTAACCACAAAAATATTACCACTGATCCCTTAGATATCTTAATACATTATTTATTGTTGCCACTCGGTAAACATACAGAGAAATGCTGAAACTTGATCTTTGAAGTGTGTAATAATTAAACTGTTCTTAAGCATTCATCACTGATTAACATACATGAATAAAGAAAATAACATGAACACAAGAGACACCAGATTTACCGTGGAAACCCAATATGGGAAAAACCACCAATGTAACTAGTTACTATTTTTCACTCTTCTGAAGTGATGCCCGGTTAGAAGCCAACCCGGTAAAAAGGTTACAAAACACACTGTTAGGTGTGACCTTGTTAGAGGATTTAGTCACCCTGCTAGGAGTGGCCTTGTAAGAGGTCTTGAAACAATTCAATAGAACTGTCACCTTGTTAGAGGATTTACAAAATGGTTGTTAAACCAACTCGGTTAAGAGATTTTGATATCACTGCTACAATTATAAGAGAGTAACAATGAAATGACCTGCAACTGAATTGTTGATTATAGATCTTTGTTCTACTTCACTAGATCCTTACTGATCAAATAAATCTTTGCTGCTCCTCAAGGATATCTAACCATCCTTTAAAATTCACACACACCTTTCTTCAAAATGATTTCTGCATGCTCTATATCTTATTCACCACTTGACCTTCTATATATATATATATACCATTCTAATTAACATTTAGATTGTCAAGTCGGCACTAATAATTATTAGAACAGTCGGCTGGGATAAACAAACTGTAATAACAAAATCCTTTGAAGGGCCGACCTTGCTCGGTAAATATTAATCCTAAAAAGATTTCCTTCGGTGACCGAGTGAACTCGGTAACCACAATGAATTCTGCAACATCCTTCAGAGACCGAGTGAGCTCGGTAACCACTAACTTTCCTTCGATAACCGAGGAGGCTCGATTAACACTATTTTCTATCATGTTCCCTTTTGACACCTGAGAGATCTCGGTAGACACTAAAAAATGCCTAGCTGACTGACTGAGCTCGGTAGACACTGAGAACCACCTAGTTGACCGACTGAGCTTGGTAGACACTGAGAACTGCCTAGCTAACCGACTGAGCTCGGTAGACACTAAGAATGATAATTGATATGACATTTGTGTGACATCAAAGACAACACATAGCTAATCCAACAATGTCCTTCAAACAATTGTATCCAATAGTGTTGTATTCACTCCAACCTCTAGGAAAACTCAACACATATCCTTATCTATTATTGGACCCTTAACTTCACTCTCAACCCTTAGTGGAAATAAAACATCACCAAACTGACAACTCACTGTCCTATCATAGTCTAAGATGGGTTTTCTTTATGATTCTTTATCAAAATCATGTGCTAGTCTTTGCATGATTCTTTGCACACCTTTCAGGGATTTAATATGCATTATTCCCCATCATTGTACCAAAATTGGAGACTTAGACAACATAAAAAACAAAGAAACTATATTTTGTTACCACTATTTACCTTAATCAAGGGTTTAGACAGTCAATGACTAAAATCCTTGGTTCTTTGTCAAAACAAAATGAATTTGAATGCCACAAGAACCAAAATAATCTCAATTCAATGCCCTAATTGAATCATCAAAAGGAAAACATACGAGTCATAAAAAATCTTTGAGAACAAGAGTATTTCCTAGGCCAAAGTAAGGTTTATGCAGAATTTAACAACTTTTTTTATTTCAACATATTACTTCCACTCCCTTGGTCATTCTCGGGCCCTTACATCATTTATAGACTTGTATCATCCCTTAAAAGTGAATATCAACCTTGAACTTCCATGAATCAACCATTAACTACCCTTTAATTGGTCCGTTTACATAAGTTTATGTTGTCAAGTTGAAACATAGTTGTCAACTTGATAACTTACATTATTTTATACTTAAACATTACCCCCTTACATTCAAAATTTTCTTTTAATGACCTTCAAAACATGATTAATTATGCATAAATATCTTAAAATAATTTACATATTTGAAGTTTACTATCCTTGATTAATTACAATTAAAGTCAAATTTTTGTTAATATTATTAGTCCTTAGATATTAATATTTTTAATATTTATTATTATAATTTTTTCATAAATGTGTGTTATTATGTTCAATGATTGAAGAGAAATTTTCTTTTACAATGTGGGTAAGTGCACCAAGATGGTGGACACTTTAGTGGCCACATAAAAAATAATTCATAACCCATGTAGGTTATACAAAATTCAAAATCATCCTAGGCTTGGTTTTACCAAGCCTAGCCAAAAATATTGAAAAATACCGATAGCACCTCAAAACATGTACGGGTTTTGAGGAACATTATATTCCTCAAAACCCATGGATTTGGACCATTTCCAATGCCATAAATGAAGGAACAATCACTTGAGGAAGTCATTTTTCTATAAAATGGGAGCGTATTTTCATTCTATTTGCATTTTTCATCGATTGGCAACAATGGCACCTCGTCGAAAACATAAGATTTTAGTGTTTCAAATGTTTTTGTTTGTATTATATTTGAAGTAGGGTTTTTTAATATATTTAAGTTTTGTTTTTAAATTTTGATGTCAAATTCTACAAAGACTTTCCCAAAATGAAAAAGAAAACAAAAACCTCATGCACAAGCAATAGAAGAAAATATTGAACATGAGAAACAAACACAACCACAAAATCCTCCTCCACAACCACCGCCACCCATAAACCCTCCACATCCTCCATTAGATCATTTAGATGCCACACAAGATGATCTCACAAAACACCTTACATAAAATAGTGCCCAATTTCTATATTGGTCAATAGGTTGAGGTCCTCTAGTTTTGACCACCACTCAACCCTCACCTCGATGCTAGAAAGAATGGCCAATAGTGCAAATGAGGTTTCTAGAGAGGTTACCAAATAGGGTTGATGGAGGGATAGGTTTTGAGCATTTTATGTGGATGGTTTTTCATATGATGAAGTGAAAAAGAAGGCCACTCTTAAAAGTGATATATGTCATCTTTTTACCGATCCTAGTACTAGTAACACCCTAGAACTAAATACAACTCAGTTTCCTATACATTCATGTTTTCACAATAGGATGAAAGCATCTTTTTGGGATAGGTGGTATATGGTCTTTGACCAAGCACCCGGTAATAATTGGGAGGTGCCTCTATATTTCTTGAGAAATCTATATTGTAAGTTTATCCTTGGAAAGAAGACAAATTGCATTGACATCCAGTAGTTCTAGGGTAGAGGGAGATGCTATTTGCATGATAGACCTAGGGCCCGTAGGGTTGTACAACCACAATATAGGAGGCCTCTAGCTTAAAAACCCATGGTTCATGTTGCGGTCCCAATAGTTGTGAAGGAGTCCATAGATTTACAGACCCTTCATGCAACCACATCACTAACTAATGTCATCTTTGAGCATGGAACATAGTTTGTCAGAGTAGAGGGTGGATCAACACCTATGACACCTCCATCGTCATAAAATGCACCATTTGCATCACCACCTGTGCCACCTCCATCATCATTAGAGGGACCATTTGGATCAACCCAACCCATTGAACATATGTGCCCTAATTGTTAGGGTATATGTGTTGGGGTAGATACTGGCGTGAATGAGGATGGTTCAGAATCTCATTCGTGTACACATTGTGGGGGTAGATTTCATGCATTCAGTGTTAAGGATGCAACCCTCATAGACAACTTGATGATGATGGTATTTTCTAGAGAGCAGAGACATGTTTTTTTATTTGTGTTTTGACATGTTATTAATTAATCACCTAAATATTATAAAAGTAAATAATTTTTTATTTAGAGAATAATTTAAATTGATACATGAATAATATGCATTACATGGTGTAGCAAGTGATATGAGCACACCACAGAGTGTTCGTTTGAGTAGACGGACATGTAAACGTACATGTGTAACTTCAACACATGAGGTAATTCTTTTAAATTATTCCTTAAAATAGAATAATATATATGTTTCAAAATATGTTTTATTAATATATGCATATTCATTTTGTGTTTTATAGGGCTTGTCGGCTGCTCAAATTTTTGAACTTGATAATATCACCCTTTCTGCCATTGACTTTGGTTTTGAAAGCTTTGCAGTATAATATTTTGCACATATCTTGTTTATAGTTTTAATTGATCCCATGCGGTATCATACTCATTTATCTTATGTTAATTTGTTTTTTCTAGGGTATCTCACCTGACTTGAAGACACTGGGAAAGAAAAAGAAATCCTCGAGGACACCCAAACGAAAAAAGGTAATTCAATATAGTATAAGTTTATTTGTTGAAATGTATTATTCATGATTAAAGATGTACTTGTAGTCTATATTGATGAATGTACCTAGCTTATTTGGTCTATGTATAGAAATAGTTGGATTTTATAGAATTAATGAATGCACTTGATGTCGCTGATGTTTAGGAGAGAGAATAGGTAACATTTTATATTTACTTTTAATTGCATTCTTGATCATTCTAAATCTCTTATAATTCCTTCCTCTATGAATATGACATATGTTATGATTATTCATACAGGAATCGGTTGTAGCTGCCTCATCAATGGTGATGCCTCCTAAGAGTACATGAGAGCCATCTGAGGTTTCAGTATGCATTTTTTCTATATACATGTTAAACATATGTGTTTAGATATGAGTAGATGCAATTTTAAAATTTGTTTAGTGTTTTTGACATATATGTTATTTAATTGATTTGATTTGATTTTACTTGTTATAACCCTCTTCACAACCTCCCATGGATCCTATGCCTTTACATTTTGTTAGGAGTCCAGCTCATGGAAGATGGCGACCATCAACTTTAGGGAAAGACCCAATTGTAGAGAAAGAGATGAGGTAACCAACAATTCAACTGCCAATGTATTAAAATCATGTATTTAGTTATTTTGATGTTATTTTGAGAAAAGATATAAGATTTAGCATTTAAATTACTCTTGTACAGACACCTAGTGAGCCACCTAATTCTTTGAAGAGGCTCAATTTCAATGTTCCAACAAAGTCGTAGATATTGATAGAGATATACAAATCTAGTTGTGGTTATTGAATGACCAAATTTTGTATATATTCAACATTTTTATTGTATATATCAACCTTGACATAGTCAACGCCACATTTTTGTAACTTTATTATTGATTTGGTATGTATGCCATTTTTTGATATGTACAGAATATGGTTCATTTTTATATATATGAAACTTGATATTCAATCCAATTCATTAATTGTGTGTTCATTTGTTCAATGTTAGTATGTAAATATGCTTGTGTGTATGTACTCGTGTGTAGGATTTATGCCTTAAGTATATTCATGTGTATTCAAGTACATTCTTCATAACCTAAATTCATGTGTATGGGCTACGTGCATGACTTAAGTGAATTCATGTGTATGCTTTATAATGTATGTGCTACATGTATGCTTCATGAATTAAGAAAATTTATGTGTACGCTTTATGTGCTACATGTGTTCACATGTGTAATTCATCATTTAAGTGAATTCATGCTTTATGTGTTACATTGTATTCATGTGTATCTGATGCTCTCAACCGACAAAATCCTTCAAAGTTCACTTCACAAATCTGGTGATCACCTTGTCAAATCAACTCTTATATAATGTATCATGTTAGAACTATATTATATATGTCAAAGACACATCATTCCATGAGAATCAATAAGCACATTCAAGGAATGATGCTTCTACATCAATATTTTGTCAAAATGTTAATGAGAAAACAATGACCTATCATTCTAGGAGCCAAACCCTCCTTTTTAGGGTCTCTAGGCTAGGGCTTGTTCAAAAAGACTCTTGCAAATCTCTCTAGATCCCCCCAATGGATCTAACACATCCCTATGGACCCCAATACCATAGATCCATAAAAAAATATACTCATCCTTCGGAGTATATACTCACAACAATGATTGGTTCTTCTCCATGCACCTTCAATCAACATTTACCACCATTTGTGGTCTCTCCACCATATCCTTCATATCCATGCAACCAAACACTATTGTACAAGACACCAGTTAATTCCTTGCTTTCAAATGCCAATGAAATGATACAATATAGACATAGAAGTGATAAAAAGACAATAGAGAATCAATTTACTTCATTTCCAATCAAAAACACATTCCATAATGCATTCAAATACCCTGGTTTAATGACTATACCCACGAGCCAGTGAACTAGTTTGCAAGAATATAAATTTATTTATTGATTTGGAACCATTTACATTGGATATCTATTACACCAATCTACATACTAAACCATACTCACGTGGATATCCTCTAATAGATCCCCCAAAAATCTAAAACTAACATCAACTAACTCTAAAACTATCTACAACAGTCACAAACTGACTGTTAACAATTAAAAGTTTTTTTAAGAAGTTGTCAAGTTGATAACTACCTTTGTCAACTCGACCCTCATAAGACATGTCTTTTCTTTGATCCTTATCTAAGGCTTAAACACTCTATCTCAAACCAAATATTTCCCCTAAGGTCCCACTTTTCTTCTTGACACACCAGAATGCTCGCCGACATACCCAATGGTGCTTAGTGCATTTTGGGGACACTTTGGTCTGGCATGGTTGTGAAAATTCTAGTGACTTTTTTTCTAAAATGAGGTTTTCACTAGCATTTACCCACTCAATGGGAGCTAATGGTACAGACTATTTGGTGCCAGGATGAATGGTTTGGAAGAAACCTAGTGGTACAACTTTCAACTGACCCTCATTGCAAGTTTTAGTGTCAAGCGAGATTGACATGCCAAATTCAAAAAAAATTGTATCTCCCAGAATAGAGAGAGTTTATTATAGGCCACAAAAACATGGTCTTGTAGCATCTCATAGTTTGCCGATACCTCTCATGGGGTCTGAGATATGAGCCTTGAAAGATCACTACCCAATCATGCTTAGTGCACCTCGGGGACACTATGGTCTTACATGGTCACAAATGTTTTAGTGACTTCATGTTCGAAACAAGGTTGTCAATAGAATTTCCCCACCCAACTGGAGCTAATGACAAAGACCATTCGGTGCCAAGATGAAAGGTTTGGAAGAAACCCAATGGTGCAACTGTTGGAATTAGGAGAGATAGGTACTGAGAGGGGAGGGGTGAATTAGTGCCTTCAAAAAATTTACTTGTGAACCTTTCAGATCTATGACAGTTAATAGTAATAACCGACCAAAATAACTTGAATCTAACTGCATGAATCAATCATCCATTTAACTTATGAAAGTAAACAGCATGAAATCAATATGACAATCACATAACACAAGTATTTTGGTAACGCAGAAACCCTTGTTAGAAGGTAAAAACTGCGGTGGGGATGACACCCTCAAATTCTTTACTACTGCAGATAGAAAAGGTTTACCTGTTAGGGCTATAAGTTTTGATCACTTTTGGTGATCTTAATTACCCTGTTAGGAGTAACATGTTAGATCAGCTAGATCTACTTAGTTATAGGATTTTAACAACATTAATGAAGTGTGCACTCGGTTAAGAGATTTACATAAGACTGTTAAGTCTACTCTGCTAAGAGATTTTATCCAAAACTCTATTACAATGGTAAGAAAGAAATAGGAAATTATCTGCTAATTGACAACTCAATTGTCTAAAATAGATCTATAAGTTCTGATAAAATATCACCTCACTTGTGATGAATCTCTGCTATGATCTGCTCAGTAGCCTTCTCTGATTCTGCTCAATCTGATTTCCTCTATACTCTGTTCTACTCTATTAACTGATAGACTTGAAGTTAGGCAGTTGCTTCAAGTGCTCCATGATTCATATATCAGTTCACACTAAAAATGATGCAAACACACAAATATATAGTGTTCTATTTTTGCCGCTTTAACAAAATTAGGTTACACAACATAGTCCTAACCCTAAGATCTACGATGTACAAAAATAACCTAGATCAACTTTTACAAAAGATATATATTGCATTTAATGAATATCATCATAATAAATGCTCCTAAATCTTGGTAAACCATTTTACAATCCGTTGTAACTGTATGCATAGAAATATGTACCATTTCTAATTACTATGTCATTTTTTGTGATCCTCGGTAAACACTATATAAACTACTTAGTGTATAGTACAATGCTCAGTATTTATTGTCTGTCGGTGTTGGTGTCTGTTGATGCTCGGTAAACTATGTAGTGCTCGGTGTGAATGCTTTACTGACTAGTCTATCTTGCTTCTAGTTACCAACTTGCTTAATGTAAGTGACCGGCTGATATGTATGATAACCTTTTGATACTAAGTGACAACCTTAAATACTCAATAGAGATAACAATCTCCCCCTTTGGCATTAGTATCAAAACTTTGAATGTATATAGACAAAATGTTCTATATATACCTTATATCTTTTCCATATACATATACACATCAAAAAAATTTCTAAGTACTAAGTACTCCCCCTCAGTGCATGCTCCTGGTAGTATGTAGTTTACATAACAAAACATACTTATTTGGCATATACATGTTTTCCCTCTTTTTGATAATAATTCCAAATACAAAAGTAAAGTATACTCACATCTTATCAAAAATATGTTGATGGGTTTTCTTCACTGACTCCAAGAGGTTTTCCCATTCCTCTTTCAAGTTGGTGAGAGAAATGTGCTCAAGACCGACTTGTGCATGCATGTCAAAGATGTTATCCAACACCAAAATCTCTGGTGTTGCAACAAGTTTCTCCTCTTTGACAGTGTGTGATTCAAAAAAATTTAGGTATGGCAAGAGTTTTGTCTATAACTCAGTAACCTTATCCATTATGTGCTCTTCTTGTTTCTTCAAATCTGCTATCAACCACCAGAGCTCTTGAACTCAGTGAATGTGCTTTGAGAAAGTATTTGGCTTAGTTATAGCTGTAGTTGTACTTAATTGTATTTCTTCTTCTAATCCTTTGATCTTTTCACTTACTTCAACAGTGAAGGTGTCTATAGTACAAAGCTTTATTAAGAATTGACAAATTATCTGGGTGATGGATTTTATCTTGGTAATTACCTCAGATAATTTTACCTTCTTGATGGCCAATTCTCGGCTAATTTTCTCTACCAATTTATTCTGTATCCTGGATTCTTCCCTTTCTTCAATCCATTTATTTGCATTAGTGTCTGAGGCATTGATCTTCTCAGAAAGTCTAGCAAGTTGATCGATGATAGGAGTATCCTCATCAATATTCACCTCAGGTACTACTTGTTGTAGGATATCCCTCACATCTGATAATATTTCTTTTATTTTGTGTTCTTGCTTCAACTTCTCTTGAGCTACCTTTCTTGAACATAGTTCCCCATATTTGCTTGATTCTTCAGGGCTTAGGGTCCTCAGGTCACACTCAAGAATAATTATCACTTCATCTAGAGTGATCAACCCTTTTCCTTTCTTTTTCTTCTTTTTCTCTAGTGCTAGAGGTGATTTCTTTTGAAAAATAGTAAGAGACTTGTCTCCAAGCTTTGGAGTATCCTTCCCAGTTGACACACTTTCTTCCTTCTTCTACTCCTTGGTAGCTGTGGTCTCCGTTGATGGAGTGGGAGACTCAGATGTGGTGTCATGTGGGTTCACCTTGGTTTCCTTTGTCTCTTCTGTTAGCTTTGTTTCTATGGATGGTGCCTCTATTTTTTTAGGCTCATCTGTATCTGTAGGGTGCTCAGGTTCTTGTGTCCCTATTGTGTCTTTATTTTTCTCAGGATCTAAGCCATCGATTTCTACTTGTGAAATTATTTCAGCTACTTCTACAAGTACAGGAAGCTTACCCAGTAGTGATATAAATATGCATTCAGTGTCTGGTGCTTCATCTTGATTAGGTGCAATATTCACATCCTCATCATCCTTTTCATCAGGATCACCATTTGTGATGTCCTCAATGAGTACATCATCATCAATTTTCTTCTCCAGTTGGATCTCTACTCGATCTGGTGCATCCTGTGAAACACTTATTTCTTCCTTTTTCTTGGTGATATCAATTACCTCAGTAACTGATATACCAGTGTCCTTTGATTTCTTTGCAGTGTCATCATCAATATAAATACCTTTGCCTTTGGAATTTTATCTCTTTTTAGACAATTTTAGGAATGCTTCTTGCTCAACTTTTTCTTCGGCTTTAAAAATTTATGTCCATAAGGAATCGCTTGTTATATCCATGTCTACCATGTTTTCATCCAATATCATCATGGCTCGGTTCTTGACCATAAATCTTGCTTGATATTTAGCCATGTATGCATCAAGTTCTCCATAGCTTAGATGTGGGGCTGCCCGAACTAGAGATTGTTCTCTCTTTCTTTTCTCGGTGTCTAGTGCAATAGCCCATTTTTCAAAAATCTTGTCATCTAACTCCTTCGTTAATGCACAAGAAAATTCCATTGGAACTCTCTTGAATTTTATCATCATTTGGATGACAACATGTTCTAACTTAGTTTGATCTTCTGTTGACAATTTATCAAATCTATTTATTCCTAGATCAACAAGGTTTCCATTCTCAATTATGCTTTCAATAATTTCATCTATTGTGCTTACCTTGTTTCTGACCACTTTGAATTGATTAACATCATCTTCATTCTCAGTCTCATTAAGATCTTCTTTACTTCTTACCAATCTTCTCCTTTTATTTGGTGCCTCGGCTACAACCTCGTTCTTTCTCTTGACATATTTCCTAGTCGGTGTAGCTACCCTCAATTTTGTAACTTTTATATCTTCTTTCTTCAGAGGGGATGAGGCTACAGTTGATGATCTTGTCCTTGTACCTTCATGTACTAGAAATTGCTTCTTCTTTTGATCTTTGGTGGGAGGAGCCGGTGTGGGATCTTTCTCTTTTTCTAACTCAGTCTCCTCACTATCATATGGTTTTTCAGCCAACTGTAACTGACCTTCAGTTGTAACATTAACTGGTGACTCCTCAGGTGATTTAGATACATCTCTAAACCTAGCTGTAAGATCCTTTTTCATTTTCTTTTCCCTTCTAGACATTTTACTGATCTCTATGTCTATAGTGATTCTTGATTTGGCCTCTTCATATGTTCTAAACCTAGTGGCAGTGATGTCCTTTGGTAATGCAAGTATTGCATTAATAGATTTCCAAGCGAAATCATAGTTCATCTCATATCCCATCGGTGCCAACCATTTTATTCTAGGTTCAACTACTCTAATCATAGTATAATTTGTGTTGACTATAAAACATATGTCATTCTTCTTTTATTCATTTTGGTCTGGAATTATTTGAAGTATGCATCAAATTCTATATTCAGTTTGTCTCCTAACTTTTTCATCATACTGCAAATTTGTGCCGTTATCGGTTTATCTGTTTCCAAGTTTACTTTACTGACACCAGGTACATACTTTTGAAGATAGAAAAATATGCAAACAAGTAGTGATCCGAACTTACATGTATTAGACTTCTTTGTTCTTATAGTCTTCATATTTTCCTGAAGTTGATGAAACAGTACCTCGGCAAGATCAACCTAGTGATCTTTCTTCACAATTTTGTGTGCCATGTCTACTACACTAGAGGGTAAACTATTTAGTCTACTTGATTGAAATATTTTATACCCGATTACATGTGCTGTGAACTTAACTGCTGGGTCTCTGATTGTAGAAATTTTCAGTGCTCTTCTGTCCCATTATGCTCTAGTATTCTTCTCAACCTCTGTTTGTGATGAGCTATGAAAGGATTTTTCTTTGTTAGTTGTAGGGAGCCCAGTAACCCTACTGATCAATTTCTTATTAAACTCTATAGGTTTATCCAGCCAAAATTTTCCATTGTGATACCTGCTCAAAATGATTTTGATCCAATCAGTCTTAAATGATTACGGATAGTATGTGATACATGATAACCTTGATTCCGTAATCTTCTTGTATTCTAGTTTCAATTTTCCATCGGTGCCACAAAGTAGTGAATGAGCAGCAATCATTTCAAAATCTCCAACTTCTCCAATTTTGCAATGAATATATGCTCTTACGTCTTTTGTCAATAACACCCTATCTGGTATGCTTGAAAAAGTGCCCATTATATCCATTTGTACTGTGACCTTGGGATATGGCTTAAACTTAGGTTTGTTGAAATTTTCCCTAATGATTAGATTAACTTCCTCCTCAATACTTTGTGATTTTCTTGCAGTCGATGTAGCTACCATAAATCAATTCTAGGGTTTCAGCAAGTAGCAAGATAATAAGTGTTTGATAGCAAATGAACTTACTTGGAATCATCAAAGAATATTGTCGGTTCGATCTATAGTAGCCTTGAATCCTTCTAAAAATCTTTAGCTCGAACTCTTCTCTATGAAAATATCTGCTCTTCAAAATCGCAATGTAACAATGAACTCTGTTTCCCGTGTATTTATAGACTTTTTGATATTCCCGCTCAAACTTTTCATGCATTAAATGCTTAACCTAACTTTTGGTATGAAACAATTGTCAGCTTGGTGATAACTAAAAATTTTATCTGCTCAGTTAAGATGGGATTTCTTTTGTCAGTTTGCACTGTTGTCTAGTTAACCTTGTGTAGTGATTACCGATGGGTAACCAACTCTCAGTCTCTCTTTTACCAACTATTTAACATTGTTAGCTCATAACACATAAACCATAGTGCATCTTTATTCATGTAGATTTGGTATGTGTACATCATATATAAGGAACTATATGTAAAATGTGATTAATTGAAATGTCAGTCTCATACATACCTATTTCACCTTAAGTGGAGGTACCGATGTCACCCAATCTAGTGGATGAGGTTTCACTGACAGTGTTACTTGACTCAGCATTCTCATTAGATGCCTTCTTCCACATAGTGTTTCTTAACTTCATGATATCTACAATGGTATATCCACTCTCAAATATATGGTTTTCATCTAGTGCTTAGCCTCTGTAGTTCTTGCTTAAATGACCGATCCTATGACAGTGCATACAAGCCATTACAGTGCTTGTCCAGCTCCTTGATTGTCCAATCAGACTCTTTCTATAACAATTTTCTACAATATGCCCATATCAACCACATACAACACAGTTAGTCCATGTATTATAATCCCAAACATAAGAGTTACCTTGTCTCTTCGATTGATAAGGCTTTTGCTATGTTTTCTGCTTAGGAGTCCATACTTGCTTCATCTTTGCCTTACACTCTCATGCAATGTGTCCATGCTTATTACAAGTATAGCATATTTTCTCCACAGTAGTATTGTTAGTAGTATCATTTTGTTTAGCTCTACACTCATAAGCTGGATGTCCAAACTTCCCACAGTAGTAACAATATCCATTAAACTTAGGAGTGATAGGAGGTTTACCTTGTGCTTTGCTTCTACAAACATTAGATGTATGGCCTAATTTTCCACAACGATAGCATGCCAATATTTTAGGTCTTTGGTTTTGATTGTTGTTGACCTTTTCAACTTGTTGTGATGATTCTCCTTCACCGGTGTAGCCTATACCGGCTTTACTTCCAAATCTTCTTTGATTAGTCAGGAAGTCATCAATCTTTTTAGAGCTGTCCTTAGCTATCTTCATCATTTCATTATGTTGCTTTTGTATCTTTATTTCATTTCTTAGTTTTTAATTATCTTCTCTGAGTGTTGCAACATCTTCAAGTCTTCTTGATAATTCTCCATTCACTCAGTTCACTTCTTGATTAACAGTCATCATCTGATTTGATACTTGGAAGTGACAATCGACGAGTCTCTGTATTTCACTTTCTTTTGCTTGAAGTTGTTCAGTCATCAATCTTCAGTCTTCAATAGCCATATTCTGATCTTGTTCAACTTGTCTAGCATTGTTCATGATTTCCACCATTCTCACCATCTGAGATTCTTGACTGATTTGAAGTGCTTTCACTTGTTCAGACAGATCTTGATTCTTTTCAGCTAAATCAGTGATTATGCTTTCAGATCCATCAGAGATGCTTCCAGAACTAGATCCAATGTGATCGAATATATCATCAATAGGTTCTTCATGATAACCAATTTCACTTTTCAAAATTGCAAGGTTCTTCCTTTCAACCAATAATTTCTTCAATTCTTCCTTAGCTTGTTTATACTGTTCCACAAACTTCTGCATCTATATCTTCTGATTCTCAATAGTCTTGCCAAGATTGTATCTCTCCATGACTTAGATCTTTACCCTTCAGTGGTTAAACTATTCAACAAGAGAACTGTGCTCTGATACCAATTGTTGGAATTAGGAGAGATGGGTATTGATAGGGGAGGTATGAATTAGTGCCTTCAAAAACTTTACTTGTGAACCTTTTAGATCTATGACAGTTAACAGTAATAACTGACCAAAATAACTTGAATTTAACTGCATGAATCAATCATCCATTTAACTTATGAAAGAAAATAGCATGAAATCAATATGACAATAACATAACACAAGTATTTTGGTAATGCAGAAACCCTTGTTAGAAGGTAAAAATTGTGGTGGGGATGACACCCACAAATTCTTTACTACTACAGATAGAAAAGGTTTTCCTGTTAGGGCTATAAGTTTTGATCACTTTTGGTGATCTTACCCTATTAGGAGTAACATGTTAGATCAGCTAGATCTACCTAGTTATAGGATTTTAACAACACTAATGAAGTGTGCACTTGGTTAAGAGATTTACCTAAGACTGTTAAGTCTATTCTGCTAAGAGATTTTATCCAAAACTCTATTACAATGGTAAGAAAGAAATAGGCAATTATTTGCTAATTGAGAACTCAATTATCTGAAATAGATCTATAAGTTTTGATAAAATATCACCTCACTTGTGATGAATCTCTTCTATGATCTGCTCAGTAGCCTTCTCCGATTCTGCTCAATCTTATTTCCTTTGTACTCTGTTCTACTATGTTAACTAATAGACTTGAAGTTAGGCAATTGCTTTAAGTGCTCTGTGATTCATATATTAGTTCACACCAAAAATGATGCGAACACACAAATATATAGTGTTCTATTTTTGCCACTTTAACAAAATTAGGTTACACAACATAGTCATAACCCTAAGATCTACGGTGTACAAAAATAACCTAGATCAACTTTTACAAAAGATATATATATTGCATTTAATGAATATCATCATAATAAATGCTCCTCAATCTTGGTAAACCATTTTATGATCCATTGTAACCATATGCATAGAAATATGTGTCATTTTTTATTACTATGCCATTTTTTTTATCCTTGATAAACATTGTATAAACTGCTCGGTGTATATTGTGACGCTCGGTGTTTACTATCTGTCGGTGTCAGTGTCTGCTGGTGCTTGGTAAACTGTGTAGTGCTCGGTGTGAATGCTTTACCAACTAGTCTATCTTGCTTCTAGTTACTGACTTGCTCAATGTAAGTGACTGACCAATATGTATGATAACCTTTTGATACTAAGTGACAACCTTAAATGCTCAATAGAGATAATAGCAACTTTCAATTGACCCTCACTGTAAGTTTTAGCGTTAAGAGAGATTGGCATGCAAAATTCAAACAAATTTAGATCTACAAGAATAGAGAGAGGTTATTGTAGGACTCAAAAACATGGTCCTGTAGCATCTCATGGTTCATCCATACCTCTCACGAGGTCTGAGATACGAGCCTCAAAAGATCGCTACCCAATGGTGCTTATTGCACCTTGGAGAGACTTTGGTCTGGCATGGTCACAAATGTTCTAGTGAATTTGTGCTCAAAATGAGGTTGTCACTAGCATTATCTTCCCAACGGGAGCTAATGGCACAGACCATTTGATGCCAAGATGAACGGTTTGGAAAAAACCCAGTAGTGCAACTTTTAACTGACTCTCACTGTAAGTTTTGGCATCAAGAGAGATTTTCATGCCAAATTCAAAAAAAATTGAGTCTCCCAAAATGGAGGGAGATTATTGTAGGCCTCAAAAACACGGTCTTGTAGCATCTCATAGTTTGTTGATACCTCTCATAGGGTTTGAGATACGATCCTTGAAAGATCGCTCCCCAATCATACTTAATGCACCTTGGGGACACTTTCGTCCGGCATGGTCGTGAATGTTCTAGCGACTTCATGTTCAAAAGGAGGTTGTCACTAGGGTTGACCTGCCCAAATAGAGCTAATGGCATAGATAATTTAGTGCCAGGATGAATGGTTTGGAAGAAACCTAGTGGTGCAACTTTCAACTGACCCTCACTGCATGTTTTGGTGTCAAGAAAGATTGGCATGCCAAATTCAAACAAATTTGAATCACCCAAAATGGAGAGAGATGTAATTGTAGGCCTCAAAGACATGGTCTTGTACATTCTCATATTTATCGATACCTGTCACAGGGTCTGAGATATGAGCCTCGAAAGATCACTGCCCCATCGTGCTTAGTGCACCTTGGGGACACTTTGGTCTAGCATGGTCAAAAATGTTCTAGTGACTCAGTGGTCAAAATGAGGTTGTCACTAGTGTTTACATGCCCTACTGAAGCTAATGGCATAGACCATTTGGTGCTAGAATGAATAGTTTGAAAGAAACCCAGTGGTACAACTTTCAACTGACCCTCACTGCAAGTTTTGGTGTCAAGAGAGATTGACATGCCAAATTCAGAAAATTTGAATCTCCCAGAACAAAGAGAGGTTATTGTAGACCTCTGAAACATGGTCTTGTAGCATCTTATGGTTTTTCAATACCTCTCATGGGGTCTAAGATACGAGCCTTGAAAGATCGCTACCTAGTCATTCTTAGTGCACCTTGGGGATACTTTGATCTGGCATGGTCGTGAATGTTCTAGTGACTATGTGGTCAAAACAAGGTTGTCACTAGTATTTAACCACCCAACAAGAGCTAATGGCATAGACCATTTGGTGCTAGGACAAATGGTTTGGAAAAAAACCCAATGGTGAAACTTTCAACTGACCCTCACTGTAAGTTTTGGCATCAAGTGAGATTGGCATGCCAAATTCAAAAATAATTGAATTTTTGTGAATGGAGAGAGGTTATTTTAGGCCTCAAAAATATGTTCTTGTAGCTTCTCACAATTTTTTGATATCTCTCATGGGGTCTGAGATACGAGCCTCAAAAGATCACTGCCCAATCATGCTTAGTGCACCTTGGGGACACTTTGGTCTGGCATGGTCGTGAACATTCTAGTGACTTCATGTTCAAAACAAGGTTGTCACTAGTGTTTACCTGGCCAACTAGAGCTAATGGAACATACCATTTTGTGCTAGGATGAAAGGTTTGGAAGAAACCCAATGATACAACTTTCAACTCACCCTCATTGCAAGTTTTGGCATCAAGCGAGATTGGCATGCCAAATTTGAACAAATTTAAACCTCCCACAATAGAGAGAGGTTATTGTAGACCTCAAAAACATAGTCATGTCACATCTCACAATTCACTAATACCTCTCATGGAGTCTGAGATATGAGCTTCGAAATATTTATTCCTAATTGTGCTTAGTGCACCTGGGGACACTTTGGTCCAACATGGTTGTGAATGTTCTAGTGACTCCATGGGAGAAATGGTGTTGTCACTAGCATTTACCCACCCAGTTGGAGATAATGGAACAGATTGTTTAGTGCCAAGATGTAATCCTTCAACACTATCCCTTCACCCTAGGGAATCACCATTTTATTTTGGATACATTTGACCAATTTTGACTCAATGACTCCAACTATTACATCATTTGATGATAAAAATGTACATGGAATTAAGATAATAAAAATGTAAGGATACAAAATTAAGATGATACAAATATAAGGATACAAAATTCATAGTAAGGAATCACAATTTTTGCACTTTACATGGCATTAAGATGATACAAATGTAAGGATACAAAATTAAATATGTATTTATAATCAAATGGTACAAATTTGGATATACAAAATGTGGGCTCTTAATATTTTCAAATCAAACCCATGGGCACTTTTATATTTCAAATTTTGCATCAAATACACATGATGAAGCTCATTATTATTTATATATACAAAATTTTACATCTAAATATGCACATTATAGTCCATTGTTAGTTTTATATACAAAATTTGACATCTAAATATGCACATTACAGTCGATTGTTGTTTTTATATACAAAATTTGGCATCTAAATATGCAAATTACAGTTGATTGTTGTTTTTATATAAAAAATTGGTATCTAAATATGCACATTATATCTCATATGCACATAGAATCATATAAAAATTGTAAAAATAATTCTACCATATTATAGAATCATTCATCTTTATGACCCAAAATCAATCAAGTGAACCTTTCGATCATCTCTAACCCTTATTGTGTAAATTATTGCCTTGTGGTTAGATTCACAAACTTTCCACAAATTCTTGTTAAGAGGTCTACCAAGATATTTAATCAATTGAATATTTTTTTGATGCAGTCAAGGGATGGAGGATCCAATTCAGGACGGTCTGACCTTGCAGCCTAACACCAACATAATAGAAATACACAATAAGAAACTAGATCTGAAAGAAAATGGATGTCTTTATTCATCAACTAATTGATTACATGCAATGTGTCGGGCTGTAAGGCCTTCCCAGTTACGACCAGATACAAAGCAAGAAATAGTTCTACAAGATCACAAAGGATCCAACACACTTCTCCTCAGATAGCCCAGGTTTTTAACACCATAGAGCATTGGTAGGCACTCCAAGAAGGATCTAAACTTGTACCCGTAGGTCACCAAGCAATCTTTCTGCTACCTAAACCCGCAAGCTACTAACTCTGCTAGATCTAATCTAAACTCTAGATCAATCCTTCATAGATCCCACCTCTTCTACTCCTAAAAAACTACCCAACCACCCTCTTAAATACTAATCCAAGCCACAGGTCAGCTAGATGAAACAATTAAATCTCAAAAGCTAGTTGGCTCCCAAATATACAAATATTAAATGCCAAACATCATTCAACCTACAAATAACTTCACAAATATTTAATTCACCAAGTCGGCCTCTAGATCCACATAGGATAATGCAACACACCAGATCTAGGTCCCCACACATCCAACGGTCCATCCATAAATTGAGGAACATGACCCAAATTAAATGCACTAGTCGGCCAAGTCGATTCTCCAAGAATGACCGTCAATAAACCAAACTACCAAGTGCTAGGAAACACATCGAGCATCCACACCAATCAAGCTCTCCAAGCATTACTAAGCACCAACAATGTTGACCAAGTACCACAGACATCACCAAGCACCAGAAGTGTCGAGTCACCTCCAATGATCGAGCTCCCTTCAGCGACTGAGCCACTTTAGCAACTGAGCAATAGGCATAAACACTGAGACTCTGTCAGTAACCAAGCACCAAGAAATAAACCACCAAGTCATCGAGTGACCATCATCCACTAAGATCCAACAGAACTTCCAACTGAGAATCCCAACCATGACCACCAAGCTCCATTGGTGAAGCCCACCAAACTTTGACCAAGAATCACCATCAAAGACTGTGAAATGCTAGTCTTCTATCGAGATTATCAGCCAAGTAACCGAACATCACCAAACAATTACCAAGACTGTCAGAATCTTCAGGCACCGAGTAGAAATCTAGGATGCCACTGCATTAGACTCTCGGGGTACAAAGAAAAGTGTGTCCAAGACTTTCTCACCAAAGGGAACATCTGAAAACAACCAACTCCACTTCATCTTCACCAAAGGTTTCCACTCCCTCATAGGAAAGAGAACCAATCTGCAACTCAACCAATTAGCATGTCCAACATCAAGAAAAAACTAAACTTTCCACTCACCACCGAGTATCAAGTCTACATCCCATCTCAGAATCCCATCACCAGACTTATCACTATCAACTGACAACTCAAGTTCATAACCAAAAAAAAACATCAGCACCACAATACCAAAAAAAAGCAATTCAGTAACACCAACATCACCGAGGTGTTCAACAATAGGCAACTCTACACCAATAGCAATTTGATCAAGCACAACCAGATGCTCTACAATTTCCATGTCAGGCACAACTGACTGAACATAAAAACAAATCTTCTCACTAGCCTCAAAAAGATCAGTAACATCATCGGTAATAATAGGTAACTCAGCAACAAGCACAAGTTTCTCTATAGGTTTGATGTCAAAATCCACCAACCAACCATCAAAACCAATTTGGCATACCTCTTCAACCTCTGAACTATCACAGGAATTCTTGTCAAGATGTCTTCTCTCACAAACCAGTCTACGAACTGGCCAAACAACTTTCCTTTTAGATTGGCATACTCCAACTCTGGTAAGCTTTACAAAGCTCAACAATACTTTCTCTCACAAGGTTCTTAACTTGGTTCTCCACGCGGTTTAGAAAATCTGCTTCCAATCAAGCAAACCTCTCAAAAATCACATCACCAAGGTCTAATCCTCTCGTAGACATCTCCAAAGATCTTCGAAAACCTTCTGCAACAAACCCTAACACTAACTACCTTGTGACAACCTCCAAGCTATATGAAAGTTAGATTACAACCTACCACCTTGAATGAACAACTAGGGCACGATTTCAGAAGTTTGATGTCATAGATCTACAACTCAGATTGTGCACAATCTCTTCACCAACAAGATCAACTTCACAAGATCATCCTTGCTAGGTCAACCTTTTTCTCCAACAAGATCAAACTCTCTAGCTCTGATACCACCTAATGCAGTCAAGGGATGGAGGATCCAATTAAGGATGGCCTGAACTTGTAGCCTAACACCAACACAGCAGAAATACACAACAAGAAACCAGATTTGAAAGAAAATAGATGTCTTTATTCATCAACTAACTGATTACATGCAATGTGCCATGTTGTAAGGCCTTCTTGATTATGGTCAGATACAAAGAAAGAAATAGTTCTACAAGATCACAAAGGATCCAACACACTTCTCCTTAGCTAGCCCAGGTCTACAACACCACAGAGCACTGGTAGGCACTCCAAGAAGGATCTAAACTTGTACCTGCAGGTCACCAAGCAATCTTTCTACTACCTAAGCCCGCAAGCTACTAACTCTACTAAATCTAATCGATCTTGATCCTTCACAGATCCCACCTCTGCTACTCCTAAACAACTACCCAACCACCCTCTTAAATACTAATCCAAGCCACAAGTCGGCTGGATGAAACAATTAAATCCCAAAAGCCAGTCAGCTCCCAAATATACAAATATTAAATGCCAAACATCAGTTGACCTACAAATAACTTCAAAAATATTTAATTTACCAAGTCATCCAATAGATCCACATAGGATAATGCAACACACCAGATCTAGGTCCCCACACGTCCAATGGTCAATCCATAAATCAAGGAACATGACCCAAATTAAATGCACCAGTCGGCCAAGCCGATTCTCCAAGAATGACCATCGGTAAACCAAACTACCGAGTGCTAGGAATGTTAGGAATGAATGTTGAAGCCTTTTGGAAGTCATTCTGTAGTAGTGGTTGTTGCATTCATGACTATGATTATCATTGATGTCAACATAGTGATATTCTGGAGTTTAGCACAGAACCAGGCACAGTTTTGTTTTGCACACATGTTGTATTGTAGATTGAGTTATGCGCAGTTGATGGCATGTTCTTTGGTGTGTTATTAGCCTATGGTTAAGAGTGCAGAAAGAAATTCTTTTATTCATGAAAGTTATAAGCATTTTGTTGGAAGTAGTATTTTGGCAGTATTCCTATGTAGCGGTTTTTGGTAATTGAAGGATATCTCCTAACCGGGATGGAATCTGATTCTACATAATTAAAGGGAAGTTTGAGACTCATTGGTGGTGATGTGGTTCATAGCACAAACTTTGAGGTCACATGATTGGAAAGTTATTGTATCTGGAAGCTGACAGTTTTATCTAATTTTGATGTAGCGTGTTGAAATTATGATTTTGTATTTGCATGCCGACTCATTTGTAATTACTTGAGTGTGGTATAAAGGAAGGAATGTTTTCCTTGTTATGAGAGGATTGAAATAGTTTTGTTATGAAATTATGAAATTTTTGATGCGAATGTATGCACGAAGTGAAGAAAAGAGCTAATTCAGTGATGAAGGAAGACTTGCGAAGTACAGAGATCTGGATTTGTGATCTTGTGTAGCAGAGAGTGCATTTTTGGCATAGTGTGAAGGAGCTAACATATTTCATATTATCCTATTGAATAATCCTAAGATCTATTGGACAGTGAGTTCAGAGATCTTGCCTTGAAGCTGTTTAGGCAATGGGTCCTTCTCTCTTCCATAACTCCTAACAGGGTTAGAATCTTTTAACAGGGATTCAAAATCTCCTAACAAAGATTCATATGTACTGAATGTATTTCGTAAGACTCCTAACAAGGTCCATCCTCTAACAAGGAACTTTCATATTAGTGCATCATTTTGTGGGCATTATTCCCACCGGGGTTTACTCTTTGATCAAGAGGTTCCCTAGTTAACATATCTTGTGTTATTGTGTCATTGTGTATGATTATCCTTCTATGGTTGGTTACTGCATTAAATATATGGTTTAAAGCTATTGAAGTTGATATTGAAGTTAATGATGATAAATGGTTTAATTGTCAGATAACTGATTCACCCCCCGCCCTCTCAGTTATCTCGATGGTCTTTACTTTCTAACAATTGGTATCAGAGCGGTAAGTCCTTGAAAGATAATTTTAACAACTTAAGGAGATCTATGGAAAATTTTAGGAAAGAAAGCCCTAAGTTTGATGGAGTAAATTTTGACAGCTGGAAAGAAAAGATGAAGACACATTTCTTGTGTTTAGGACTAGGTTATTGGTTGATTACAAAGAATGAAAAGACTATAATTGAAGAAGACAATCTTGAAACAAGTTCTAAAGATGAGGTAGATCTATTTATGTGTAACATACTTGCAAGAGAAGCACTTTTATCACCACTTCCAGAGAATGAATACAGTCAAGTAAAAGGTTTAACTAAATCTCATGATATTTGGAAAGCTTTACATTCTACTTTTCAAGATGATGAACATGCAAAGAAAGCTAGGTTACATAATTGGATTTGTGCATTTTAAGACATAAGAATGATGGAAGATGAATCTGTTAGAAGTTATATTGGTAGGATGTTAGAAATTGTTGCTGGAATAAAGTCTTGTGGAGGTGAAAAGATAGAGAATGAAGTAACATGGAAGATCTTGAGAACATTGACACTGGTATTCAGGCAGACTACACAAATGATTGAACAAGTGATACCTTGTACACCAAACTTTTCAAGAGAGACTCTTCTTGGAAGATTGGAAGCAGCAGAGATAAATTTGAGATTATCAGGAGGACTACCTAGAGTGGAGACAACATTCAATGCTCTTAGCATCAGACCTACTTTGTCTAGAAGTACAAGTGTGAATGGAGATTATGCCAGTAGTAGCAGATCCAAATCTGATGAAGATAAGAAGATTGAAGAAGGTATTGCCTTGCTTGTGAAAAGAGAACCATATGGTAAGAAAATCTTTAAATGTTGGACATGTCAAGAATATGGTCATTTTGCATCTAAGTGTCCTAAGAGAGTTAAGAAGTATAGAAACAATTTTAAGCCTAGAAGATCTAAAGAATGTTATTATGCAAATGATGAAGAAATTGAAGCAGGAATTGAAAGACATTTGAGTGACAGTGATAATGATAACTTTGATGACATAGGATTTGTAGCAATTAAGGAAGAAAATTTTGAATCTGATATTAAAGAAGAAAAAGCTTTAGTTTCCCAAGTTGAAAAGAAATCTGATTGGATTATAGATAGTGGTTGTTCACATCATATGACTGGTGATAAAGGAAAATTCATAAAGTTTAAAAATTATGATGGAGGATTTGTTAGAGTTGGTAACAATCCACCTTATTTGATTAAAGGTATAGGATATATTACTCCTGATGGAAAGACTAATACTGATGATGTTTACTTTGTTGATAGATTAAAACATAATCTTTTGAGTGTTGGATAGTTAGTGGATAAAGGATATCAAGTTTGGTTTACTGAGAAAACTTGTGTGATTAAGGATAAAGATGGAAATCTAATTGGAACTAGATCTAGAACCAAAGGTAATGTATTTCAGTTGAACCCTACTGAGATGACATGCTTGATGACTAAGATTGATGACATTTGGTTATGGCATAGAAGGTTTTGTCACATAAAATTTGATAATATTGTGAAAGTGAGTTCTACACTTGCAATAAGAGACTTACCTAAGATTATGAAGCCTACTAACATGATTTTCAAGGAATGTGTGATGGCTAAGCAGAAAAGGAGTTCATTTCCTAGCAAGAAGTTCACATCTACAAAAAAGTTGGAGATTGTTCATACAGACTTGAGCGGTCCTACTAAGACTAGAGGATTCTATGGAGAAAGGTATTTTATGATTCTTGTTGATGATTTTACAAGAATGATGTGGATTGCATTTTTGAAAGAAAAATCTGAAGCATTTGATAAGTTTAAGGTCATGAAGAATAAAGTTGAGAATGAATCAAGAATGAGGATTAAATGTTTGAGATCTGATAGAGGTGGAGAATTTACATCTAAAGAGTTTAACACTTTTTGTGAAGTGAATGGTATTAAGAGATAGTTATCAGCCCCTAGAACACCTGAACAAAATGGTATTGTAGAAAGAAGGAATAGATCAATAACTGAAGCAGCTAGAGCTATGTTATTTGAAGGTGATTTGGCAAAGACATTTTGGAGAGAAGCAGTGAATATAGCAGTATATACAATGAACAGAGTACAAATCAAAGTAGACACAAACAAGACACCTTATGAATTATGGTTTGGACATGCACCCTCAATTAAGTATTTTAGAATTTTTGGAAGCAAATTTTATATTAAGAGAGATGATGATATAGGAAAGTTTGATCCTAGAAGCGATGAAGGAATTTTTCTTGGATATTCTTTGAAAAGAAAAGCATATAGATGTTACAATAAGAGAACTAAAACTATTGTTGAAAGTGCAAATGTAAAAGTTGATGAGAAGTTTAAAATTTAGGAAAGAATGCTTGATTATGAATCTGATGAAGGAACTAACCCTCAGCCTAACATTGAAACTACTGAACAATTTTTTGAGACTGACAGTGAATTGTTGAATGAAAGTCATGCTGAAGAAAATAGAGAAGAATCTACAGTTGAAGAAAGATCAGTGACTATGACACCTAACAGGTATATATCAAGACATCATCCTGTTGAGCAAGTTATTGGAAGTTTGGACAGAGGAGTTATGACTAGAAAGAAGGTACATTTATGTTTGATTTCTCAAATTGAACCTAAGTCTACTAATGAAGCTTGTGAAGATGAACATTGGATTAAAGCTATGAAAGAAGAATTAGATCAGATTGAAAAGAACAACACATGGGAATTGGTCCCTAGACCTAAAGACAAAACTGTGATTGGAACTAAATGGGTATTCAAGAACAAGATGAATGAACAAGGAGAAGTAATTAGAAACAAAGAAAGATTGATATGTAAGGGATACTCACAGCAAGAAGGAATTGACTATGAAGAGACTTTTGCCTCTATGGCAAGACTTGAAGCGGTAAGAATATTTTTGGCTTATGCAGCATTTAAGAAATTCAAAGTGTATCAAATGGATGTAAAGTCAACATTTCTAAATGGTGAATTAGAGGAAGAAGTCTACATTGAGCAGCCTGAAGGTTTTCCTTTGACTCAAGAAGGAGACATGGTATGTAAACTAAAGAAAGCATTGTATGGACTAAAGCAAGCACCTAGAACTTGGTATGCTAGATTAGATAAGTATTTGTTAAAATTGGGATTTACAAAAGGAACAACTGATAGTAACTTATACACAAAAGAAATTGAGAATGGATTGTTAGTTTTGGTTATTTTTGTTGATGACATTATTTTTGAAGAAGATGAAGCTAGTGACAAATTTGCTGATGAAATGAAGACAGAATTTGAAATGAGTATGATTGGAGAAATGAAATACTTTTTGGGATTACAAATAACACAAAACAAAGATGGTATCTTTATAAGTCAGACAAATTACTTGAATGATTTGTTGAAAAGATTCAGTATGGAGAATTGTAAACCAGTTGGAACACCTATGGTTATAGGACATAAACTATCTAGTAAAGATGAGACACCAGAAGTTGAGCAAAAGAAATACAAATCTATGATTGGTGGATTGCAGTACTTGACACACACTAGACTAGATATATAACATTCAGTTGGAATGGTAGCAAGATTTCAAGATGAACCTAGAGAGTCACATTATGCAACAGTAAAAAGGATATTGAGATATCTTAGAGGCACAATGGACTATGGACTGTGGTATGAAAATTCTGATGATTTTACCCTATGTGCATATACTGATGTTGATTGGGGAGGCAATGTTGATGACAAGAAAAGCACCAGTGGTGGAGCCTTTTTCCTTGGAGGAAGATTAGTTTTTTGGTTGAGCAAAAAGTAGAATTGTATCTCGCAGAGTATAGCAGAAGTAGAATATGTAGCAGTAGCAAACAATTGTAATCAAATAATTTGGATGAAGCAAATGTTGATGGACATTGGAATCAAGTTTGATGAGCCTATTGTCATATATTGTGACAATGCAAGTACAGTTAGTATGTCTAAGAATCTAGTTTTACATTCTAAAACAAAGCATATAGAGATCAAGTATCATGTTGTAAGAGAGAAAGTTGTAGAAAAAGAAGTCAGACTGGAGTACATAAGCACAAAAGAGCAGATAGCAAATATATTTACTAAGCCTTTGCCTAAGGATACATTTGAGTATCTGAGAGGTATGCTTGGGGTTATGCCCCAACCTACTTTTGAGTAATGATGTAGTTGGTTGCATCTATCCAGTGGTTTATGGCCCTATCTATTTTATGGATTGGATGTTGGTACTTCCTCTATGGGGGAGTATGTGTATTTGAGCTGAGTCGTTGAGGACTCTTGTGAATGTATTCTCTGAATAGTGTATTTTGACATTGAGCTATTGTTTGACATAGTGATAGAATTTCTATCATTGATGTCAATGGGGGAGAGAATCATGAAAAACATTGAGGAAACATTGAGGAACAATATTTTTTGGAGATATTGAATAGGATAACAAAGCAAGATTTGATTGATGATGAGAAGCAGTGCAATTGAGTAGCAGTGATTGGATTTTTGGAACATTGGATGTTTTTCATCTATGTTGCCATCAATGCCAATGGGGGAGATTATTAGGAATGAATGTTGAAGCCTTTTGGTAGTCATTCTATAGTAGTGGTTGTTGCATTCATGACTATGATTGTCATTGATGTCAACACAGTGATATTTTGGAGTTTAGCAGAGAAGCAAGCACAGTTTTGTTTTGCACACATGTTGTATTACAGATTGAGTTAGGCACAATTGATGGTATGTTCTTTGGTGTGTTATTAGCCTATGGTTAAGAGCATATAAATAAATTCATTTATTCATGAAAGTTATAAGCATTTTGGTGGAAGCTGTATTCTGGCAGTATTCCTGTGTAGCGGTTTTTGGTAATCAGAGGATATCTCCTAACCGGGATGGAATCTAATTCTACATAGTTAAAGGGAAGTTTGAGACTCATTGGTGGTGATGTGGTTCATAGCACAAACTTCAAGGTCACACGATTGGAAATTTATTGTATCTGGAAGCTGATAGCTTTATGTAATTTTGATGTAGCGTGTTGAAATTATTATTTTGTATTTGCATGCTGACTTATTTGTAATTACTTGAGTGTGGTATAAAGGAAGGAATGTTTTCCTTGTTATGAGAGGATTGAAATAGTTATGATATGAAATTATGAAAGTTGTGATGCGAATGTATGCATGAAGTGAAGAAAAGAGCTAATTCAGTGATGAAGGAAGACTTGCGAAGTACAGAGATCTGGATTTGTGATCTTGTGTAGCAGAGAGTGTGGTTTTGGCATAGTGTGAAGGTGGAAACATATTTCATATTATTCTATTGAATAATCCTAAGATCTATTGGACAATGAGCTCAGAGATCTTGCCTTGAAGCTGTTTGGGCAGTGGGTCCTTCTATCTTCCATAACTCCTAACAAGGTTAGAATCTTTTAACAGGGATTCAAAATCTCCTAACAGAGATTCATATGTACTAAATGTATTTCATAAGACTCCTAATAGGGTCCATCCTCTAACAAGGAACTTTCATATTAGTGCATCATTTTGTGGGCATCATTCCCACCAGGGTTTACTCTTTGATCAAGAGGTTCCCTAGTTAACATATCTTGTGTTATTTTTTCATTGTGTATGATTATCCTTCTATGGTTGGTTACTGCATTAATTATATGGTTTAAAGCTGTTGAAGTTGATATTGAAGTTAATGATGATAAATGGTTTAATTATCAGATAACTGATTCACCCCCCCCTCTCAGTTATCTTGGTGGTCTTTACTTTCTAACAAGGAAACACACCGAGCATCCACACCAAATGAGCTCTCCAAGAATTACCGAGCACCAACAATGTTGATCAAGCACCATAGACATTGTAGAGCACTAGAAGTGCTGAGTCTCCTTCAATGACCAGACTCCCTTCAATGACTAAGCCACTTCAGGGACCGAGCAATAGGCACAAACACCAAGACTCTATTGGTAACCAAGCACCAAGCAACAAACCACCAAGTCACTGAGTGACCATCATCCACCAAGATCCAATATAACTTCCAACTAAGAATCCCAACTATGACCATCGAGCTCCATTGATGAATCCCAACAAACTTTGACCGAGAATCACCAGCAAAGACTGAGAAATGCCAGTCTTCTACCAAGATTATCAACCAAGTAACCGAACATTGCCAAACAATTACCGAGACTGTCAGAATCTTTAGGCACCGAGTAGAAAGCCAGGATGGCACTGCATCATTGTTGCAACAACAAGGTTAGAGTAATGAAGAATATGTCTATGTGTCTCAAAGTCCTCAAACAACCAGGCATTAGAATTCTTGATAGAGTACCTTCATTTTATTATAAAAATAAGTTAATGCCAATATCAATACAAAGTCTAATAAATTAAGTTTAAGAGGTCTCAATACAACTTGATACAACAACAATACCTTCTAAGCAATGTGCCTGTCACAATAATGGATCCTATTGGGTACTCAATACTCTCTCCATTAGTGACTGTAGTTGTCAATTTCTTTTTGGCCTCAATACAATGACACAAAAATTAATATGTTCCTTCTTCATTGTTTGCATCTACAATGACTACATATACATGCCTAGCATTTAGTAGAAGGCTATAAGTTAATACCAAAATCAACATAAAGAACTAATAAATTGATCTTAAAATGCATACAATATGAGAAAAAGAATTCACTAAGTAAGAAATTGATAAATTACCTAGTTCAACTAGGTCAGATACATGGTCAAAATCAACTAATGCTTCCATCTAGTTCAATTGTAGTGCTCAATTAATTTGATACATATCTAGGGTTTTCAAAGGTCTACAAGACCATTGGTCGACCCACTCTTTTGATTCACATTCATCCCATAAAAAAATGCATACAGGAAGAGCAAAAACATGCAATCTATCTAGTATAAATAGCTAATGATGTTCCATTTGAACTTCTAAATGAATGCATCTCACTTGATCCTGTAAGTGTATAATAATCTAAATAGTTTTCAATGTTAGATACATGTATTAAAAAAAAAAAATGGAATCCATAGACTTACCTACATTACATGGTCCCATCATAGAATTACACCATTCCATAATTTTTTCTCCATCTATTAATACTGCACCACCTTCATACTTCAATTCCTCTATGGTAAGATAGCTTTTCACACATGCTCCTGCACTATCATACTCTCCCTTTCCATGACCTGCCTCAGTGAAATTCCAAAAATGTTGCACACCACTTTTCACATGCATCCCAGTCAACCAGTAGAACATCCTTTCACTCTTGAATTATGAGGTGCAATTGTCTGACCATATTAAGTGTTGGTTGTATCTTATACCTCTCTCCCTTAAACTATCATACAAAAATTTAAAGCATCCTTTCACAAACTCTGAGGAATGTGAATGATCATCACTAATATAGAAGTGATACTCTATTATAACCTTTCTATCCTCCTCTATGCCATCATGTGCACGCATGAATACTATGTGTACAAAAATTGTAACTTGTGTAGAGTAATAATACATACATTGTACTTCATTTTGAGGTTTTAGTATATAATTCTCTACAAAATCAATGAGAGAGACAATAGTACCGAGTGGGAAAGTGTCCTTACACAACTTGAATTTCTCATCTAACCACCTAGCTCTATGTGTGTGGCCTATGTACTCATAAACTAGTTTATCTTGAAACATCTTTATAAAATCATCTATGCATATATCCCTTTTCACTAACTCACACCTCTTTAATTCTTTTCCATATTTAGCACCATATGTGTCTAACCTGTATTTTCCAAAAGAAACTAGTTCTTGCCCAATTTCATGAATCTATGAAACTTTTGTAAACCACCACATGTAGGACAAAAGCCTTTCAAACACATCATCTTACAATAAATGCACCCATCATCTCATTTACAGAGTACACTTGAAATGAAGTCTCTTGGTGAGTTAGGAGGTTCTTGTAGATCACATTCCTGCAAAACATTGTTAGCATGCAAAGTACCACATATATAGCAATAAATTGCATAATGCATAGAAAACTCAACATGAACCCTAAAACATGTATTAAATGCATGATTGATCTTAACATAAAATGGTTTTGTCATCTCAAAAAAGCTTTGACTAATTTTAATATGAGGAAAGCTTTGAAGAAACCTTTCATAAAATTGTGTTTGTGTCATATCTAAGTAGTGTTTTGGATGTGGGTCATGATTTCTAATTCCAGTTCATCTTCTAACAACATCTCTTTGGTTGGGTGAAACCCTTGTGTTTTCATGCCAATATTTATCAATTAATGTTCTTAGTACATCAACAATAACCTTGTCCTTGCATGGGATTCTACCCAAGAATGCCAAAGAGAATTATTGTTAGGATCCTCAATTTTCTCTTGCCTATCTAAAGCATGGTGTAATGTGGTTCTACTTATCCTTAATGACTTGCCTTTTTATCTTATTAAATGATATTTTTTATTTCCTTTCCCTTTATGGTTGATGTGAGGACACAACGAGTAACATTAGCATCATTAGAGAATGATTTCAAACCAATGGATTGGTATGCATCAAAAATATTTCTCATAATAGTTATTTCACTATTATTTTTAGATGTTCTTAACCCCAAAATTTTCATTGTCTCTCTAAATTTCAGATTTTTATTCATTTTAACAACTAATTAGCATCTTCCACTTTGATTTAAGTTTTCAAAATAGTTATTCCAAATTCTTATAACCATTCTTCTACAAGTTCTCTCAAAAAATTTATCATGCATTGGCCTCAAAATATTTTCATCAATGTCTATTAGAAACTTTGGTTTTCTATGAATTATTCTAGGAGGCGTTAAGATTGGTGCATTAATTACATAATTTTCTTCAAATGGTAAATCTTCTTGAATTTCATTAACATGTGCATTCATTAAATCATTTTCAAAGGGTCTATGTTCACCACATTCATTAACTGGATTCATCTCATGCATTTGAATTGGTGTATGTTGATCATTTTGATTTGGTGCATTCATCATATCAATTTCAATTATTGAATGTATATCATTTTCATTATGTGCATTCGATAACATACCTTCATTTAATCTCCTCATATGTTCCCTTTGTCTTTCCTTTGCTACCTCTCGTTGTTCAATCATTCCTCTCTTGTTCTTTCCCATTGTTGATATTGATTGTCCTACACATAATATCATAAGGACAACCCACAATCAAATAGCATAAAAATAAAAAATGAGCATCATTTTATTATAATCTAAAGTAACCATGATAAAATAATTTCAAAAAGAGTCCAAAAAATAAGACAAATCAATCATTTCAAAGAAACATTAAAAATAAAATAAACAAAACCCGACTGTTACTATCCCAAAAAATCATGTGCAATAGCAATGGGGCCTTCAAACAACTTGCACTGCTAGCTTTTAGGCTATTGGGACTCAAATATAAATATTTCCTCATAACCCATACAGGTTTTGTAAAGTAATGATAATTTCCCATAACCCATATGTGTTATGTAAACTTATGCCAATGTTCACAATTTCTCATAACCCATATGGGTTATATAAAATTAGAGAGAGAGAGAGAGAGAGAGAGAGGAAATAAGAAGATTCATGCATATATATATATATATATATATATATATAGAGAGAGAGAGAGAGAGAGAGAGAAACACATCATATATGTAAATCTATACAAATGTGTATTGTATTACACATTTACAAGAAAAAATTTTAATGTCTTCATAACCCGTATGGGTTTCTGAAGACATATTATGTGAAATTGAAAATGTTGTTTTATGTCTTCATAACCCACACAAGTTTTGTAGAACTTGAAATTGTGATTTTTCTTATCAAAACTTGAGTGGGTTATTTTGTGCACCATAACCCATATGGGTTATGGCTTGGTAAAAGGTTTGGAATATGACCCTTTTACCTCCAATTTTGTCCATTTACACATTTTTTCTTCTTTCAACATGATTTCTTGACTTCGTCATCATCAACTTTAGATATGATCAAGTGGGTATCTCCAAAATTACTACCATCATCTCACACATCTTGTAAGCTTTCTGACCATATAAATTTTTCTATTTTTGGACAACATGAGCATAGTAAACTTTAATTTTCTTTACCAGTGTCTTCACAGTCTTCACAGACATATGTCTACCATTTTTTTAATGACTTTTGATCTACTTGACCAAATTCAAAACAAATTACATATTACTATTCTACACTATATTATATACACTTTTACAAGAAAAAGTTTACAATTTGGATTATTTTGATGCATGATATGCCCACCGCACAAACAAGCACCAGATTTTTAGGATGCAGTCACTTCAAAAAATCATAAAAAATAAAATACTCAACAAAAAATTATAAAAAATGCACAACTTCTACATCTCACTCTTACCTATCAGCCTACCAAAGGGTTTTGCAAAATTCTAGATCTTACTATAGATTTTGTGAAGCGCACGAAAACAACTATGTTATGTTTTTTCTAAAAAAATATGTAATAGTTTATCGTGCGCAAGAGGTTTGACCCTCTTAATATTATCCATTTTTTAAAAAAATAGTATTTTAGAAACTAGATTCAGAGTACATGAACCTCAAATATCTCTGTGAAGTTCAGGTTTCCCTAATTTTAGAAAAAAAAAAAAAGTGGCCACTTAACACAACTCATAGTTTTGAGTGCATGAACCTCAAATATCTCTGTGAAGTTCAAGTTTCCCTGATTTCAGAAAAAAAAAAAAAGTGGCCACTTATACTCCCTTTTTTGTTCACCATCTTGGTGCAGTTACCCATGTTGTAATAATTTTAATAATTATATGTTGGAATATGTTCATTAGTTTTTTCTATGTTTGATGTTTTCTTTTTAACTAGAATTTTATTTATATTGAATGATAGACCATCATAGGAATTCACTTCGACATGCTTCCTAGTCGATCTCACAAGTTAGATTCACAACCCTTTTATTTTTTATTATTTAAAAAAAATAAAAATTCATCGAAACGTCGATGACCTATCAAATTCCTCTGATAGAGATGTTGTATGTCCGATAGCATCCTCGTCAGCTTTGCAGCCCTAACAGTTGTCAGAAGTTCGACAACCTATCAAATTCCACTGATGAGGATGTTGTATGTTTGACAACATCCTCGTCAGATGTGCAGCCCCTAACGGTCATCAGAATCCTGAAGACCTATCAAATTTTACCAATGAGGATTTTTTCAGACATACAATATCTTCAGATAAAACCTCTTGTTATAAATCTGATGAATAATGGTGTCAAAATTATGATGTTATCAAGCATCGACGGATGTACCAATAGCAATTTTTTCACGATGATGTTTTTTGGCAATTCAACGATGTCCTATGAAAATTCCAATCAAAGGTCATCATAAATATGCCTCGAATGTACTAGTGTATGCTCATTCTTTATGCCTTCTAGAAACTTTCTTTCATCAGTTAAACATATTCTTGCATTACTACATAATTTTTTGGTGTTTCCTTCGATGGCTTCATCTTGTGTTAGACTCTATCCTTTGTTAAAGAATAGGTATTTACATACCAATCATGTATTTCATGATGATCAAATTGTCATGGTCTCCCTAAAAATATATGAAAAACATCCATAGGCATAATATCACATAATACCTCATCATGATAGTTTCCAATTTTGAACTTTACTAGACATTGTTCATTGACCAAATCCTTCTGGTACTTCAATAACCAAGCAATCTGATAGGGATTTGGATTCCTCCTTCTCTCTAACTTTAACTTGCTAACTATTTCCTCTGAAGTAAGGTTATTAGTACTACCACCATCTATAATGATATTACAAAATTTACCATTACACTAACATCTTGTGTGAAATGAATTCTTCCTTTTTGTTAGTTCGTTATCATTTACCAAGGCTAATCTGGTGACAAGAACCTATCCTCTTTCAATATATTTAGAATTTGAAGACTTGACATCATTACATGTGAAACTTGTTTCATTTCCCTCTGGTCTCCTATTTGTTCTTCCTTCATGTTGGGACACTCATAGGCTCTTTTTTACTTCTCTGCAATGGAAACATGTTCCACAAAAACCTCCTCTTCATCTTTGATCGCTATTATTTTTATCATAAGGATGATAATATTTATTCCCCCTCAAATTCATACTGAAACTAGATTCATCATTCCTCTTTTGGTCTTTATTTCAGCCTCCATAAGATTGTTCACTAGTCTCTCGACAATGACCTCTTGCATTTTCCTTGCTCTCAAACTTCTTGTTCTGTTTCTCTTCTACCTTCAAAGAAAATTGATATGCATCTTCAATGGTAGACATTATTACTATTATAAACTCTTCTTTACTACTAGGCTTCAACCCTTGTATTTAATAAGTAACCCTCTCCTTGTTGGCTTCAAAATGACCTATTTTGATAAGGAATCAATATAATTCTTCTATATATTATTGGATATATTTTCCCAATTGCTTCAAACATTTCATTTTCTTCAAAAAATAAACCTCATAGTCAAGAGGATTAAATTATCTCTTTATTTTATCCACCATATGATCTCATCTTGTTAGCTTCTCCTTTTCTCTTCTATTTCTCTCCAACTGAACTTCATTCCACCAAATTTTAGCATGGCCTTTCAACTTGGCCTTTGCAAACCTAACCCTCTCAAGATCTTCTACTTCTTCATACTAAAAATAATCTTCCATATCATTAAATCAATCAAATCTTCTAGATTAAGTTTTCCAAAAAAGGTGGAAACTTTAATTTTTGGGCTCTTTTGATATTGTAAATGACCCTCAAAAACCTAGCCTCATCAAGATTTATGGACACTTCTTTCTCTTCTTCAAACTGTCCTTCTTCAAATTCATCTGCACTTTCATCTATTTCCCTAATGTTGGCTCCTCTATGAAAATCCTCTTGTATTTCTTGAACTTGTCTCTAAAGGGATCTAAACCCTCTTCTCTCACACCATCAATTCTTCCACCATGGTCCCTTCGTGTAGGCCATTTTCTCACTTATCTTTTAGACCCACAACCATAGTCCTGGTGCAAACTACCTCAAGTTTGGTGATCTATTCCATACTCAAGAACATATGCTCTAATACCACTTTGAAGCCCCACACCACCCTTACAAACTCATGACCAAATAAAAAACAATATATATATGAAGAGAGAATAAAAATTCTTCACAAAGCATGGATTGATAATACTTAAAGATAATTACAATTCTTCCAAATGGTTGAAGATGAGATCCTTACAACTTCTTGAGAAAGAGATCATTCAAACTTATTACAATATGAGATCATTACATATTACAATATGAGATCATTACAAATTATTGAAGAAGAGAGAGCTCCTCACAAATTCTCATATACCTTACTTATATAGGCACTTACTACCCAAGAGATTACAATAACAACCAATGTAGGATATAGACTGGAGAGAGTAGATATAACTACCATGCTACAAATATTAAATGCAAGATGGAAAATATTAAATGACACCTAATATGGTCCCATGAAATTTTATTAAATCATATGTTACAAAAAGTAACTTTATGTTTTTTATTTTTTAAATTTAAAAATCACCATTTTTTCCCTTTCCTTTTTTTTGGGGGGACTCTCTACTTTTTTTGAATTTCCTATTTTCAGGGTTCCCTATTTTTTGGGGGAATTTTCTATAATTTGGGAAATTTTTGTTTTCTTTCTCCATTATTATTATTATTATTATCACTATTATTATTATTATTATTTTATTTTTTTGGGTTGATGCAAACTTTCTCTTACATCCTGCATGCTTCTACATCAAGGATGACGATCGATGATACAATTTAGCCTAGCCATCTATGAATGTGATCGATGGCTCAGTAGGGCATCTATGATGAGAGAAAGGTCACTTGAAGTTGCATGGGTCATTATGTGCCATGTGATGACACTCTCACTCTTGAGTCTATGCATCAACCAATATGAGATCTTAGTAGTGACCTTTTGTTTATATGACTTGGTATCTTCTACCTAAGAGATTACATTGGGTTACACTATGTCATCCCCTAGCTGTTGAACCACAAGGTATGAGTGTTGGCATTATTTCCTTGAGTGCATTATACTTATGATTGTCTTCAAAAGTATGATGGAGTGAGCCTAAGGGTCCACATGGCCGCTAGGTCACGTGACACGTCACTGTTGGGGAATAGTGTACAAATGGTGAACTAGATCTAGTGGCTATGGTATCAAGCATGTTGTGGTCATTTTTACCCTTTTTATCTTTCTTTTAGTACTTATACTATTGTAGATATCATGTTCTTGTTTATTATTCTTTATTACTTAGATTTATATTATAAAGTATTTATGGCATCAATTATGTGGATTAGGTACTTCTGAATGTGGAGCTAGTTATATTTTAGCCATATGTTGGAGTTAGCATAGGAATTACTATATTTGAAGCTTAATTTTCTAAGTTTCTAGGAGTAGGTTTTAGATCGGCACTTGCGCCTACACTTTTACATCTACACTAATAGACATCTTTGCATATAGATTGTCGTCTATGTACCACTAGTAGATTCTTGTCTCTTTGTCACTAGTTTGAGACTTTTATGTCTCAAAAATACTGTAAACTTTCAATCAAAATTTGCATGCATTGAACTAGTGCCTGCAATATTTAGCATCTCCAATATGGAGTTTGGTATCTCCTTACCACTACATTGAGACATTATAATTGGAAGGTAATTTCTAGTAATTTACGTCTACACATTTTGGATCAATATATGTGTGGTTTGGCATCTTTTCCTACCTTGATGTTTATACTTTGGTTAAGATTCTAGCTTAGTTTGATTATTAGTTAGCCTTTTCTTTATTCTTTAATGACTGTTAGATGGTTTTATAGCTTGGTAAATAAACATTGGATTTTTAATCATCATAGGAACATGATCCTCTTGGTTCTTAAAATTAATCTCTACTTAGATATATTCAGAGGGTTGATCTAGTCTCCTCTATTCGAAGTTGTGAGTTATTGTCTAGATTTTCCTCTTGTAGCTTGTTGGACATTATCTGAGCTCCTGTTAGACAATATTAGGAATGTGTGTATTCTATTCTAAGTGTGTTTTTTAGTTTTCTTAGAAAAAATGTGTGTGAAGACTTCCACTTGTGTACAACTGTGAAATGATCATTAATATCATTGCATTATTTCTTATATATTTTTATCTATTTTATACACTTCTAAATGTAATTATTGTAAAAGAAAATAGTAATTGTACACCATGTTATGAGGGTTCCTTTGTGGGGCATTAAATTTGGTATTAGATCCCATGTTCATACACTACGATCTCTGGTGTATATGTACCCATTTTGATTGGTGTAAGTGTGTGTGGTTGTTATGATTTATTTGAATCTTAATATGCTTCCCATATTGCCTTAGTGTGGCTTTTTAGTCATGTTCTATGTTGGTTCTAATCTTTATCTAATGTATCTCTAAAGGATGCCTCCTAGGAACAAAGGTATTTATCATAATCCTAATGGAGAAGGCCATGAGGAGCATCATGAGGAAGAGCATCAATAAGAGAAATGCACGAAGGATCATTAGGATCATTAGAAAGATGATCATTGAGGTGATCCGGATGGTGACTAGAGAGTTGGTCATGGTGGTGACAATAGGGATACTTAGATAGTGTAGTTACTTCAATATCTTATTGCTTGGTTGGAACCTCACTGTGAGGCATCTCTTAGTTATCTAATCATCATGATTAGCTGAGAGGAGATATCATATGCATTCTCATACGCTGACTAGATCTAGAATAGATCATAGGAGAGAGAGTAGTGGTGGATAGGGATGATATAATTACAAGACACATGAGAGACCTTCTGAGATCAAATCCACCCACTTTTAACAGGTCACATGGTGGTATAAAGGATGATACTTAGCTTATAGATCTTTAGTTTTTTTTTCTATGAATTCATATGTGAGAAACACTAGATATTGATGTACCATCATGAACATTTGGATTTTTGTGTCTACTTGGTGACATATAGACGAGCAGAAGGTCCAACTAGATATCACTATTATTTTATGAAAGATATTTGAGGAGTGCTTTTGTGCACATTTTTTCTATAACCATCATCACCTGATGTGTGTAGATAAGTTTAACCATCTTCTTTAGGGGTCCATGATAGTGGACTAGTATGAACATAGGTTCTTTGAGCTGAGGTAGTATACTAGCATTACACATGACGATCCTATGATACTACAACACTTTATTTAGGGCCTTAATACTTGTATGAGTGGGTGATATTTGTATTTTCAGCCTATGAATATAGTAGTCATTGTAGAGAATGGGATATTGGTTGAGGAGAACATAGATATGGATCTTGAAGATAGGACGAGAGTATAGGTTAGTATTGCATGACCTTCTAGATTAGGTCCATAGGGTACTCAGGTACAACCTTGGCTTCTTATGGAATTATTTTGTGTAAGGATTGTTATCTTCCTACTAAGAATATACATATCATCGATGCAAGTTAGTGTAGTAGACATGTTGATCTTGTAGGGGTCTATAGACCTATTTCTCTTCATATAATCTTGGCCACCCAACTAAAGCAAAATATATGAAAGGGTTTCCAGTTGTTTGTAGTATTATTAGTGACCTTGATGGGATTGAGAGTTGAGAGGTGTCTCTTGATGATCAACCACTTCATATGTCTTCAAATTTGTTCCCAAGTGAGATTCCAAGCATGTTGCCTAATCATGACATAGATTTCTGTTAGAATTTAGTAATCTTTCCTTGGTTATTTTATTTAATTTGAGGATAAACCAAGGTATCCTCCTTTTATTTATTTTAGGATATTCCTAAAGGAATCTCTACATGTAATTTTTTCCTCTAGTTTTGGGAGGACAACTCATATTTTGTAATTCCTTTATTAAGGAAATTAGTTTATTCCTTCTTATGAGGATGCTCACACTTGGCACACACTTAGTATGAATGTGGAATCCACTCACATGGGAGTTACATGCAAAATCCTTCACTCATCTCTACTTAAGAGATGTTTTTCCACACACTTGGTACAATTTTTCTCTCACAAATTTTCTCACATTCATTAACACAATTTTCTCTCTTCTTCACATCTTAGTTCTATCATTATTGTATTGAGATTTTTTCTCATAATCTATCTCTCTCTCTTTAGGCTTTTCATGCCTCATTCATAACACACAAAGGGGTTTTTCTTTGCTTTTCCACTTACAAAAATCTCTTGGCTCTTGTTGGGATTCTTGGAGTATCCTCTTATTTTGGTGATGTATCTTGCAACTTTATCTCTATTTTGGCTTATGGTAAACTCCTTCTTGCACTTCACTTTCTTGGATTATTTTCATGAACTTATTTTCATTCTTGTAATACTTATAACAATTTCTTTGTTGATTGCATTCTCAAAGAAGAGCCTATTTCTCAAGCATTGTATCATATGACCACTCAAGAGTTAAGTGATCTTCATTTTTTTGTTGGAGGAGCTATATTCATCCTAGTGTTTCCCTTTGGGGAGCCCCAGTCACCTTCATTAAGAAGATGGAAGGATATATTTAATTGTGCATTGACTAATAGAATTTGAACAAGGTGATAGTGAAGAACTAATATCCCTTGTCAGGGATTGATGATTTGTTTGATCAAACAAAGGGAGCTACAGTGTCCTTAAATATATACCTCATGTAAAGGTATCATCGACTTCCTATTCATGAGGTTACAATTCATCGGATATCTTTTTATACCTTATAGACATAATGAGTTTATAGTTATACCCTATAGGTTGACCAATGTACCGTCAGTAATTATGAGTTTGATGAATGGAGTGTTTTGGACCTACCTTGACCATTTTATCCTTGTATTTCTTGATGATATTTTAAGTGTATTTGAAGAAAATGGAGGGAAATGTGGGCCATTTACACTAGTATTTTAGTGTCTTTGTGACCTTCAACTAATTGGCAACCTAGCCAAGTGTGATTTCTTCCTAGCCAAGGTGAGGTATTTGGGTCACATCATCTCAAGAGAGGGTATTTCTATGTATCCTTTGAAGATACATGCCATTACGGATTGGTCACTGTTGACTAGCATTTCTGAGGTTTGTAGTTTCATGGGTTTGGTTGGTTACTATCACCAATTCATGAATGATTTTCTAGGTTAGCACACCCTATAACTTCTCTTCAGGAGAAAGGGAAGAAATTTGTATGGTTTAATAAGTATGTTTGATTATTTTAGGCTCTTAAGGAGTGGTTGACTAAAGCACCTATATTATCAGTGTCAAATCTTATAGGTGAGTTTATGATGTGTGTTGATGCATCATTGGAGAGTGTTGGGGTATTTCTTATGAAGAAGGGACAAGTGATTTCATATGGATCCTATAAGCTCAAGGATCATGAGGTGAAATATCTCACCCACAATTTAAAGCTAGTGGTAATTGTGCATGTGTCTATGCACTAGAGACTTTCTATTTTGGGTCGCAGGTTTAATTTTCATAGAAATTGAATCCTAGCTTGTAGTATATTTTTACTCAAACAAATTTGAATACATGATAATGTCATTGGATGGAGTTCCTTTGTGAGTGAGCCCTTGTGGGCCAATTTTTAGGCTATTCCTTAGATTTAGATGGACTTTAGAAAAACCTTGGGCACATATATGGGTAAAAGTACAAACCTCCGTCACACTTTTATAAAGGAAAAAGTTAACAACAAAAATTGTTCAACTTTAACAACATAAAAGTGACATTTGTGTTTAGAATTTAAAGATCATGTAAATTGATGAAATGTGTAAAACTAGATGAAGTTTATGTCTATAATTTTTCTTTAAAATTTTGAAGAAGAATTGATACATTTTTTTAATTTTTGAAGTCCATTTTTTAATTGTCAAAAAATGTTATAGATGACATGTATAGCTAGTGCATAAAAAAATAAAGATTTCTTTCCAATGTATATTTTCTCCATTATGACTACTCAAAGTTGAACTTATCTGCAATTGACAGTTTTTGTCTCCTGCCAAATTTTCCCTATCAAATCTACACCATTCAAAAAAAAATTACATATTCTTGAAGAGGACTCTCTCCTCCAGTGTCAAATATAAATTTTTAATTATTTTGTTATGATTTACTATTTTTTCTTTTTTTGAAGCAGCGTCTTCTCGAATGTTAAAATACCTACTTACAGTATTTTGAAATTATCATATATTATCTCTAATTAAAATATTATAAAACTTATATGACAATAATCTTGACTCTAAGCTCTACGAAAGGGCATGTTTATTTTTTGAAGAAATTTGAGTTTTGATGGAGAAATGAGCTACAGAAGAGAGAACTACAAATTTCTAATTTTTTCTTGTTTGGTTTCCACATAGGCAGTTTTAGCTAGAATGTGATGAACTACAACTAATTGAATATCTAGATGAACTGAAAGAACAATGATTAGAGATCATCGAGTACTTAAATGATATGTAAGATGATTAAATCAGTCAATATATTGTCATTGATGTCAACTAGTCTTGACAGTACTTATCATGTTAGTTACAAGCATCTGAACATCTTTTGAAGAAGGAAAAGATGAAGAACAGATATATCTACATGAGAAAAGATGGATATGATAGAGAAGTAAAAGGTAAACATTGGATAACTTATTTGATGAGGCTATGGATTTATATTGTTGACTTGAGCACGTTACATTAATCTATTATGAAGAAGATATTTAAATTTGAACAAGTCAATGTGGTCGGTAATTGAAGATTTCTGTATACACTGAGCCAGTGCAATGTATACCGAGTGACAGTATTAACCAAGCTAATCTAACTAGTTATCACCGACTCATTTCTATATTAACTAAGTATGGATGAAAACATTAAATGCTAATATCAGCCGACTAAATGTGATGAACTGGATATTGTTATGATTTTGAGGTTAAGGATGAAGTTTGTTATGAGATCCATGGCTGACAAAATTTGAAGATGATCTAAAGGATGAGATTGAAATGTGTTATGAACTCATCTACCAAGGAAGGTTTAAGCAGAAAAATGGATGAAGGAGATTAAATGGAAAAATCTAATGGTTGATATGAAAATACTTTACTTGTCTATATGAGAGATATGAGTTCATTGTTGAAACTATGCCAGAAGAAGGAGACTTCAAAGAATTCACATGAAGACTATAATCATGCATGCGTGATCAAACTAGTTATTGCAGAACTGAGCTACATATTTTTATAATTGAGCGTCAGAGAATCATTTACCGAGTAAAAGTATGTTGAGATATTGAAGGAAGTGAATTGGTTAGTGATCAAAGGATTATTTCTAAGGGATTAGCATAGATCTGAATATCTACAATTGATTTGTATTTGAATCAGATCATTACTGTATCAGTTTAACCATTGATTTGAAAAATCTCTTAACCGAGTGGACTTGACAATCTTATGTACTACCCTATGACATTTTATTGAATGTAAAGTGTTATTTTGTTAACCCCATAGTGAATGTTGGTCAAAAGTTAACTATTAGTGATAAATCCTCTATCCAAGTCACACCTAATAGTGTGTATTGTAACCTTTAACAAGGTTGGCTCTTCACTGAGCTCACTTCAGAAGAGTGAATTATTTTGGGTTATCGGTCCCAGGTCATTTTGCCCTTAACAAGGTTTCCACATTATATCATTGTGTTATGTGTTATTTTTTATGATTATTTTTCTATCATACTTTACATACTGCATCGTTGATTTAGTCGGTAATCATAGTTGGATATTTATTGGCAATCGGTAAAGTGAATAGACAAATTGATATTGTATGTTACCGAGCTACATAATTTGGTTGAATTTTTTTGTGAAGTACATCTTTGTATTTGGGATTGTAGGATAAATGATCTAACTGATTCACCACCCATCTTAGTTATTCTATCAATTGGTATCAGAGCATATTGGTTGCTTGGAAAAAAAATTTAAGGACTTGAGCAGAAAGATCACAAGATGTATAAGAGGGTAGTGTCGAAGCTAAACAAAGACAACTTTACTACATGGAAAAGCCAGATGAGACTTCACATATCTAGAATTAGAGATTATGCATTACATTTACTGGACAATGGCTACATACAATCGAATGTTGGACCTTTAACTCTTGATCAATTGAAAGACCGACATGAACACAACATTACTATGATACAAAGATGTTGAGTTTGAAGATGTCAAGGGTTACACTACAATGAAGAAGATGTGGGATAAAATTTCTCTAGTTTATGGTGGTGACATGAATGTGATGAGAGCCAGATCTGAAAGCTTGAGAGGCTGATTTGATAACATGAAGATGAAGGAAGGAGAGAACATCACACAATACTCAAACTGAATCAAAGAGGTAGCCAATGCTATCCGAGGAGCATGAGGAATTATTGATGAAGATACTGTGACAAGTAAGATACTGAGAACCTTATTGCCTATCTATGCAATTAGAATATCTGCTATTCATGAAATGAAGTCTACACCTAATAGAACTCTTACTCTTGAGAGTCTGATTGGAAAGTTAACAACTTTTGAGTTGAATCATTTTGATAATAGTGTTGTACCAAGTGTTGAATCTACTTTTATGTCATCTCTTAAGATTGGTAAATCTAGCAGTAAGCATAATATAAGGAATGAAAGTGATAGTAACACTGATGATGAGCTTGATGAACTTGAAGCATTAATGGCCTGGAGACTACAGAAAGGTAAAGGAAGATATAAGGGAAAGTTAGCTTTAGCTTGTTTTAATTGTGAAGAAGTTTGCCATATTGCTGCTAGATGTCCTAATAGGAAAGAAGAAGATAAAGATGGAGCTGGTGATGGAAAATTTGGCAGAAGAAATAATAACTGGAATAATAGAGGAAACCAATAGTAAAAAAAAGACAACCAAGATTATAGAGACAAAGGTAAGAAGGCTTGTTACCTCGTTGATGATGATGATGAAACTGACACCGACACTGATGATGATGTTGAAGTATCATTTGTTGCAATGAAAGATGATTCAGAAGAAGAGGAAAGGTATGTAGACATAAAACTTATTTCTAAAGTTAGTAAGAATGATACTTGGATCATTGATAATGGCTGTAAACATCACATGACCAGTGATGAAGATAAGTTTGAACATATTGAGAATTATAATGGAGGATCAATAATAATGGGAAATGATACACCATGCATGGTAAAAGGAAAAGGATCAATCTTGTTGAATGATAGAATTAGATGTGATAATGCATACTGGGTAAAATGACTTAACTAAAATTTGTTGAATGTAGCACAACTAAATAACTCAGGTCATCAAGTTGCATTTGAGAGCAAGAAGGTGAAAATATATGATGAAAATAGAACACTTGTTGGCATTGAAGGACAATCAAAAGGTAATTTATTTTATCTTGACAATGTTGAGACTTCTTGTTTGTTGGTGATAAATGAAGATGCATGGTTATGGCATAAGAGGTTATGTCATGTAAATTTTGATAACATAATTAAGATCAGTAGAAAGAGAAAAGTTAGGGGATTGCCTAAACTTGCAAAACCTAATCATGTTATGTGCCATCAATGTCAGAAAGGAAAGATGACCAAATCTAGTTTTAAAAGTAAGGACTATTCATCTAAAGGAATTTTAGAGTTGGTTCACAGCGACTTATGTGGTCCTATGAGAAATCAAAGCTACTATGGTGATAGATACTTTATTTTTTTTGTTGATGACTATACTAGATTGATGACTATTATGTTCTTGAAAGAAAAATATGAGGCATTCAAATTGTTCAAATGGTATAAGGCTAAAATTAAAAAAGAAACTAGGAAAGTATTGAAATGCTTAAGGTCTTATAGAGGAGGTGAGTTTGTTTCTGATGAATTCACTAACTTATGTAATGAGCATGGCATCAAAAGGAAGGTTTCTGCACCAAGAACATCACAACAAAATGGAATTGTTGAAAGAAGGAACCGATAAATTGTTGATTGTGCTATAACTTTGATGATTGAGAAAAATATTGCACAAATGTACTAGAGAGAGGCAGTTAGCACTGTAGTATATGTCCTAAACTGACTTCAACTAAAGAAAGAAAGAAACAAGATACCTTATGAGTTATGGTTTGGATACACACCAAGTGTAAGTTATTTCAGAATCTTTGGTAGTAAGTGTTATATTCTAAAAGATGATAGGAATGGTAAATTTGACTCCAAAGGTGATGAAGGTTTATTCTTAGGCTATTATACTAAGATTAAAGCTTATAAATGTTTGAATAAGGTTAATAATAAGATGATTGAAAGTGATAATGTAAGAGTTGATGAGTTTTTTGAAAGGAATGATGAAGAAAGCATGAAGGAACTAGAAGACTATGGTTGGTTACTTATGTTGAAGATCTAGAATATCTACTGAAACCACAGGCTGAGTCTACCGAGCATCAAGAAAATGCTAGCGATGGTCAGCAAATGCAAATTGAGAAATAGGAAGAAGCTACCGAGCATGGAAATGAACCTGAAATGAATGATGAACAAAGGAGAGAATAAGTGCTAGCAAAATTTGTTAGAAGACACCATCCAGAGAATCAAATCATTGGAGATAAGCAAGCTGGCATGATGACCCAAAGTAAGTTAAGTCAAAATACATACTTAGTTTGTGAGTTTGAACCTAAGAATGTTAGGGATGCACTTAAAAATGAGGAATGGATAAATGCCATGAATGAGGAAATTGAACAAATTGAAAAAAATAAGACATGCACATTGGTACCTAGACCAAAAGATAAAAATGTTATTGGTACTAAGTGGATTATTAGGAATAAGTTGAATGAGAATGGAGAAGTTACAAGGAATAAGGCAAGAATTATTTGCAAGGGATATGCACAAGAAGAAGGTATTGATTATGGTGAAACCTTTGCACCTGTTGCAGACTTGAAGGAGTTCAGATATTACTAGCATATGTTGCACATAAGGGATTTAAAGTATATCAAATGGATGTGAAATCAGCTTTTCTGAATGGAATTCTTGAAGAGGAGGTCTGCATAGAACAACCAGAAGGGTTTGTTGATAAAAATCAAAAACACATGGTATGTAGATTGCATAAATCTTTATATGGACCGAAGCAAGCACCAAGGGCATGGTATGAAAGACTACATGCTTATCTTATTAGTATTGGCTTTGTAAGGACTAGTGAAAATAGTAATTTGTATATGAAAGGAGATTATGATGATAAAATTTTGATTGCTGAAATATTTGATGATGATATAATCTTTGGTGGACAAGATCAGATTTGTAAATCTTTTGCTGATGAAATGAGAAAGGAATTTGAGATGTCAATGTTCAGAGAGATTAAATTCTTTCTAGGTTTGCAGATTATACAATGGGATGATGGGATTTTAATCACACAATCAAAATACATTAAAGAAGTATTGAAAACTTTTTGCATGGAAGATGCAAAACTAGTAGGAACATTGATGGTCAGTGGATGTAAATTGACAAAGGATGATGAATCTATAGAGGTAAATAAAACAATGTACCGATCTATGATTGCGAAATTGATGTATGTTGTACATAGTAGGCCTGATATTGCACAAGCAGCTGGGATTATAGCGAGATTTTTTGCAAATCCTAAAGAGTCACATATGGTTGTCATTAAAAGAATTTTGAGATACTTGAAGAAGACTAAAGAATATGGTTTATGGTATTCTAAGAAAGGAAAATTTGAACTTAGATTTTACACCGATGTAGATTGGGCTAGAAACATAGATGACCGGAAGAGCACAACCAGTGGAGCATTATTTTTAGGAGATAGGCTTGTGACTTGGATAATAAAGAAACAAGCATGTATCTCTCAATCTACTACTGAAGAAAACTATGTTGCTGCTATTGAAAATTATTCTAATATTTCTTGGATCAGACAAGTATTGGAAGGAATGAATGAGGTAATCACTAAGCCGGTGATTATATATTGTGACAACACTAGTGCAATAAATATTTTAAAGAATCTTGTGATGTATTCTAAAAAAAATCATATATCTATTATCACTACTTAAGGGAATAATTTCAAGAAAAGCAAGTGAAATTGGAATTTGTAACATCTAAGGAACAACTTGCTGATATCTTTACAAAACCATTATTGAAGGACACATTTGAATATTTGAGGACTAGACCTGGGGTCCGTCCCCTGTCTATCGATCACTAAGGTGATCTGAAGGTTGCATCAACCTATACTTATCATAAGATCATTCATGTTGTTGCACATAGCTCACACTTTGGATTTTGTCTAAAGTTGTGAAAGATTGTAGAGGCTAGAACATAAATTTGTTTATCTGTACACTGAAAGTACCTGACCAACTGATATGCACCAAACAACAGAGAATTACTTGGCTGCTAAAGAGCTATTTTATATTTTCTTTGGCATTTTTGTCAAAGGGAGAGAGATTGTATATGAAAATAAAATGAAAACTCAAGGAGAGAGATTGGATATAAAAATCAGAGAGGAGATCAGAAAGATTGCAAAAAGGGAAAGAGATTGAATATTTGTTGCTGAGAACAAGAATCTGAGAACTGAAAAGATCAAATCCACAAGGCGAGTCTACATGTAATGTTGTTATATTTTGTGGTGATTAAACATATTAAATATCAAGCTAGGGAGAGCTTACTAAGCTACAAAATTTACTTATATAGTTTTATAATATATGTTTGGTATGTGTATGGAATATTTTCATATTTCTTGTATTGCCATCAATGCCAAAGGGAGATATTGATGAACTACAACTAATTGAATATCTAGATGAACTAAAAGAACAATGATTAGAGATCATTGAGTACTAAAATGATATGTAATATGATTAAGTCACTCAATATGTTGTCATTGATGTCAACTAGTCTTAACAGTACTTATCATGTTAGTTACAAGCATCTGAACATTTGTTGAAGGAGGAAAAGATGAAGAACAGAGATATCTACATAAGAAAAGATGAATATGACAAAGAAGGAAAAGGTAAACATTGGGTAACTTATTTGATGAGGCTATGGCTTTATATTGTTGACTTGAGCATGTTACATTAATCTATTATGAAGAAGATATTTCAATTTGAACAAGTCAATGTGGTCGGTAATTGAAGATTTTTGTATACACCTAGCTAGTGCAATGTATACCAAGTGACAGTATTAACCGAGCTAGTCTAACTAGTTATCACTGACGCATTTCTATATTAACCGAGTATGGATGAAAACATTAAATGTTAAGATCAGTCGACTGAATGTGATGAGCTAGATATTGTTATGATTTCGAGGTTAAGGATGAAGTTTGTTATGATATTCACAGCTGAAAAAATTTGAAGATGATCTAAAGGATGAGATTGACACGTGTTATGGACTCATCTACCGAGGAAGGTTTAAGCGACAAAATGGACGAGGGAGATTAAGTAGCAAAACCTAATGGTTGATATGAAAATTATTTACATGTCTATATAAGAGATATGAGTTTCATTGTTGAAACTATGCTGGAAGAAGGAGACTGCAGAGAATTCGCGTGAAGACTATATTAATGCATGCCTGATCAAACTGGTTATTGAAGAACTGAGCTGCATAGTTTTACTGAGCATCAAAGAATCATTTACCGAGTGAAAGTAAGTTGAGATATTGAAGGAAGTGAATTGATTAGTGATCAGAGGATTATTTATAAGGGCTTAGCATAGATCTAAATATCAACAATTGAGTTGTATTTGAATCAGATCATTATTGTATAAGTTTAACCATTGATTCAGAAAATATCTTAATCGGGTGGACTTGACAGTCTTATGTACTACCCTATGACATTATATTGAATGTAAAGTGTTATCTTGTTGACCCCATAGTGAATGTGAGTTAAAAGTTAACTATTAGTGATAAATCCTCTAACCAGGTCACACCTAATAGTATGTATTGTAACCTTTAACAGGGTTGTCTCTTCACAAAGCTCACTTCAGAGGAGTGAATTATTTTGGGTTACCGGTCCCAGGTGGTTTTTCCCTTAACAGGGTTTCCACGTTAAATCATTGTGTTATGTGATATTTTTTATGATTGTTTTTCTATTATACTTTACATACTGCATAGTTGATTTAGTCGGTAATCACAATTGGAAATTTACTGGTAATCAGTAAAGTGAACAGACAGATTGATATTTTATGTTACCAAGCTACATAATTTGGTTGAATTGTTTTGTGAAGTACATCTTTGTATTTGGGACTATAAGATAACTGATTTAACTGATTCACCCCCCCCCCTGTCAGTTATTCTAACAATTGGTTCGACCAAAACTACGGCCGACCAAACACAGTTGTGTGAGTGACCGAGCCCCTTAAACCTCATATAAAAAACTTATTTTTCTAATTACATAATTATAAAAAAATTATTTAATACTTACAAAATAATAAGTGATTTTTTAATTAAAATCATTTATTGGAAGTTCTTTATTGTTTTTTTTCTTTCGAAAGGCAATTACGAAGGACAATCATCAAGAAGGTATGTTTTTTCTTGCAAGGTATTTTTATACTTTATTTTTGCCTTTTTTTTATTTTAATTAATTTTTTTAAAATTGAAACATTATTTTATTTGTTTTTTTTAAATTGAAGTAGTGATTTATCTAGTTTTTAAAATTAATGTATTGTTTTATTTTGTTTTTTAACTTAAAGTATTATTTTATTTAGTTTATTAATAAAAAATTGTTCAATTAGTACTTGATTTATGAACTTATAAATATTGTTTATAGTTTTTTATTGGGTATATGGTTTTTTGTATGAAGGTGAATTGAATCTTTCAATTCAATGGGGAATAAAAGGAATAGAACAAGAAAATATGACTGAATAAGAGATGACAAAAGAAAAAGGTCATACAAAATATAATGAAAATCAACATGTTGAAGTTCAGGAAGAAACTATTGATATTCAAGAAGTAGAAATTCAAGTAGGGGAACAAATTGGTATTTCTCAACGTGGAAACATATCATTTGACATGATAAATTTGATGAAGATGAATGAGGACACACTTTTGAGTCAAGATTCATTTGAACACATGGTATCTGAAAGCTCAATTAAATTGTATTGCAAAAACATTTGGGATAAATATTTTAAAAATAAAAGCATATTTGGAAGAGCATAATTATTTACCATCTTATTCAGGAAAAGAGAGATGAATCCTATTTTGGAGTTATTAGGGGTTGATAACAGGAAAAGCTCTACGGATAATGTTAATCAAATAATAGTTGAAAATTTGCAAGATGCATTGAGAAACATTAAGAACACAACTCGAGGAGCATGTTGGAGCTCTAAAATTTTGGTTGAATTTTGGAGTAACTAGTTTGAAAATTTCTCTAAGGCACAAATCGTTGCCCCAAAAGGCTTTTGAAATGACCCTAGTTCGAGTGTAAGTAAAAAAGGACCTAATGATTTTCATAGGATACTACTTGGGACATGTGCTCCTTTCCTATCATTAAGTAATTGTAGTGGGTTACAACTCTCATATTTCAGTTTTGATGTGTTTTGGAGATAGCCATTTGGAGGTCATTGCCCAAATCTACACTTAGGCATTTATTCAGTGTTTACTAAATGACCCACTTCAGAGGTTTGCATCTAATGCCCAGTTGATAGTCATGGCATAAGGAGTGTTGTAGTATGTTGTAGACATGAAAGTGAATCTCAATGCCCATTTTCAAACCCCTATGAGTTTGTATGATGATTTTTCCAAAGCCTTTCTGTTTGCATTTTATTTAGTTAATCTGGATGTGAAAATGCAGAATTATTAAGTGGCCTACTTTGAGGTCTTACAAGTTACACCCAGTTCATGATCACGAGAAATTGAATATTCCTCTATATTGTAAACATGGAAATAAGCCTTCCTGATGATTTTTAGATCATGGTCAATCCATTTGACCACTTTGCTCAGTCAATTCCAAATCCAATTTCTGAAGTTTCACTATTTTTAAGTTCAGGAAGATTTGAAGGGGTGACTTTGAAGATTGATTATGGTTCTCTAGTTTATCATTTAGGGAATCTAATTATAACCTTGTATTCTATAAGGGAAAGTGAATGTATATCCAGGGTTTTAGACCATAAGGGCCCCATTTGATAGGTTTGTGAAGTCAAATCAAAAGATGTTTTATGCAAATGGCTAGTGTTGACATAATCGACTTTGCAGAACAACTACTTTCAGAGAATGATAACTTGTTATCAAATGATTGTTTTGAGATGATAGTTGTTTCCTTACAATTTGTATATAAAAGTATTCTACTGGGATCAATGGTTGCTCCCTAAGTCATGATTTGATATATTTTTTAATGCACCTATTTGAGATGTGGTTCCCTCTAATTTTGACTTGCGTTTACAAAACATGATTTAAATAGGTGATTTAAGTTTTAAAATATTTTTCCCTGTGTATCTTTGTGGAAATTCATCTGACAGAGTGGTTATCCATACTACAAAGTTCATGTTCGCCAAGTGCCAACATCTAGGGATATGTTTTGATCAATTTTTTAAAGGCGTTCCCGGAGGCTATGTGTTCTATTTGGTAACTTTGGAAAGTAGTTGAAAATCAAGTTTTTAATTGATTCGGTGTTGTTTGAATCAAATCCAGTTGAAGGAACCGGTCTTTCTGATCATGTTTAAGGTTTAGTTGTTTGAAAAGGAGATTTTTTTAGCCAGACCCACTTTGGGCCTAACTTACCTCATTCTTTCTAGTTGTTGTACTGTCTTCATTTTTATGTTTTGCATCTCCATGCTTCTATTGTGCACACACTTTTTTTAGAATTGCATTATAACCTCCATGCACTGTGCATTCTTTATTTGGTATTCTGTGTGCTTCCATCCTGCATTGCACATGTTACTTTCTTCATTGCAAATACTTCCTTTTGTGATGGATGTGCACATCTTCATGATGCATTTGCGTGCATCTTAGTGCTGGTGTTGCCCATGTTTCTTCAATATTGTGTGTGTTCTTTCCAATGAAGTGTTGTGTGCACTTATATTTCTTTAAGTGTTGCACATACCACATTCCTTTTAGTTCTATGCACACTTTCTCATGCCCAGTGTGCACTTACCAGCTCCCTTGGTTGCATGCATTCCCTTATCCAAGCACCACTCTCATTTGGATGTTACGCAGTATGCCAAGTGTTGAGTGTGTGTTTCCTTGGCGTACGTGAGCCAAACAAGGCCAATGCACTGTGCAACATGCCTCTACAGTGCACTAAGGGGTTGCATTATGTGGAGGTATTTTATCCCACATGCACCCAGTTTGGGTTGCAAGGGGTATTTAAAAGAAAGGACACCCAAGTATGATTGTAAAGCAAAGACAAAGAGGTGGGTGGAGCCTCTCCTAGATTGTGGGGCTAGTATTATGTGGATGACAACTAGGCACACAATCAAAGGTAATTTTAGAGGAATTTATTATAACTTGAATGAGATTTATCCCATATTCATGGTGTGAGAGGATAAAATAACATTCATATACCAAAACACATAGAGACATGGTGTCCAAGTATGGATTCCCATTGGATAAGGCACTGGTCTATGAGAGATTTGGGATCTTTGAGGTATCCATTCATCTAAAATATAAATGAAAACATTTTCCCTTTCATGTTTATAGGAGGAGTTAGAGTATTTCTAGTTTACAAACTTACTTTATGCAAGTGGGATATTGCATAAGATTTGGTAAAAACACTCAAGTACATGTTGCCTAAAGGGGTTGGAAGCTATTCCATAGCTAAACATAACCAACAAGATGGCCACTCTACTAGGGAATAAAGATGATATAGTCAAGATAAATCTTTATTGAATATATCTCTTATTATAAATTTGTGTCAAATAATGCAGGTTCCAAGTTGAGCTAGACTCCTGGCCTGCTTATTTCAAAGCCAACAAAGTGGTGACTTATGTTGTATAGAGTCGGGTTTAAATATTTTATATCTTCTCACTAAGTGTTGAGTGGAAACTCTGAAGGTCTTTGTTTAATCAGTGCATGATTAAAATAAAAAAGATATAATGAATATGCAATTCTGATGAGCAATTTTGAAACCCTAGTGAGATTTTGTTATGCTCGCTGGAAGAAGATACAAAGAATGTGAAGTAGTAAAATATTTTTCTTCTTCAAGGAGGTGGTGACTCTATGTGAAAAGAACCTGATGGAGCTACAAAAAGGGCTCTAAGATCTGCCATATTTCCATCCAAAGAGAAAAAAACAACAAAAAATATACCAGGTATTTCCCAATCAATTTTTTTGTATTTGCATGGTCCTTATTGGGTGAAAAAGTCACCACAAAAAGGATTTTGGGTTGTGGGTCTGCATATTTCTCCATATTTGTTTAAAATCTTGGTTGTATTTTTGGAGAAATATGTGTGATTGGAAAATATTTATGGTTGCACAAGTTGTTCATGATAAGAATTTGTAAATTTTAATAAGAGAAAGTGTAGGACATAATGGATTCATGCAAGAATTTTCTGTGCAAAGATATGTGCCATTATTTTTTGATGGCATTAATGGTTTCCCAAATGAGATTCCTATTGAGATTAGGAAGCATTTACAAGAGTTTAAGGGGAAACGATCAGATTCAAAATATCAGCATTTGCAAGAATTTGCTGACCTAATGGGAGTTTTTGAAATTTTCCATGAAGATATTTTCATGAAGTTGTTGGTTCAGACTTTGAAATAAAATCTCAGGGTTTCATTTTATTTCTTGCTAGAAAGTTGTATTTCTTCATGGGAAGACTTTAGTTTAGCTTTCATGGAGCAGTTTGCTGAAAGAATAGGTGCAAGTAGTGTGTTGAAGAAATTGATGGAGACTGAGATTCAAGAAGATGAGTTAGTCCCATTGTTCAACATTAGATTTGCAAAAACATTAAGTGATATTCCAAGAAGCTATAGGACCAATGATCAAATATGTTTAAAAATTTATCTAGGTGCTTTTGGTTAAAAAATGAGCTTCTTGTTAATAGATAAAGACCCAAAGACTTTACATCAGGCTTTTATGACAATGATGGATATTGAACATAATTTGAAATATGAAATTTCCAAAGGATTTTTATCTGCTGGAGTTCATTGTCATTATGTATCAAATACAATAGATAGGTGTCGATCAAGAAATGAAAATCAATGTCAAAGTATCTTTATCCCTATTGATCTTACTAACCATGATTTAGATTATGCTTCTAAACAAAATGTAAATGAAGAATGTTTTCAACAAGCAATGGTTGCCCCTCACATGGGAGTTAACACAGTTATTGAATAATTGCTAAATTTCCTTGATGCAGGGATAGATATATATAGGGGTTACACACCAAGTAAATTGGAAACTAGTTTTTCTAGTTATGAGGCTAAAGGAACAAATTATTTGTAGTCAAATATGGAGAATAAAGAGGGGGCGGGTCTTTCATCAGATGATGATGTTGAAGCCCCAAATGATGAGGTTCTATCAACCTTTAATGATGCTGATAGTGAGCAAGAATATTCATAGAGCCAGAATGACCCTGATCTTCTTCAAGATAAGGAAATGGTCTCTTTGCAGTCTTGTGAAGAGGATGAAGAATTATCATGTGTTGGAGATGATTGTGAAGATGCTGATTTGACTAAAGCAATGATGAATTCTTTTGTTTGAGCTAACAATGATGATAAAACTAATTTTTCAATTTGTATGTTTTCATCCTTTGATTTATCATGTGAAGTTTTTTATCCTAAGATGGATGAAGGTTTCTATGAGCTAGAATATGAGACTATGGTAGCTCAGAGTGCTTTTGAACTAGAAATGGAAGTCATCTTGTTTGATGTGGACATTGATGGTTGTGATATTGTTAATGGTATGAAATCAATGTCTTGTCAAGTGGAAATTAATAATACTGATAATGTGCCCTATAAAAGTGATTTATGTTAGGGAAACACATGTCAAGATGAGGACATGTGTAATGGACTACATACTGACTTGTTCGAGCCACATTTTAAAATATTTCATGTGAAGCTGGAAGATGTTTCAAATTCTAAATCAAATTATTTGCTTCATCCAAAGGTATGTTTATTTCTCCAAGAATGGGATGTGAAGAGTGTTGATGCTTTATTCTTGAAAGATATTAAAATGAATCAGCAAGGATATATCAGCTATCAGACAGAAAATGAGTCTTTAATTTTTCCAATCCAGCATGTTGATGTTTCTCAGGATGAACTTGTAGTTCATAATGATTCACTTGAGTGCTTGTGTGATATACATAGAGTTGAATTTCAAAAAAATTCTATTGATGATCAAGTATGCTTTGAAGTACGCAAGCTTGTTTCCAGCTATGTAGCGGAGTCAGAATATTTTTCTCCTCAGCTGGTTAGAAATTTTAAAGGATGTGACAGCCTTATGTTACACAATGATCAACACTTTCAGTATTTTGGTGATTTCCAAATGCCTAATGATAGTAAGGGTGCTGATTATTTTCTATATGATATGCTGAACATTTGTGGTGATATGATTGATTATGTTGGTGGAAGTAATAGTTTCAATTTGCCTTTGAGACATGGAGATCAAAATTATATTTTTGATACAGGTAAATGTTGATCTTTCATCTTGGATCTTGAGGTTATTTGTAAATATTTGTACATTTGTAAAGTTTCTTTGCTTTTAGTTGTGAGGTGGTTGAATACGGATCCCTAGTTTTGAAGAGAAGAGAAAAGTTTGATATATTTTAAGTGGTCTTCTCTACCAAGAGATTCTAATTTCTCTACATGTCTGCATGGGGCACATGTCCCCAATCAGAGCCACTGTTGGAGCTCTAAAATTTTGGTTGAATTTTGGAGTGACTAGTTTGAAAATTTCTCTAAGGCACAAATCGTTGCTCCAAAAGGCTTTTGAAATGATCCTAGTTCAAGTGCAAGTAAAAAAGGACCTAATGATTTTCATAGGATACCACTTGGGACATGTGCTCCTTGCCTATCATTAAGTAATTGTAGTGGGTTACAACTCTCATATTTCAGCTTTGATGTGTTTTGGAGATAGCCATTTGGAGGTCATTGCCCAAATCTGCACTTAGCATTTATTCATGTTTAGTAAAATGGCCCACTTCAGAGGTTTGCATCTAATGCCTAGTTGATAGTCATGGCATAAAGAATGTTTCAGTATGTTGTAGACATGAAAGTGAATCTCCATGCCCATTTTAAAACCCCTCTAAGTTTGTATGATGATTTTTCCAAAGCCTTTTATGTTTGCATTTTATTCAGTTTATCTGAATGTGAAAATGTAGAATTATTAAGTGGCCTACTTTGAGGTCTTACAAGTTACACCTTGTTCATGATCATGAGAAATTGAATATTCCTCTACATTGTAAACATGGAAATGAGTCTTCCTGGTGATTTTTAGATCATGGCCAATCTGTTTGACCACTTTGCTTAGTCAATTCCAAATCCAATTTTTGAAGTTTCACTATTTTTAAGTTCAGGAAGTTTTGAAGGGGTGACTTTGAAGATTGATTTTGGTTGAATAGTTGATCATTTGGGGAATCTACTTATAACCTTTTTTTCTATATGTGAAAGAAAATCTATATCCAGGGTTTCAGACCATAAGGATCCCATTTGATAAGTTTATGAAGTCAAATCAAAAGAGGTTTTATGCAGATGGCTAGTGTTCATAGAATCGACTATGCGAAATAGCTACTTTTAGAGAATGATAACTTGTTATCAAAGGATTATTTTGAGATGAGAGTTTCTTCCTTACACTCCCTATATGTAATTCTTCTACCAGGATCAGTGGTTGCTCCCCAGGTCATGATTTGATATATTTTTAATGCACCTATTTGAGAGGTAGTTCCCTATGATTTCAAATTGCATTTATAGAATAGGATTTAAACATGTGATTTTGAGTTTTAAAATCTTTTTCCCTATGTATATTTGTGGAAATCCATTTGACAAAGTGGTTATCTATACTACAAAGTTCATGTTCGCCAAGTGCCAATGTCTGGGGATATGTTTTGATCAATTTTTTAAAGGCATTTCTAGACGTTGTCTGTTTAGTTTGGTAACTTTGGAAAGTAGTTAAAAATCAAGTTTTTAATTGATCTGGTGTTGTTTAATCAAATCCAGTTGCAGGAACCAGTCTTTCTGATTGTGTTTAAGGTTTAGTTATTTGAAAAAGATTTTTTTTTAGTCGGACCCACTTTGGGCCTAGCTTGTCTCATTCTTTCTACGTGTTGTATTGTCTTCATTTTTATGTTTTGCATCTCCATGCTTATGTTGTGCACACTCACTTTGTTTAGTATTGTGTTGTACCCTTCATGGGCTATTCATTATTTATTTGGTATTATGAGTGCTTCCATCCTGCATTGTGCATGTTACTTTCTTCGTTGCACATACTTCCTTTTGTGATGGCTAAACACATCTTCACCATGTATTGGTGCACATCTTAGTGCTGGTGTTGCCCATGTTTCTTCAATATTGCATGTTTTTTTTCCAATGAAGTGTTGTGTGCACTTATATTTCTTTAAGTGTTGTGCATACCACATTCCTTTCAGTTCTACGAACACTTTCTCATGCCCAGTGTGCACTTACCAACTCCCTTGGCTATGTGCATTCCCTTAGCCAAGCACCACTCTCCTTTGGATGTTGCACAACATGCCAAGTGTTGAGTGTGTGTTTCCTTAGCGCGCATGAGCCAAACAAGGCCAATGCATTGCGCAGCATACCTGTATAATGCACTAAGGGGCTGCATTATGTGGAGCTGTTTTATCCCACATGTGTCCAGTTTGGGTTGCAAGGGGTGTTTAGAAGAAAGGACATCCAAGTATGATTGTAAAGAAAAGACAAAGAGATAGATGGAGCCTCTCCTGGATTGTGGGCCTAGTGTTAAGTGGATGACAACTGGGCATGCAATTAGAGGTAATTTTAGAGGAATTAATTATAGCTTAAATGGGATTTATCCCACATTTATGGTGTGAGAGGACAAACTAACATTCATATACCAAAAAACACAGAGACATGGTATCCAAGTATGGATGCCCAGGTGGAGACTTTCTCGCATTTGGCAGGTGAAAAGTGGCAAAGTGACGTGGTAGTGCAATGTGGTAGTGGGTCCGAGAACAAGTGGTGAATTTCGCATGTGACACATGGTGAGAGGCAGAGATTCTTCTTGGGATGTGTGCCCAAGATCAATGATGGGAGTGATCCTTTCAAGAGGAAGATGTTCGAAAGTTAACAATCATGGGATCACACCTAATCAAGACGTGTCCCATGATGAGGTGGTAGGGTGAGATGCAACTTGGGGTCCAGTTGGAGAGACAATGAACCAGAGGGTGACACATGGCAGGGATGATGATGTGGCATCAGTGATTATACAGTAGTGATGATGTAGACAGTTCCAATAGGGAAGTGAGGTGAGGTGGCCTGACGGGCCAATAGGGTGATGCCATGTGGCATGTGGGGCTCATATTAGAGGTAAAAGGCCTACGTGAAAATTGAAAAATTATTACAACCAGATTATATGTTAAAATTCAAAAATTTGAATGATTTGGGTGTGCACAAAAATATTGTCTGGAGGTTGAATTTTTGTCTAAATATACAAGTATTATATATCAATAGAAATGGCACAACATGAGGAATACAATGGTGGTGGAGGAAATCAGTTTCTCACAAAGTGAGAAAGAGCGGTAATAGATATTTGCATTTCAAAATCAAATTTTGGGAAAAAAAAGATATTTCTGGAAAGAGACAGATGTCAAAGATATGTTTTAGGTCTCTTTTTCTTTTCCATATATTCTAGTCTTTTTCATTTTGTAAGGTTTCCAAATTCTTTGTAATTTATAGAGCTGGTTCCAAGAGTAGTTCCTTCTGTAAATATTTTCCTCTTTTCTTCATACAAGGTGTTCTTGTTTCCTTTTGGTTCTCATAAAATAATATGATTTGTAAGAGTTTGTCTTATGAATGAAATTTCAACATTTTCATATTGTTATCAAGTTGTCTCCATTTTGTTTCCTGAATCACTAGGATTTAGGATTTGTCTTCAGATTTGTATGTGTTGGGATATTAAGAATATGTTAGACTTGTCTTTCAGTGGATGTTGATTAATGTATTGTCTATTTTTGGGTCTCTTTTAAGGGGAGGATTAAATTATTTAAATAGGTAATTGTATATTTGAATACATAGTTGGATTCACAAGTAGAACTTGATCAATTGTGTATGTTTGATGTAAGGCATTTGACATATTAGACTGTGTTGTCTTCTTTATTCATAGTCTTATGTTGCAGTGATTTATTTGATGCAATTTCCCATTGGATAAGGCATTGGTCTATGAGATATTTAGGGTATTTAAGGGATCCATTCATCCAAAATATAAATGAAAACATTTTCCCTTTCATGTTGATAGGAGGAGTTAGATTATTTCATGTTTTCAAACTTACTCTATGCAAGTGGGATATTGCATAAGATTTTGTAAAAACACTGAGGTACATGTTACCTAAAGGGTTTGAAAGCTATTCCACAATTATGTATCTGCAAGCTATTGTTTATCACAAGGAAGTTATGTGTGTGCAGATGAGGTATACCCACATGAGTGATGTGGAGATAAAAGTGAAGAAGGTCTTCATACCTTGTTTTGCTGGGTTTCTCTCGTGTCTTGTCCACTGATGGTGTTGAGTTTGTGTTCTAAGTTCTCAAACCCAGAACTTGGTCTCAAGTTTTGACCTAGGAAAGGAGGTTGCAAGAAAAATAACCAAAAGAGCCAATTTAAGTGTTGCACGTAGAGTGTTCATAACTACAATATCTAGTAGGAAGTTGACATGGATAAAACATGTTTGTGCAATTTTGATTTAATGCAGGTATCTAGAAGAACTCTTCAAAGATAAATCAGGAGGAGAAATATGTTAGATGAAAATATTGAAAAGAATTGGGTAAATATTTTTAGAATTCCTTGAAAAGATAGAATTTCTGAAGATGTAAAAAAATAGGTCATCAAATATAAGACTAATGTCTCCCATGTTTCTTCCAATAGAATGAATACTATAAAGATGAAAGATGAAGAGACAGGTATGAAATTTGAACATCCAAAACATTTTATAGATATAACACAAAGTGAACTATTCCAAGCATTCAAGCAAGAGTTTTTCAGATGTGAAAATATGTCAGAGAATGTTTGAGAGGTTGCTTCCTTTCTTTGTACGCATAAATAAGGTACACAAAACTTCTTGTTGTTGAAATCATGTTGAATTTTATCAATACTTACAATCAAATAAAAAATTTATGAAAGTACTTAATCCAGATATGGTTATCCATAGAAGTACGACACAATTTGTGAAGTCTATGCTATGTGATAAATCATAAGATTCAAATGGGTTCAAAGTATAATGTATAAAGAATACATGCAATGATTCTGGAGATTTGCATAAATTTCCACTATAAATTGAGAATATTGATGTTTCAATGTCAATTTTGTGGAAGAGATTTGAATATAAGACATACCAAACTAAGACATGAGATGAATCCAAAAAAATTGCATTGAAAGAGAGTGAATTGCCCTACCTTGAGTTTATGACTAGATTTCATGCTATGATATATCCACATATCCAACATTGTCATGGTGCACGATGGAAAGCTAAATAGTTTCATAATTCAAAACATTGTTTTCCACCTAGTTGTATTCATTCAATTGTATAATTCTCTAAGAACTATATATGTTTCCCTTAATTGGAGCTTCAAGGTCAATATTGTCATTTTGAACAAGTTGTGATATTTTTTAAAGTGATCTATAGACACACACAAGATGATTTGGATGGGATAGAAAGTATTGATCAAAATGAATGCGTTATTATCAAGGAGGTTCATTTCTATATCAATGATGATAGAGTTCATGGTAGGAGATATGTGGCTCATTTTTTTCAATGTTTTTTGAAGATCTTGTGAATCATGGGATAAAGGCTTCACAACACTCAATTTAGTCTGATGGTTGTACATGTAAGTACACATATTGCAATTCATTTTCATTCTTATCTTTAAGTTATTAAATTTTCATTCTTATCTAAGTTATTTAATTTCAATTTGATAAATGTTATATTTAATGATATTACATACAAATGTAAAACTTTATCGAGCATGAAAATTTAAATCTACAAAAGCCTTTAATTGGCTAGTCATACAACATGCTAGACACAATGTTAAGTTTTTATAAAATTTTTTGAAAGTGGACATGGAAAAGGGGAGCACAATGGAGCAAGAGCATGTGTAAAGTGTGCAATTTTCCAACATGAACTTGCAGGTACAAAAATGGTATTCAAGTAATATAATGTCAAAAGAAGCTTCTAGATCCATTTTCTTTAAACTAATAGTTCATAAATGTATAGGTAACATGATAGAGAATGCAAAGAAAATTGTTTAATGTTGCCAATATCATTTTTCTACTTGAGACACCCAATACAACAAACTTTATTTTTGGGAAGTGAAAGGTAAAATATTATGTTCAAATTCTATTAAAATTTTAAATCATGTGCTTTTCACTTTTATCATAATTGTTGATCTAGAAATGTGCAAATTTCATTTCATATTTGTAACAGATATAGATCGATCCAATCCTTACAATTGTCAAAGAATTGGTGGTATCATAAGTTTACATAAAGTGATGACTGCATGACTGTAATACCCCAAAAATGGGCTATATGTTCATTAACTTTCTACATCAACAATTCAAATGAAATCGACAACGAAGTCCTAACCCTAGGCACATCGGCACATCAGCTTATCAAACCTAATTGATTATCTAAAATCTGCATCAGGGAATATTCATTGAATATTCCTAAACTATTCATCATAATTATCTTTAATTGAATATTATTTGGTGATAAATCATATTTATCCTAAAGTTTGATTAATTGAATATTCTTAATATTTAATTAATTAGATTTAATTCTGCCACTTAATCATTTAATTGCATTTATTCCTAAAATGTATTATTTAATGTTGACAATAAATTAAAATCATTCGAATAATTGATTAAATTCTTATTTAATTAATTAAATCAAGTTGTCAATATTTAATGATATAGTTTTTAAATAAAAGTTTGATTAAATAATTGATTAACCCACAAATCAGTTATTTTAATTCAAAAATCAATTAAGTTGAGAATAAATCACTTTATTTATTTATTAATTCATAATTATCCATGCACAATTTTGAAAGAACCAGTTAAACTTCAAATAAAAAAATCAAGTCCAATTGTTATCTTTTCGAAACTCAAACATCTATTTTGAGTTCCAAGCTTATCTAAACTTTTGATTCAAGTTAAAAAGTTGATCTTGCTCACTTTTGCATGATTTTGTGAGTTGATCTGTTCTTAATTCTTGTTAACTCAAAAATCAACCTGAGTTTATCAAGAGTGATTTATGGCTTTTCTCAGTGCACCCTCAAGCCCCAGATTTCTATATAATCAAGGCTCAGCTCTTCATAATTGATCCTTCTAGACCCCCAAGTCTTGATCTCGGCTCAAGCGCTTGAACTTGCACGATTACTCTGGCGAATTTGCATTTGAAGAATCCATCTCTGTGAATCAAGGCTATTGTGAGATTTTCATTATTGTTTTAGCTTTCATATTCATTTAGCATATCTTTATTAGATCAATTTGCATATCAATTTTCATCTTATATTGCATAGAAAATACCAAAAATCTAAATCAATTGCATTCAAATTCTACATTCATCTTTTTCATTAAATCCTTCATTTAGGTATTGCATTGTCACTGATCTCAGTCTGATCTGAGAATACATACTCGCACCTACTAGAAGGCAGTAAATCACCTAGTTAGCTTAGCTTTTCAATTATCTACAGATTTTGATTTTTGCTAACCTCTAATGTTTTACTGGCGTGTTGTGTCCACGGCTAGGTACAAAATTTACACACACATCATTTGGTACCCACCGCGTGGCCCTAAAATAGGTTTCCATTCTTTTCTATCAATTTTCTATCATTTTCTATCAAAACTACAATTTTTAACATTTTGTTTGTACTTCCATGCATTTCTGTATGAAATTCAAGATCTAAAGAAAACAATACTTTTCTGGTGTCAAACTAAATATCTTGTCAGAGAAAATCCAATGTTGTATCTCAAAATTTGTGCCTTGAGAACCGTGCTAAAACTATCAAACTTTGTTCTTTTATCGCATGAGATTTTAGCTTTCTGGGCATTTCCTCATGCGAGATAGCATTTCCTCATGCGTAGCCTGGTACTTCCTTGTGTGGAATAGCACTTCCTCACATGAGACTGTTCCCTGATTTTCAAAATAGCAAGCTTATTCCTGTCAGTTGGTCAACTTTCTATCAAATCTGGTTTTTGTCAGGGGTCCATCTACCTATTGTCCTATTGCACACTACCTGAAACTAGATGTCTAGAGCTGAGAAACATGCAATTACTACTTAGATTCATGATTGTCTCTTTTCTTTTTCCATAGATTCCATCATTTACAGCCAACTTCCAAATTCTATCAGAAAATTCATGGTGTCAGGAACAGAGTAGAGTTAAATAAAAAAAATCCAATCATTTGCCTACAGTGGTCTCTTGAGTTCAATCCAGCCTTCTGATCTTTCGATCTGAATCACATTCATCTTGTGTCAAAACCTTGTCAAAACCATCTTCAATCTTCAATCAATCCTCAAAATAGCTAAGTGTTGTGAACTCGTGTCTGCCATCTTTTGGGCGTCTACCCATACAACTAGGGCACATTATCCTTCATTTACGTCCAATCAATCAACCAACTTCAATCTTGACAAGATTGCATCACTTGATCCTCTTGAATTACATTAATATTCAGTTCTCTTCATCTCACTCTTTTGATTCACCTAACGTTAATGGTGGAAACCAGAGCCTCATCACAACGAAAGCAAGGAGAACAACCCAAATTCACCTTGGCCACATCTTCTATGATTGCTGAAACCTTTCATCAACCCTACGACACTACTAAATTTGGTGAAGATGATCTTGGAAATCTTTTCTTGAAAGGTGGTTACGTTACACCTCCAGCCTTGATTTATACAAGTGATCAAGCAACATCTCATCAATCAACCCCTCATCAATCAAATCCAAACAGTCCTCATAACACCACCATGTCTCAAGGCCAAGCATCCCAAGGTCATCACTCCAACCATGGTGGAGATCAAGATTCTACCCCTATCGAAGTTGCCCAATATCAGAATGATGACAACTTCAGATGCATGATGAAACATTTCTTAAAGGAAGACAGAGAAGCATACTTCCTAGAGCTAGCTCAACAAGGAGCTAAACTTCCTCCTAACTTCAATATCGAAGATATCATTACTCAAGAGGAAGAAACTCCTATAACCACTATGATGAAATAGATGCATTCCATGCAGGTCAAGCTCAACAAGCTAGAGAAAGAGAAGAAACCCAAAGAGTTCTCCATGGAGGGTCTATGCCCTTTTCCGATTGATAAAGACTTGTAAATGCCACAATTCCCGAAATGAGTAGAAATGCCTAAATATGAAAAATATGATGGCAACTCTGATCCTCAAGATCATGTTAGGGAATTGTGTACACAATCTATGGAGTTCATGCATGAACAAACCTATCTAATGCATATTTTCACACAATCTCTAGAAGGAGCGGCTATTCATTGGTTCTCAAGAATGCCTCCTACAATCAAAAATTTTGAGGAGTTGATCAAACTGTTCTATCAGAAGTACTCCTATAACATCTAGCATTTGGTCACTATGATCGACATATGCAATCTCAAACAATATCTACGAGAACCATTACTGACATTCCTCAAACAATGGAGGAAGAAATTTTCTCTATATGCTAGACCTATTCCAGAAATAGAGAAACTGGAAATTTTCATCAACAACCTTGTTCCAGAGCTTAACTACCCTCTACAAATGAAAAGTCATACATCTTTTGATAAGATGGTAGATAATGTGATCAAAATAGAGAAAGTGCTTGTGAAAAAAGGAGATATCTCACTTCAAAAGGACAAGTATGAATCTAGATCTAATTCTAAAGACAAAAACAAAAATTGGAACAAGAACAAAGGTCTCATCACTGATGGTGTTGTTGATACTGTCTGTACCCCGTCTAAGGCACCAGCTTTCAGTCTAACTATTGGTACCCAAGCCATCAAAGCTTCGGAACAAAAGATACCTAAATCATCTCAAAGGACAAAAGAGTACAAACCTTGGTCTGCTGATCCTAAATGAAAGTTCACTCCTCTTGGAGAATCTTTGGAGTCCACCATGAAGACTCTATTGGCCAATAAAATCATCACTCTTCCTGAGCCCCAAACATATGATCCTGAACCTAAACCAAAATGGTGGAGAGAGAATGATTTCTATGAGTTCTATCAATGTAAGGGTCATAAAACTAGCAACTTCCAATGCCTCAAAAATCTCATACAAGATAAGATTGATGCCGAAGAGATTGTCATTGACAATCACAAAAGTAATAATGACCATGCAACATTCATGGAACCATTTTCAAAACACAATCAAGGAGATCCATCTTCTCAGCCTAATATGGGTGCTAAGGTTAATTATGCATACTCTGGTAACAATACTGTCATAAACATGGTAGAACCTTGTGTGTCTAAACATTGCAATGTTATTACCATTATGCAAAGAGATAATCATTTGGAAAACACAGTTACTCGATCGCAAGCTAAAATACATCTGCAAGGACAACTATCTGATTCATCAATTGTACCCAAGATGCCTTTTAATCTATCATCTACTTCTAAATAGAGGGCTGCCTCTAAAACTCCTAAAGACATGAGACCCACATCTTACAGCATTGTCCAACAACTCTAGCATACTAATGCAAAAATCTCAATGTTTGAGGTAATTTAGATATCTCTTGCTCATAGAGCTATTCTCGATAATGCTCTGCTCAGTTCCAAAGTTCCTGAGGATTTAGATCTCGATAGATACCAAAGTATGGTTGGTCATCTGACATCCCCGCAATACATTTCTTTTTTAGAGGAAGATGATAATTCTTTGAGTCATCTGCATAACCAGTCTTTTCACATAGAAGTCTTGATCCAAAACTGTAGAGTCAAAAACGTGTTGATAGATGGGGGCGCTGGCCTAAACATCTATTCTTACAGCTTGATTACACAATTGGGATTATCTGAAAATGCCATTGATCCTAAGAAGAAAATAACTATCAAAGCATATGACGAACAAGAAAGATATTCTAAAGGAACAATTGTGCTACCGATCAAAACAGGACCAGTCATCAGAGATATTACATGTCAAGTTCTTGATCTACCTTTGTTACAACATCCTTCTGGGGAGACCCTGGATACACGAGATGCAAGAAATTCCTTCTACATATCACCAATGTGTCAAGCTTCCTTATGAGGGAGTAGAGGTGACCATTCCAGCTGATATCTCTTCTACTTGCAATACATTAAAAGAAGGTGTGGACAAGCTTGTCCCAAATAACAAAGAATCTTTCATTACACAAACAGACATGGCATCTACATAAAAAATGGAAGAAATTGCAAAAGGATCAAAATCAAAGAAAATGGCATGGGAGAATACACTATGGATCCAATCTTATCTTTGACATCTCTCCCCATCTCGCCAAAGTCTTATGGACAGTCCTTAAAACAGCCAAAGTCAGAATCTAAAGAACCTCTTGCTACCTACAAAGGGAATTTTTTTGCAGAATAAGTACCCAAACAATAATATGAAGAGGATGAAGTTGTGCTTGCATGGCTCTACAAGGATGAATCTCAAGCCAAAATTGTTCAAGTATGTGACTCTAAGACACCAAAAGTCCCTTCAAGATCATATGGACCAGGGGATAAATTAATTGCTAAAATGGGATAGCCAGGTAAAGGACCTCTAGGAGTGAGAGGAAAAGGCCTCATGACACCTATTTCACATACTAGTCATTCAAACAAAGACAACACAAGCCTAGGCTACAGAAAGAAACCCTTCTATCTCAAGGCTAACTCCTCTCATGTCCTTGAACAAATTGAACTAGAGGCTAAGAACAAAGAGGAAGCAAAAAACCAACAATCAGACAATAATGAGTCAGACAGCTCTGAACTCATTCCTTATGCACGCCTATCTCAAGACATCATTGATCTTCTCAAAGATGAAGATGATCCAATCAAAATAATCAATGTTGTATAATCACAAGAACCTACAGTTACATAAAAACTAGTAACCACACAAGAACTGACTGATCTTGAATCTAACCAAGAATAAACTAGTGATTCTAAAATAGACTCTCATGAGTATGAATTCAAATCAGAATCTGAAGGAAACCCAACTTGGGGAATTCATCCAGATTTCACCCATGTGCTCAGATTTCCTAGAAGCCCAGAATCAAAAAATGAATCTAATGACTATGAGTGGGGAGTCATTCCTGGAGAAGACAAACTCATTACAAAAAAATAGGTGGATGTCATTCACCAATATGCACTCACACCCAACGTGAGTCTAGAGCAACACAATGAAACTAATGAGTCTAATCCACCTACTCCCGAAGTGGAATCTGACGATGTCGTTGAAACTTTTAATGAACTGACCATCTCAAGTTGTAGTATACCTTGGATTTCATGAGTCAGATCATTGCCAATGATACCAATACCATGTGTGTAAACATGGTTAGCCAATCCCTTCCTGAGCTTACTATCTAATATCTAGAGGTACTAGACCAAACATCCCAAAACCCAAGCCAAGACATCTATACCTTCAAATCAGACTATGCCCTAGCATGCTATCTTAATGTCATTGAGCCCATGATGACTTCCATTAGTTAACTGAGCATTAGCATGATGGAGTCGGACATCAAGTATCTCGGTCAAAAGAACAAAAGTAAAAAGAAAAAGAGTTCTGAGGGTGAAAACCACTTTGTGGCAGTCTCAGAACCAAAAATAGTAAAAACAAAAGATGTATCCAAAGGTGAAAACCTCTCTAAGCCACCCAAGGAGGAGATATTTGATGTCCTTTCAAGTCATTTACAAGACAGATCTCTAGTGCTAGTTGAGACCACTCAATCTATCAATTTGGGTACATCAGAAAAACCATAGCTAATCCATGTAGCACAATCCCTATCAGAGGAGGAGAAACACAAATTCACAACATTCTTAACAGAGAAAAAGATCAACTTTGCATGGAAATACTCAGATATGCCAGGCTTGGATCCTTATCTTATAATGCACAATCTTTATATCGCCCCAGGCATAAAACCTGTCAAACAAAAGTTGAGAAAGATGCACCCACATGTGGCACTTCTCATCAAAGTTGAGCTAGAAAAACTATTAAAGGCTGGATTCATCAGCGTAATTGACTATGCTGAGTGGATCTCTAACATTGTACCTATTTCAAATCCTGACAAATCAATCAGAGTGTGCATGAATTTTAGAGATGTGAATAGAGCATGCCCAAATGATGATTTTCCACTGCCTAACATTGATATGATAGTGTAATACCCCAAAAATGGGCTATATGTTCATTAACTTTCTACATCGACAATTCGATTGAAATCAACATCAAAGTCCTAACCTAAGGCACATAAAACATCAGTTTATCAAATCTAATTGATTATCCAAAATCTGCATTGGGGAATATTCATTGAATATTCCTAATTTATCCTAATTATCTTTAATTAAATATTATTTGGCGATAAATCCAATTTATCCTAAAGTTTGATTAATTGAATATTCTCTATATTTAATTATTTAGATTTAAATTTGCCACTTAATTATTTAATTGCATTTATTCCTAAAGTGTATTATTTAATTTTGACAATAAATCGGGGAATATTCCTAATTTATCGTAATTATCTTTAATTAAATATTATTTGGTGATAAATCTAATTTATCCTAAAGTTTGATTAATTGAATATTCTCTATATTTAATTAATTAGATTTAATTCTGCCACTTAATTATTTAATTGAATTTAATTGCATTTATTCCTAAAGTGTATTATTTAATTTTGACAATAAATCAAAATCATTTGAATAATTGGTTAAATTCTCATTTAATTAATTAAATTTGATTGTCAATATTTAATGATATAGTTTTTGAATAAAGTTTGATTTAATAATTGATTAACCCACAAATCAGTTATTTTAATTCAAAAATCAGTTAAGTTGAGGATATATCACTTTATTTATTTATTAATTCATAATTATCCATGCACAATTTTGGAAGAACCAGTTAAACTCCAAATCAGAAAATCAAGTCTAATTGTTATCTTTTTGAAACTCAACATCCATTTTGAGTTCCAAGTTGATCTAAACTTCTGATTAAAGTCAAAAAGCTATTTTTGCATGATTTTGCATGATTTTATGAATTAATTAATCTTGATTTCTTGTTAACTCAAAAATCAACCTTAGTTTATCAAGAGTGATTTATGGTTTTTCTCAATGCATCCTCAAAACCCTGGATTTCTATAAAATCAAGGCTCGGCTCTTCACAATCGATCCCCTGCACACTCAATCTTTGAAGCTTTCAAACTTGCACAATTACTCTGGTGAATTTGCAATTGAAGAATCAATCTTTGTGAATCAAGGCTATTGTGAGATTTTCATTATTGTTTTAGCTTTCATATTCATTTAGCATATCTTTGTTAGATCAATTTGCATAACAGTTTCCATCTTATATTGCATAGAAAATATCAAAAACCTAGATCAATTACAATCAAATTCTACATTCATCTTTTTGCATTAAATCCTTCATTTAGGTGTTGCATTGTCACTGATCTTGGTCCGATCTGAGAATACATACTCACACCTACTAGAAGGTAGTAAATCACCTGGTTAGCTTAGCTTTTCAAATATCTATATATTTCAATTTTGCTAACCTCTAATGTTTTACTGAAGTGTTATGTCTGCAACTAGGTACAAATTCACACACACATTTCTGGTGCCTATCGTGGGGCAACCCACCTTTACATGCTGGTTTTGGTTTTTTTTTTGGAGCTAACCCCCTTGTGCAGATTTACTTGGAGACTAAAACCCTAAATTTTCAAAGATTTAATTTTATCTCCCAAACAGCTTGGATTTTTGGTCTAAAGTTTTTTTTGCAGATTGGAGACATATCAGGGAAGCTTCGATAAAAAAATTCAAAATTTTCTGAGATGTTTTGAATTTTTAATAATTATTTCTTTATTTTTCATAAAAAATTAATTTTTGGTGCAAATCAACTCTTTAAATTATACAAGGGGTCCATTCTTTGTGTTTTAAATTTGGATGCAATATAATAGCTCAAATAGTCAATTTACAAAAATTCATCTATTTTGGTAAAATGGGTCTCTAGGGCACAAATGAAGAGATTTTTCTAAAAATTTTACATTTTTGAAAAGCTCTCTATTTTTTAGTAGGGGTCTCTATATTTCATTTCTAAATTTGTGGCCGAAATCATATCAAAATAATTAGATCTTGTTGACTAAGTCAAATGCAACAAAAATAAAAATTTTGTGATGGGTATGCACTTATTTTTCATATGATTCAATGCATGTTATGAGTTGTCATTTGGATTATTTGTTGGTTATTATTGCTCATAAAAATTGGTTTTCAGATCTAACCCTAGGGTTTTTATAAGTTGAATATATGTTGCATATCTTGTTTGCTTGTTTTCTTGTCGGAGAGTTCGTGGCTTGCTTGCGCGAGATTGCTCAACAAAGCTAAAAATTAGGTAAAATCTACTAAGCACATTACGAGGGAATTTAGGTATTCCACTGCATCTAAAAAAATTTCAATTTGGACATAAAACAAACATCTCACGTGTCAAGCTTGTGTGCCTTTCTAGCTTTCATAAATCAGACTTCAACTTTGGGCTATAAAATGAACATAGATTTGCTTTTTGCATATCTATTACACATAGTAAATAGGCCCTATGAACACTAGTTATGGATGATCTTGAGAGATTGGGCTTCATTCACTTGTTTACATGCGAAGCTCTTCTTGATGAAGGATCCCCTTGTAGGTAGGGAGGTTACTGTGATTATTTCACGTTCCACTTGGTTTCGTCCTCAACTTTTGATCGATGTGTTCCCTCTCCGGAGAGATCGATAGACCATAGTTGTTGACATCACAAATCTTGGTGAGATAATTTTAGTCTTAGCATGTCAAATTAATCTATCTACTTTGTTTTGGTGAAGTGAAGAGGCTAGGGGATTATGCTCTACTTCCTTTTTGGATAGTATCAGAAACCCAGATCCTTGAATCTGATCTAGTCCCCATGTGGTATCTTTTGTGAGTCACCTTTAGAGAGGGTTAACCATAGTGGACACTCCCTTAATTAGGTCAACCATGTGGATGGAACCTCAAGCGGTAATAGTCATTTTCACCATGGTAGCTACAACCGCTATATAAATGTCTTTGTGGAGGAAATCTTCACAAGTGTGGTCTCTTGTTGGGCTATCAGATCTCCCTAACAGCTCTTGATTGATTAAATTATTGGACTATGTCAAAACCTCAGTTCACTGAGATTGGAGTTCACCCTCTTGAGGTCATAAAAGTTACAGAGTCAAACCATTACTACAAACCCTAGCGAGGCCAATTTTTCATTTTCTAGGAATATGTGCATTATTGAAAAACTTTTTGAACATTCACAAATAGCTCTCCTAGGGTTAGATCAATAAATTAATTGGTTTCTCATGTGCAAGGTTTCCTTTTCCCTTGCTCATTATTTTCAGACGTGCTTGAAATCACTTTCTTGCTATTCTATGTGCTTGTTATCTATTGGGTTATTGCAAACGAACAAATCTAAACTATTTCACAAATTTGCAAACTTGAACAAAGAAATCTTGCAAGAAAACTAATCCTAAAAATTGAACAAATTCAAGATTTGAAGCAAAAATCCTTTCTGGAGTCAAAAGTCATCCACAACCTTAGAAAGTTGTACGAGTTTTCAGCAAGTGTTGTTTCAGAACCCCTATATTGTCATACGAAAAGTAGTACATTGTCATACGAGTTTTGTCAACAGAATCAAACAAAAATCCAATCTTGGAAGCAATTATCATACGAGTCTTGTCAATTGTCGTGCCAGAGCTTATCCAGTATCGTACGAGCCTAGATAAACTTGTATGAGAATTTTGAAAAATTGTCAAAAACTTGCTAAAATTGTCAGGAATCTAGTTTATACAACCTACTTCCAGATTCTATCAAAATATTCACTGTGTTAGGAACAGAGCAGAGCCAAATTAGAAAATTCAATCATTTGCCTAAAGCGGTCTCTTGAGTTTGATATGGCCTTCTAATCTTTAGATCTGAATCACGTTCTGCTAGTGTCAAAACCTTGTCAACATCATCTTCAATTTAGTCCTCATCAAAAATGTTGTGTTGTGAGCTCATGTTCGCTATCTTTTGGGCATCTACCCATACAACTAGGACATAATATCCTTCATTTACGTCTAATCAATGTTCAACCAACTTCAATCTTGACAAGGTTGCGTCACCCAATCTTCTTGAATCACATCAATCTTCAGTTGTCTTCATCTAGCTCTTTTGATTCACCTAAGGTTAATGGTGGAAACTAGAGCCTCATCACAACAAAAACAAGGAGAACAACCCAAAATCCCCTTAGCCACATCTTCTATGATTTATAAAACCTTTCATCAACCCTACGACACTACTAAATTCAGTGAAGACTCTCTTGGAAATCTTTTCTTCAAAGGTGGTTACATCACCCCTTCGGCCTTGCTTTACACAGGCAATCAAGAAACATCTCATCAATCAACCCCTCATCAATCCATTCCAAACAACCCTCACAACACCACCATGTCTCAAGGCCAAGCATCCCAAGGTCATCATTCCAACCATGGTGGAGATCAAGAGCCTACCCCTACCAAAGTTTCCCAATATCAAAACGATGACAACTTCAGATGCATGATGAAACATTTCTTAAAGGAAGACAGAGGCATACTTCCTAGAGATATCTCAACAAGGAGCTAAACTCCCTCTGAACTTTAATGTCGAAGATATCATTACTCAAGAAGAACAAACTCCTATAAGAGCTATGATGAAGTAGATGCATGCTATGTAGGTCAAGCTCAAAAAACTAGAGAAAGAGAAGGAACCCAAAGAGTTCTCCATGGAGACTCTATGTCCTTTTCCATTTGATAAAGACTTGTACATGCCACCATTTAGAAATGAGTAGAAATGCCTAAATACGAAAAATATGATGGCAACTCTGATCCTCAAGATCATGTAAGCGAATTTTGTACACAATCTATGGAGTTCATGCATGAACCCACCTATCTAATGTGTCTTTTCCCACGATCTCTGGGGGGAGCGGCTATTCATTGGTTCTCAAGAATACCTCCTACAATCAAAACTTTTGAGGAGTTGATCAAACTATTCTATCAGCAATAATCCTACAACATCCAGCATCCAGTCACTATGATTGACATATATAATCTCAAACAATATCTAAGAGAACCATTCCTGACATTCCTCAAATGATGGAGAAAGAAATTTTCTCTATATGCTAGACCTATTCCAGAAACTGAGAAACTAGAAATTTTCATCAACAACCTTGTTCCAGAGCTTAACTACCCTCTACAAATGCAAAATCATATATCTTTTCATAAGATGGTAGATAATGCGATCAAAATAGAGAAAGTACTTGTGAAAAAAGGAGATATCTCACTTCAAAAGGACAAGTATGAATCTGGATCTAATTCTAAAGACAAAAACAAAAATTGGAACAAGAACAAAGGCATCATCACAGATGGCATTGTTGATACTGTCAATGCCCCATCTAAGGAACCAACGTTCAATCTAACTATTGGTACCCAAGCCATCAAAGCTTCCAAACAAAAGGTACATGAATCATCTCAAAGGATGAAAGAGTACAAACCTTGGTCTACTAATCCTAAATGAAAGTTCACTCCTCTTGGAGAATCTTTGGAGTCTTCCATGAAGACTCTATTAGCCAATAAAATCATCACTCTTCCTAAGACCCAAACATATGATCCTGAACCTAAACCAAAATAGTGGAGAGAGAATAATTTATGTGACCTTCATTGACATAAGGGTCATAAAACTAGTAACTGCCAACACTTAAAGCATCTAATACAAGACAAGATTGATGCCAGAGATATGGTTAATAACAATCACAAAAGTAATAATGACCATACAGCATTCACAGAACCATTTATGAAACACAATCAAGGAGACTTGTCTTCTCAACTGAATAAGGGTACTAAGGTTAATTATGCATACTCTGGTAACAACACTGTCATAAACATGGTAGAACCTTTCCTGTCAGGACATTGCAATGTTATTACCATTGTACAAAGAGATAATCATTCAGAAAATGTAGTTACCCAATCAAAAGCTCAGATAAATCTACAAGGATGACTATCTAATTCATCAAATGTCCCCAAGATGCCTTTTAATCTATCATCTGCTTCTAAACAAAGGGCTACCTCTAAAACTCCTAAAGACACGAGACCCACATCTTACAACATTGTCCAACAACTCTAGCATACTAATGCAAAAATCTTAATGTTTGAGTTGCTTCGGATATCTCCAGCTCACAGAGCTATTCTTGATAGCACTCTGCTCAGTTCCAAGGTTCCTGACGATCTAGATCTAGATAGATTCCAAAGTATGGTTGGTCATCTGACTTCCCTGCAATACATTTCCTTTTCAAAGGAAGATGATAACTCTTTGAGTCACCCGCATAACCAACCTTTTCACATAGAGGTCTTGATCCAAAATCGTAGAGTCAAACGCGTGTTGATAGATGGGGGTGTTGGCCTAAACATCTGTTCTTACAGCTTGATTACACAATTGGGGTTATCTAAAAGTTCCATTGATCCTAAGAAGAAAATCACTATCAAAGCATACGATGAACAAGAAAGATCTTCTAAAGGCACCATTATGCTACTGATCAGAGCAGGACCAGTCATCAAAAATATTACATGTCAAGTTCTTGATCTACCTTTGGCATACAACATCCTTCTAGGGAGACCCTGGATACATGAGATGTGATAAATCCCTTCTATATATCACCAATGTGTCAAGTTTCCTTGTGAGGGAGTAGAGGTAACCATTCTAGCTGATATCTCTTCCACTTACAATACATTAAAAGAAGATGCAGACAAGCTTGTCCCAAATAAAAGAGAATCTTTCATTACACAAACCGACATGGCATCTACATCAAAAATGGAAGAAATTTCAAAAGGAATCAAAATCAAAGAAAATGGCATGGGAGAATACACTATGAAGCCAGTCTTATCTTTGACATCTCTCCCTATCTCGCCAAAGTCTTATGGACAATCCTTAAAACAACCAAATTCAGAATCTAAGGAGCCTCTTACAAATTACAAAGGAAATTTTATTGCATAGAAAGTACCCAAACAAGAATATGAAGAGGATGAATTTGTGCTTGCATGGCTCTACAAGGATGAATCTCAAGCCCAAGCTGTTCAAGCATGTGACTCTAAGACATCAAAAGTCCCTTCCAGATCATATGGACTAGGCAATAAATTAATTGCTAAGATGGGATATCCAGGTAAAGGACCTCTAGGAGTGAGAGGAAAAGGTCTCATGGCACCTATTTCACATATCGGTCATTCAAACAAAGACAAAAGAGGCCTAGGATACAAAAAGAAACCCTCAATCTCAAGGGTAACTCCTCTCATGTCCTTGAACAAATTGAACCAGAGGCTAAGAATAAAGAGGAAGTAGAAAACTAACAATCAAATAGTGATGAGTCAGACAGCTTGGAAATCATTCCTTATGCACACCTATCTCAAGACATCATCGATCTTCTCAAAGCTGAAGATGATCCAATCAAAAAATCAACGTTATAGAAACACAAGAACATACAGCTACACAAAGACCAGTCACCACTCCAGAACTGACTGATCTTGAATCTAACCAAGAAGAAAAAACAAGTGATTCTAAAACAATGTCTCATAGTATGAATTCAAATTAGAATCCGAAGGAAATCCAGCTTGGGGAATTTATCCAGATTTCACCAATGTGCTCAGATTTCCTAGAAGCCCAGAATTAGAAAATAAATCTAATGACTATGAATGGGGAGTCATTCCTGAAGAAGATGAACTCATTATAGAAAAACATATGGATGTCATTCACCAATATGCACCCACACCCAACGTAAGTCTAGAGCAACGTAATGAAACTAACGAGTCTAATCCACCTATTCCCGAAGTGGAATCTGACGATGTCGATGAAACTTTTAATGAACTGACCATCTTGAGTCACAGTATCACCTTGGATTTCACAAGTTAGATCATTACCAATAATACCAATACCATGTGTGTTAACATGGTTAGCCAATCTATTCCCGAACTTACTATCTCATTTCTAGAGCTAATAGACCAAACGTCCCAAAACCCAAGCCAAGACATCTATGCCTTCCAATTAGACTATGCCCTAGCATGCTATCTTAATGTCATTGAGCCCATGATGATTTCCATCAGCAAACCAAGTGTTAGCATGATGGATTTAAACATCAAGTATCTCAGTCAAAAGAACAAAAGTAAAAATAAAAAGAGTTATGAGGGTGAAAACCACTTTGTGGCAGTCTCAGAACCAAAAATAGTAAAAACAAAAGACATATCCGAGGGTGAAAACCTCTTTGAGGCACCCAAGGATGAGATATTTGATGTCCTTCTGAGTCATTTGCAAGACAGATTTATAGTGCTAGTTGAGCCCACTTAATCTATTAATTTGGGTACAATAGAAGAGCCACAGCTAATCCATGTGGCAAAATCCCTATCAAAGGATGAGAAACAACAATTCTCAAAATTTGTGATAGAGAAAAAGATCAACTTTGCATGGAAATACTCAGATATGCCAGGCTTGGATCCTGATCTTATAATGCACCATCTTTCCATTGCTCCAGGCATAAAACCTATCAAACAAAAGTTGAGAAAGATGCACCCACATGTAGCACTTCTCATCAAAGCTAAGCTAGAGAAACTATTGAAAGCTAGATTCATCCACTTAATTGACTATGTTGAATGGATCTCTAACATTGTACCTATTACAAAACCCGACAAATCAATCAAAGTGTGCACGGATTTTAGAGATGTGAATAGAGCATGCCCAAAGGATGATTTTCCACTTCCTAACATTGACATGATAGTGGACATGACCACAAGTTTTTAGATGTATTCCTTAATTGATGGTTTCTCAGGCTATAATCAAATCAAAATCTCTCCATAGGATCAAGAGAAAACTACTTTCACATGTGCATGGGGTACCTTCTATTGGAACATCATGCCATTCGGGCTCAAGAATGTCGGTGCTACATATCAAAGAGCCATGACATCAATCTTTCATTATATGATGCATAGAGCCATGGAGGACTATGTTGATGACACATTGGATAAATCCATGATCAGAATAGAACATCTAAATGACTTGAGCAAGATACTAGATCGAATGGAAAAATTTAGTCTCAGACTCAATCCTAGGAAATGTGCTTTTGGCGTAACTTATGGAAAACTCTTAGGATATATTGTATCAAAGAAGGGAATTGAAGTTGATCTTGCTAAGGTTAAGGCCATAATGGAGATGCAACCTTTGAAAACTATCAGTCAAATGAGAACACTACAAGGGAGAGTCCAATCTATCCATCATTTCATATCTCAACTAGCTGATATATCACAACCTTTTACAAAGACATTACATAAAGGTGTGACATTTGCATTGAGTGAAGAATGTGAGAGGAATTTCAACCATATCAAGTAGTACTTATCAAATCCTCCAATCTTGATGCCTCCTATTCGAGGGAAGCCACTAATCATGTATGTCTCCGCTATTGATACATCATTGGGGTCATTGCTAGCTCAACACGATGATGATAAGAAAGAAAGAGCAATCTACTACATCAGCTGAACACTGGTGGCCTATGAGAAAAACTATTCAATGATTGAAAAATATTGTCTTGTTGTGATCTTTGCATCATAAAAACTAAGACATTATATGCTATCTCATACCATGCACTTGGTAGCCAAGATTGATCCACTAAAATACCTACTAAGCAAATCTACCCTAACTGGTAGACTAGCTAAATGGGTGATTATCTTAAGTGAATTCGACATTGAATATGTTCAAAGGAAAGCTATCAAAGGTCAAGTCATTGCTGACCAATTGGTAGATGCACCTATGCATGATGATAAACCAATGCAAATGGAGTTCCCAGATGCATCTATCATGAATCTTTCTTCTAGAGAATGGCAATTGTTCTTTGATGGCTCCTATACACAGAATGGATCCAGAGTAGGCATCTTGTTCATCACACCTCAAGGATATTCTATACCAAAAGTATTCAGGCTAAAGTTTCCTTGTACAAACAACATTGTTGAATATGAAGCCCTTCTTAACGGCATGAAGTTAGAAATTGAATGGTGGGTAACAAAGCTACATATTCATGGAGACTCACAACTAGTAATCCACCAAGTCAATGATGTTTATCAAACAAAGGATGAAAAGCTAGTTCCTTAAAAGCACATGGTAGATGATCTCAAGAAATATTTCATATCTATCACCTTTCAGCAAATCCCTAGATTAGAGAATAAGGCTGATGATGCTATGGCAATGTTATCATCTCTACTACAGCAGCTTGAACATGAGCTTCGTTATAAGTTCCTGGTGGAAGCATTGTCATTCCTAGCATATAATTTCCCAGACACCTGGATTATTTTCACTATTGTAGGTCATGACTCTTCCCGATACAAAAACCTATTTTCCTATCTCCAAGACCAAATCATTCCTGAGACCTTCAACCGGTATGAGAAATGAAACCTAATCTAAAATGCATCTCGGTATGCTATCATTGGCAATGATCTATAAAAATGAAGTCTAGATGGTGTGTGTGTGTGAAAATTGTACCTGATCTATAGACACAACACTTCAATAAAATATTAGAGGTTAGCAAAAATCAAAATCGTGCAAAATTGAAATCTAATTTAACCAAGCAATTTGCTGCCTTCTAGTAGGTGCAAGATTGATGTTCTCAGATTGTTATCGAGATCAGTGACCTAGACGACACCTAAATGAAGGATTTGAATGCAATTGATCTAGATATGAATTGAATGCAATTAAGCTATTTTTTTGGGATTTTCTATGCAATAAGAATGATAAAAACTTGATATGAAATCTAATCTATATGAAATTGATCTGCTAAAATGATCTAACAATGATATGAAAAAGAATCTAAATGAATGTAAAAAAAACAAATTGATCTCACAATAGCCTTGATTCGCAATAAGCTTTGATTCTCCAAATTCCAATTCTCCAACGTGATTGTGCAAAAATATGAGATGCTTTGAGATGAGCTGAGGCTTTAATTTTATAAAAATCCAAGGCTTTGGAGGTACATGAAAAAAAGCCATAAATTACTCAGATTAACTCAGCTTGATTTTTGAGTTATCTGATAATGAAGATAATTTAATTCATAAAAACATGCAAATCATGCAAAAATAGCTTTTTAACTCAAATTAGAATTTAGATCATCTTTTTGAACTCCAAAAGGATGTTGAGTTCTAAAAAGTCAACACTTTGCATTGATTTTCTAATTTGGAGTTTAACTGTTTCTTTTGAATGTGAATAATAATTATGAATTAATTAAATAAATAAGTGATTTATGCTCAACTTAACTGATTTTTGAAAATAAATAATTGATTTACGGGTTAATCAATTATTTAATCAAACTTTTATTAAAAACTATATTATTAAATAATGACAACTTGCTTTAATTAATTAAATAAAAATTTAATCAATTATTCATAGGATAGTGGATTTATTATCAAAATTAAATAATACAATTAATAATAGATAGAATTAAATTTAATTACACAATTAAGTGACAAGATATTAAATCTAATTAATTAAATATGAAAATATTTAATTAATCAAACTTAGGATAAATGTGATTTGTCGCCAAATAATCATTAAATTAAAGATAATTAAGATAATTAGGAATATTGCTAGGAATATCCCCGGATGCAAAATTTAAGATAATCAATTATGATTTGATGATGTTTAGATGTGCCTTAGATTATGACTTCGATGTTGATTTCGTTCGATTTGTAGATGTAGGAGGTTAATGAACTTATAGCCCATTTTTGGAGTATTACAGATGGTACTCTTCTTAGTTGTTTAGAACAAAATGAGTCTCAATGCACATTAGAAGAAGTCCATGATGGAATATGAGGATCACACTCAAACGGTTTAACACTAGCTCGAAAACTTATTAGGGATGGGTACTATTGGCATTAAATGGAAAAAGAGGCTATCAAGTTTGAAAAGAACTGTCAAAAATGTCACATCCACAAAAACTTGATTCATGCCCCAGGGAGAGATCTTATCCCCTTTACTACATAATGGCCTTTTCAACAATGGGCGTTTGATCTCATTGGAGCCATTCATCCTCACTCTTCAAATGGGCATACCCATATAATCACAGCTATAGACTATTTTACAAAATGGGTAGAAGCAATCCCTCTGACTCAAGCAACCAGCAAACCAATATCAATGTTCATTATAAACTACATCATATGCCGATATGGAATCCCACACTCTATAGTCACGAATAATGGAGGACAATTCAAAAACAAAGATCTAGATGATCTATGTGCTAAATTCAAGATAACCCAACATTGGTCATCTATCTACTATCCTCAAGGGAATGGACAAGCAGAGGCTTCAAATAAAAATCTCTTGAAAATCTTGCATCAAACAGTTAATAAAACAGGAAGAGACTAGCATCTCATGATCAATCCAACTCTCTGGGCCTATAGAACAAGTGTCAGAACACCCACTGGGGCTACTCTATTCTCTTTAGTTTATGGGTTTGAAGCGGTACTACCTATTGAGGTGGAAATCCCATCACTGAGAATCAGAATGCATGGACTTGTAACTGACGATGACTATAGAGTGTCTAGGTTGAAAGAACTTGAACTACTAGATAAGCGTAGACAAGTAGCGTATGATCATCTCAAAGTGTATCAGAAAATAATGTCTAGAGGCTACAACAAAAGGCTTAGACACTGAGAATTTCAGATTGGCGATCTGGTCTTGAGAGAGAATCCTAAAAATCAATCCCATCGAGAATGCAAAGGAAAGTTCAAACCCAACTGGCTGGGTCCCTTTGTAATCACTGCTACTTTTGGCTCTGGAGCCTATCAACTCTCAATGACTGATGGAGAATAGCTCAAGGAACTAATCAATGTCCTCCATCTAAAGAAATTCTACACCTAAGGCATTCAGCTTGTGCAAATATCCTAAAAAAATTATAAAACTCAGAAAAAGTCCTAAAAAAATGAACATCTTGGTGAAAACCTAGCAATAGGTGCCATGGTCTATCACAATATATATATATATATATATATATATATATATATATATATATATATATATATATATATATATATATATATATATATATATATATATATATATATATATCAAAGTTCAAAAACATTGAAAAAATAAAAAATACAAAAAAATGAGAAAAAGAAAAAGTGCCTTGGTGAAAACTTGGAAACAGGCACCTTGGTAGCAAAAATAGAATCTCTGCCAAGATGGTGAAAACCAAAAAAATGGGTGCCACTTGTTCAAAATGCTCCATCTATTAGCACAATCTTGGTCTTTCCCTACTTTCAGCCTACTTTAGTTTGTATACATCCTTGTTTCAATAAGTCAGTCTATACACCAATCAGCTCAAATGTATGTATCCTATCAATGTTCAAACTTGGGGGCAATCAAAGTCATATCCTACAGTCCTCAGTATAACCTCAGATGTGTCATATCCAATCAGACTCCTTTGAAGCTACATATCAGTCAGTCAGTCAGTCTCCTCTCCAGAAAGGATTTTGCATCTACAACAACACAAACAAACATCAAATGAACGAAAACAATCTTTGTTTCACATGCTTTTATCTCCTTGTATGCTTATTGATTCGCATTGAGATTTTTGCATATTGTGTTCTTTCAAGCTCTTCGATGATGTCCTTTAGTGTTATTTAGAGAGTGATGATTGGGGGCATAATCTTTTCTTTGTTTTCTGCATTGAGCAAAAATCTAATAACTTTGCAAATTCTGGATTGAAATGGTGTATGTCTGTAAGAGCCTCTATCTCATATTGGATGGCCGTGAGTACCTCGACCATTGATACTCGAAAAATTCAAGGAAGTTTGATCTAGCTTACATCTTTTTGAATGATTTATCAATCCTACTATGAACAACTATTATCCAAGGATGTGAGTGATAAAGGGTCACTGCGGGTAATTCACATTGGAGACAAGAATGAATTCTACAACTGTTTGACGGGTTTGTTTCTGCAAAGCATATTCAGGTCATCATGACATCTATGTTTTGATGCTTATACAAATTGCTATATTAAAATGGACATGATATTCAGGTCACCCTGACATTTATGCCTTGGTGCTTATATCCAATCCGACATTCCAAAAACAAAATCAATATTCATATGTCCATGATTGTCTAGCTAGTGGGAGTTGTATTGACATTGGCGCAAAAATAAATATTCATATATTCATAGTTTCCTAACTAGTGGATGTTGTATTGATTTATCCAGTTACCTAATAAAAATTCAATGATGAAAATGACTGACACATGATCAGTGACTAGGTCCTAGGTCTTAGGTTTGCATTTCATTTTGCACTCTGCATTTCATTCTGCATTTTACTTTACATTTTGCACTTTGCATTGTCTCACAATGGCCTTAATCAACTTAACACTTAAAAGATTCTTCAAATCAGAGCTTAAATTTTTCACGAAGACTAAGCCTTGTATGAAGGTCCCTCCATCAAAATAGCAAGTACAATCCATTTTCGGGATCAAAATCAGAATTTGAGATCATTTATATTGTCAAACTACTTGTGTAAACGACCTTCAATCATCACAAAAATCTAGAATTCAACTTAACTAATTATCTTACATCAAACTATCAAAAATTCAACTTGGTCAACCATGGTCAACTCATGGTCAAACCTAGTCAAACTTGGTCTCCAAGACCTCCAAATGATGCAGAACACATTCTCAAACATGTACAACCACTTCTCAAATCAATTAACATGCTTCTAAACCATTCAATACTGACTTTTCTTGTCAAATTTCAGTTTTCATCCCGAAGGGGGCATGGTATTGCACATCAATCAAGTCTGTAAATCAAATCTTCTCTCAGTAATCAAGACAACAAAAATGTCTAGTTGTTGATTCATCAAAAGACCTCGTCGCTTGGGGCACATCACTTGGGGCATATCAGATTCATCGAGATCCATATCAATCTGGTATCCTAATCAATCTTGTAAACTGTATCAGCTTTTCGTAACCATCGGTTCATTAGTGTTATTTCCTTGGTTCCTCATAACTGAAGGGTTTGGATGTGATACCACTGTGATTCCTCTAGATGATCAAGTCTAGAATTGGTCACTCACTTCTTTGTAATCGTTCAGAATCAGACATTTTGATACTTTTTCATATCATCGGTTGATTGTTGCTATAGTTAACATCATCACGATTCTTGGTCAACCAGGACCTGAGTTAGCTTTTTCAAATCTTTCAATCAGTTTCTATCTTGAAATCGGTTAATCCTTCAAATTAGTTTCAACATCAAAAATAGACTATCTTTGAACCACTACACTTCACACAGTGATTCAAAGAAGGGCAAAATGTAATACCCCAAAAATGGGATATATGTTCATTAACTTTCTACATCGACAACTCTATTGAAATCGACATCAAACTCCTAACCTAAGGCACATCAAACATCAGTTTATCAAATCTAATTGATTATCCAAAATTTACATCGGGGAATATTCCTTGAATATTCCTAATTGTCCTAATTATCTTTAATTAAATATTATTTGGCGATAAATCCAATTTATCCTAAAGTTTGATTAATTAAATATTCTCTATATTTAATTAATTAGATTTAATTCAGCCACTTAATTATTTAATTAAATTTAATTGCATTTATTCCTAAAGTGTATTATTTAATTTTGACAATACATCGGGGCATATTCCTTGAATATTCCTAATTTATCCTAATTATCTTTAATTAAATAATATTTGGTGATAAATCCAATTTATCCTAAAGTTTGATTAATTGAATATTCTCTATATTTAATTAATTAGATTTAATTTTGCCACTTAATTATTTAATTGAATTTAATTACATTTATTCATAAAGTGTATTATTTAATTTTGACAATAAATCAAAATCATTCGAATAATTGGTTAAATTCTCATTTAATTAATTAAATCCGATTGTCAATATTTAATGATATAGTTTTTGAATAAAGTTTGATTTAATAATTAATTAACCCACAAATCAATTATTTTAATTCAAAAATCAGTTAAGTTGAGGATAATCACTTTATTTATTTATTAATTCATAATTATCCATGCACAATTTTGGAAGAACCAGTTAAACTCCAAATCAGAAAATCAAGTCTAATTGTTATCTTTTTGAAACTCAACATCCATTTTGAGTTCCAAGTTGATCTAAACTTCTGATTAAAGTCAAAAAGCTATTTTTGCATGATTTTGCATGATTTTATGAATTAATTAATCCTGATTTCTTGTTAACTCAAAAATCAACCTGAGTTTATCAAGAGTGATTTATGGCTTTTCTCAATGCATCCTCAAAACCCTAGATTTCTATAAAATCAAGGCTCGGCTCTTCACAATCTATCCCCTGCACACTCAATCTTTGAAGCTTTCGAACTTGCATGATTACTTTGGTGAATTTGCAATTGAAGAATCAATCTTTGTGAATCAAGGCTATTGTGAGATTTTCATTATTGTTTTAGCTTTCATATTCATTTAGCATATCTTTGTTAGATCAATTTGCATAACAGTTTCCATCTTATATTGCATAGAAAATATCAAAAACCTAAATCAATTACATTCAAATTCTACATTCATCTTTTTGCATTAAATCCTTTGTTTAGGTGTTGCATTGTCACTAATCTTGGTTCGATCTGAGAATACATACTCGCACCTACTTGAAGGCAGTAAATCGTCTGGTTAGCTTAGCTTTTCAATTATCTATATATTTTGATTTTGCTAACCTCTAATGTTTTACTGAAGTGTTGTGTCTACAGCTAGGTACAAAATTCACACACACATATAGTGGACATGACCACGGGTTTCAAGATGTATTCCTTAATGGATGGTTTCTCAAGCTATAATCAAATCAAGATCTCTCTAGAGGATCAAGAGAAAACTGCCTTCACATGTGCATGGGGTGCCTTCTGTTGGAACATCATGCCATTCAGGCTCAAGAATAATGGTGCTACATATCAAAGAGCCATGACATCAATATTTCATGACATGATGCATAGAACCATGGAGGACTATGTTGATGACACATTGGCTAAATCTATGATTAGAATAGAATATCTAAATGACTTGAGCAAGATACTAGATCGAATGGAAAAATTCAATCTCAGACTCAATCCTAAGAAATGTGCTTTTGGTGTAACTTCTGGAAAATTCTTAGGCTATATTGTATCAAATAAGGGAATCAAATTTGATCCTTCTAAGGTTAAGGCCATAATGGAGATGCAACCTCCGAACACTTGTGGCCTAGGAGAAAAACTATTCAATAATTGAAAAAGCTTGTCTTGCTATAATTTTTGCATCACAAAAATTGAGACATTATATGTTAGCTCATACAACACACTTGGTAGCCAAGATTGATCCACTAAAATACCTACTAAGCAAACCTACCCTAACGGGTAGATTAGCTAAATGGGTAATGCTCTTAAGTGAATTCGACATTAAATATGTTGAAAGAAAAGCTATCAAAGGTCAAGTCATTGCTGACCAATTAGCTGATGCACCTATGTATGATGATACACCAATGCAAATAGAGTTCCCAAATGCATCTCTCATGAATCTTTCTTCTAGAGAATGGAAATTATTCTTTGATTGCTCCTATACATAGAATGGATCTAGAGCAAGCATCTTGTTCATCACATCTCAAGGATATTCTATACCAAAAGCATTCAAGTTAAAGTTCCCTTGCACAAACAACATTGTTGAATATGAAGCCCTTCTTAATGGCATGAAGTTAGCAATTGAGTGGTGGGTAATAGAGTTACATCTTCATGGAGACTCACAACTAGTAATCCATCAAGTCAACAATGTTTATCAAACAAAGGATGAAAACCTAGTTCCTTACAAGCACATGGTAGATGATCTCAAGAACTATTTCATATCTCTCACCTTTAAGAAAATCCCTACATTGGATAATAAGGTTGGTGATGCTATGGAAACACTATCATATCTACTACAGTAGCCCGAGCATGAGCTTCATTACGAGTTCCTTGTGGAAGCACTGTCAATCCCATCATATGATTTCCCAAACACCCAAATGATTTGAACTATTATATGTCATGACTCTTCCCGATGCAAAAACCTATTTTCCTACATCCAAGACCAAATCATCTATGAGTCCTTCAATCGATATGAGAAATGAAACCTAATCCAAAATGCATCTCGGTATGCTATCATTAGCAATGATCTATACAAATGAAGTCTAGACAGTACTCTTCTTAGGTGTTTAGAACATAACGAGTCCCAATGTGCACTGGAAGAAGTCCATGATGGAATATGTGAATCACACTCAAACGGTTTAACACTAGCTCAAAAACTTATTAGGGCTAGATACTATTCACCTAAAATGGAAAAAGATGCTATCAAGTATGCAAAGAACTATCAAAAATGTCAAGTCCATGGAAACCTGATACATCTACCAAAGAGAGATCTTATTCCTTCTAATACACAATGGCCTTTTCAACAATGGGTGTTTGATCTCATTGGAGCCAATCATCCTCATTCTTCTAATGGGCATACCCATATAATCATACCTACAGACTATTTTACAAAATGGGTAGATGCAGTCCCTTTGACTCAAGCAATCGGCAAGCAAATATCAATGTTCATTCTGAACTATATCATATGCCGATATAGAATCCCACACTCTATAGTCACAGATAGTGGAGGATAATTCAAGAACAAAGATCTAGATGACTTATGTGCTAAATTTAAGATAACCCAACATTGGTCATCTATCTACTATCCTCAAGGGAATGGACAAGCAGAGGCTTCAAATAAGAATCTCTTGAAAATCTTGCATCGAATAGTTAATAAAATAGGAAGATATTGGCATCTCATGATCAATCCAGCTCTCTGGGCCTACAGAACAAGTATCAGAATGCCCATTGGGGCTACACCATTTTCTTTGGTTTATGGGTCCGAAGTGATACTACCTATTGACGTTGAAATCCCATCATTGAGAATCAGAATGCAAGGACTTATAATTGACGATGACTATAGAGTGTCTAGGTTGCAAGAACTTGAACTACTAGATGAGTGTAGACAAGCCGCGTATGATCATCTCAGAGTATATCAGAAAAGAATGTCTAGAGGCTACAACAAGAAAGTCAGACATGGAGAATTTTAGGTTGGCGATCTAGTCTTGAGAGAGAATCCTAAAAATCAATCCCATCGAGAATGCAAGGGGAAGTTTGAACCCAACTGGAGAGGTCCCTTTGTAATCACTGCTACTTTTGGCTCTGGAGCCTATCAACTCTCAACGACTAATGGAGAATAGCTCTGAGAACCAATCAACATTCTCCATCTAAAGAAATTCTATGCCTAAGACATTCAGCTTGTGAAAAAGTGCTGAAAAAATGAACATCTTGGTGAAAACCTAGCAATAGGCACCTTGATGATTCATAAAAAAAAAATGAGAAAAAGAAAAAGTGCCTTGGTGAAAACTTGGAAACATGCACCTTGGTAGCAAAAATAGAATCACTGCCAAGATGGTGAAAACCCGACAAACGGGGACCACTTGTTCAAAACCCTCCATCTATCAGTGCAATATTGGTCTTTCCCAGCTTTTAGTCTGCTTTAGTCTGTATATATCCTTGTTTCAATAAATTCGGTCTGTACACCAATTGGAAAAAGCGTTCGTCTCCTATAAATGTTCAAACTTGGGGGCAATCAAAGTCATATCCTACAGTCCTCAATACCTCAGATGTGACATATCCAGTCAGAGTCCTTTGAAGCTTCATCCGAGTCAATCAATCTGTCTCCTCTCCAAAAAGGATTTTGCATCTACAACAACACAAACAATCATCAACAACAAATGAAAACAATCTTTGCTTCACATGCTTTTATCTCCTTGTATGCTTACTGATTCACATTGAGATTTTTGCATATTGTGTCCTTTCAAGCTCTTCGATGATGTCATTTATAGGATTTGGAGGGTGATGACTGGGGTTATAATCTTTTCTTTATTTTCTGCTTTGAGCAAAAATCTAATAACTTTGGAAATTTTGGATTGAAATGGTGTCCGTCTATAAGAGCCTCTATCTCGTATTGGATGGCCATGAGTACCTTGATGATTGATACCCAAAAAATTTGAGGATGTTTGATCTAGCTTCCATCTTTTTGAATGATTTCTCAATCCTACTACGAATGGCTATTATCCAAGGATGTGAACGATAAAGGGTCACTGCGGGTAATTCACATTGGAAACAAGAATGAATTCTACAATTGTTTGACATGTTTGTTTCTGCAAGGTGTATTCAAGTCATCACGATGTTTATGTTTTGATGCTTATACAAATTGCTATATCAAAATGGACATGATATTCAGGTCATCCTATTGTTTGTGCCTTGGTGCTTATATCTAATCTAACATTCCAAAAATAAAATCAATATTCATATGTCCATGGTTGTCTAGCCAATGGGCGTTGTATTGATTCTTGCGCAAAAATCAATATTCATATATTCATAGTTTCCTAACTATTGGATGTTGTATTGATCTATCTGGTTACTTAATAAAAATTCAATGATGAAAACGACCGATACATGATCAGTGACTAGGTCCTAGGTCTTAGGTTTAAATTTCATTTTACACTTTGCATTTCATTTTGCATTCTACATTTCACTTTGCACTTTGCACTTTGCATTAATCTCACAATGGCCCCAATCCTCTTATCACTTAAATGATTCTTCAAATCAAAGCTTAAACTGGTCACAAAGACTGAGCATTGTATGAAGGTCCCTCCAATGAAACAACAAGTAGAATAAATTTTTGTGATCAAAATCAAAATCTATGATCATTTATATTGTCAACTGCTTGCATAATCGACCTTCAATCATCACAAAAATCTAGAATTCAACTTAACTAATTATCTTACATCAAACTATCAAAATTTCAACTTGGTCATCCATGGTCAACTCATGGTCAAATCTAGTCAAACTTGGTCTCCAAGACCTCCAAATGATGCAGAACGCATTCTCGAACGTGTATAACCACTTCTCAAATCAATTAACATGCTACTAAACCATTCAACGCTGACTTTTCTTGTCAGATTTCAATTTTTATCCCGAAGGGAGCATGGTATTGCACATCAATCAAAGTCTAAAAATCAAACTTTTTCTCAGTAATCAAGACAACAACCACGTCTAGTTGGTGATTCATCAAAAGACCTCGTCGCTTGGGGCACATCGCTTGGGGCATATTAGATTCATCAAGATCCATATCAATCCGGTATCCTAATCAATCTTGTAAATTGTATCAACTTTTCGTAACTATCAGTTCATTAGTGTTATTTCCTTGGTTCTTCGTAACTAAAGGGTTCGGATGTGATACCATTGTGATTCCTTTGGATAATCAGTCTAGAATCGGTCACTCAGTTCTTTTTAATCATAAGGTTCAAAATTAGACATTTTGATACTCTTTTGTAATCACCAGTTCATTGCTGCTATAGATAACATCACCACGATTCCTGGTCAACCAGGACCTGAATCAGCTTTTTCCAAATCTTTCAATTGGTTTCTATCTCATAATCGGTTAATCTTTCAAATTAGTTCAACATCAAAGACAGACTATCATTGAACCATTGCGCTTCGCACAGTGATTGAAAGAGGGGCAAAATGTAATACCCCAAAAATGGGCTATATGTTCATTAACTTTCTACATCAACAATTCAAATGAAATCAACAACAAAGTCCTAACCTAAGGCACATCGGCACATCAGCTTATCAAACCTAATTGATTATCCAAAATCTACATCAGGGAATATTCCTTGAATATTCCTAAACTATTCATCATAATTATCTTTAATTGAATATTATTTGGCGATAAATCATATTTATCCTAAAATTTGATTAATTGAATATTCTTAATATTTAATTAATTAGATTTAATTCTGTCACTTAATCATTTAATTGCATTTATTCCTAAAGTGTATTATTTAATATTGACAATAAATCAAAATCATTCGAATAATTGATTAAATTCTTATTTAATTAATTAAATCAAATTGTCAATATTTAATGATATAGTTTTTGAATAAATGTTTGATTAAATAATTGATTAACTCACAAATTAGTTATTTTAATTCAAAAATCAGTTAAGTTGACAATAAATCACTTTATTTATTTATTAATTCATAATTATCCATGCACAATTTTGAAAGAACCAGTTAAACTTCAAATCAGAAAATCAAGTCCAATTGTTATATTTTTGAAACTCAAACATCTATTTTGAGTTCCAAGTTGATCTAAACTTCTAATTCAAGTTAAAAAGTTGTTCTTGCTCACTTTTGCATGATTTTGTGAGTTGATCTATTCTTAATTCTTGTTAACTCAAAAATCAACCTGAGTTTATCAAGAGTGATTTATGGCTTTTCTCAATGCACCTTCAAGCCCTAGATTTCTATATAATCAAGGCTCAGCTCTTCACAATCGATCCTTCTAGACCCCCGAATCTTGATCCCTGCTCAAGTGCTTGAACTTGCACGATTACTCTGGTGAATTTGCATTTGAAGAATCCATCTTTGCGAATCAAGGCTATTGTGAGATTTTCATTATTGTTTTAGCTTTCATATTCATTTAGCATATCTTTATTAGATCAATTTGCATATCAATTTTCATCTTATATTGCATAGAAAATACCAAACATCTAGATCAATTGCATTCAAATTCTACATTCATCTTTTGCATTAAATCTGCCATTTAGCAGTTGCATTGTCACTGATCTCGGTCTGATTTGAGAATACATACTTGCACCTACTAGAAGGCAGTAAATCGCCCAGTTAGCTTAGCTTTTCAATTATCTATAGATTTCAATTTTTGCTAACCTCTAATGTTTTACTGAAGTGTTGTGTCCATAGCTAGGTACAAAATTTACACACACATCAATGACAACACATGCCTCCATTGATTCAAGTAAGAGAAAATTCATACTTTTGTGTTGACTGTGTTGAGGGTAATCTTGTTAGAATTTATAATCTTTCCTTGGTTGTTGTATTTAATTTGAAGATAAACCAAGGTATCCTCCTTTTATTTTATTTAAGATATTCCTAAAAGAATCTCTACATGTAATTTTATCCTCTAGTCCAAGTGGGAGGACAACTCATATTTTGTAATTCCTTTAATAAGGAAAATAGTTTATTCCTCCTTATGAGGATGCTCACACTTGGCACACACTTAGTATGAATGTGTCACTCATTCACATAGGGAGTTACATGCAAACTCCTTCACTCATCTCTACTTAAGAGATGCTTCTCCACACACTTGACACAATTTTTTCTCATATAATTTCTCTCTTCTTCACATATTAGTTATGTTAGTACTACTTGGAATTTGGATCCTCATGCTTAAAATTTTGAGAAATCATGGTTTTAAAACTTAGTAGTAGGCATTATGGTGGAAAACCCTAGGTTGACCTGAGCATCGTTATGTTTGAGAGTTACTTTTTGCCCATTTACATTCCCAATTGAGCATGTGCAATATTAGACCCTTTTAAAAGACCACTTTATGCGTTATGTCACTAGGTTGTCGAGCGGGGTCCCCTTTTAAATAAATTCTTTCAAAGCCTTAGTTTTCCCGTTAATATTTCCAAATGACTAACCTTTTAAACTTGTGGCTATCGTTAAGTCTTGAGCTCCCAGTTGTTAGAATTTCTGACATATGCTTTAGCAATAGGATGACATCTGTCCAAGCGGGCCCATTTTCAAAACTCTATTATCGATTAAACATTGGGATAAATCAATGGTTGTCGTTATACCATTGGGTCAAGATGACTGTCCTTTAATCATTGCACTTTAGTTACAAGCATCCAATCAAGACCCTTTCTGGCATTGCAGTGTTCTGACATTTTTTCTTCCATGGCAGTTCTTTAGTTGACACCTATCCTAGGTGATGTAATAAAGAGGGGTCAGTTTTCTCAGACAGATAAAGCTTGAATTGATCCTATGGTTGTCGTTATATCGCAGAGGTAAGATGTGTGATGTTTAAGGCTTATGGTATAACGATGACCATTCAATCTTATAATCAAGGTGTGGACTGTACAATTGGACCTCCAATGCCAGGTCATGTTGACATGCTAGTTTTTGATTGGTTAAGTAAAGGTGATCTAGCAGCTGTCAGTATCTCTAATGTTAAGAAAGAATAGAGTGGGTTCTGCCTACTGGTTTGTCCAACGCGGAAATTTTTTGATTAATGAAAGGTTTGAAAAGCTAAGGTGGGGTCATCATTTTGGGAAATGGTAAAGGTGTGATCAGTTGGGAAAAGATCTACGACGGTCATTACACCACTGAGGAAAAGTGTTCGGATCTTATGCTTGTGCTTTAGCGACAGGGTGACACCTATCCACTCCAATCAAAGTTAAGTTAAGTTATAACTTTTTCCACATGTTTAAATTAGACTATTCTCATTGGTTGAGAACTAGCCTGGGGAAAGTAACAAAGGTTACATGGCTGATTTTGTTGGTCATTTGATGCACCAAAAAGAAAAAAGGATTGACAGTTCAAATTTGAAATTTTATTTTGTGAAGTTGCTTGTGTCCTGTGAACGTTGAAACTACCAGTTCTCAATAATGGTGAACTGAATAAGTTTCGTGCGAATGATTTGTAAATGATTGGAAAAATATTATATACCCTAACTTGATTATTGAAAATTTCACCTCTTTCAAAGTATCTTGGCGAGCGACACTGGTTTTTCTCTCCGGAGCATTTTCAAGCGAAGATTTTCAAAGTGTCTGGTAGGCCAAAATTCTAACTTGAGCATTGCATAAAATTTTAAGGAGAAAGAAGTGTGAAGGGAATTTTTTCTTGATTGTAGTTGTCAGGTGATATTTGGGGTTCTCTCTGGTATCTGTGCATTATTTCATAACCCTAGTTAAAATGCCACCTAAGAGGGGATTATCAAGAAAGACAGAGTATAAAGATAGGGGCATTTTTTAAGATTTGATGTAGCTGTTGGCAATTTGGCTGAGTTGATTACATAGATGTTGTCATTATGGAAACATATGATCCACATGAAGATCGCACAGGTCAGAGAGCAAGTATGACAGAACGCATTGCAAATTTGTCTAAGTTTGAGACAATGTTTTACCAGTGAACCTGGACATAGTTTTTGTTTACAACATTGACTGGAGTAAGTTCAATGCTTGTGCACTTGAACATAGACTCTATGATGTCTATTGATCACCCATCTCAGAGCACAAGTCAATATGGCATGTATGGAAGAAGTTATGACAGTTTTACCGAAGACAATGTGAAGTCAACAGGACAGAATATGAAGACAGAACTAGTAGAGAGTTAAGGGATTATTTTGTTTATCAAAATAATGACTTAACAATATAAAGGGACAACATCCTAGATGTTAACTCTTGGATAAAGCTATTGGTATAAATGTAAATGTAATTATAATTGTAATTGTATTATAGAAGTAAGAACACAATAAGTGTGGACAATTGATATGATGCGAAGTATATGAAGCATATGTAATAGCAATAGTAAAAGAGTAGAAAAGAGATATTGATGCAAGTAGTATAAGGTTATGTACCTTAACCTATTTTTTAATTAGTTTTTATTGTACATTACTTGTTTGGGCAGTGGGCTCATCTGGTAATCACATTTTGCACTACAACTCCTAACAGGGTTGAGGCTTCTAACAAGGCCTATAGTCCCTTAATCAGGACTGATACACTATATGCTTGTAATAGACTCCTAATAGGGTCAACACCCTTAACATGATACTTTTGATTAGTGGATCTTTGTGGGTACCATCCCCACTAGGGTTTTCCCTTGCCCAGGGTTTCCTCAAGAACAAATAATGTGTTATGAGTTCTTTATTGGTATGCAGTTTGTTTAGCTTCTTATGTTATGCATGTATAAAGATAATCTGTTATATCCATAATTGGGCAAAAGATAAAGTTTGTATAATATTGATTCACCCCCCCCTCTCAGTATTCCCTTTTTCTAACAATTGGTATCAGAGCTTAGTTACTCGAAAAAGAATCATTCAAGGAAAGCCTAGCAGCTTGAGTAAGATCTCTATGGATATGGATCAACTAGAGAAGAATCTTGAAGAAGCTCTTGAATAGATTGACTTGCTTACTATTGAAAAAGATACTTTGAAAATAAAGTATGATGATGCAAAGAACCTCATTGAGAAACAAAAAAATAAATTGGAAGATCTGAGATCTGAAAAGGAATCCAAAGTTTTTATTGAAGATTGTGATGACAATTTAGAAAAGGAAAATGAAATCCTTAAGCATGAACTAAAGATAGCAAATTTGAAGCTTAGTTTAAAAGATGGAAATGGCAAGAATGAAGCAAATCTAAAATCTGAGAATGAAAGTCTAAAGACTGAAAATGAAGGACTAAAATCTAAACTTTGTAAAGTAACATCTGAACTTGAGAAAGTCAATTTGCAGTATGATGAACTTGAAAAATACAATAAGATTGTGAAAGGTGAACTAACTCAATCTAAACAACAACTTGAAAGGCTATATTCAACTAGTGAGAAGATTGATGAACAAATATCTTATCAAAAACCATTCTATGATAAGACTGGTCTTGGATTCAACACTTTTAAAGCAAATGATGAAGGCAAGGAACCAGATCTGAAGATATCTGAAAGCACAGATGAGAAGAAGCCTGATGAGATCAACAAATTTGAAGATACACCTAAAGAAGAAGAATCACCGAAGCAAGAAGAATCACCCAAAGGTATGCAAAGAGAATTCAAAGGTAGATGTTTTGTTTGTAATACTATTGGTCATATGAAGAGAGATTGCACAGGTAAACAATTTAAACCTCTTAATGGTTATTGTTACAATTGTCATGGTTTTGGACATAGAGCTATTGAATGTAGGAAACCTAAATTTATTGACAATAATGATCGTAGTAGAATGTTTAGGAATACTAACAATGCAGATAAGAAACCTACTGAAGATATGAACAGAAGAAATGGAGTAGTATGTTATAGATGCAACAAGGTTGGACACATTGCTAGAAACTACAAATCACAAATCAATCAACCTAGACCAAGATATGGAAATAATGGAATTGTTTGTCAGATATGCAATAAGATTGGACATACAGCAAGGTTTTGCAGAATGAACAATAGAGTTTTTCATCTTAATCCTAACCCCATAAATCATGCAAGAAGACATGAAGATGCAAGTAACAGTCAGAAAGGATGTTGTAGTAATTCAGATGAAGTGAAGTTTATCAAAAGCATAGATCAAGGAGACATATTCAACATTGAAGGTAATCAGGAAGGTGAAGTATTGAAAGGTAAGAATGAATCTTTACCTAACCTATCTCAAAGTACTTAATTTATGTAAATTGCAGTAGAATAGGAACTTAGATTTATTATAGAAGTAGATATATGATGAACTGAGTCTTGCGCAGTTAATGCAAGGTAGTTTATGATGTTCTAATGCTATGGTTAAGAGCAAAAAGAAAAATATTATGTTTTGCAAGATCGCAAGAAGTTTTAAGTTTTGTAGGTTAGCAGAGACAACTTTTTGGAAAGAAGCGGCAAAAGAATTGAATGCGATGTCAGATCTAAGTGAGATTCAATTAATAAAAGGTTATGATTGGTATTTTTTGATCATCAAAGTGAATTAAAGTGTCAAGGAAATCAAAGAGTAGTGATTGAAAGCATTTTGCAAGGATTTGGAGAAGAATTTTGTGCCCAATCTACGCAAGCCCTAAAATCATGAAATTAAGGTATTTTACTTGACAAATCTTTGAATCAGTAAAGGAATTTGAAGAAATCATGGACGTTTCCTTAATACACAATGTCAGAGATAAGAATAGACCTAAATTGAAAAGGGAACTAGTAGAACCCTTGGAAGAAGACCCTAGGTTTGCATTATCATCTGTACCAGATGGAGTTTTACACTTAGAAAATGTTAGAAGTTATCTTGGATGCAAACTAGAGACAGTGAATGATAGTGATTTCACAAATGAATATTAGAAGATTTACAATCAGGATATGACACTGAAACAAGGTTTTGAAAATTTGGAACACAATGAAATTGTTAAGTATGGATTACAGTATGAATTTGATAATGAAGAATGCACTAAGATTATTTTGAGTAGAAGCCATAATGGAAAGTTTTGGCTAGAAGATAGAGTGATAGATATTAAAGCAGATTTGATTCATGAAGTCACTGGATTATCTAAAACTGGAGCTATTCCTTTTAATGAGAAAAACATGAGGAAAATAGTCATTGAAAACACAAAATCATCCTATAATGGTAGAGGAATTGTGATTAGTAAGATCAAACAAGATGATGTGAGATACTTATGCAAGATCCTAACTACTAAGTTTTGAGCAAATTCAAGAGAGGATGACATGGCAGTTGGAATGGTACATGCAACCTATCTAATGTGTGTTGATAGGGTACCAGTTGATATGTGTGAAATTCTAAGAATTCAATTGTTTGAGAGCTTGGAAAAGATCAAGAGAACTAAGTATACATAGTTTAGGTTCTCATCCCTAATCACTTATATGTTCTTTCATCTTTTGAGGAGATTTCCTTACACCATAGGAAATGACTGGAATGATGGACAAAATACAATGGAAAGGATTAACCTAGTATACAAAAGACATGTTATTGACAATGTTAATGAGAGTGCATTACTTGTAATTAAGAAATTTTAGAATATTGTGTCTAGCAGATCAAGGATCCCTAAGTCTCTTGTTGAAAAATATAAAGATGATATATATTTTATGGTGGATACTAACTTTACCTATATTGAAGCAGTAGAGCCTAGAATAGAGTTCATAGACCCTCTTGGCTATCAGATATCTAAGGTAGAAACTGAAGAATATGTTAGTAGGTTACTTAAGTGTAAGTTGGACACTTAGTGTAATAGGTTTGGAACCTTTGAGGAGAACTTCAACTCCGCAAAGATTCTAATTGAAGAGAAGCAGTCTAAGAAGAGAGTTGAGAGCACTATTAAGAAAATCCTAAAAGATATACGAATGACAAAGAGAGAGTTTTTGATAGCAAAGAAGATAGTCATGGAAATCAAAGAGAGTGGACAAAAATAATTTTTGTCTATCCCTCCTTTATCATCAATTGTAGTGCAACAGGAAGAACCACAAGTAAAGGTGAAAGTGGAAGTACTTGAGAAGGACATAGAAGCAAAGATGTCTACTAGATCCACTTCCTCCACACCTAGCAAAAGAGTTAAGGAAAGTTCTACTGGACTAGGAAAGAGACATAAAACTCTAGTGCAACCAGTTCCAAGAAAGATTGCAGAAGTAAAAGACGATGTCACTACTAAGAAGAAAGCTTGGAAACCAAAAGTTGAAAATCTTAATGAGCAGATCATTGAGAATGGTGACTTTGCAAGAATGAACAAATACTATGATCTTATGATTATACAAATATACTTAATCTAGAGAATGTAGTTGTGAAGCATATGATTTTGACTGGCAAGAATTTTGATACTATTCAGGGACAAATACCTGATGATCTATATAAAAAACTTCTAAATAGGAAGAAGAGAGCATCAGAGGAAGAGACAGCTATCAGAGAAAATCGTGTGAGGAAGCCTTGTGAAAGAAGAGATGAAACTCATTTCAATCAGATCATGAAAGCCCTTACCACCCATATGAGAACCAAAAGGAGAACAATTCAGATTATGGGAGGTAGGTATGAAGAAATAAATTTTGAGACAGAACAGGCTATTATCAAGGTTATGGCAGAATATGTTGGAGAATAATCAATTGCAGTAGAGCAAGCGAGTGAGAAAGTAAAAGAGGACATTCCCTCTTCTCTAGCTATTAATATTGAAGATGAAACAATGAATGTAGAAGGTACAAAAATCACCTTGGATACTGATGAAAATGTATTCAAGAATTTGGAGAACATTGTTGACAATTCAGCCTTTGAAGAACAGGAAGCTACAAAAGAAGAAGAGATGACAGAGACCGTAGTTATGGAACCACCAGTAACAAAGAAACAAGTTCCATTCCCACCAAATAAGATATCAGTCTTACTCCTGAGACTAGAAAGAAGACTCAAATTGGATCTATGATTGAGCTTTTGGGAAAAGAAGTAGATGATGATGATCAGTTGGAATTAATCACATCCTTGAATAAAATCATTGGTAAGAATAAGAAAGTAAAGAGTCTTGAAGGATGTCTGAAGGAACTAACTAAGAAGTTACAAAGTACTGTAACTACACAAATTTCAGAAGCAAACCCTATGGAGAAAGCAAAGAAGGTAATGAGCACCTTTGATAATAAATTCACAAACCTAGTTGATATTGCAAAAGTGAAAGCCCAAGCAGTCTATGAGGCTAGAATGCTTTTGAACATCAGTCAGAATATTAGAAATGATATCAACACTCTTGATATATGTATCAAGGATTTGAGGAAGCATTTGGAAATAGGCAAATCTTTGTACATATAGTGTACAAAATCAAAGACCTTGACAACTGAAGAAGATCAAAAGATAAAGTTCAAAGAAGCATAAATTCTAAATGAAACAAACCTTCTGTCTAGCCCCAATGTGAAGGTATGCGATGTTGAGAAGAAAGTTCAAAAACTTTATGATGAAATCAGAGTTGTGCAAGATGAGAGAGATGGGAAATTCAGAAGATACACTCTTTTGAGAGAGCATGCTTCTATGAAGTTGAGCATTATTGAAGAGCAGTTGGAAGAATGTCTTTCAGCTAAGACATCTTTTCAAAAATTTAACTTTGAAAACCTCCAAGCATGTGAAATAGCTTCTTATGGACTGAGCGCACTACTTAATGTGGTAGATTCCATTAAGAAATCATGGGAGAAGGAGATAGAAGCCATGAAGACAAATTTTGCAAATTGTGTTGCAAGCCTACCGGCTTTGCAATAAATGAATTGAGGTATAACTTTTTGTGATACAATTTTGTAATCCTCCTTACCTTATTTTGTCATTGTTGTCAAAGGGGGAGAGATATATAGAATAAAATTGACAGTATATGATAATGATTATTACTCTTACGGGGAGTACTATATTCGAGACAATAATTTTTTGAGTTATAAGGATAGTATGTATTTTATACTATGGCCACAGTTTTGAACATTTTGAGATTTTGAGTTGTACACTTAGCCAATTTTCTCATATGTTGCCACCAATGACAAAGGGGGAGATTGTTGGCAATTTGGCTGAGTTGATTACATAGATGTTGTCATTATGGAAACATATGATCCACATGAAGATCGCACAGGTCAAAGAGCAAGTATGACAGAGCGCAATGCAAATTTGTCTAAGTGTGAGATAGTGTTTTACCAGTGAACCTGGACATGGTTTTTGTTTGCGATGTTGACTGGAGTAAGTTCAGTGCTTGTGCACTTGAACAGACTCTATGATGTCTATTGATCACCCATCTCAAAGTGCAAGTTAGTACAGCATGTACGGAAGAAGTTATGAAAGTTTTACCGAAGACAGTGTGAAGCCGACAAGACAGAATATGAAGACAGAACTAGTAAAGAGTTAAGGGATTATTTTGTTTATCAAAATAATGGCTTAACAATATAAAGGGATGAAATCCTAGATGTTAACTCTATTGGTATAAATGTAAATGTAATTGTATTGTAGAAGTAAGAACACAATAAGTGTGGACAAGTGATATGACGAAGTATATGAAGCATATGTAATAGCGATAGTAAAAGAGTAGCGAAGAGATATTGATGCAAGCAGTATAAGGTTATGTACCTTAACCTATTTTGTAATCAATGTATATTGTACATTACTTGTTTGGGCAATGGGCTCATCTAATAATCACATTTTGTACTACAACTCCTATTAGGGTTGAAGCTTCTAACAAGGCCTATAGTCCCTTAATCAGGACTGATACACTATATGCTTGTAATAGACTCCTAACAGGGTCAACATCCTTAACATGATACTTTTGATTAGTGGATCTTTGTGGGTACCATCCCCACTAGGGTTTTCCCTTGGCCAGGGTTTCCTCGAGAACAAATAATGTGTTATGAGTTCTTTATTGTTATGCATGTTGTTTAGCTTCTTATGTTATGCATGTATAAAGATAATCTGTTATATCCATAATTGGGAAAAAGATAAAGTTTGTAGAATACTGATTCACCCCCCCCTCTCATTATTCCCTATTTCTAACAGTAGCTACTCCCACACTCAGAGAATAGATCAACAAAGGTGAAGGAATTAGTCCCAAGAAACCCTAGGGATTCTATAAATGAAGGGCTCTATGATAGAGGTCTTTGGATGAGAGATGCTAGAGTAGGGAAAGATCACAATGGTTTGATATTGTTTAGGGTAGTGTACTCTCAAAGGAATTCTTGTTCCCCCCTCAGCAATATATGGCAGTTTGATATAGGGAAATTAGTTGTCCCTGGAGTGTTCATGGATGTAGACCTCCTTATTCAGATTGCCAGGTGTTATGATCCTATGACTAGATGTGTCAAGGACATAAATGGAAGTGACCTAATAAGTATTATAGAAGATGAGATTAGAGAGGTGTTTTCATTAAATGATCCTTCTATTGGACTAGAAAAGATTGATTTTAAAGAATTCATTGAAATATATGAAGCACAGAAAGATTATTTAAGGGCGGGGCCTTTAAGGGACTTCCTTGATCAAATTGGATCAATGTGTGTGATTAGCCCTAGTACACCTGAGCCTTTCAGGTTGGATTTATTCATTTTACGGGTACAAGTTGTGTACAAGTCTCTGACTTTGATTCTTGGACATGACGAGGCAACCCACATGCCAGTTCTGTATATGTTTATGATGGTACAATCTCTACACCCACAGTTGGCACTAATTTTTTATTTTGCTTCTCACCTTGTTGATTTAATCCATGATGGATTAATGGGGATAAAGAACATGAAGATAAGTAGTCCTTTTGGGTGGTACTCTATGCTAATGCATATGTTCTTGTACAAGGGTGAACAATTTTTTAGTTCAACAGTTAATATTGTCAAGGAGAAGAATGGAGAAACCCTTCCAGTTCAGTTGTGGACAACAGATTTGTCTTGGGATAGGATAGAGGCTAGCTTCCTTGTCTTTGATAGAAATTTTGCTTCAAGGCTTAGAACATTATTATATCTTGAGAATCCCAGAATCACAAGAGAATTGTTGAGATTGATCAGGCCTAAGGATTATTGCCAAGATATCACTATTGTACACAATTTTGGTGACATAATATTGTATCTAGTTTCTACAGTCTTTAGAGTATATGGTTGTAAAAAGGTGCCATACATTTTACCTTACCAAGTTCCATTGAAGTTAGGATATGCAGAGATCTTGAGGCAAATTGGTGATCTGCAAGAAACAACCCTTACTGGTAAAGGGAGGGGAACTTTGTTCTCAAATATCACAATTGCACACCAGTATGTTATTCTTAAGAAGGGATGGACACATTTGAATCAAGTCCTGTAGCCCTATAGGATGGCTACAGTTGTGGCTAGATGTGCAGACAATGAAGGATTCTTGTCAGGAATGTTTAGAGAGAAGGTAAGGTGTGCTCTTCTTGAGCATCAATTTAATTTTCTTGAAGATATAATAAGGAATGAGTTTGATCTCCAAACTCAAGAGATTAAGAAAGAAAAATGGATAATCTACAAGAAGACTGTAGATTTTATTAGAAATTTTGATAAAACTTATGACCCACTAAAGAATTTTGAGCCATGGGCTAGGAAGGTAGATGCTCTCATGAAGCATTTTGAGGGAATCATGTAGGCAATGAATGAGAAGAGGGCTATAGTGAGCAAGACATATCCTGAGAGAGCCAGAAGGATTTTGAGCCAGCCTGGGTACATAAAATCGACCCCAAAAGGTGATGGACATATTGTCATTGATGTCAAATCAGAAGCATATGTAATGAACAAGAATGAATATGAACAGGCATATTCAAAGGTGATATTTGAAATACAATGATATAACATATACGGCAATATGGCATGGTGTTATATGAGACAATCAACATATATTCAGCACACAGTAAATGTATATTTAATATGATATATAACAGTATATATAATCAGCATATATTCAGCATATAGCAAAGTTTGTTACAGTAAATACTATATATATATACTGCATACAGTGAACAAAATAGCAAATATATTGAATGATTCAGAAATATATATGCATTTGATACTCAGATATACATATAAATAATAGAAGCAGAGATATTCTATTAATCAGACTATGAACATATATGAAGGTATACGAAGACATATATGAGCCTACAATACATAGCATATATGAACATATATGAAGGTATACAACAAATTGTATATAGAAACATAGAATGTATAACATAATACTATATTGAAAGTAGAAAAGTGACATGATACAAAGATATATTTTATACAGTGAAGATATATTTCATACATTGCAGATATAACAGTATACGTATCAGTATACGAACATATATACTAAGATATACGAACATGTATATGAATAGGTATCAGCAAAGATAAACATGTATACAACATGAAGAGAATAGCAATGATATAACCGTTGATGGCATAAAGGATATATAAAGCATTAACAATATGTAGTTACTGCCAACCACGTTGATGCTAACTCAGAAGTCAAATGACTTTAAACACCAACTATTTTTGGGTGAGCAAACAGGCAAGGAGATCATCATATTATCGTCAGTTCAAGTCAGGCAATACCGAAAGTGGCTTAAGAGTTTTTATTTTTAATTAAATAATCGGTTGCCTTACCTGACGATAGGAAGTTGAAACGAATTCTAACTTACAATGTTCTTATGATTTGAAGTTGGAGTGTGAAATAGAAGGCATATAGTCACAGAGTTGTTGAAAAAGATATGTACAGAAAGTATGTTGAGAAGTAAGAGAAATATCGAACAAAGGATTACATCTGTATGTAACATCGACGACATATAGAGATACAACAAACAACATAGATATATGGCATGAAGACACTGAATATGTTTGAAGTTGTACGACATGGAGTTACTACGGCAGATACACACAAAATAGAGAATGACATCTAAACAGTGATAATATGCAGCATCATTATCGAAGGTTTAAGATACATTGAAGTTTTTATGATATGCGATAAACAAGCTTTAAAAGTTTTTCGAAGGCTTTAAGAGTTTCATGCGGTTTGCAATATTATGGAAATAATAATATGAAGTCGATAATGGATAGTCATCGAAGTTTTGTTTAATGATATGGACAAAATTAAAATATTGATGATAATATTTTTAAGGTGTTATTTAAAAGGAAGATTAACTAATTTTAAAGTTAATAATATTTTAAAGAGACACCTATTCATAAAGAGTCATATCTTTTATAAGAGACACATTGTTTCATTTAAAGAAATGAACATATAAATATTCAATCTATTATTTTGAAAAGTGTGTAAGTCAGCAATTGAAATAAGAAAGAAGAGTAATGAGAAAATGATAAGAAGGGAGAATTAAATATTTATATATATACTCAGATTTTAATCTAATATATATTGTGTATATACAGTATATGTGAAGAATGTGCTTTGAAGACAATTAGCTTATAGGTGTGGTGCATTTGGGATGGAAGAAAATATATTGAATATCATCAAGTGATTGTGATTATCTTATGGCAGATTTATGACTATAATAATAGTAGATTGAGGAAGGAAATGTATTCAAATTGGTACAGCAAATAGAATCCATCATCAGTTGAAGATAGCAACATTGCCAAGGTGGAAGAGAAATTTATGTGCAGTGGGTTGGTGCTCACGAAGACAGTGGTGGGAGTTGGTGCTTCCAGTAGGTCGGTGCCTGCGAAGTGTGGGAGTTGGTGCTTCTAGTGAGTCAGTGCTCATAAACATAGGGGTTGGAGCCTCTAGTAGGTTGGTGCCTACAAAATATTGTAAAAGAACAATATTATATAAAAGAAAATTATTTTGTGATTTTTTCTCATATTGGGTTTTCACGTAAATATTGTGTTCATGTGCATAATTGTTTATTTGATTAATTGAAGTTATCTTTGAATAAAAGCATTTAAATTTAAAAAGGTTATTATACTGATTCACCCCCCCTCTCAATATAATCGTGTGCTCTTCAAAAGGAACTTACACTATGCAACAAAGGAAAGGCTATAATGTTCTTCTCCCAATTCAACAAAGGGATGAAAATTTTCCATCTTCTTCCAAAGGAAAGAGACCTATAGATGACATAGCAACACAGGGGCCTTCTCCGAAGAGGTAGAGACAAGAAGAATCAAGGCCAAAATAGGATGTATATTCTCCTTCTCAGTCCCCCTTACATTTAGATGAGCATGGAGTTGCTGAGCAATTGGTGCAACTGAGCAATGAGGGAAATATTTTTGTTTCTAGTGATGAATTACAAGAAGGAATACTAGAGGCACCTAGGGAGATAGAGATGGATCTTACTATTGTAGAGTTTGAGGGTAAAAAAATTGACCCAATTTTGAAACGGGCTAGTGATTCTTTTATTGCCGATGATAAATTTGTCAAGACTAGGGAATTTCTTCAATTTTTGTGAAGAATGAAAATAAACCAATTTAAAGAGATTTGTGAGAAAAAGAGGGAGGAATTCCCTAATAAGGATATGATTGAAATTGGAAATGAGACCAAGGGGGAGATGATGAAGTAGTTTGAAAAGATCACCCCTGAGGAGGGAAGGGCTATGGTCCACACTGTAGGAGTGTTGATTCTTCCTGAGTGGGACATTGCAAATGCAATAGTTTTTTATCAGGTTATAAGAAGCAAAGTAAAGACCCTTGCTACTACAGAACAAGCACAACAAGCTACTAGGGGTATTAATTTCTCCAATGATCATGCAGCCCTGGTAATGTGGTCCCTAAAGAGGGAAGAAAATAAAGGAAAGAGAGAGGCTCTCTCTTCAGGATATGCTAAAAATTTGCTAGTACAAAGAGTAGGTGAGACTTCAGGTTTTGAAGCCTCGAAAATCATTCTAGAGACAGCCAAATTCAATGTTAAAGTGGTAGAAAAAGATGCACAAGAAAAGGAAGAGTTAAGGATTAAGTTTGAAACTATCCTTAAGTCTTACAATGAGCTTAAAATTGACTTAATCCAAAAAGATAAGTTGATTGCAAAGTTGTCTGGACCCTAGGATCACAGGTCACCCCCATTGATGATTTTTGATAAGCCTACAGTAGCTTCTTCATCAAGCCTAATTATTGAGTTTCCACCATCACCACTCCCAGAAATGAATATAGATGCAAGAGTTAGTTGGGAGAAGCAGCAATTAACCGAGGAAACCAATAAGTTAAGGGAAATAAGGGTGCAGTTGGAAAAAGAGAAGGATGAACATGTAAAGGCTACATCTCTGGTAAACCAGAAGTATGAAGAAAAGATGACAGAAGCAATAATGCAGTTTGCACATGATTTAAAGCCCTCAATTTTCTTTAATCATGTCCGTAGGTTACATATTTTGTTTACAGCTTTGAATAAAGATAAGATTGAGTTGGCACCAATTTTGAAAAAATGGATTGAGAGATCTTCAAGTGTGAAGTTATTTTGTTGGTTGTCTAAAGGCCAAGAAGATCCTGATCCCCTAATTAAGCCAGTACATCAGTTTGTAAAGAAAATTGTTGAGTATCGTATATTTTTGGATATTTTCATAAGGAAATCTAACGTGTTAAGGAGGGAATTAACACATCCTACCTCAGAGATAGTACCAAGTTTATTCAAGGATTCTGGAGAATTAAAAGAGTTATATAAGTGGAGAGAGGAGATGGATGCACTTCTGTCAGAAAGAGTGACTGGTGTCTTAAATGATACTTATTCTTTTATCAGCACTATCAAGCTACTAATGACCGAAAAATCAAAGTTTGGTTTTATTCAACAAGAGGTCAATCAGATGGAAAACCAATGGGAACATTTATCTAGCAAGAAAGCTGAGTTTGTAAATTTTGAATTACCAAGTGAAGAGGTGTATAATAGGTGGAAGTATAAGTACATACCTCATGCAGAAAAAGTAGATACTCCACCTACTTCTTGAGCCAGACAAAGACTCCAACCTTTTGAGTCATGAAAGTTGTTGACATATAAAGAGATATTTATTACAGGGATGACAATGAAGAAATGGCAATCAGATTTTCTTGAGGAAATCAAGGAAAGAATTGAAGACATAAAGCAAGGTGGCTATCTGCAAATATTTCTCCATTTTTAGTTAAGGCATTTATTGTAAACCCAATAGGGTTGTTGTAATGCTTTTAGGTTAAAATTTTGTAAACCCTAAAGTGAGCGGTAGCTTGTTGCATTTCCTTGTATATAAAGGATCTTCCACAATCATTTTAGGCATTGAGAGTTTAGCTGTTGAGAAGATAGAAATTTTGAAACCCTAACCCTCAGTTGAAGATTGTAATATTTTGTATCATTTCTTATCAAGCAATAGAGAAGAAGTGCAGGTTGCTACTATTATCTTGCAAGCTTGTTGTCTAGGACATATTGTATACAAATGATCAAAGGTTATACTTAATACAAAGCCCAAGTGTTTTCCTCTCCTTTATGTTCATTCTGTGAATCTTTAAATCTCTCAGAGATTAATATGTATGTATCTTTTCTTTGAGTTCTAATCTAGGGTTGGATTAAAAATTGCTCAAGGTGGGATATGTGTTCATTAGATTTACATAAGGATTATCTGCAAGTAGGAAAGAATTGGGATATTTGTATTTATGTTTAAAGACCAGTTATTTCAAGGATCTTTGTATTTACTCTACTTTCTGGTAATATTTACCCAATGGATAAGGCATTGGCCTGTACTCTCTTGTCTTTGTTGTATGGGAAATGATTGAAATCATTGTAATCAGAAACATATAATCAATACCAGTCATTTTACTTTATTTTACTTGTATTATATAGTTGTTCTACCCAGTGATGGAGAGTCAATGAATAATAGGTTGTTATTTAGTACTTTCTCACTATTATCTATTGTAAGATCCAGTATTAAGTAAAAACAAAGTTATATCTATTGGATCAGGTGTACCCACCTTGGTTCTGCAGAGCTAGAAGTGAAGAGGGAAGTCTTATCCCTATAGTTGGTCCAGTTACCTATAGATTTCTCACATTTGGAACTAACCCCTCCTTAATATCAATCATAGGTATATTGGTGTCTCATGGAGTGTAAAATTCTATCCAGGAACCAACAAGCTTTATCATTATTGTATTGATCTTCTTGCTCATATTCTATCTCTCTCTTTAGGATTTTCATGCCTCATTCATAATACACAAAGGGGTTTTTCTTTTCTTTTCCCCTTACAAAAATATCTTGCCTCTTTGTTGGGATTCTTGGAGTATTCTCATATTTTGGTGATTGATCTTGCAACTCTTTCTCATATTTGGCTTATGGTAAACTCCTTGCACTTCACTTTCTTGGATTATTTCTTGAACTTATTTTTATTCTTTTAATACTTCTAACATGATATTAATACAATAAAATAAACATTTGTTGAGTTTTCTTGATTAAAAAGATATAATAGGATCCTTAAATGAAACATTTATAAAATATGAAAATAATATAAAAAATTTACATTATATTTTTTGAAATATGACGGCATTGCCTTCCACTTTTCAAATATTACTACATAAACATTAATATTTGAAATATATTTTTAATTTAAATATATTAAAATAAAACATATTCTCAATGTTTTTGAGAGAGAAAAGCAGCAAGAGGGTGTTGGCCCATGGAATAGAAAGACTAGGAGCACATTAATAGCACTAGTCTTAAAGTAGATAATCAGCAACAAATTAGTGTCCAGTCTACCTCTATCAAAAACAAACTTAAGGGTCCTTAGCAAAAAGAATGAACTAGAGTAGCTTAACCAAAGAGTATAAAACATATTAACAGTAATCTGTCACGTGGGGCTAATCTAAAGACTTAAAAACTTAACCATAAAATAGAAAAGCATAATAAAAAACCTAAGGCCTAAAGGCCTGAACTAGAACAAAATCACCATGATAGCAACAGTAGTTAAGATCTCCCACCCAGACACTTAAACATCAAGGTAGCAGCCCACTCTTCTTGCGGAAACAGGAAGAAGTCTCTACTATCCTCATCAACCTCCAATTTACCACCATCAATTTTCTCCTATACATTACAAAGTGTCACAGCTGACACATGCATCACTTTAAGGGAAAATTCATTCGAATCAGTGATGTGAGCTTTGATTTCCCTCATCTCTTACTTGAGGCCAAGAATTTCATTTTCCAGCTCATTGAACTTCTATTTAAGGGAACCTTTGAACTTGTCATTCTCAACCGTCACCATGGTATCGTGCTCAATGTGAGGGGAGTTGACCTGCTAAATATGGGGAGAGGGTAGGGATGGGGTGTTGCTTCTAGGGATTTCATTCATCACCGCCAGGGGATTCAAAGGAGGAGTGCAACTAGACCTAGGTGAGCTCAAGTACACAATCGAGGAGCCCTTAATCAAACCAGAGGAGGGAGAGGTATCCATATCCTCCGAACGAGTCTTGTCCTCAAAGGCCATTTCCTTGAGTCTTCTTTTGCATTTCATCTTGGCAATTCTGTTGGATTGTCGAATAGTACCACCCAAATCAACTTCCAACTCCACCTGACTGTTTGACTTTTTCAATTTTTTGAGCTGCCTCTCAGCTTCAAGGGTGCTATCAACCACCATATTCCTCTAAATCCTCTGCCCTTTTGAAGGGGTTTCTCACACATCTCTTGCAGCCTTTACCATCATGTGGGACCAGGTCAGTCTCCTGGATGGATAGGGAGGGATCATTGGCTCTTGCAAGGGAAACGTCCTGGGTGACCCCCTTAGTAATAAGGGGGGATTGGGGTGGGGGAAACTGGCTTTATGGAAGTTGTACAAATAGGGCAAGAGTCCCTAGTGAAGGATGGGAATTGGCTTCTCATGAATCTTGTTCTCTTTTATGTCTAGGATGTTACTTTCTAGAGAGTGGAGGAGGTAGAATGAGATGGAAATAAGGTCCCTATTCCTAATGTGGTTAAGGAACAACAGATGATAATAATAAAACATAGTAAATTTTCCCTCAAGAGTGAATTATTTTATGATAGTGTGACACACCTTAGGCCAGAACTCAGGGAGCAGCTCACGGTTGAATCCCCCAAACTTTTTCATAGGCTTTTCACCTGGCCTAAAGAACTAATTAAGAGTGGTAATGTCTGGCATTTGGCTAGTTTTCTTGTACTTCCTCCCCTCTGTCGATAGCCCTGTCACTTTACCAATGACCTCATTGATTTGAAAGTGTATGCCCCCAACTGAAACCTTTATGTTGTTCCATGAGGACACAAATTTCTTGAATATTTGTTCATCGTGGTTGGCCTTCATTCTTTCCATGAAACCCCAAATGCCATTGTCTTTACAGTAGTGCATAACTAGGGGGTCGGAGGTGAACTCCTCTTCAATTTTGTCCAGCTCAATACGCAAAGTTTTTCCACCCATCTCGACTAGCCTAGTTTCCACCGTGGACGCCTTCTGAAATTTACAGAGCCGAGCTTTGCATGTCGGGGAATAAAATAGGGCTTTTTGAGTTAACTATTTTATGTGAATTTTATTCATAAAAGGCAAGGACTAGGTGGTTTTTGGATAGTCAAGCCCCGTATAGCGAAATCCAGTAGATCTGAAGGCATAATTATTAGAAGTTAAGCCAAATTTTCCATTAGTGTCCTTTGTAATCAAAATTACCTACTGATGCAAACAACCATTCTTCCACACATAATCACGCAAAAGGCAATTATGAACCTTTATAAGATTTTGCGCATACATAGTCATAATGACTATAATCATCATATTAAGCCGGCACATAATATTGGTGGGGCCCTCAACTATTTTATTGACAGTGTTACTCATTTTGAACATTGTTGGTGTCATGTTTTTTCTGCCTAATTAGCCGTTGGGTCTCCTTTGGTAGCTCATTAACCTCCTCCCATTTGACTAGCCTAGTTTTCTTAAACCCAATGCTAGCCACAAAATCCGCCACCACATTACCTTCCCTATAGGTATGGAAAATGGTCATGTTTTAGAAGTTGTTGAGAAGCTCCCAAATTTCTACTATTATGGAGTTCACCCACCACCCCGCATTTGACCTTCATTTGACAGCCTCAACAATTACTTTGGAATCCCCCTCAATCATCAGCAACCTGATATTCTTGGAGATGGAAAATTTTATACCCCATAGAAGAGTCGTGCCTTCAACTTGATTGACAGTACTATTTTTTAGCGGCCCGGCATAAGCCAAAAGGAAAGAACCATTGTGGTCTCTTAGCACTCTACCCCCACCTTGGGTAATATTGTTCACTGCTCTATCAAAGTTTAATTTGATCTAGCCAACAAGTAGGGTAACCCACCGAGTAGCATTCCTGGCCATCAACCCGGAGTTGTCGAACCTAGTAAAGTCAGACAATAAATTCCAATTGTCAGCCATTTTGATCTCCCAGGTTGAGGGGGGTGCAGAGGAGAGTTTCCAATTAGCCGAGCCAACATTCTCACTTAGGAGATTGGTGCCCAAATGGAGAGAGGCCTCAGGCAGGGAATTAGTCTCCTTGAAGATCGTGTTGTTCCTTTCTTTCCAGATAGTCCAACAGATGTGCGGGGGAAGAAGACACCATAGTAGATGTAGGAGAGGGTGATTGGAGGGGGATCGCCAACCAGTGAATTAGTGGTAATTATCTCCAAGGACCCAGGGGATCCCCAATTTTCCAATAACTCCCTACCAAATACTAGCAGAGTAATCACAATGTATGAATAGCTGGTTCACATTTTCTTCCTCCTTGCAAAGGACACATTTGTTGGCCAAGAAGAAACCTCTTCTAATGAGGTTGTCATGAGTTAGAACTTTACCATGCATAAGCGTCTACTAGAAGAAGTTGATTTTTGGAGTAAGGTGTGGGATCCACACATTTTTCCAATCTCCAAGGTTATTCTCCTCCTTTAGAAGTAGGTTGTAAGAAGTCCTAACCGAGAAGGTTCTCACTTGGGTGGAGGCCCAAATGATAGAGTCTTGGCTAGCAATTCTAGGAATTCTGACATTTCCCAATATTTCCATGAGCTCACTAGCCAAGTGTTTTAATTTAGGTATGTCCCTGACCAGAAGAGTTATATCTTTCCATCTCCCTCTAGACATGTTTTGTTGTAGGTTTTGTTACCAAGAATAGGCTTGAGGTAGGTCATGAGGGGTCCAAACTGACCACCAAGGTTAGTGCAATTTTGGATCCATGAGTCATACCAGAATCAAATGGATCTTCCACCCCAAGTTGCGAGAAGACACCCTTAGAAAGCATGGTTTTGCATTTGCAAATATTTGCCCAAAGTTTGCATCCATTGGGAAGGTCATTATCCTAGTACATCATCCCATAAGGGTGCCCTTGCAAGTACTTAGCTTCCATGATTTTACACCAATCTACTTTCCTTTCAATGAGTTTCCAAGCCACTTTCGTGGTCAGGGCCCTGTTCAGCATGCCAATTCGCCTCAGACCCAGACTGCCCAATCTTTTAGGAAGGAAAACCTCCCAATTGACTAGGGACATCCTCTTTTTCTCTTCAGAGCCAGCCTACAAAAAAGTTATTTATATTTTTTCCAGGCTATCAGCCATGTTCCTTTTGATCTTGAAGAGGGACAGAAAGTAAACAGGTATCCCCTGGAGAGTAGAAGCCACTAGCAGGAGTTTACCATCATTGCTCAGAATCTTCCCTTTCCAGCCAACAAGTTTTTGTTGGGTTCTTTCCAAGATGGAATTCCATAATTCTTGAGAGACATCTTTGATAGTGAGAGGGAGGCCTAGGTAGGTAGAGGGGAGCGAAGCTGACTGATAGCCCAAGATTTGAAGCACTCTGGTATGGGTCTCAATGGGGGTGTTGAAGAAGAAAAGTCTTCTTTTCTGGTAGTTGATGCACTGTCCCGAGGCCATAGCATAATTCTCCAATAGGTTCTTCCACTATCTAGCTTCAATCACCAATGAGTACCCAAAGAGGAAAGTATCATCCACAAATTGTTCCAGAATAACTTGTTGTAGAGTGGAAGCCGGTTTGACTCCTTTTATTCTTCTCGTGGAAGAGAGTATATTTAGATTCCTATTGAGGACTTCAGCCACCATAATGAATAAATAGGGAGAGAGGGGGTCACCCTGCCGCAGACCTTTTTCAGGTTGAAAGAAGCTGCCCGAGGAGCCACTGACCAACACAGAGAAACTAACAGTTTGTGTACATTCTTGAATAATGTGGATAACCTTATCATTAAAGCCCATTCTACAAAGAATTTTTTGAAGAAAGGACCAATTAACCTTATCATAAGCCTTAGAGATATCAAGCTTGAAATCCATACCTGGTGCTTTGCTCTTGTCCATGGAGTGGATAATTTCATGAGTATATATGGCCGCATCTAGGATCTACCTTCCCAAAACAAAACCTTTTTGAGTAGGGTTGATCAATTTGTCTAGGAGGGGCTTCAGTCTGTTAACCAGGATCTTAGTGAGGATCTGATAGAACATGTTACATAGACTGATAGGCCTGAAGTCCAGCATAGAGGTAGGGTTGTCATTCTTAGGGACCAACATAATATAAGTCTTGTTATGGTGCTTTAGCAATCATCCTGTTCTTAAGAAGTCTCTGGTAGCACGAGAGACTTTTAGGCCAACAATATCCCAATATTCTTGAAAAAAAGTTAGGGGGGGAAACCATCAGATCCCAGTGCTTTATAGGCACCCATAGAAAAGATAGTCGCTTTGACTTCCTCATCAGAAACACACCCCATGAGGCGATCTTGTCACTGTGAGTAACAACACATTGGATGTGTTTGAGGAGTTGATTCTGCACGTTGACCAGGCACATGTATCCAGCATTAGAGTATAATTCAAATATTTAAACAATTAACATGATGACATTGCCATCCACATTGTAATGTTTGAAATATGAGAACATTGTCTTCCACATTTCAAACATTACTACATAAACATTAACATTTGAATTATATTTTTATTTTTAAAAACATTAAAATAAAATAGATATTTAATGTAAAATATTAACAATAATTCTATTTTTTTTAGTTTGTTAAATGAAACATTTAAGAATAAAAAAAAACTAAAGTGATGTAAAATTGAAAACTATTTGAGAACTATTTGAAATGCAAAACTAAATATAAAATAAAACTTATTTAAAATGAAAATCTAAATCTAAAATGCAAATCTAAATCTAAAATGTAAAATAAATTAATATGCAAATCTAAATCAAGCATGCAAATCTAACTCAAACGTGCAAATATAAATGAAATGTGCAAATGTAAATCAAACGTGCAAATCAAAATTAAACATGCAAATGTAAATCAAAATATTTTAAATGCAAATCTAAAAAACATACTAATCGATTGAAACTAAATCTATGAAAAACTAAAATACTAAACAACAATCTCACTTGCAAAAAATATGCTCCAAAATTCAATTACTCTTGGCTCCTCCAAAACTCTCCACCTCTTCGCACTTTGCAAAACAACAAATAAAATTAGGAGAAGCTCTTTTATATTCCCCAAAAGATGTCTTTTTTAATTCCTTTGCCTCTCCAAATTCCAAATTTTAATTTAATTTATTTTTTTAATTTATTCTTCATCAATGTGGCACCTCTATTTTTTGGGGTCCTATTATTTCGGGCCCCATTATTTCAGCCTTCCTATTATTTCGACTAGCTATTAGTTTATGCTAATGATGTAAACAATATAAAGTATTAAATATTAATACAAAAAAAAAAAAAAAATTTAAAAATGTAACATTTAAGAAACAAAATAAAGTAATCTAATGCATGTTTAATCTAATTTAAAAAAAACTATTAAGATTTATTGAATACAAATTTCATTAACATGGTGGCATTGCCATCCACATTGTAATGTTTGAAATACGGCGTCATTGCCTTCCACGTTTCAAACATTACTACATAAACATTAATATTTGAAATATTTTTTTAATTTTAAAAATATTAAAATAAAATAGATAGTTAATGTAAAATGTTAACAATAATTCTAGTTTATTTAGTTTGTTAAATTAAACATTTAAAAAATTAAACAAATTAAAGTAATGTAAAATTGAAAACTATTTGAAATGCAAAACTTTATATAAAATAAAACTTATTTAAAATACAAATCTAAATCTAAATGTAAACTATTTAAAATGCAAATCTAAATCTTAAATGCAAACTATTTAAAATAAAAAATCTAAATCAAACATGCAAATATAAATCAGACATGCAAATATAAATGAAATGTGCAAATGTAAATCAAACATGCAAATCAAAATCAAACATGCACAAGTAAATGAAATATTTTAAATACAAATCTAAATAAAACATATTAATTAATTGAAACTAAATCTATGGAAAACTAAAATATAAAACAACAATCTCACTTGCAAAGGAATTAGAAAGGCACCTTTTGGGGAATATGAAGAGACGCTATCAGATTATAAAAGAGTGTCTCCTCATTTCATTTGTTGTTTTGTAGAGTACGAAGAAGTGAAGAGTTTTGGAGGAGCCAAGAGTAGATTGAATTAATAATAATTTTAATTTTTGGGCCCCGTTATTTTGGCCTTTCCATTTGTCTTCGTATTATTTTGGCCTTATATATTGTAAAATATTAATAATAATTCTAATTTTTTTAGTTTGTTAAATGAAACATTTAAGAAACTAAACAAATTAAAGTAATGTAAAATTGAAAACTATTTGAAATGCAAAATTTATATAAAATATAACTTATTCAAAATGCAAATCTAAATCTTAAATATAAGGTGTCTTTTCTAATTCCTTTGCATATCCAAATTCTAAATTTAAATTTATTTATTTTTTTAATTTTTTAATTTATTCTTCATCCATGTGGCACCCCTATTTTTTAGGTCCTATTATTTTGGGCTCCATTATTTTGGCCTTGCCATTTGTCTTCCTATTATTTTGGCCCTGTCATTTGTCTTCCTATTATTTTGCCCATCTATTAACAGTTTTATAAATTGTTTATTTAATCTAATAGTTTTTATTGACAAAGAATCTTATTTGGCATATTTTCGTGTTGGTATTATTATTTGTGCTCCCATTGTATAGGTACTCGTCTCGGCATAGTTAAATTAAAAATAAAATTATGGGAGAGGTATTACATCCACCTCCTCTAGAATTAGACTTACTCATAGCAGCCTACAAACAAATAAGTATATGCAGATCCCTCAATCACGAAATATCCTACTAAGAAAAAAGACAAAATAATATTTAGAAATAAACCAAAAAATAAAGACATGATATACAGTCATCAAGAGCAATATAATTCTGGTTTAAGCATAAATTGAAAATTAAATTGATCAATCATTCATTATTTAATAATTTAAATAGATCTAGATCTTTATTCATTAATCATTAAATTAAAAATATCTAGTAATCAATTGTATAAAGGACACATTTGTATCTACATCAAATACTTAATTAATTACTAAGAATAACTACAATTATTAAATCTCAGACCTAATATAAATACAACTGATACCATAAGGTATACACAATAACCGTACATCCACTGCACAAATTGAATGGTATGTAATAACAATCAAGAACAAAGTTATACATACAATAAATGAAATATAATAACACATCTTCAAAATGAAAGAAGAAAGTACAACTGTTACAAGGATCATCCAACACTAGCACACAGATGTCAAAATATCAAATGGTAAAAGAATCACTACCATTCGACCTTGTGGAACCAAAGGTCTACTCCCACCATGTTGAGAAGATAACAACAAACCCCACTTAGATAATAATACCAAAACTAATCATGTAAGGTAGAACTAAGAAAGAGATCTTAAAAGTTCTCTATCTCAAAAGGTACAAGTCAAAATGCAAAGGTAAACATAATAATCATAGAGACAACCAACACATGTAGGAGACTTAGATGAAATTAGGGAAGTGTCATCACATACGTTAACCTCTTAGGACGATCTCACTAGATTTCATCTCCCAAGTGTGAACATGTGCAGAATTAGAAATTCTCTCATACAGACAATGATAACCAATCATGTCAAACCTCAACATCACTACTAAATGAGAAAACATCCTCTCTCACTCTCGTCCTTAGCCTATACTATCACTCTAGGTATGGGTGAGGAACACATTATCTTATTAATTTATTTTAAAACCATGTTTAATGTATTATGTTATCACTTATTAAGTAACTTGCAAAAGATACTCAGGTAGCCACTTCTTAGCTCCAACACCTTCAAAGAAAGCACTTCCCCTCTAACACCTAGATAACCTACCCTAAGTTCATAAGTCTTAAATAAAACTCATAAATCTCATAGAAGTACAATAATCAAATATTTGTTCCATAAATGCCAACAAGAACACACACTAGTCCTCAAACCAAACATCATAAAATTCATACTGGTCCTCAAACCATAACATCATAAAAATACACTCTCTCAAAGAGTTCACAAACTAATGACATTAAAATAAACAAAGGTTGGATAAAAAGATCGAAACTATTATTTTATTACAAACATTGTAAATATTTGTGCTACAGGAAAAAGGTAGAACCACAAGCCTCTGCAAACAATTCTTAAAAATCAACTTAATGCTACCTATACCGATAATCAAACACAACCAAAAAATCTAATAATAAACACATCAATATTGAATTCTAGTCAAATAATATTTAACTAGCATTTACACCAACAAGGTGCAATAGTTACGCCGATAGCAAGAAATTCTATAAATAATATACTAATAAAATAATATTGAAATATTATAAACAAGCTTTGTGTTAAAAAATAATGATAGTTTGGTGTAACGAGGAGAATATATTGGAGTTCCTTGATTCAGGGAGCTCTGCATAGTGGAAATAGGTAATTGTGGAAATCTCTAGTGCATCTTTGCAGGCCTAGAGGATGCATCGGTGTCGAGGGAGTCGCCATGAGTTGGGTGGGGGAGGGTGTAGTGGTTATGAATTTTTTACTCTTGTTGCAGTTCCTGTATAAAACATTGTTTAACATTGTCATGTTAGTGTGGTCATGTAGTGGAATAACAACTGAAGTTGGCAAGAAAAATATGTCTATAGAGAAAGAGGGAGATTCATGAACTTGAATGTATGTGATAGGTGGAGTCCATGTTGTTCTAGGAGAAGCATCTACTACTATTCAAGAATTTCTTGGGTTCCATGTTGATGTAACACAATTTGTTGTGCTACTCTATTTTCATTATCCTTCTCTCCTCTAGACCAACATCCATGACCCTTTTTGTCTTTTTAGTATGTACCCTTCACAATTGTCTCATGTTTGTCAACACATTTTCAATGTTGTATTCTAATGACAAAAGAACTACTAAACCCAATTAGAGTAAGATGTAGATAACTTCAACTAAATCGTTTCTTAGTCTACTATCACTTTATAGGCATTTTGTTAGAATTACACACAACAATGATATGTTAGGTTTGAACAACATTTTTTAAGTTTTAATTTTTGTCAAGTAGTTTATTTAAAACCATACCATGTTTTTAGATAAACCATTTTAACAATTCAAAATATAATCTAATTGTGTGGATGTTATATACAGTGCAAGTTCAAAAGAATCTATGTTTATTAGGTATTCTAAATTAGACACAATTCTTTACATATGAAATCCATCAAGAATTTGGGAGATGAAAGTTAGTTTAGTGAATAATTTGGAAGTTTAAGACAAGACCAAAGTTTAAGGTCTGATGCATGTCAAATTTAGAAATTTTTCTACACTTGTGATCTATGCACATGTCCCTTTTACAAGTTCTTGATCTTCAAAGAGGTGGATATGAATCATGCTTCAAATTCAAAACAAAAATGTTCAACACAGATATTTTTGATTTGGGTACCGAAAAATTTTCATTTGTAAATCTGATAAAACTAGAGGTTATGATAGACAACACTAAAATATGTAGTATGGTATGCCATGTTCACTAGTGCTTTAATGTCTTAAACCCAAGGACCCATTTCATGATTTTCAAAAACCCTAATTTAAATTTTCTTGGGCCTCCAAAAAAACTCATTATAAATTACAAAATGCTTCCCAAGTTTCAAAAAGAAAGAAAAGGAGAAAGAAAGATTGATAGCAGAGAATAACTTGAAAATAAGTCAATCAGTTAACAGTTGGTGGTGGTGGCACAATCTCAAAGGAATGGGCCAAACTAAAGGTTGTAGAGGAGAAAATATGTGGATGAGATAAAAAGCCATTTTCTTTGATTTTGATGTGGAAAAGACTAACAAAAACTAGGGGCCGATAATCTTACCATGGGCTTTGAGCTAATTGTTTACTGGATTTGAGTTAGTTCTATGAAACTTTTGAGCATTTTCCCATTTTCGGTCGAAGTGAGTAGGGTTAACTAGTTCCTCAATTTTGAGGGGAGCAACTAAATAAGAATTTATCTCAAATATTCAAAATAAGAATAATTAAAATGTAAACATGCTACATAGTATATTTTCTTCTCAAATATTTAATTTTTTTTTTGACAGATTGTGCAACTATTAATTTTATAATGTGTATCAGATCTGTTAGGGATTTTTCTTATGGGTCAAACTTGGCAAGGACATTGGCTTGATTCTCAGTAAATGGGTCTCCAAGTTTGCAAGAAAAGCCTAATTGATGAGGATTGGATAAGATCCCTCTTCTACTTTGAGCTCCATAGGACTCAGGCGGGTATTGCCTACAAATAGGTTACTATCTTTCAAGTAAACTATGAAATGGTGGATTAGGTCTTCATTGTCATGCTATTGAGTTTATTAGAGGTACTTTGGTGGAAGATAATCCTAAAGATAGCTGAGAACAACCTGTTCCAGAATGTGACTAATGAAACTCCTAGTACGATAACATGAACAATGGCATAAGGGTGATGAGTCCTTTTTATGAGTAAAACTCAAGGAAGGCTAACCTTTGATTCACTCTTCAAGGAATTAGCATCTATGGACTATAAAACATCAGGGACAGTCCTATTTTTTAGGTACATGAACATGAAATGAAATGGTATTGGTAATGATGAATTTTGTGTTTGATGACTGAAAGGTGTTTGAATGACAAAGATCATATCAGTGCCTAATCCTTTGGGCGAAGAGTAACATAAATCAATAGAGGAATTTTTAGGAAATACAGTGATATGCCTTACAAACCACATACAATTTGGATAGAATGCCTTACAAACTATCTTCTCAATCTGGGTTTGCTTCCATCAAGATCTTCCATAGATGTATTCATTCTCTGAAATTGCACATAAGGATTTAATTCTTTCCTTGAAAGAAACTCATGCAACAATTAGATAGCTGCCTTACAACTAGTATGTTCCAAATGCCTTACAAATAGAGACATACAAGAATAAACACATAGCAAAGAGACAATAATAGAACCAAGGTAGAAATTGTATTGTATTTCATGGAAGTGTATCAATACATACAAGTAAACTCTTTACTCAAAAATCATAGGATCAATAATCTGCTCCGCAGAGTTTGTATTATCAGCATTCAACCATCAGGAATATGGAACCAGAGAATAGAATCCCTTGGATTGCCAAAGACTGGAACCAGGAACCAAAAAGATTGGAAAACCAGAAAGCTAGGAGACCCAAAAAGTTTCGGAACCACTACAAAATCAGAACTCTTACTACTTATACTACTAGCTATCTTGGAATCCTCAAAGAACTTAGGATGCAACAAGCTTCGGATAGCTAGGGTTAGGGTTTCACCCACTAAACCAACCAATATCAATCAACAATTAATTCTAGGGGAGAAAACCAAGCAACCTGGACAAATGGACCCAAAATTGATCTTCATCAATGAAAATCCTCTGATTTGTACCGAAGATCACGCAAACATCGTGCCTTTTCAGTCTATTTGTACACCTGCAACATGCCTCGAGCTTTACCTATGTCCATTTTATGATGGTATAGGCGTCTACAATCAATCATCAAACCCTCTGGACCACCCTGCAGCAGTCGGCACAACAACTTCATCAAATCCTACCGCAAAAACCATAAATTTTGGTCCTTTCTGTCGCTGAGAAACCCTCTGCAAATTTGAATTTGAATTTCAACGGCTAGTATCAAAGCGCCAGTAGAAAATCAACGGTCAATATTCAAACTTGAATCAACTTTATATCATGACTGTTTGATCTTCATGTTTCACGAGCTTTTCATGACTTAACCATTATAGGAATCCTGGTTTACATCTAGTGACCACGCGACTAAAGGGAAATCGGCCATTCACAGAATATTTTATACTACCGCTAGACATTTTAGCGATTACGTGAATGCTTGTTCACTGAACCGCCAGCCTTTTAGAGTACCGCCATCTTTTCTTCGCGAATGAGCGAAAAGCATTGAAATTTATCGGGCTGCTAACCTTTTATCGGGACCGCCAAAAGACTGAGGATATTATACTGGGCCCACATCAAGAAGATTGATGGTTGTCTCATCTTCACATAGACCTTCAAGATTCCTTTAGATCATAAGACAACCATTGGATGAAGGATCTTACCCTGCTCTGACAACCCTTTGACACCGAGATAGATCAATGGCTATCTTAAGTTCGCAAGTGTCAGAAAAAACCCATCAGATTACACGCCGACCGTTGATGCTCTATCACTGTCAGAACCTGCTGAAACTTGAAAAACCTAGCCCCACTGACAACATGTCTAGTCACTCACCCGTGGACCCATCACAGCTTACCATATCAGCACGCCTGGCATGTGGACTCACCACACTTTATCCCCTCTAAGAAAGATTGAATCGACAGTCAGTGCATGATCTTAAACCTCTGACACATCTCATAAGATCATGCACCCATCATTGGTTTTCTGATAATGTCAAGACCCTCTGACCAGCCGAGAACTAGGTCCCACTGACAACTGCCACTGTATTAATACATGGACCAATGAGGATTTGCCACTTGTGCATACGTGTCACTTTGGACCCACCTGTATGAAAGGTTACGTCATGGAAATGAATCAACAGCCGTCGCAAAGGTGCAAGCCTATGACAAAACCCTTGCACTTTCGCGACAACCGTTGGATCAAGATGGTGTCAGAAAACCTAGGCTCGAAGACCACGTGAACACGCGACCAAAGAAAAGGAAACTACCACGCCAAGTCGCTAACTGTTAAGAGATAAGCCGCTAGGAACAGGAGAATACGCAAACAATGTATTCGCCCAATCACTGAGAGAAAAGATATAACCGTCGGGAACCAAGCAAACCAGTGACAAACATGCATTCACTAAGTCATTGAATAAAAAGACTAACTGCCTGAGGATTAAATGAATAAGCGACCAATGGGGAAAAGAAATGTGCACATGCATTTAACAAGACTTAAGTGGCCCGAAAAGGTAATGAAGAATTAGAACAAGACCAGGGCCTTACAAAGGGTTTTGTCACTATAACGGCTAGATTTATGAATTTTTTGCAAGGGTTTCAAAGCCAGGGACATAAAAATAATTGCAAGGACCAGAAAAAACATGCTAGGGCCATGAAATTTTGCAGGTTCCAACAAGATCAATGATAAATAATAGGAGGCTAATTTATTGATAAGTTCCTTCTTAACCTATAAAATCAAAATTATTTGACTTTCTTCAAAATTTCATCAGCTCCACTAATGGTAAATGTAGTCTCATCTTTGAGGTTGAGAATCTTGAGAACAACATCATGTGATAAAAGTGTATGGCACCTATAATAGGTCCATAAAATTAGAAAGAAAATCTTTGTCTTTTTGTTTCAAAATATTGGTGGCATCCAAAATATTATTTCACCAATTTATTTGAAGGCAACCTATTTTTGAATGTATTCCTTCTTCTTCAGAGGGGGTGTTGTGGTCCCACAACCATGCTCCCCTTTCTGGCCTCTTGGCCTCAGGGGCCCCCCTTCTACTTTCTGCTTGTTTTTCTTATTGTCCTTGGTTTTTCTTGTCCTTGGTTGTTTGTTGTCAATTTTTGGCCTTCTCGACCTTGTCGCCCTTCCGCACATTCAAACGTCTAAAAGTGCGAAAAGGCCAGAGGAGCGAAAGGTTAGGGCACAATTCAATTTTTTGGCCTCCTCAGCACCGACACCCTTTTCAGACTTATCAGAGGTCAAAGCTTTCGGAGGTTTGACCCCACGCGGGAGTCGGCCTTTCAGAGTTTCAGCCTTTTTAGCGGTCTAACACCCCCGAAAGGTTGAAAGGCCGATCACTCGGTGTGATGACATCATCCACCAAGGTGGCCTATTTAAGGAGAAAAGGATTTTAAAACCCTCATTTTCACACTCACTCCTTCACCTCCAGCCAATTTTGCTCACCGCTTGGTGCCTTTTCACCATCTTGGTCTCTTGTCGTCACTAGTTGTCCTCAAGTTTTTCATCTACTAGGTTGGTGGTCTCCCCCCCCCCCCTCTTTTGTTTTTTTTGGGGGGCTCTTAGATTAGGGTCCTTGCCTTTTGGCCTTATCAGACTATCTTAGTTTTAGGGTTCATGTCTTTTTGGCCTTTTCGGCCTTTCATTAAGGTCTAGGTTTTTTGGGGTCGGCCTTTTTGGTCTTAGGGATTGCCAAGGTAGTCTCCTTCCATACCCTTGATGAGTTTGTGGTCAAACTCATCATCGGACTTGAAAATGAGTCTGAATGAGAAGCCCTAGTTTCAGACCTTCGGGGTCTTAAACTTTCAAAACAACTTGCAATAGGACGAATTTTCCCAAGTGCTAAGGGCACCTTTTGGCATTTCAGTGTTGTCGCACACCGAAACATATATACCTCCAAAACACCAAAAATAGACCGTGCTCCCCCAAAGTGCTCAGTGCGTCTTCAGCCTTTTCGGTGGTTTTGACCTTTCACATGCTGAGGTTTTCTCCATCCCTGAATCACCGAAGTGCTTTGCGCACAACCAAGGCACCTTCTTGGCCTTTTCGGCCTTGTCGGCCTTGTCGGCCTGTGAGAGGTTTCTCACCTCCGTCTCACTGAAATAGCCCAAGAAGGGTTTTTCAAGTTGATCCAACAGAACCCCTTTACGGCCTTTTCAGCCTTGTCGGCATTTTGGCAGCCCGACACCCCTGAAACTCTAAAAGGTCAAAAATACCTCTTGTGCCCCTTTTTGAGCTTAGTTTTGGTAATATACTTTGCTTTCTGAGTTTTTCCTCCTACCACGTTACTAATTTATGTCTTATCCTCTCTGTAGATATGGCTGAAAAGGTAATAGCATCACCAGTGATGAAATATCAACTCAAAGGCTACCATCCACGTTCCAAAGTGACCAACTTTCACATAGGCATAACAGACATGAACATTGGGAACGTAAGCTGGAATGACTACCTGAATAAATGTGCTCAGCTGGTAGGACACTCAGAGGACTACACTTCATTGGTACACTGCTCTCTGGTGAATGTGGTAGCTCACCCAGTTTCCATTCAATCGGCAAACCTGATCAATACATTGGCCAGCAACTATGTGCCCCATGAGCGCATGGTGAAGAACAGTGCTGGCGAGGTAGTCTTGGACCTGAGCCCCGACAACATCAAAGATGTTTTTCATTTTCCCAAAGGGGTTGATAAGCTCTTTAATTTCAGTATCAACAAGGGACTGGAGTTCTACAATAAAGATATACAAACAGCCCACAACATAGTCAATAATGAGTATCTCATGCAGCTTTTGCCCAAAAACAAACAGGACAGGATTGATATGAGAAGGGGGTATATGAAAAAAGATATCCAAGTGGCCATAACAATGATCAGTAGGGTGTATGGGCTGCCAAAGTCTTCTCTATTGGAGCCATGGATGATCTTTTTGATCCAAAAGATGAGAGAAAGGCAGGCAAGGTTCAATTGGGCCTCTATTCTAACTGACAATCTAGATGAGCAACTGGTTCAGGTTAAGATAGACCCCCATTTCTACATGATGTCCTATGTCATGTACTTGCTATCCAGCAAGGTAAGTCACCCAGGATTAATCAAAGTTGGGGCAATAGGAGAGCAGAACACCTGGTCGTTCACTCTATACCCTCAACTAGTACGAAAATATTTCTACAAGCATAATAGCCCAGACTTTTGAATAGTCAATGATGCTTTCATATTCATCATCATACGCTCCATTGAGGGAGACTATACCAAAAGACTATCCATAGAAGCACCAGCTAAAGTAAAGGCCCTTGGGGCATTCTACATATAGTATCAGACCTTCACTTACATTCAGGTGGTAGGAAGCACCTTAGCACCAGAGAAGTTACCCAAATACCCTTCTGACAAGGTAGTCCTCCTAGAGATAGCGAGGCAACTATCTGACATGCATGAACATATCAATCACAAAAAGAAGCACTGTTCGGATTTCCCTATTTCCATTGGCCCCCACTGTGTACCGGATATGAAGGTATGCAAGTCTTTGACTTGGGAATGGGATGAATTCCCACTGTTAACTTACAATCTGGTGAGGCCTCATTTTTATCCTATCGATACATACAGCCACATAATGGGGAGGCATTATGTCCATGAACCACACATCGAAGACCATTGGGCAAATTGTGTGGATGATTATGAAGTAAGAGTCTATGATTATTGTTGGATGAGTCTAGAGCTGGCACAGGGTGCACTTTTGTTAAGGATTTCGTAGAAGGTGGTGGATGCTAACTCTGACAAAATTTTGGATTCCATATATAACACGAATAACCTGTACACAAGGGCCATCTTGAATGCAAAGATAGACCGGGATGAAAATGATAGTATGGATTTCAGAGCCCGACATGTGGTTAAGTTGACTAAATCATGGATTGCTTGTCCTTTCCAAATGTAGCCAGTTTTGATGAAACAACTCTCAGACAAGCCCTCTTGAGAAAAGAAGAAGGGAGAAAAGATATTAAAACCACAGATCAAAGACGCTGCTCCTCTGAAGCTAGAAATTGTATATCGGCATGAGCACCCCACTACATATAGTTCGACCATGCACTCCAAGAAGGCAAAGACAAGGATGACTGGAAGTATTGCACCACCAGAATCACCTTCATCCAGTGACCATGATTCACCAAGCTTGGCAAAGAAAAGAAAATTCAAAATCATAGGACCCAAGCCAGCTAGGGTCACCAAGGGAAATGTTTACAAAATGAAGAAAGGCTCAACGCTCACACAAATGGATACCTTGGTGGAAGACGATGAAGATGAGTTGGATGAAATACCCCTCAGCCAAAGAACCCAATCTGTAGGATTTATGAAAAGAAGAAGAGTAATGGACAGTGATCCTAAGAACATCGGATGAGCTACTCAAGGAGAGTTGGTAAATCTAGATGCCCTTGGTGATGATGAATTTGACATCACCAATTTTGTAGGATTGCATGGCTTTAAGGAGTCCAAGCAACAATTTCCTATGCAGTTTAGAAGTCTTTTTAGTGGATAGGAAAGGACCTACAATAAAGGCCTCAAGGACAAGATGATGTTGAGATGACCACGGCCCAAAAGGAAAGTGCAGAGCCAGATAAAGACTCTTTTGTTGGTGTCACTCTTGAAGAAGATTTAGTTGCAAAGGTCCCATTGGTTTCATCCATTCCACCTCTACCTCCACCTTGGCATCCAAATCCACCTTCAGTTCCACTTCAAATGCCTCCTACCACTCCACTTTCTACTCTAGTGCAAACCACTCCATTGCCTCAGCAACCCTTTTCATCCCATGTTCCCCTTCCAACTCCACATCCACCAACTCATTCAACCACTCCCCATGTGTCTCCTACACCTCCCTCATTTAGCAATCCTCCATAAGTCCCCATGCCTTCACCATAGGTTCATGATGAATCACTACCACAGAGCTCATAGGCGCCACAGAAAGAAGCAAAGGTCACTGGTGAAGGGAAAAAGGAAGAAGCTCACATAGGATTTGAGGAGCCATATGACAAATGAGAAGCAGAGGTAGAAGAAGATCCACATACCGAGGAAGAAAAACAACAAATAGATATAGAGGAACAAATGGTTGATGAGTAGCAAACAACTGATGAGGGGGAAGACATGAAGGGAGAGGGTGAACAAAATACTAGAAATGAACATGAAACAGAAGAAGTAGTGAGTCAAGAGGAAATAAGGGAAGAGCACCTAGCAACTCCTTCCACATTGGCTGCTCCCTATGAGCCATTGACTGCATTCTCAAAACCCACATGGTTTACCAAAGAAATATAGCCAAGGGTTAGGACGTATACAAATGATGAGGCTGATGTAACCGTGCTAGGGCATGCCTTTCACCAAATGGTACCAGTTCCCTGAGCAAGAACAATGTCTTATGTGACTCAAGACCAAATGGGTAGGTGGAAAGCACAGGTGGTTGTTCCCACAATGGATGTCAGTGCAAGAAAAATCACTCCAGATGACTATGTGTTGGAGGAGGTAGACTTGGGAGAGCCAACCAGAGAAGGTAGAAAAACCTTGGCTACTTTAGGCTTCATGGATAAGGAGGAAGAAAGGATAAAGGCTCTAGTAGAGTAGAATGAAGCTATGAAGAGATTCATTTTAAAGACAGTGCGTCCAATTGACCCAGGTAACCCTGAGGCCTCATTACAGGTAATTTTGGAGAAGAGGGGAGAAATAAATACAGATGTTCCACATTCTTTTGTACAGGCTTGTGCCGATTGGAAGCTAGATTTTAAGAAATTTACTAGTCTATCTCTCAGAAGGATCCTAAGGCCCTTTCGAAACATTTTGGCAGGGATAACTTCTTTGAGGGAAATCATGAGTGAGGAAAACGGTGTAGAGGAAACCATTCTTAACTAGCAAAAGGCGTTGGATGAGCTTACAGTAATAAGGAAGCAATGCTTCCAAGTCTTAGTGAAGATATATGAAGGCTCGGAATTGGATAGTTTTGAAGAGTGGATTCAAGAGATAGCAGTGGCATTGGCCATATTTGAAAAGGTTCTCAAGAGGTTAAATAAGAGAAGGGATGATAGCACACTTTTTGCAAAGGATTTGCAGTTCTTTGAAGGCCTAGACCTGGATCTGTTCAATGAAGATGATGAGAAGACTATGTATTCAGTAAATGACATCATCAATTAGTACTTAGGGATATTCCAAGGGGCAAAGACTAAAAAAGACCTCCAGCAAATGTTTTACCAAAAGGAGAAAATTCAGAAAATACTATCTCGTGAAGAAGAAATAAAAGCTTTTGCAAAAGAGTTGAGTGACTCCAAAGATAGGCAGATAGAAGTGCTTAGTGGGGTTAAGATGTTGAACTTTGATGAGGTGTTGGAGATAGTAGATAGATTCAAGAAAGCACATCTAGAAATGCCTCCCAGCCAATGAGCATCCAGTCCAAAATCTACCAAATTTTGTGTACAAAAATCCAATTGACACTTAGTCATTTTTACAGAGCCTGGTTTTCAGAATTTTGGCCATAGGGATATTTCAGCCTCCGACAACTCTGACAAGTCTAAAATTTTGGACTTAGTCAATTTTGGGTCTTGAGTTTTTTTAACCAACTGTCAGGATTTGGGCATTTTTTAGCACATCCGAAAGTTAACTCTAGTTATCTCAGAGATCATTTTCTAGTCATCTGGGCTTCCTTTTTGGGATCATTTGTGCATGATTTTGGGATCTCTTCTAGTTGGCACCACGTGGAGAATCTGAAGCCAAGGATCAAGGGCAGAAACATGGAGATTATCAAGTGCATGCACAAGTTCCAGCTCCATTTTTGAGTGATCTAATGCATAATTTATTCAGAGTTCTGTAAGGCACGAGGTTTGATTCCATGCTAAAATAGTTTAACTAAGCTTTAGAAGTAGTTTCTTTAAATGCAAGCTTTAGTTTAGGTTTACTTTCAAGTTTTAGTTCCAGCTAAACCCTAGCTGTGAAAATAAGAGCTTGGCTCTATAAATTGTAATAAAATGATGTAACAAGGGTCGATTTGATCATTAATATAACATATATAGTTGGTGCTTCATTCATGGTGTGATTTGTCTACTATCTATGCGAAATTGATGAATGTGTGAATTGCTCATTCTTTTATTTCAAAGAGCCAATTGGTTGTTTAATGATTTCAAGTCTGCGATCTTTTAGTTTGGTGTTTGCTGGTATTGCATTACTGTGTTGTGACCAATTTCTGAGAAGATCATTCTTTGGTGCTTGAAGATTAACTTGTCTCATGTGTGCACACATCTGGGGTGGCTTCATGATCTGATGAGTTTTGGCTTATCATATGTCTACATTTGTTCGATTTCGTTGATGATTGCATCCATTTAGCTGAAGATTGTGATATGATCCGATCTCTATTTTGTGGGTTTCCTTATCTTCTTGGTTATTTAATTCGCATGGTGACGTGATGCTAGCATATGTCCATTAGGTTTATTTTTCATCAAATTCATTCAAATCTCTTGTTACCCTACATCTTCTAACCCTCTTGCAAGTCATTTTTAGTAGATTAATTAAATTAGCATTGCTTTCATTCCTAAATCTGAAAATTGCATCAAAAAAGAGAGATATTTTGGTTTCTTAAAGTTTGTTTTGCAGTATCTCTCAAGAGAAGAACCAGCAAAGGCCTCCTTGTTAAACAAATTCACATTTGTCTTCCGTTGAGCTATCCAAGCAATTGAGACCCAGCCAAAAAGAACCTTGAGATTGATTTCATCAGTCTTCCAAGAGGGGACTTTGCTCTTGTAAATTCCTAGCTATTGTCTTCGTGTAAAAATGACGCTCAACAAAAGTGGCGCTAGAAGGAGGGCCCTCAAAAGGGACACCCCAGAATATTGGATCGTTCTCTCCCAAGAGATTTCAATGAGTCCTTAGATCTTCACCCAACAAAGGGGAGTTCCTTGAACTTACAGAGTTTTGCAGACCTCGCGGCAGCAAAATGAAGCACGGAGAGGGTACTTCGGATCATCTGGATCTTCCTCCATTTCCAACCATTGCTGCCCCACCTGCTACTCCTCCACCACCAACTCCAATGGCATTTTTTGCAAATGCTCAAAGTTCACCACTGAACTTGCAAGGATAGCTCCATCAGCTACCTAAAAATCTAGAAAAGTTCTATCCACATTTCATCTATGGAGAATCCAGGACAGCGAAAGAACATGTTTAGGCATTCAAGGAATTATGCAATCGGAAAGAGATTTCTCATCAAGACGTCATGTGTCGCCTCTTCCCCTACACACTGGGGGAGTTTGCATATAATTGGTATCTGAATCTGCCATGAGGATCCATTGCTATCTAGGGGGAATTTGAAACAAAGTTCCTAAATAAATTCAAGTTGTATGTGGATCCGGCAACTCTTCATCACCAGTTCATCTCGGTGAGAAAGGACCTCAACAAATCGATTGCTATGTTCAATCATCATTTTCACAAGATGTACCAGAAGTTGTAGGCTCCATACACTGTACCAGTTAGCTCTGCCATACAAGTATACTTGCATGCCTTAGACCCATTAACATCTATATTCTTGAAAAGGTTGCCTCTAGGAGACATTGACACCTTGGAGAAAGTATGTAATGAAGCCATCATGTTCACCCAACAAATGGACCCACAAGTAGGTGGAAACTAAGGAATTTCACCAATACTAGGGAACACTACCACGACTAGTCCTTTTGCAGCAAATAATCAACTTCCAATACAACCAGCCCCAAGGATCAACTCAGTGTCGGCTCCATATGCTGCTGCCCCACCACTAGCCATCACATATCCGGGGTATGACACACACAGGGCTGCATTGTGTGAACAAAAGGTCGCTATCCCAAATGAACCAGATTAGGCCCTAGTAAATGAGTTAGATGCCATGAAGAAGATGTTGTCCCAGTTGACCAGAGAGATTACCCGAATGAAGCTCAACCCAACTCTGAATCAAGGAAACTACCAACGCTCAGTTGTTGCCCCAAATACTTACTCTCAAAATCAGAACCGCAATTATGGCAACTACAACAACAACAATAATAAAAATGGTGGGGGTTATAGGAATAGTTCTCAAGATAAGCAGTTTGGGCAACAGCGAACAAATAGGACATGGAACACACGTCTGAATAATGGTAGTATTCCCACAGACAATGCCAATTTCTTCAGTTCACCAGAAGTCAACTACACCCAAGGTCCTAGCATGCATCAACCAGATTACGAATATAGGGGGGAGTCTGACAATTAATAAGCTCAGGATCATGAGAGTCCCTAGGCCCATTTCAGTGCTAAGGTTTTTGATTCATATGATCCAAGTTCGGGTGGAACTCCGGTCAATAAAGCTATAGAGGAAGAGTTTGTCTTCCCATTCAATCAAGAAGACCAACCAAAACATTTTGAGGTCCACGATTTCCAAAACAACATTAGGAATACCTACAACCTAAGGAGTAGGAGAGAACCTCTCACAAATGATATTCCCCCAGGAGCTCAACCTACGCCACCTGATCCAAGGGCCAGTAACAATCCTACACCCCCAAGGGGCCCTGGTCCCACTATCATTCCAACAACACAACAGCAACCTACTTCGTTAAAAGATCCAGTTTGGGCCAATGAAAAGTATAGCGTAGTGGAAGAATTAAAGAAAGTTAGAACCAATATGTCGATGTACGACATGCTACAAAGTTGTCCCAGTCAACGAGAAGCTCTCCTAAAATCATTGGACCATTCGAGACTGGCCCCATCTAACACTAATGCCGAAGGTGCATCCAATGTCAATGTAGCAAAAATAGTGCCAACCATGTTCAAAGATAGGGTAGAGGTACCCCCATTCCTACTCAGCATTAAAATCTTTGGAAAGAACCTGCATAATTTATTAATTGACTCGTGTGCTTCATGTAATGTGATGCCATTGTCTATATGCCGAAAGTTAGGAATCAATCATCAGCCAACTAACTGTGTGGTGATCTAGCTTGATAAAATGGAAGTCAAAGTCATCAGTGTCTTAAAGGATACACGTATTCAACTAACACCTGACCCTAGGATCCAAGATTACATCGATGTTCATGTAGTGGACATCCCAGAGACATACGACATGCTACTCAGTCGCGAGTGAACCCGATCCCTGAGGGGGTGGTTTTCTACTAACTTTACTCAACTCTGGTTGTCGCGGAAAGGGCTCAACAATCAAATCAAGATTGACGCAGAGCCTAAGCTGAAACAAATGATAATGGAGTATAATGCTTTGAATGAAGTTTTGTTTACACAAGTCAATCTGGGAGTGTACCATTTTGATAAAGCCTTCACATCAACCTCAAGAAAGAGGAGAGTTCGAATGATAGTCCAATGCAAGGGTTGGTAGATACCCAGATTACATAAGAAGTTTTCACAGAGTTCATAATAGGTATGACAAAGAACATGAGACATCTTGGCCAAGACGTTGACCCGAATATTCTAATGTTACCAGGTTACTGTCATCTCCACCAAAAAAACCACTCAAAATTCACGTGCCAGGATTGTCAAGAAGTAGTGTTCCAAGTGGTAAGCCAGATGTCTGACACACCCCAGCTTACAAAGGACATAATGGCAGGCTCGAGTAAGAGTGGACCTCCTCCTCATGAACAACCCTAGATCCCCACAATTGAGGACTTCATACAGGAGGAACGGAGTTCTTCCGATGATGGTTGCCTACCCCCATGCGATGAAGTTTGGCGTGAGGCCAAGGCAAAGCAAAAGATGAAATGGGTTCCACTTTCAAGAAGGGAATGTCCTAATGAAGGGATATCGAATGCCCCAAATGATGAAGACTTATTACCACCCCAAGTCCCTAGTGAACCCCAAGTCAAGACACCTCTGCCAGAAGTAGTTCCGAAACCCCAAGTTAAGACATTTCTCAACAAGAATCATTCGATCTAGAAAATTTGTTTCGATGGCTCCAAGTGTAAGCTAGGAGCAAGAGCTGGTATCGAATTAATCAACCCTTGTGGGGGTTCATATTATGTTGCCTATCGATTGCAATTCCACTGCACTAATAATGTTGTCAAGAATGAGGCTCTAGTTCAGGGTCTCCTCTTCGCACACGAGAAGAAAGTAAAAGTGGTAGCTGTAGAAGGTGACTCACAATTGATAGTCTGGTAGATCAAGAGCCAATATTCCTGCACTAATAAATGTTTGGTCTCATACCACAACCGCATCTGGGATTTAATCAAACATTTTGAAGCTTTTAGCATTCAGAGCATCTCAAAGAGAAAGAATATCATTGTCGACGCTTTAGCAGTGTTTGCAAGCTCTTTACAACTACTAGAGAAGTCCAAGTTGAATTTATCATTGTCGACACTTTAGTAGTGTTTGCAAGCTCTTTACAACTGCTAGAGAAGTCCAAGTTGAATTTCTCCATAGAACTAGTGGCGGTGCCAGCCGTCCCTGACAACATCAAAAACTTCCAAGTATTTCAAGATGACCAACAGATATTGGAGTTCATCATGAATGTCAAGATTTTCAACAAGCAAAGTATTGATGAAGAAGAGGATGAAGTAGAGGAATCTGATGACTTAGGAATCTTAAACTTAAAAACCAACTCCATTTCAAAAGGTATGGTGCTCTAGAGAGGATTTTTGATAAGGATGAGCATGCTCGGGAGAGAGAAAAAATGCCAGTGGTAGGAGGAGATGACTACGAATTATACAATTTGGGCACACACCTTGAACCCAGAGAAGTCCGCATTGGGAAAGTCAGCACACCCAAAGAAAAGAAGTAGATGTTCGAGTTACTCACTGAGTACAAAGACGTCATAGCATGGTGCTATGAAGATTTAAAAACTTATGATCCCAATGTTATTGTCCACAACATTCCTCTAAACCCAGATGCCAAGCCTTTTCGCCAGAGACAAAGGCCAGTGAACCCTGTGATTGAACTGGTGATCCAAAAGGAGGTGCAAAAGTTGCTCGATGCCAAGATAATTTTTCCCATCTGGCACTCAACTTGGGTCGCCAATCTTGTCCCTGTGAGGAAGAAAAGCGGAGAGGTTCGGCTCTGCATAGATTTTAGAAATTTGAACAGATCCTCTCAAAAGGATAATTATCCCTTGTCGTCTCTTGACAAAGTATTACAGGTCATCAATGGTTCTCAAATGATGTCTTTTCTCAATGGCTACTCAGGGTACAACCAAGTCATGGTAAAGGAAGAAGATCGCTTAAAGATAGCCTTCACCACAAAATGGGGGACGTTTTCCTATCGTCGCATGTCGTTTGGTCTAATCAATGTAGGAGCCACTTTCCAACAGACTATGGATGAGGCATTCAAGGGTCTAGTTAACAAATGTATTGTTATCTATATGGACTATCTTACAGTTTTTTTCCAGGGACCGTGCAGACCACATTGAGGATTTATGAAAGGTTTTGAAGAGGTGTCGATGCTATGGGATTTCTTTAAACCCTAAGAAGTGTGTCTTTGGGGTGACTCAAGGAAAGCTTCTTGGGCACATCATCTCTAAGACGGCCATCTCAATTGACCCCAAATGGGTCAAAGCTATCCTCAAATTGGTTTTGCCGAATAGTAGAAAAGAGCTAAAGTCCTTCTTTGGGAAAATCAACTTCGTCAGGAAGTTCATCAGTGGGTTTGCAGAGATAGTGCATCCATTAAATGATATGTTGAAGAAAGATGCTAAGATCGAATGAAGCACTCAGGCTAAAAAAGCCTTTGAAGAAATCAAAACGTCTCAAATTGGTTCCAACAAATAGCAAAAAAGAGCTAAAGTCCTTCTTTGGGAAAATCAACTTCGTCAGGAAGTTCATCAGTGGATTTGCAGAGATAGTGCATCCATTAAATGATATGTTGAAGAAAGATGCTAAGATCAAATGGAGCACTCAGGCTAAAAAAGCCTTTGAAGAAATCAAAACGTCTATTGCCACTACCCCAATTCTGGTCAGCCCCAATTATCTTTTACCATTCAAAGTTTATTCCTTTGCTTCAGAGCATTCATGTGCAGGAATCCTCACACAAAAAAAGGAAGGGGAAGATGAACGGTTGATCGCTTTCATGAGCTTCCCCTTAAACAACGCAGAGCTCAAATACCCAAATTTGGATAAGCAATCTTTTGCCTTGGTTAAGGCCATTAAGAAGTTCAGACATTATATCCTCTGAAGTAAAGTCATTGCCATTGTTCCCGATCCAGCTATTAAATCCTTGCTGATGCAAAATGAACTAGGGGAATGAAGAGGAAAGTGGATGGCAATATTGCAGGAATTTGACATTGAGATCCAACCGATGAAATTGGTGAGAGGTCAAGGCCTCACCAGGATGATGGCCAAAATAGAACAAGGTTTGGTGTGCCAGGTGTACTTTAGTGAAGGAGTAGTCACTGACATATGGTATCAAGACATAGTCTACTACTTGTTGCAAAATTGTTGCCCAGATGGATTAAATGGTTCCCAATGGAGAGCATTGAAAAATAATAGTTCATACATGTTAAAAAATGGGAAGCTCTACAAACACAATTATGATGGATTGTACCTAAGATGTTTAGATCGAACGGAAGCTGGACAGGTTCTCATAGAATTTCATGATAAGTATGGTACTGGGCATGGATCAGTAGAACCTACGGCTCATCAAATACTGAGATCTGGCTATTACTGGCCAACTCTGTTCAAAGATACCCATGAACACGTGCGCTCTTGCCATGTTTGTCAAACCAAGGCCATCTGAGAGAAACACCCAGCAATGCCCCTACAGCCTATTTATGAGGTACACCCTTCACCTAGTGGGGGCTAGACTTCGTGGGAACAATCAATCCGTCATCTTCTGTAGGGTACCATTACATCTTGACTGCAATTCATTATTGTACATGTTGGATGAAAGCGCTTTCTAAAAAATTGTACCACTGAGGTGATCACCAAGTTTCTAGAGGAGTTCATCATCATAAGGTTTGGCATGTCGTTCTTCCTAGTATGTGATAACACTCCTTATTTCATCGGCAAGTCTCATTCAATGGGCCTTTGAGAACCAGGTAATTCTAAAATTTTCATCCAATTACTACCTGCAAGGGAACGAAGTTGCTGAGTCAACCAAAAAGAACCTAACAACGGTAATCAAGTGTCTTTTGGATGACAATCCCAGAGATTGGTACACTTAGTTGAAATATGCTTTATGGATAGATCGTGTGAGAGTCAAGAATGCCCTAGGGGCCTCCCCATACCAGTTAGTTTACAGTCTGCAGCCTGTCTTTCCAATGAACCTAAAAATACCAATTCTGAGATTCATGGATCAATACATTGAGGGTGAGGATCGGGTATAGATTCATCTCATGAACATGTTGAACCTTGAAGAGAAATGAACTATGGCCCTATAATATGTAGCCAAACACCAAGTTGTTGTCAAGCAATGGTTTGACAAAAGAGCAACCATAAAAGCCTTCCGAATTTCCGATCTGGTCTTGATGTGGGAAAAAGTAAAAGAAAAACTAGGCAGCCACACTAAGTTTCAACATTTGTCGATAGGCCCATCCCAGATCGTAGAGATCCTAGGAGAGAATACCTTTCGAATTAGTTCTCTTGATGGAGAATTGGTCCCGTTGCCAGTCAATGGCCAATTTCTGAAGCATTATTTTGGGTCTTGACTGGCCCCTTGTATATTACTGTATATTCTTGTACTTTGTTGTCTTTTCTTTTCTTTTTTTTGGGGTCGGTCTTGTCATCTATGTCTTTTCTTTGGGTCTTTGTTTATAGGAGGTGAGTGCTCTCAGTTATAGTGATCCATTCTAGGTAGTCCAGGCAATAGATAAAAGCTTCCCATGGTCAAACCTTTGACATAGTTTCATTTTGCAGTGAGCTGGAGGCAGTGATTGGAGGTAAGGCATTTTTTTCTCAGACTTCTTGAAGGAATTTATCAAAATTAACCATCCTCAATACTAATGCACATTTAAAAGGGATCCCGATCCACGAGTTTCTTAAGGAAGGATTCCGATCAGCATCAAGAGATGCCCATGGTCACGAAGGAAGCCTAAAAGTCAGAACCCTTTCCTAGCTAAAAAAAAAATAGACTAAAAGAAAAGAGCAAGAAAATTAAAAAGGAGGAATGCATAAAGATGAGATAAACAAAGGAAAGCTCAAGGTTGGGGTAGCATAGTCTAAACGCCGCCCCAATTTCAAAAAAAAAAAAGAATACAATAGAATGGAGCAACGAACAATATCTGATGAAGCTACAAAGAGTATCGAAGTAGCCAACATTGAACAAAATTTGATGATAACAAGATGCTTTCAAAGAATCAGTTTAAAGCTGAAGCAAATCAAGTCTAAAAGCCCTCCTATGGAGTCTAAGCACTTCTATCAAAGCTCGTCTGCAGTTGGGAAAGGGTGATTTTTGCAACCTCTATCGGGGCTATAAATGCCTACCTGGCAATAGAGTAAGGTTAAATTGACTTATGGCTGACTTTGGATTAGTGGGCAGTGATCTGGCAGCGACAGAATGATCATCAACGAGAGCTTATGGTAAAGGGTCTTGAGGGAAATTTGGACACGTGCTCACACACTGGATGCAGACGTTATGATTTTTTCCATCTTAATGATGATAAGAGATATGTTTGATCTGAAGATCTTTTGTAACTGTCTCGCTATGGGGAGGGATTGTCTCCTAACGAATTGGCTCTGGGAAGCCTGGGATGTTTCCTTTTCTTTGTCGGGGCTATTTGTTGTGGTCCCACAACCACACTCCCCTTTTTGGCCTCTTGGCCTCAGGGGCCCCCCCTTCTGCTTTCTACTTGTTTATCTTCTTGTCCTTGGTTTTTTTTTGTCCTTGGTTGTTTGTTGTCAGTTTTCGGCCTTTTCGGCCTTCTCGCCCTTTCACACTTTTGAAAATTTGAAAGTGCGAAAAGGTCAGAGGAGCGAAAGGTTAGGATGCAAGTCAGTTTTTTGGCCTCCTTGACACTGCCACCCTTTTTGGACTTTTCGGAGGTTCGACCCCATGTGGGAGTCAGCCTTTCAAAGTTTTGGCCTTTTTGGAGGTTTGACACCCCCAAAAGGCTAAAAGGGCGATCACCAGGGGTGATGATGTTAGTCGTCGGGGTGGCCTATGTAAGGAGCAAAGGGTTTTAAAACCCTCATTTTCACACTCACTCCTTCGCCTCCAACCAGTTTTGCTCACTGTTCGTCACCTTTTCATCATCTTGGTCTCTTGTCATCATTGGTCATCCTTGAGTTTTTCATCTTCTAGGTTGGTGGTCTTCCCCCCCCCTCTTTTGTTTTTTTTTTGGGGGTCTTAGATTAGGGTCCTTGCCTTTCAGCCTTTTTGGCATGTCTTAGTTTTAGGGTTCATGTCTTTTTGGCCTTTTCAGCCTTGCCTTTAGGTCTAGGTTTTTGGGGGTTGGCCTTTTTGGCCTTGGGGATCGCCAAGGTAGTCACCTTGCATCCCCTTGATGATTTTGTGGTCAAACTCATTATTAGACTTGTTTTCAAGTTTGACTGAGAAGCCCTAGTTTTGAAACTATGGGGTCTGAAACTTTTAAAATAACTTGCAGTAGGATGAATTTTCCCAAGTGCTAAGGGCACCTTTTGGCATTTTGATGTAGTCACACACCGAAACATATATACCTCCAAAATGCCAAAAATAGACCATGCTCCCCAAAAGTGCTAAGTGCGTCTTCAGCCTTTTCGGCCTATCGCACGTTGAGGTTTTCTCCATCCCTGGATCGTTGAAATGCTTCACACACTACCAAGGCACCTTCTTGGCCATTTCGACCTTGTCAGCCTTGTCGGCCTGTGAGAGGTTTCTCCCCTCCATCTCGCTGAAATAGCTGAAGAAGGGCTTTTCAAGTTGATCCAATAGAACCCCTTTACGACCTTTTTGGCCTTGTCAGTATTTCAGAGGTCCGACACCCCTGAAAGTCTGAAAGGCTGAAAATACCTCTTGTGCCCCCTTTTGAGCTTAGTTTTGGTAATATACTTTTCTTTCTGAGTTTTTTCTCCTACTGTTGGTTATTCCCTTTGATCTTCAAAACTTGTAGATTTATACTTTGATGGATAACTATAATGAAACTCTGACTCTATCACCACTCCAAAGTCTACAAGGAAGAGGGCCAATTAACAAGGATCAAGGAGATCCTCCTACACTTTGAGCCTCAATGCTCAGGTGGGTGTACCCCTGACTCACTTCTTCAAAGGAGTCTCTAAACAATATATAACTATACCCTTTACTATCTGATTGAAATGTTTATCATTTAATTGTGTGTGTGTGTGATTGCTGATGATGGACTACTTCTAGAGAATGGATCAATGCCTTATCCCAGGGTAGAGAGTCACTTAACAACCTATATCACCCTAAAACCTTAACTCAAACATATATAGACTCAGAGTAAGTGCTTTGCCTATTACTCCCCTCACTCACATATCAGGACATCAAATCCTTATCTTGCCATGAACTCACTAAACTTACCTTAAAGACTTTAATCCTAACTTTGTTAGGAACTCAAAGATAACCCCAAAATACTCTTTGTTTACCATATGCTAACCCACTTTGTGCAATCAACATATATGAGATCAAGAGCAAAACAAAAAGACATACACCAATATGAGATTGGAATCTAAAATATTCTCACTAAGACTTGTAGAATCAATACATTACCAAATGACAAAATGTACAAAGGAAAAAAACCCTAAATCTAGGCTCTCCTTGTTCAAATTTTCACTATCAACAATCTGGGACCAAAACCAAATGAATTGGAATGCCTGCAAACACAAAAAGTCTGCAACTTATACCCCCCTAGTCATCTTGGAAATTTGCAACAAGTTATGGATGACTAGGGTAGGGTTTCAACCACCCAACCTGCTAGAAACAATCATGAATTTAATTTAGGGGCGGGAAACACATCCAATCCAGGAAAGAGGAAATCCTACACTGATCCTTAATTATGAAAGTCTTCTTTGCAAGTACAAAGGATCACAAAACCAGGCTCAAAAGGACACCCTGCAACATGCCTTGAGCCACAACTGCAATGTACAAGCTCTGTAAACAAGCACTAGACATCCTGGACCACACGGCAAACCAATCGCTTCTCACCAAACAGAGTCATTTTTGCATTGAATTCCATAAAAATGGTACCCTCTATCGCTAGAAACCCTCAGAAAATCAAATTTGAATCCCAACGGTTATTTCTTTGGTGCCAGCGGCACATCGGCGGTCCTCGTTCAAATCTCTATAAACTTTAAGTCCTGACCGTAGATCTTCCTATCTTCCCAAGTTCATGACTTTAACTCATCCAGGCACCTCGGGTTACTTTCAGCGAACACACGACAAAGGAAAATCTCAGTCACAGAATGAAAGTCTAAACCCCAGTTAGATTCAGCGAACACATGACTGCACGTGTCAAAATAACCCCTTAAGTCATTTGGTGAACTAGCGACTGGAGACATTTTGCCAGTTCACGGAAATAATAGCACTGCCACTAAAACATCACGCGAACCAGTGATAGGAAGAAGATTTTGTCGGGTCACCAAATATTTTATCCACACCGCCAAACCTCAAACCCCACCTGGGTCCGCTTGATGCCACCTATCATATCACCATTCGCTGCAACTGCCAAGTCACCTGACACAGGACCCACCGCTGAGAAAAGCCTTACCTTTTGGGAAGATCAGACGGTGGGTGCATGATCGCATGGGGTGAGAATATTCCATGCGATCACACGCTGACCGTAGATTTCATCTGCATTATTACTCCGCTTAAGAAATATCAGGCCCACCACGTGTATCCACCTTCCTACCACATCAACGGCTCTTGTTAAAGTGCAGAGATTAAAAGGCTTGCATCTCTGCTCGCGGTATAGCGACAACCACCGATCTTTGTCACCCGTTAAACATCTGTCAGACCATAGCTAACGGGCCCGCCCGGACATGTGTCAACCGGTCGCATGTCAAAAAATTTTGACATGCGATCATGCGACAACCAATCATTTGAAACCCTTTGAAGACCCGGGCCCACCATCCATCGCACTTGCACAGTTAGGGAACGCCAACAAACAGGGCAGAAGTGCAGGGTCGAAAACACACAAAGCTTCCAGCACCAAAAGACAAGTGCACAAAAGCTAGAAGGCATAAGGTCAAAAACAACGAAGGTTTTTACACAGACCAAAAACATCATGGATTTTCAAAAATACTGTGGGTTTTCGACACTGTGGCAGATTTTGAAATTATTTCCTGCAGACCTTAAAACTTGAATAACTTTCTAGATTTGGTGATTCAACACGTGCAATTTGGACTATAGCAAGGTGACAACATGAAGAACACAAGGTAGAACATTTTACAAAAACATTGCAAGGAAGTGGGCCATTTTCAAAGGATTTTGGCATTGACAGAAAAATGGACTAATAGTGGCTCTGTCTGGGGATGATGGGTAACTTGTGCCCATGCAAGAATTTAGGATTTCTGGGAGAGCAGACCATCTCACTGGATAAAATTACAGACAGCAAGGAACAAGCAGGGCAAGATAGGCAACTAGACCAAAAATTGAAAGACCAGGGCAAAACAAGGCAGGGGCAAGCAACCTATATACAGAGATCTACAAAATGTACAACCCTAACTATTGTTCATGGAAAATAGAGTACTTCAAATGAAGTACTGCTTCAAGAATTGTCCATGAACTAGCAACTCTTAAATATCACCATTAAAATCCTTGATGATGTAAGAATCTTGGCCCCATTTCTCATGAATCAGATATGGCCCTAACCAGATGGGATCAAATTTACCATGCTTCCCCTTATCCTCCAATCTGGCATTCCAAACTAACACCAAATCACCAGGTTCAAACTTCCTGTCAACAGTCCTTTTATCATTAAAATTTTTAACCTGCAACTGCAATTTGGCATTCCTTGCAACTGATTCTCTTCTAGTTTCATCCAACCTAATGAGGTCCTCAATTCTCAACTGCATTTCATCATCAATGTCATCATCATTTAACTACACAAACTTGTACATCTCCAATAAGTTATTCTGAGGCATTCTAGCATGAATTCTGTATACTAAGTCAAATGATGCACAACCAATTGCCCTCTTCACAGTTACCCTATCAGCCCATAAAGCTAATGGCAGCTTTGAATTCCATGCCCTCTTATTTTTCTCAAGGATTCTCTTCAAGATCTTAATCAGACTCTTATTAGTAGATTATGCCTGACCATTTCCTTGTGGATGATAAGGTGAGGAATTAGAAATCTGAATTCCCAAACTTTTGCAAAAGTCCTTATATTCAGTAGACCTGAAGCACATAGCATTATCATTCACTATCCTCTTAGGGCACCCAAACCTTGTAATAATATTATTCATCAGAAAGTCAATTACCACCCTGCTAGTTGCATTCCTTATAGGTATAGCTTCTACCCACTTTGTAAAGTAATCAGTGGCAACTAAGATCCATGAATGTCCTCCACTTGACTTGTTTGGTATCTCCCCTATGAAATCAATTCCCCATTGTTGGAAAGGAGCCTGAACTTCTACTAGCTTTAATGGTACATTACCTAAAAACTTAAGCTTACCAGAGAACCTTTGACAAGCATCACATCTTACCAACTGTTTTGCATCCTTGAAGATTGTGGGCCACCAAAATCCTGCTCTCAAGATCTTATGAGCGGTTGTTTTACCCATATAATGTCCACCACAAACTCCCTCATGCATCTCCTTCAACAATACATTAGCTTGATTCTCATCTACACATTTCAACAGTATGCAATCCAAATTTTTTCTATACAACTTACATTTCACAATTACATACTTGATGGCCTATAACTTCAATTTCCTCTTTTGATTATCATTCATACTATCTAGACACCTCATGTTTCTCAAATAGTAAATAATATCTTGATACCAAATACAATCATCCATATCACATGTATAATCAATTTTAAAATGATTTACTTGGTTTACATCTAGATTGGATTGAGCCATCAGTTTTGCCAATCCTTGACCTCTAACCAACTTAGTGATCTAGATCTCAACATTGAATTCCTAGATCCTATTGATCCATCTACACCTTCTTCCATACACCTCTTGCTGTGAGAAAATATCCTTCACAGTCGCACTTGGCACAAAAGCAATCACAACTGCTCCCATCAAGTAACACCTAAAAGCCTTAATTGCTTTCACAAGTGCATAAACCTGTTTCTCATTTATATCATACTTTAATTCTGTAGCCTGCAAAGATTTACTAAAAAATGCAATAGACTACTCAAAACCATCCTTATTCTTTTGTAACAAAACTACAGCAATAGTATGAAAAGATGAAAAGGAAAAGATATGCATCGGGACATTATAATTAGGTGCCATAAGCACTGGTGCATCTTTGATAGCCTACTTGATATTCCTGAAGGCCTCATCAGGCTCACCCTCCCAATTGATTACAGATCCCTTCTTCAACATCTTGGAAATAGGTCTAGTAACCTCTGCAAAGTTTGTCACAAACCTCCTTAGAAAATTGACCTGACCAAAGAAAGACTGAATCCCTTTAACATTCTTTGGTCTCTGAATTTTATCAATGGCTGCTACCCTCTCAGGGTCAATTCTCACTCCTTGCCTCCCAACTAAGTGGCCAAGCAACTTACCTTCTATGACACCAAAAGCACATTTCCTTGGGTTCAAAGAAATGCCAAATTCCAAGGCCCTCACAAATATTTTTTCTAAATAAGCACAATGGTCCTCTTCCCTCTTGGAATAGGCAGTTAAATCATCCTGATACACAACAAGGAAAGCATTGATAAAATTTGAAAAGGCAACATCCATTGCCCTCTAAAAAGTAGCACCAGCATTTGTGAGACCAAAAGGCATTCTCACATAAACATATGTTCCCCAAGGTGTTGTAAAGGTTGTCTTGAATTGTTCTGATTCCTTGACAATGACCTGATTGTAGCCAGAGAAACCATCCATCATTGACATCAATTTTGATTCGGTTACTCTCTACAACATAGCCTCCATATTGGGCAAACAATAATTATCTTTCAATGAGCTGATGTTCAAATTCCTGAAGTCCACACAAAGCTTGATGTCACCATTCTTTTTTCTTATAGGAATAAGGTTTGACACCCAAGAAGAATGCCTTATAGGCTTGATAATGCTAGCATCTCTCAACTTCATTAATTCTTCTTGCATCTTGGGTGCCAAAGTAGGATTAATAGGCCTTTGTTTTTGCCAGAAAGGTTTAGCATCTTCTTTTAATGGAATAACATGCTGAAATAAATCCTCTCTATAAACATTTAGGTCATCATATGACCATGCAAAAACATGCTTGAATTTCCTCAATAATTCAATCAAAGGTCTCCTTACCTTTTGAGATATATTTCTACCAATGTATACTTTCTTAGGTGCCTCATGTGATCCAAGATTTATCTCCTCAAGATCAGCATGATCTTCTCCTTTGATATTCTTTTGAACTCTATCTTGGTTGTCAAAGATAGTCTCCAAAACAACAAGCCCCTTGGGCACCTTGTTAGTTCTAAGCTGAATGACCTCATTGCCTAAGACAACCTCCCTTTCTCCTACTGACTCAACCAAGGCTGAACAATCAAATTCCTGACCATGATACTGATCCTTGCAATCCATAAACTTCAAAATATCATTATCATCATCAAAAACTTGCCAATGCTCAACATTATCTAGTATACTAGGCCTAGCCTGAATTTCAACTTTAGAGATACCAGAGAATGTGACATCATTGGGATTGATTGCAATATTGGCTAACAAGTCAGCCACCTTGTTGTTACTCCTATCCTTCCACTCATTATTGAAGGCATCAAAATGTTCAATCAAATTCCAAACTGCATTCCTATATTGTTTCAAACTTCTATTCTTGGAAGCATACACTGACCTGACTTGGGACACCACCAACTCAGAATCACCAATAACATTTAGACATTTAATACCATGCTTTTGTGCCAACCTCAATCCTAACAACAAGGCCTCATATTCTGCTATATTATTGGTACAAAAAAAATTCAATGTGAAAGAGAACTTGTAGGTGTTTCCATCAGGAGAAATAAGTAAAATACCTGCTTCTACACCATCTTTGCAATTTGCACCATCAAAATACATTACCCACAAATTACTCTTCACAAAATCAGCACCTACTTCAACAAAGATAGTTGAAAAAATATGTTCATTTTCACATACAGGGATCTCTATCCTAAAAGCATTAACATCAGTATCCACAAAGCATGTAGTTTCATTATCTATGTTTCTCTTAATCATGTGGCATACTCTTGGCTCTCGTTCAATCTTGACAAAATGATCATCAATCTTGAAAGTTGCATAGGACAAATCACACTATAAACTTCCACCCATGGCAGCACTCCACCTTCTAGATAGCAACATCCCATAATGAGGAGGGATATCCACCACTAAAACACTCATTGTTAGCTCTTTCTCTGGATATGCTGCCAACCTATATGGCATTGCATTGATAGTCCCAATTACTGGTACCTCCCTCTGATCTATTGCACAACACCTGCCCTGCACTGTATCAACTTTAAGGCCCAACCTCTCCATGATTTTGAAAGGCATGATAGTATTAGAGGCACCACTATCAATCATACAATTTCTTAACTTCATCCCATTCACAAGGACACTTAAGAAGAATGGGTCAATATTTTCAAGGCTGGCATTGACAGAACTGTCCAAATATATTGGAGGAATTTGAGACACAATTCCCTGAGCAGCAACATCCTTCAAAGCTTTATCCTAAGATCCATTGCATGAAGTATCATTTTTATTACCAACCCATGCAATAGCTTTATCTTTATGTTCAAGGATCCTCAACAATTCTGACAATGGAACCTTAACTGTAATTTGTGACAATACAAATAACATGTCAACAAGGGTAGAAGTAGGAATCTCAATCTACACTTCCTTAACGTCCTTTTGCTTGTCTAACACATTAGGTGTACTGACCACCCTCACTTTTTCAATCCTAGCCATTGTGTTAACTGGCTTCTCAATCTCACTAGAGACCTTTTCAATTCCAACTCCCTTAGGCTCACACTGCTTACCTTTTACATTCTTGAATTTCACCATGTGATCAACCTTTGATTTGTTCTCATTAGGTTCTCCGGAGTTGGTACTCCTTATAAACATTCCTGCAACTTTCTCATTTATATTCCTTGCTACCATGCCTCTAGTTTGCACCTAGGCAATCATTTCTGTAGTAATTCTATCCATCTCTTCTCTAGAAGGTCTTCTCAAATTTACTGGCTTGGGAGAAGAATTCATGTTACATATTTTTTGATCAATGCACTCACCATCAGAAAAAACCTCTTGATGAAAAAGGGCCTGATTATGTCTCTTCACATTTACGTCTGCCTCTTCATCAAAATAAGAATCATCTTCATATCCTAGATATGAAGAAACCATGTTGCATCCAACATCATCTTGTTCTTCTTCTTGTTCTATCTCCTCATTGCCACAATCTTGATTTGCAGCCATAGATTGTGCAACCACACAATGCTCTGCAGAATGAGGGGACTGGCATGCAACACACCAAGATATGTTCTCCATGACATTTATTGAAGCCTTATGCAGAGGCTCAGGGACACCTCTATCATTGTTTCCTCTTGCAGTAGGGATAATAGGCTTGCCATCCTTCCATTGGGTGTTGTAGGGGTAGTTTTGCAGTCTATTCTGTTTATTGAAATTGTTGTTGAATTGAGGCTTTTCATTGGTAGGAGCACTGATGTTCCTGTTTGCAGGTGCCTTCAAATCCTTCAATGCATTAAGCACCTTATCCAGTTTATCTTCTTCTTGCCTCCTAGATCCAACATTCTTATCATTTTCTTTCTTATATTTCTTGTCCCCAAACAACTTTGGGTCATCTGTCTTTCCACCCAATTTTCCTAATATTTTCATGTTGTTCTCAATATTGACAACAATCCTAAAAGCATCCCTAAGAGTTCTTGGTTCTTTATCCCTCAATAAATATCCCATCTTCCCATCAAATGCATTGAAGTATGTAGTTAGACAAACATTTTCATCTAACCGCATAACTTGGAACAACTTATGCATACCCTTCTGAAATCTCATGTTGAATTCAGCTGCAGACTCATTCTGATTTTTCCTTATGGTGTTGAATTCATTCAACATGAAACTAGCATTAGGCCTATCACCATACTACTCTTTGAAACATTTCTCAAAAGAGTCCCAAGTATCAATACATCTATCAGGAAGCCTCTTAAACCAATCTCTAGCATCCTCCATTAGAGATTGAACAAATAGTTTCATGACTACATCCTCATGCTATACCTCATAATCATTAAGCATATCAACAAATAACGTAAGATGCTCTTCACAACTAATAGCATTATTACAAGCAAACTTAGCTACCTTATCTCTAATATCATTTGGAAAAGCATTTGGATAGCCAGGAATTCCATCAAAACTTATTTTCCTATAGCCTTCTAGTTGCATAGGTCTTCTTTGAAAGCTCAAACTAGTGTTAACCCTAGGATCAACATTAGCATCTATATTTATTTGTGCATTTGACTGCTGCCTAGGATCTGCACCTATCCTAGCAGATGAAGAAGGAAATGAACTAGTAGCATTACTAAGTGGAATAGCAGTAGTCATAGATGGCATACCTAGTTCAGTAGCAGATGGGCCAAGAGCATTAGCTGAAGAAGCCCTCAAAAATTGGATCTTCCTTTTCTTTTCTGCAATGGAAGCCTCAACCTCAGCTCTCTCTAGTTCTCTTGCAAGGTCCTCATCTTCTTTTCTCCTTCTCTCCATTTCAGTGTCCTTATTTGAATCAGGTGGTGGGATCCCTGGTATTTTCACTGATTTGCTTGCTTGGTCACCCACCATCTTTTGCTTTCCTTTCTCATTAATGATAACAACAGGTCTAGTGATCCTATGCCCATCATTATCTTTAGGCAAAGGGGCATAACTTTGCACCTATCTAACCATAGGGCCCTCCCTATCAAATTCATGATCCTGAAGCAAGCACTCTTGCTCACTCCTCAAGGCATCAAGATCACCAAAAACATCATGTTGCAGATTTCTAGGAGTAGAAGCAAGCATTTTGTTTCTCTCCTTCAGTTCATTTATTTTTCTAAGAAGAGACTGCCTCTCTATCAAAGCATTCACCTTTTCAGCCTCTTTCTCCTCCTGTAATCTTTTATGTATGGCATCCTACTCTGCCAACTACAACCTCAGTGCATTCAAGTCATCAGGATCTGCCATAATGTCATCAGAACTAGATGACACATCCATATCAAGAAGATTTTGATATGGGAAGTGAACTTGCCTATGTCTCATGGGTTCTCTTCTAAAATGATCTTCATCAAGATCCAGGTCAACCTCTAAACCCCTATCTCTGTTTTGTTCACTCTGACCTGCAGGCAATGGACCTTTGTCGTGAAATGCAGCCTCAGGGGTATCATAGAATCTCTCTTCAGAGTGACCACCATCTAATCTAGAAACTCTGTCTTGTGAACCATCCTCACTTGAGGATACATGTGGTACTCTGGCTCTAGCATTTCTTTGTTCTTTCATGGGAGCACTAGTAGACTCACCATTCCTTCTAATCCAGCTCTTCTTTTCTTGTCTAGGTAGCTGCTCCAAAGTGACCTCTGGATTCTTTCTAACAAAAGACCTAGTATTTCTCCTCTTATCCATGATTTATCAATATGCAGCACTGGTTCTAACCTTTGAGTCGCCACCCACCTAGATGGGAAATCTTTGAAACACAACAAGAAAACAAGAACACACTTACAACCTTCCTATCTAGATTCTCACCAGCAGAATCATTGTCTTGTTGATGGCTTGGATGGGCAGGTCTATCTGGTCAATAAGATTTTGAATACTTCAATATGACTGCAACTAGAGACCTAACATATGCATATCTTCATAATCATTCTCCCTAGTAGAGTTGCCATTTTGTTGGTTGTTCCCTTTGATCTTCAAAACTTGTAGATTTATACTTTGATGGATAACTATAATGAAACTCTGACTCTATCACCACTCCAAAGTCTACAAGGAAGAGGGCCAATTAACAAGGATCAAGGAGATCCTCCTACACTTTGAGCCTCAATGCTCAGGTGGGTGTACCCCTGACTCACTTCTTCAAAGGAGTCTCTAAACAATATATAACTATACCCTTTACTATCTGATTGAAATATTTATCATTTAATTGTGTGTGTGTGTGATTGTTGATGATGGACTGCTTCCAGAGAATGGATCAGTGCTTATCCCAGGGTAGAGAGTCACTTAACAACCTATATCACCCTAAAACCTTAACTTAAACATATATAGACTCAGAGTAAGTGCTTTGCCTATTACTCCCCTCACTCACATATCAGGACATCAAATCCTTATCTTGCCATGAACTCACTAAACTTACCTTAAAGACTTTAATCCTAACTTTGTTAGGAACTCAAAGATAACCCCAAAATACTCTTTGTTTACCATATGCTAACCCACTTTGTGCAATCAACATATATGAGCTCAAGAGCAAAACAAAAAGACATACACTAATATGAGATTGGAATCTAAAATATTCTCAATAAGACTTGCAGAATCAATACATTACCAAATGACAAAATGCACAAAGGAAACAAACCCTAAATCTAGGCTCTCCTTGTTCAAATTTTCACTATCAACAATCTGGGACCAAAACCAAAAGAATTGGAACGCCTGCAAACACAAAAAGTCTGCAACTTATACCCCCTAGTCATCTTGGAAATTTGCAACAAGCTATGGATGACTAGGGTAGGCTTTCAACCACCCAACCTACCAGAAACAATCATGAATTTAATTTAGGGGCGGGAAACACATCCAATCCAAGAAAGAGGAAATCCTGCACTGATCCTTAATTATGAAAGTCTTCTCTGCAAGTACAAAGGATCACAAAACCAAGCTCAAAAGGACACCCTACAACATGCCTTGAGCCACAACTACAACGTACAAGCTCTGCAAATGAGCACTAAACATCCTGGACCACACAGCAAACCAATCGCTTCTCACCAAACAGGGTCGTTTTTGCATTGAATTCCATAAAAATGGTACCCTCTGTCGCTGGAAACCCTCAAAAAATCAAATTTGAATCCCAGCGGTTATTTCTTTGGCGCCAACGGCACATCGGTGGTCCTCATTCAAATCTCTATCAACTTTAAGTCTTGACCGTAGATTTTCCTATCTTCCCGGGTTCATGACTTTAACTCATCCAAGAACCTCGGGTTACTTTCAGCGAACATACAACAAAGGAAAATCTCAGTCGCGGAATGAAAGTCTAAACCCCAGTTAGATTCAGTGAACACATGACTGCATGTGTCAAAATAACCCCTTAAGTCATCTAGCGAACTGGCGACTGAAGACATTTCGCCAGTTCACGGAAATAATAGCACTACCACTAAAACATCACGTGAACCAGCGACAGGAAGAAGATTTTGTCAAGTCACCAAATATTTTATCCACACCACCAAACCTCAAACCCCACCCGGGTCCGCTTGATGTCACCTATCATATCACCATTCGCTGCAACCGCCAAGTCACCTGACACAGGACCCACCGCCGAGAAAAGTCTTACCTTTTGGGAAGATCGAACGGTGGGCGCATGATTGCATGGGGTGAGAATATTCCATGCGATCACATGCCGACCATAGATCTCATCTAGATTGTTACTCCGCTTAAGAAATACCAGGCCCACCACGTGTATCCCCCTTCCTACCACATCAACGGCTCTCGTTAAAGTGTGGAGATTAAAAGGCTTTCATCTCTGCTCGCGGTATAGCGACAACCACCGATCTTTGTCACCCGTTAAACATCTGTCAGACCATAGCCGATGGGCCCACCCGGACATGTGTCAATCGGTCGCATGGTCACATGTTATAAATTTTTGACATGCGATCATGCAACAACCAATCATTTGAAACCCTTTGAAGACCTAGGCCCACCATCCATCGCACTTGCGCAGTTAGGGAACGCCAGCAAACAGGGTAGAAGTGCGGGGTCGAAAACACACAAAGCTTTCGGCACCAAAAGACAAGTGCACAAAAGCTAGAAGGCACAAGGTTGAAAATAATGAAGGTTTTTACACAAACCGAAAACATCATGGATTTTCAAAAATACTGTGGGTTTTCGACACTGTGGTAGATTTTGAAATTGTTTCCTGCAGACCTTAAAACTTGAATAACTTTCTGGATTTGGTGATTCAGGACGTGAAATTTGGACTATAGCAAGGTGACAACATGAAGAACACAGGGCAGGACATTTTATAAAAAAACATTGCAAGGAAGTGGGTCATTTTCAAAGGATTTTGGCATTGACAGGAAAATGGACTAACACCTACCACGTTACTGATTTATGTATTGTCCTCTCTGCAGATATGGCTGAAAAGGAAGTAGCATCGCTAGCGATGAAATATCATTTCAAAGGCTACCATCCACCTTCCAAAGTGACCAACTTGCACGTAGGCATAACGGACACGCACATTGGGAACGTAAGCTGGGATGACTACCTGAATAAATGTGCTCAGTCGGGCGGACGCTTAGAAGACTGCACTTCATTGGTACACTACTCTCTAGTGAATGCGACAGCTCACCTAGTTTCCATTCAATTGGCAGACCTGATCAATACATTGGCCAGAAACTATGTGCCCAATGAGCCCATGGTGAAGAACAGTGCTGGCGAGGTAGTCTTGGACCTGAGGCCTGACAACATCGAGGATGATTTTCATTTTCCCAAAGGGGTTGATAAGTTCTTTAATTTTAGTATCAACAAGGGAATGGAGTTCTATAATAAAGACATATAAAGGGCCCACAACATAGTCAATAATGAGTATCTGATGCAGTCTTCTCTTAAAAACAAACTTGACAGGATTGATATGAGAAGGGGGTATATGAAAGAAGATATCCAAGTGGCCATAACAATGATTAGTAGGGTGTATGGGCTGCCAAAGTCTTCTCAATTGGATTCATGGATGATCTTTTTTATCCAAAAGATGAGAGAAAGGCAGGCAAGGTTCAATTGGGCCTCTATTATAAGTGACAATTTGGATGAGCAACTAGTTTGGGTTAAGACGGGCCCCCATTTCTACATGACATCTTATGTCATGTACCTGCTAGCCACAAGAGCGAGTTACCCATGATTAATCAAAGCTTGGGCAATAGGAGAGTAGAACACCTGGTCATTCACTCTATACCCTCAACTAGTAAGGAAAGATTTCTACACGCATAATAGCCCAGACTTCAGAATAGTCAATGATGCTATCATATTCGCCATCATATGCTACATTGTGGGAGACTATGCCAAAAGACTATCCACAGAAGTAGCAGCTAAAGTAAAGGCCCTTGGGGCATTCTACATACAGTTCCGGACCTTCACTTACATTCGGGTGGCAAGAAGCATCTTAGCACCAAAGAAGTTACCTAGATACCCTTATGATAGGGTAGTCCTCCTACAGATAGCGAGGCAGCTATCTGACATGCATGAACATATCAAGCAAAAAAAGCATTGTTGGGATTTCCTTATTTCCATTGGCCCCCACTGTGTGCCAGATATGAAGGTCTGCAAGTCTTTGACTTGGGAATGGGATGAATTCCCACTATTAACTTACAATCTGGTGAGGCCTCATTTTTATCCTATCGGTACATACAGCCACATAATGGGGAGGCATTACGTCCATGAACCACACATCGAAGACCATTGGGCAAATTGTGTGGATGATTATGAAGTAAGAGTCCATGATTATTGTCAGATGAGTCTAGAGCTGGCATAGGGTGCACTTTTGTTAAGGATTCCGTAGAAGGCGGTGGATGCTGACTCCAACAAAATTTTGGATTCCATATATAACACAGATAAGGTGTACACAAGGGCCAACTTGAATGCAGATAGACTAGGATGAAAATGATAGTATGGATTTTAGAGCCTGACATGTGGTTAAGTTGACTAAATCATGGATTGCTCATCATTTCCAAATGCAGCCAGTTTCGATGAAACAACTCCTGGAGAAGCCCTCTCGAGAAAAGAAGAAGAGAGAAAAGATATTGAAACCATAGTTCAAAGAGGCTGCTCCTCTGAAGCTAGAAATTGTATATTGGCATGAGCGCCCCACTGCATATGGTCCGACCACACACTCCAAGAGGGAAAAGACCAGGATGACCAGAAGTATTGCACCACCAGAAGCACCTTCATCCAGTGACCATGATTCACCAAGCTCGGCAATGAAAACAAAATTCAAAATCATAGGATGCAAGCCAGCTGGGGTCACCAAGGGAAATGTTTACAAAAGGAAGAAAAGCTCAACACCCACATAAATTGATACCCTGGTGGAAGACGATGAAGATGAGTTGGATGAAATAACCCTCAACAAGAGAACCCAATCTGTAGGATTTATGAAAAGAAGTAGAGTAATGTACAGTGATCCTAAGAACATGGGTGGGGCTACTCAAGGAGAGTTGGTAAATCTGGATGCCCTTGGTGATGATGAAATTGACATCACCAATTTTGCAGGATTGCATAGCTTTAAGGAGTCCGAGCAACAATTTCCTATGCAGTTTACAAGTCTTTTTAGTGGCATGGGAGAGGACCTACAACAAAGGCCTCAAGGACAAGATGATGTTGAGATGACTGGGGCCAAAAGGAAACTACAGAGCCAGATAAACACTCTTCTATTGGTGTCACTCTTGAAGAAGATTTAGTTGCAAAGGTCCCATTGGTTTCATCCATTCCACCTCCACCTCCACCTCGACATCCAAATCCACCTTCAGTTCCACTTCAAATGCCTCCTACCACTCCACTTTCCACTCAAGTGCAAACCACTCCGTTGCCTCAGCAACCCTTTTCATCCCATGTTCCCCTTCCAACTCCACCTCCACCAGCTCATTCAACCACTCCCCATGTGTCTCCTACACCTCCCTTGTTTAGCATTCCTCCACAAGTCCCCATGCCTTCACCACAGCTTCATGATGAATCACTACCATAGAGCTCGCAGGAACCAGAGAAAGAAGAAGAGGTCATTGGTGAAGGGAAAAAGGAAGAAGCTCACACGGGATTTGAGGAGCCAGATGACAAAGGGGAAGCATAGGTAGAAGAAGATCCACATACCGAGGAAGAAAAACAACAAACAGATACAAAGGAACAAACGTCTGATGAGCAACAAATAGCTGATGAGGGGGAGCACATGTAGGGAGAGGGTGAACAGAATACTGGAAATGGACATGAAAGAGAAGAAGAAGAAGAAGAAAGTCAAGAGGAAATAAGGGCAGAGCACCTAGCAACTCCTTCCACATTGGCTGCTCCCTATGAGCCATTGACCGCATTCTCAAAACCCACATGGTTTACCAAGGAAATACAGCCAAGGGTCAGGAGGTATATAGATGATGAGACTGATGTAACCTTGCTAGGGCGTGCCTTTCACCAAACGGTACCAGTTCCCCGAGCAAGAACAATGTCTTATGTGACACAAGACCAAATGTGTAGGTGGAAAGCATAGGTGGTTGTTCCCACAATGGATGTTAGTGCGAGCAAAATTAGTCCAGATGACTATGTGTTGGAGGAGGTAGACTTGGGAGAGCCAACCAGAGAAGGTAGCAAAACCTTGGCTACTTTAGGATTGAAACACGCTCTAGGCTTCATGGATAAGGAGGAAGAAAGGATAAAGGCTCTGGTAGAGCAGAATGAAGCTATGAAGAGTTTCATTTTGAAGACAGCAGGTCCAATTGACCTAGATAACCCCGAGGCCTCACTACAGGCAATTTTGGAGAAGAGGGGAGAAATAAATATAGATGTTCCACATTCTTTTGTACATGCTTGTGCTAATTGGAAGGTAGATTTTGAGCAATTTTCTAGTCTATCTCTTAGAAGGATCCTAAGGCCCTTTTGAAACATTTTGGCGGGAATAACTTCTTTGATGGAAATCATGAGTGACGAAAACGGTGTAGAGGAAACCATTCTTAACTAGCAAAAGGTGTTGGATGAGCTGATAGTAATAAGGAAGCAACGCTTCCAAGTCTTAGTGAAGATATATGAAGGCTTGGAATTGGATAGTTTTGAAGATTGGATTCAAGAGATAGCAGCGGCATTGGCCGTATTTGAAAAGGTTCTCATGAGGTTAAATAAGAGAAGGCATGATAGCACACTTTTTGAAAAGGATTTGCAAGAGTTCTCTGAAGGCCTAGACCTAGATCTGTTCGATGAAGATGATGAGAAGACTATGTATTTGGTAAATAACATCATCAGTCAGTACTTAGGGATATTCTGAGGGGTGAAGACTAAAGAAGACCTCCAGCAGATGTTTTACGAGAAGGAGAAAATTCAAAAAATACTATCTCGTGAAGAAGAAATAAAAGTTGTTGCAAAAGAGTTGATTGACTTCAGAGATAGGCAGAAAGAAGTGCTTAGTGTGATTAAGCTATCGGACTTTGATGAGGTGTTGGAGATAGTAGATAGATTCAAAAAAGCACATCCAGAAGTGCCTCCCAACCAGTGAGCATCCTGTCCAAAATCTGCCAAATTTTGTGTACAAAAATCCAGTTGACACTTAGTCATTTTTACAGAGCCTGATTTTCGGCATTTCGGCCATAAGGATATTTTGGCCTCCGAAAACTCCGACAAGTCTGAAAGTTTGGAGGACTTAGTCAATTTTGGGTCTTGAGTTTTTCAGACCAACTGTCAGGATTTGGGCATTTTTTGGCACGTCCAAAAGTTAACTCCAGTTATCTTAGAGATCATTTTCTAGTCATTTGGGCTTCCTTTTTGGGATCGTTTGTGCATATTTTGGGATCTCTTCTAGTTGGAGCCACATGGAGAAGCTAGAGCCAAGGATCAAGGGCATAAACATGGAGATTATCAAGTGCATGCACAAGTTCCAGCTCCATTTTTGAGTGATCTAATACATAATTTATTCAGAGTTCTGTAAGGCACAAGGTTTGATTCCATGCTAGAATAGTTTAACTAAGCTTTAGAAGTAGTTTCTTTAAATGCAAGCTTTAGTTTAGGTTTACTTTCAAGTTTTAGTTCCAGCTAAACCCTAGCTGCAAAAATAAGAGCTTGGCTCTATAAATTGTAATAAAACAATGTAACAAGGGTCGATTTGATCATTAATATAACATATATAGTTGGTGCTTCATTCATGGTGTGCTTTGTCTGCTATCTATGTGAAATTGATGAATGTGTGAATTGCTCATTCTTTTATTTCAAAGAGCCAATTGTTGTTTTATGATTTCAAGTCTGTGATCTTTTAGTTCAGTGTTGGTATTGCATTACTGTGTATTGATGAATTTCTGAGAAGATTATTCTTTGGTGCTTGAAGATTAACTTGTCTCACATGTGCGCACATCTAGGGTGGCTTCATGATTTGATGAGTTTTGGCTTATCATACATCTGCATTTGTTCGATTCCATTGATGATTGCATCCATTTAGCTGAAGATTGTGATATGATCTGATCTTTGTTTTGTGGGTTTCCTCATCTTCTTGGTTATTTAATTCACATGGTGATGTGATGCTAGCATATGTCCATTAGGTTTCTATTTCAAAAAATTCATTCAAATCTCTTGTTACCCTACATCTTCTAACCCTCTTGCAAGTCATTTTCAATAGATTAATTAAATTAGCATTGCTTTAATTCCTAAATCTGAAAAACGCATCAAAAAAGAGAGATATTTTGGTTTCTTAAAGTTTGTTTTGCAGTATCCCTCAAGAGAAGAACCAACAAAGGCCTCCTTGTTAAACAAATTTTCATTTGCCTTCCGTTGAGCTATCCAAGTGGTTGAGACCCAGCCAGAAGGAACCTTGAGATTGATTTCATCAGTCTTCCAAGAGGGGAATTTGCTCTTGTAAATTCCTAGTCGTTGTCTTCGTGTAAAAATGACGCTCAACAGGGGCGAAATCAAATGTAGTCATCTTCTTCCTCTTCCTCTAATGTAGTCACATTCTTCTTTTTCTTAGTCTCTGTCTTCTTCTTCCTCTTCCTCTTCCTCTTCTTCTTCTTCCCATTTTTCTTCCTCTTCTTCTTCATCTTCATCTTTGTCTTCCTCTTCTTCCTCTTCTTCATCTTCTTCTTCTACCTCTTAGAGCCCTTCCTCTTCTTCCTCTCCTTCTTCCTCTTCCTCTTCCTCTTCATCTTCTCCTCCTCCTCCTTCTTCTTTGTCTTCTTCTTCTTCCTCCTCTTCTTCCTCCTCTTCCTCTTCCTCTTCCTCTTCTTCCTCTTGTTCCTCTTCCTCTTCTTCTTTCTCGCTTAAATTGAATAATTGAAACATAATTTAGAATCTAAAATTTTAAATAAAATTTATAATTGAATAAATTAATACATATTTATCTATGAAAAGTAATATTTTATATTTTATAACTATCATAAGTACCTATAGAATTTGCATGTATTTTCTTACAAAATCTTATCTTACAATACATATTATGCTTCAATAATTTTAAAAGTAATAATATTTTATATAATAAAATTAAGAGAAATATAATTATAAATATGAATAAATAATTAAAATATTTATAAAAATAAAATTTAAATAATCATTAACATATAATTTATTAAGTGAACTTAAGTTTTGTAAGTAATTGTTTTTATTCTTTTGATATTACTATAAAGACTTTCTATTTTATAAATATTTACCTAAATTTATCACACTTAAATATATAAAACCTAAAAATATATTATCAAAGGGATGGACTGAAAAAATCCATCGCACATGGGTGTTCCAAGCCCCAATAATGTCTTCCAACCATCGAAACATAGGAATCTGTGACATGCTACAAAACGAGAAAAAAACGCATAGGAATTAGCCATAATTTTTCTCAAACAATTGCTCTTATGTCAAACGTAATCTTATATAACTTCGCAAACCAACTTCACCTTAGCTCGCAACTATCAATTAATTACTTTCTCTCTGGTGTTCATCTAACTTTGCAAATTTATGCACCATGTCAATTCTCTCACAATGCCTTCGCCTGTGCGGCCCAAATTCTGTGGACCACTAAGTTTTAGACAATGATAGTTTGAATTTGAAGAGATTAAAAAGGTGACGCCTTGTGAAGAATTAAAAATAATTGAAGATATTTTTAAACAAACATTATATATAAATTTTAGATTTACACTAAACTACAGCTTTCAAAATGAAATCCAATGTTGAATTTGTGTATTTTGATTATTTCCTATCTGTCTCAAACATCAAAATTATCCATCTAAATACTCCTCTTCATGGGCACATATTCCCCAAGATACTCCTCAAGATTAATAGAAAGTGCAGATTTATCAATGATCTAATGATGGTAAGATTTATAGACACAATAGAACACGCTTTGTACAAGTAACCCTGTCAAATTATCAACAACCAATGAACCCACAAGAAAACATCCCCAAAAAATCTTGGAAAGAGCTCCAGCGCCATTAACAACCCTGGTACTGAACATCACATTAATGGCCCCACACATGAGAAAATACATAAACCCCAAGACAAAAACAATAATCCTCATCCCCTTAATCAGATCCCCACTTTTCTAAAAAGCACCTAATTTGTACTGATCCTCCAGAACAATAATCACACTACCCATATGCTACAAAGAACTAATATAAACATGAAAAGCCACAAAAACTATGAGCATAAAAATAATAGAGGACCAAAAATCCATCGCATTGTGCACACCCACCATTAAAATTAGAAAATGAGAAAAACAACTGACAACCAAAAAGCCACCACACTCTCACACCCACCATTAAAATCAAAAAATCATAGCCATAAAAAGTGTCATGTTGTAGACCACCATGATTAAGAAATACCATAGAAAGGTCACCATCAGCCCCTTCCAGGCCTTTGGAACAACGTTCATCACTTTTGAATAAGTGGTATGTTTCCTTGTATAAATACAAACCTCTGCATACACAACTGTCGTTGTGGAAAGCAAGGAAAAAGACAAATAGGTTGATGCTTATCACCACCGTTTGTGGAAGAAGATGCCCACCAAAAAAGTTTTCCGTATCAGACAATTTCGTCAATGGGCTGATGCCCACAATAAAAAAGCCTATCAGCTTAATTATATATCATGATTATTCTTAATTTTATTTTTATAAAAAAATTTCCCATGTATGGATTTTTTTATAAAAAAAAATTATTTAAAATAATAATAATTTATAAATTTCAAATTTTTTTCTAAAAAAATAAAATTTCTAAAAATAGAAAACCACTACATGCAAATAAATATATTTTTCTTAAATAACATGCAAGTGAATATATCTTTTCTAAATAACATGCACTTGAATAGATATTTCTAAATAACATACAACTAAAAATATATCTTCCTTAAATAACATATAATTGAATATATTCTACTGAAATAACATGCATCTGAATATATCTTCTTTAAATAACATGCAACTAAATATATCTTTCCTAAATAACATGCAACTTAAAATATCTTTCCTAAATAACATACAACTAAATATATCTTCCTTAAATAACATGCAACTGAATATATCTTTTCTAAATAACATTCAACTCAATATATTTTTAAATAACATGCAACTTAATATATCTTTCATAAATAACATGCAATTGAATATATCTTCATTAAATAACATGCAACTAAATATATCTTCCCTAAATAACATGCAACTGAATATATCTTTCATTAATAACATGCAACTGAATATATATTTCTTAAATAACATGCAACTAAATATATCTTTCCTAAATAACATGCATTTGAATATATCTTCCTTTCACACATGTAAATATATATTATTTACATGTACATATCTATATTTCTAGTTCAAAAACATGTATTTCCTTCAAAAATGAGCTCTTTCAAAACCTTCAATACCATGGAAGGCCATAATTGAAAATAAATCAAAGCAAAACTTTTAAAGAAAACCCTAATCAAATTTTATTTCCAAAAGATTCCCTAACATTCTTGATTATCAAATAAACACATATTCCAAACAAACACTCATCATTTACACACAAGATATAATCAAACAAGAAAAAGATAATGATTTCAATGGATAGCTTTTAAGGATTTTAAAACCCTGCCTTAATACACAAAGTTGAATCGAAAATTTTGAAAATTCAAAGCTTTTGAAAACACAAAAATTTTAAACCTCTAAAAATTTGTAGAGAGAATTCTTCAAAACCTGATTGAATAATCCTCCAAATGGTCTCCTAGCTCTCTTATATAGAAAACCCAAATACCAGAGTTGAAAGAATGCAACTTCAAAATAACAAAATAAAATTCAACTGTTAAAAATAATAAAGTTGTTAACTCCAAATCATGGAAATAAGAACTCAACTACGACCTCATTTTATCAAATTTAATTTATTAAAGGAATTATTTATTCAATTTCCTTAATGTTAAATCACTTTAATTCAACTTGAATTTAAAAGGTTAAGTTATACTTTTATAATAAAGTGTTTTTTTAAGTTGCATTATTTAATTTTAATTAATTTAAAATATGCAACTCAATTAATAACCACTTAACTCAAATTGCATATTTAAATTTAAGTTTTATTTAATAATTATTAAATTTTTCAATTAATTAAATTTGACTTTGTAATTAAATTATTTATTAAACATAGGTAATTAATTAACTCTCATTAATTAATTAACCTTATATTTAATATTTTAATATCATAAAGTGTAATTATTTAATATCATTTAATTAATCTTAATTAATTCCTCAATCCATTTTAACACCAAAACCACATCAAAGCACATGACATGCAACTATGAAGTAAAGTCGACTAAACCAAAATGCAACAATCAAGCCTAAAGGAAGCACTCACTAATTTACGTCATCTTGACTAATCTGGATAGGTAGAAAATCATATAATTGTCCACTATTTCAAGAAAATTAATGACATATGTTGGAATTGGACCTGCATGTTATCTCCCCTCTCTTACCATTGAGACATTGCAATAGAATAGATTCATCCTGACAATTCAGGGAAGTCGATGTTGATACTTGAAATCCTATATAAAAGAGGAGTATGTACATACATGTATAAATATATAATAGACAATGGCGAGGATCGATCGATCGTGTGGATTTTACAAGCAAGTAACTACGGCTTCGTCCCTCGATCGTAGTAGATGCATCAAACAAAATTATAAAACATACATGCTAACCATACACATGTAAGTACGGAGTCGGTAAAACCATAAGCATAAATAACATCAAATCTATCTGAGGACCTAATACAGACATGAAAAGTGGCCTAAAAGAGTTTAACCAATTAAATTGAAAAGAAAACTATGGAAGGGGTATTGCACCCAAACAAATAAAAACTATCAGCATATGCATTGACACACACACACACACACACACACACATGATGTCAAGCCAACGTAGAATATGCAAACACATGATTCCAAGAATAATTAAAATAACATTAGGATACACGATGCCAACATACATACGTTGCCAAGTCATCACATGAAGACGCTAGATATGAATTCAATGATCGACACCATTCAAACTTACTCAAGACACATTTAGGTGACCTCAAAAGTTCTCTAGATATTCCAACCCTAGTAGGCATCATTAGTGCACTCAAACTACCCATTGAGGCTCCAAAAACCCCATTGAGAATCTTCCTTGGACTAGGATGCACGCAGTGGCCCTGGGCAATAAACTAGGACATATGCACTCTAGAAGGATGCTAGCACATTACATATATTCCTCTGGGCTCATTGGCATCCTCAAGGAGTGATAGTATCCCTGGTAACCAAAAGCTTCCAATCTCATTCTCCTATTCCCTACATTAGTTTCCTAATAAGTGATCAAACGAAAGTAAGGGATTAGTTCACCAGATACCACAAACATTTTGGGGTAGGCTAAATACCTTGAAAACACTCCAATAACACATAAAATGCTAAAATGATGCGGAAATGAGGTATAAAATTCACTCCCTTAGACATTAAGCGTAACTGATGCACAAAAGAGAGGATAGGGAGGGAGACAAACACCTTCACCCTAAACTTGTGCTATAAGGCTCAATAACACAAGAACTAACAAATAGAACACTTAAGCACATTTACAAAACTATACAAGATACTATAGAATGCCACAAATAGATCTAGATTGACTTAAACTACTCAAAATAACAAATGACAACAATGTAAGGGAACTACACGCCCTCCAAGATGACTCAAGAAACCATTAAGTTCATTTTAAATCCAAATGAAAGATTCCTATACACATATCCATGATACAAGTTGAAAATGAAAGAATGCATAAGACTTGTGCTTGATACCAACATTGGCACATGAAAACTAATCAAATACATTTTCATTAGCACATAGTTACATCATCATTCATGTGGAATGTTCAATATAAAATTTACATAATTACATTGTATTGATTAAAATATACATAAGTTTACATTCGCATGAATTGAAAAGAACTTGAAAGCAAGGGAGAGAGAGAGAGAGAGAGAGAGAGAGAGAGAGAGGGGTGGAGGTGTGGGGGGGAGAGAAGGGGAGGGAAAGGGAGAGGGTTTGTGAAGCTATGAACTCTAGTCACCAATGATGGTTATAATAGTCCCCGACCATGTGGAACCCAAAGTTCCACCCCACCTTTCTCATAGAGATAGTCACATGACCCATACACTAAAACAATGAATACACATGGGTATGAGTAGTTTTATACACACATCATACTTGATCATAAGCATCAATCACAAAATATAGAGAGTACAATATAAATACTAGGGTACTACTCTTACTACACAAGGGGATAGATTCTAAAAATGGTGAGATGGGAGTGTCATCATGTAGCTCAATGTGATGGCTCATACAAAACCGAGTGGTCCTCTCATCAAGACAAGGAGACTCGATCATAACATATCAATGCCCCATGGATGTCCTAGTCTTTCCAAGTAAGTCTTAGCCTATATAAATGCTCAAGGCTTGTAAGAGACATCCAATTGTCATGTTTAAAGTTTATCACCCACATTAAAGTTTAGTTTCTCTAATAGGCTATCATGGTAGCTTCTTTGTGCCCTAGCCCCCATTGAGAGCCACTCTCTTGTGTGATTTTAATGCTCACACCATAAGTTCATCATGTTCTACACAAATGAGGAACTCATAATGAAACCCGATGCAATTTCTCATTTCACACTATTCACATTGTATGCATAGTAACTCAATGTACATTATCATCAGGATAACAATTCTAGAACAATCCAATTTCTAGATGTCACACAATTTCCATCATTCCACATGATATTGTGACATAAAATATCCTAAAATTAATGTTTAAAACATGTTTCAAATTTTCCCAAGCACTAAGGAATATTCTTTTCACCATAAAAATATCTTGGAGAACACTAACCATTCAAGGTTTGAATCTTATAATTGTAAAGGTACCCATTTTGATTCCTATGCACCAAACATTATGTTTCCACACTCAATTTCACAATTTGCCCATTCAATTGAAATTGTGACATAATAACATTATAATATGTAATATTATGAAAATCTTCTCACAATAAATGAAAATACAAGAAATATTCCTAATGTCAATAGTATTCCATTACATTCATTCATTTATCAAATGAAAGAAGAAATGAAGAAATAATGAAGTTTTTACCTCTCATATACACCAAATTGAAAAAGTGAATATCTTCATAAACTCCAAGTAAATCTTTGAGTCCAAAGGGCAAGAAGAAACTTATTTCTTCTATATTATTGGTTTCTTTTTCTTTATTGAAATATTTGATAGAAAATGTGGGTGGGTGATTTCCACTGTGTATGTGGCATTGTGTAGAATGGTTCACATGCCTTGTCTTTTTCTTTATTGAAATATTTGACAAAAAATGTGGGCGGGTGAATTCAGGTTTTCTACTATGTACGTGGCTAGGTGGCATTGTGTAGAATGGTTCATGTGCCTTGTCTTTTGGTAGTCCACGAATCTAGTAGCTTGAAGGCCCTAAATTTTATGTGCATTTTGTTTAGGTAAGCATCAAACATGGTTAACTAATATGGCACTTGTTTGACAAAAGTAGCAGCAGCCAAGAATCTAAAAATTAATTCACATTCGAAGCCTTGAATTCTTCAATTAGCAGCCAAATCCTCCTTGGACTCTGTAAATAAGAGCCAAAATGTGTAGAGTTTCACCCATTGAGGGTTTCATGGAATGTTTTTCTCTTACAATTTTTTCACTTGTCCATCTCTTTTCCATGTCTACAATGTTTTCACTTATCCATCTCCTTCCAAAATTGAAGGTAGGAGTCTCCTTCATTTCATTAAAAATTCTATGTAACTCCTTAATCTTCCTTTAGAGTTTTTACAAAATCAAAAGTGGGATGGATTTTTAGAGGCCTTTCCCTGTGATACCTAGATTCCAAACTTATCATTCTCATTTTTTCTATCTTTTGGATCCATCTATCATATAGTGGCCTTGCCATTTCTTTATCCTTATCAAAATCTGAATTGCTTCAAAAAGTAATGTGTAGCCAGCATGAATACCAACTAACTTCTACTCAACCCTTTAATTTAAATGATACAAAACAATTTGTACCATATCCTTGTTTTTCTTCTAAAATCTTCTTGATCCTTAATTAAGGATTTTTCCAATTCATCAATTTTTTGGTAAAGTTGAGCTCCCTTAACCTCAACTGAGTACTTTATTTCCTATCAATCATATCTGATATGATGATTGGTAGCCATGGCCCAACTAATGTGGATGATTTTGGAACATTTGATTGTAAAATCTTTTCTAAATCCTTAATCTTTTGTTCCAATCATGCATTTTTTGTCTCTATTTGTGTACACCTCTTAGACTTCATATCATATTCCTAGAAAAGGTATTGATTTCTTAGTACAAGGTCCTCATTTTCTTTCTCTTCCTTATGTGCAATATCTAGAATGAACTTATAAGATTCCAATTATTGTCTCACTGCGTGTACACCACCTGTATCTACAAACCTCTATAAAATTACATTGCCCTTTACTCCAGGATTGATGTCAGATATGATCATTTTCCTTGCTATAGGTGTGAGAGACTAGATAGTTAAGGTAGCATAATATTTATTGTAGTAAGCTCCTTTCAAAGCCATCTCAACCTGTTATGCTTTTGTACCATATAGATTCATATTTCTTCTCATGGCATCAAAAACTAGAACATCAATAATACACCAACCTCATGTATAATCCTTCTTCTCTCTTTCATTGTTAAGGCCTGGAATTCATGATACATCTCTAGTTGCACCTCATTTACAATTTCTTATTCTGACATATCTGGTCACTGGGCTTTTCTTGCTTCCAACCTCCTTTGATACTCTTCAATATTTCTTTGCCACATAAATTGTTGGAAGACTTGGGTTTTGACAAACCCCTCATCATCTCTTCAATTAGCAGCCAAATCCTCCTATGGAATGTGTGAATAAAAGCCGAATCCTCTTGCCTTGGAGAAGCCCTATATTTTCTGCAGAGTTTCATCCATTATGGGTTTCATGGAATGCATTTATCTTACAATTGATGTAATGATATGTCACAATGAGAATTCTTCCTACCAATCATATCAATTATTCTCATCTGTTCACACGCTTCGATTTTGGTAGAATTCTCATCTGTTCCCAACATGGTTTGGTTTATATTTTATCTAGTTTTTAGCATTTTTAAGCTTACATTCTCATTTGTTTACAACATTGTTTGGTTTCTCTTCTATCCGCATTTTAAACCATTTTGAAGTTTAATTGTCATCTATTTGCAACATTCCACCACTCAGTTTTTTAACTAATTGCATGCCCTTCTTGGCATGAGCTGCTATGTCTGCATACATTATCACTAATGTATGGCATTGCCAATATGGAACCCCAGTAAATGACCTTAAATACATATGCTAAAAGGTTCCTTGCTCTTGTGTGTGACAGAACTCTCACCAGTTGAATGGATTCCCTTCCAGGATCAAACGCCGGTGTCTCCAAAGGACATAAGTTTTTCCATCTTCTACAACTTGATAAAAATAGAAATATGTATTTAAATTAGTGACATAGACACATTTTCTCATCTCCTCTCAAAAAGCGTCATCTACTGCACATCAAAGTAACCATGCAGGGATAAATTTGTAGTCCTATTTTCTGATTTGTATTGCATAGTGCTTCCTAAAATTTATTTCTGTTATTTCTAAATGTTTGGAATGGCTGCATCTGTATAAAGTACATGTGCGTGGTTAATGAAGAAAGGGTGTTAGACTATGACTCGTGGATGCCATCAAGCCATATGTGGTATGAAGAAAGGGTGTTAGAATATGACTCGTGGATGCCATCATTGCAATCAACTCCTACCATTGTTCTAAACCATTACTATGGTCTTCATCACTATGGTTGTATACAATGTAGCTCATAACATGGACTACTCAAAATAGTAGTCTCTCCTTTTAGAGCACTATTTGTTTACATTGAAGACCGTTGTGCATGATGTTAAAATATCTCTGCTTCTAACATATGAAAACTAGTGTGATTTGATACTTTATTTGTTTCATTGTGTATTGTGATCCATCACATGTAGTATTATATTCAAACAACAATGTTTTCTTTTGCAGTGGTAACTAATAACTCCTTTCACTATTAATGGCATTGATATTCTATGTTCTTCTTCTAGCATTGTTCTATATAATAGACACCTTGACCTTATACTGTTGTACTCATGTGATTTGATTACTATTGGCCTTGTGATCCTTTGTACCTTATGAAATATTTGATGTTTGGTTTAATAAAACAGTTCTATCCATGTATCATAACAGTAAATCTTCGGCTTGATCTTTTGACATCACTGCTTTGGATATTGACCATCATGCATTGTACATGACATGAATGTTCCTTGATCTCTGTTTCATGACAGTGATGTTCATGGAGTTTTTACAACGGTTATTCATCTCTGTTCTATTGCTCTGTTCAATTTTTTATGTCCATGCACAGCTATGACTGCTATGAAACATTTTTTTTTTTACTCTTCATCCCTATTTAATCATTCTATTGATATTTCAATGGTTTGATCATGGATAAAATAGCACTAGTATCCTCTTTATTGGCTGTTGTAATTGAGTAATCCTCACCTCATTAATTCTCTGATGAAGGGTGCTCCCCTTAATACCACAAACACATAACAGAAACAGAGAAACCACAACAATATGCAAGAACAGAAAATTGGCTTCTTATTATCTCCACAAATGTGGAATTACAAACTTTTAGAATTACAATATGCAAAGCCACATGGGCATTCCCTTACAATATTCTGTAGGACAAAGCCTCGAACTATTACCCAGATCTACTAGCCCAGAACTATTCTAAACTGCCTAAGACAATAATACAGCCTTCCTTATATAGGCAACTTTCCACCGCCTGGGAAGGTTTCAGAATTTTAGCCAATAAGGCCGACCAAACTTAGAATTATTTTATTTTACATTTTATTACATCATAGTCGGCTCAAGATAACCTTTGAAACCCGAACAGAAATTTTGAAGAAAATTATTTTTCGCCATTTCAGGTGACCCAACTTCTGAAGACCATAAGTCATCACCAGTTGACCCGATCGGCTATTATAACCCCATTTCGGAAACGCCACGAAGCGCTCTACAGGCTTGACTCGCACAAGCGCCCGTCACCCAAATTTTTGACCTCATCCGGGGCCTCTAAAGCCTTCAAAACTGAGTTCAAAGTTTCTGTACCCTGCTGCCAATACCGAAAATCTTCAATATCTTCCAATATACACTTGATCTGGCAATGAAACTTTACTGGCAGACTTATATGACCAACATGAACCTCCAAGAAAGAAATCAGATCATTCTGAGCACATACAAAAATTACCAAAAATAGTAACTTTCCATAAATAGCAGCTCTGCACAAAATAGCCCTTATTGAAAATAAAAAAATAGAAATATTTTTGGGTGATGCAAGATTGCTCTTACACCCAGGATGCTCCTGCATCAGACACCCAGGGTAATTTGAGAAGTGACCCTGTCACGACTCAGGTGTGCAGAGGAAAACCAAGACGGTTAACCTCCACCCTTGTTAGCCATGATGAATCTTCAACAGGTCATCCTTTCCACTTGACCAGATATTCTTCATATGTCCTGTTCCTTGTGCTTCTGCCAACACGACTGTCTAGTATATCCTCGATCTCCTTAGTGTCTGAACTAGTTGCTGGAATACTCCACTGTGCTGCTGTGATCTCATCTTCAACACTGCCTTCATGATACTCTGTCATATCTGAAATGTTAAACACTGGTGAAATATTTAGCTCGGTAGGCAATTCTACCTCATATGCATTTCCTGAATCATGTTTTTTCAGTATCTTACATGGTCCAAACTTCTTCATTTTCAGCTTGTTATATGTACCAACTGGAAACCGCTCCTTCCGCAAATGAACCATGACTTCATCACCAACCTGAAATTCCTTATACCTCCTTTTCTCATCTGCCTTAGCCTTATACTGTGCGTTCATCTTGGTAATATGCTTCCTCACCTCCCCATGGATGTTCTTCAAGTGTTCTGCAAAATCCTCAGCTTCAGCACTACTTATTTCTCCTTTATCTATCTTCCTCAATTCAGATGCATTTCTTGGACTACTTCCATATACAATCTGGAATGGTGATTTACCAGTGCTCCTGTTGACAGAATTATTGTATGCAAATTCTGCCTGTGGTAAAATCAAATCCCATCCCGTTGGCTTATCTCCAACCAAACATCTCAGCAAATTTTCCAAACTCCTATTCACCACCTCTGTCTGTCCATCAGTCTGTGGATGATGTGACGAACTGAACTTCAAATCTGTCTTCAACTTCTTCCACAATGTATGCCAGAAATATCCAACAAACTTAGTGTCCCGATCTGAAATTATGGTCTTTGGCAAACCATGAAGTCTCACTACTTCTCTGAAAAATAATTCTGCTACATGAACAGCATCATTAGTCTTCTTGCAGGGAATGAAATGTGCCATCTTTGAAAATTTGTCAACCGCCACAAAAATTGAATCATGCCCCCGCTGAGTCCTCGGTAAACCAAGAACAAAGTCCATGCTGATATCCTCCAAAGGCTTCTCTGGTACAGGTAATGGCTGATACAATCCTATATTTTGCTTCACTCCTTTCGCCATCTGACATACTCTGCAACTCTGTACAAACTTCTTCACATCTTGCTGCAACTGCGGCCAATAATAATTCTCACTAACCAAACCAACGGTTTTATCATGACCAAAATGTCCAGCCAATCCTCCACTATGCTTCTCCTTGATGAGATTCTCCCTCATAGAACTTCGTGGAATGCACAACTAACTCCCTCTGAATAGCATATCATCCTGGATGATGAAATCCAACCATTTCGTCTTGTCTAGAGTAACAGGTTCTGTACAAGCTTTCCAAGCTTCACCAAAATCAGGATCCTCTGGATACAAATTCTTGAGTTCCTTGAACCCAACCACTTCAATCTGCATTTCTGTCAGCAATAGTTGCCTTCTGCTAAGAGCATCTGCAACCCTATTAGACTTTCCACTCCTATGTTTCAAAATAAATGTATAACTCTACAAAAACTCAACCCATTTCAAATGCCTCTGATTCAACTTTCCTTGACTATTCAAATATTGCAAAGCTTGATGATCAGTATACAAAACAAACTCCTTAGGAAGCAGATAATGTCTCCACTTCTTTAATGCCTGAACTATAGCATAAAATTCTTGATCATAAACAGAATACTTCCTCTTGGCATCATTTAACTTCTCACTGAAATACGCAACAGGTTTACCTTCTTGGCTCATAACAGCTCCTATTGCAGTACCACTAGCATCACAATCTACTTGAAACACCTTATTAAAATCTGGAAGTGCTAAAACGGGTTGTTCTGTAACTTTTTGTTTCAACAATTGAAAACTCTTTTCTGCCCCATTAGTCCACTTAAACTCTTTTCTATCCCCTCTCATTGTTTCAGTCAAGGGACCACAAATACTGCTAAAATTTCTGATAAACTTTCTGTAAAAGCTAGCCAAACCATGAAAAGATCTTACCTCAGTAGCACTCCTTGGAGTAGGCCATTCAAGGATAGTCTGTACCTTCTCTGGGTCCATGTTTAGACCTTCTGCTGAAACTACAAATCCCAAATACACTAACTCTTTCTTCACAAAACTGCACTTCTTCAAATTAATCAACAATTTCTCATCTCTCAACTTCTCAAACACCATACGAATATGCATCATATGTTCCTCCAATGTCTTGCTAAAAATCAAAATATCATCTAGGTAAACAATGACAAACTTACCCAGAAATTCTTTCAGAACCTCGTTCATGAGTCGCATGAAAGTGCTCGGTGCATTGGTTAGCCCAAAAGGCATGACTAACCACTCATACAGTCCTTCCTTTGTCTTGAAGGAAGTCTTCCATTCATCTCCTTCTCTGATCCGAATCTGATGATATCCACTCTTTAGATCTATCTTTGAGAAATACACAGCTCCACTCAAACAGTCCATAATATCATCCATTCGTGGCAATGGAAACCTGTACTTGATTGTGATCTTGTTTATTATCCTGGAATCTGTACACATCCTCCACTCTCCATTCTTCTTTGGTGCTAATACCGCAGGTACAGCACAGGGACTCAGACTCTCTCGAATCAATCCTTTCTGTAACAACTCATGTACTTGTCTATTCAACTCCTCACTTTCTGCAGGTGTCATTCTGTGCGCTGCCTTATTTGGTAAACTTGCTCCTGGGATCAAGTCCATCTGATGACTGATCTTCCTAACTGGTGGTAATCCATCAGGCACGTTATCGAATACAATATCCTAAAATTTATTCAACAAATCTGCAACTTCTACAGGAACATCTTCTACTTCCTCTTTACCAGCTTTTGGAATTAAAGCAAAACATACATGCTCATGCCTCATACCATCTAGGAAATTTCTTCCATCAACAAAAGTTATCCTTGCATTACCACATACCTTTTCTTCAGTCTCCTTCAATGGTTTTAGCTTATGTCGTACTCCATCCTTTGTCAGGGAATAGGTATTCACACGACCATCATGTACAGCACATCTGTCAAACTGCCATGGTCTACCCAACAACATATGACATGCATCCATAGATATGATATCACACAATACCTCATCTTGGTATCCGCCAATCTTGAACTTCACCAGGCATTATTCATTGACCATGACCTTGTGGTCATCCTGTACCCAGGCAATCCGATATGGATGTGGGTGTTTCTATCTCTTGAGCTTCAACTTTGTTACCATCTCTTCTGACACCAAATTGTCAGTGCTTCCACTATCGATAATCACATCACAGCATTTACCCTCACACTTGCATCTAGTGCGAAACAGGCTCCTCCTTTGCTCAGGTTCATTCTCACCACTCAACAGGACTCTTTTGTTAATCAACGTTTCTCCTCTCTCGGCATCTTCAGAATTTGATGATCTCGCATCTTCATCTATATGTGCAACTCTGGCCTGGCCTTCATTTCTCCTGTCTGTTCTGCCTTGGCGCTGAGGACATTCAAATGCCCTATGACCTTCTTCTCCACAGTGAAAACATGTTCCACGGAAGCCACCTCTTCCAGATCCTTGTCCTCTTCCTCTTCCTCTCTGATCTCTATTATTCTGATCTTGGAAGCGATTGGAATTATTTCCGCGCTGATTCTGACTGCTACTGGCCTCATCCTTCTTTTTCGGATCTTCATTTCGGTCACCATATGACCGTCCACCAGATCGTCCACCGCGACCTCTTCCATTTTGTCTGCTCTCAAACTTCTTGTTCAGCTTTTCCTCTACTTTTAGGGCAAATTGGTATGCCTCCTCAATACTGTTCATTCGAACCAGATTCAACTCCTCCTAAATGCTTGGCCTTAACCCATTAAGGTATCGGGCAACTTTCTCCTTATCAGCTTCTGCATGGCCTGTTCTGATGAGGAGTCGATAGAACTCCTCTGTATACTCCTGAACAGATCTTCCTGCTTGCTTCAAACTTTGCATTTTCTTCAGTAGGTCAAGCTCATAATCAACAGGAATGAACTGTCACTTCAATTTATCCACCATCCGATCCCATCTTGTGATTTTCTCCTTTCCCCTTCTATTTCACTCCAACTGAATCTCTTGCCACCATAGCTTCGCATGACCCTTCAGTCTAGCCTTCGCAAATTTGACCCTATCAGGATCCTCAACATCTTCATACTCAAAATATTCTTCACATTCATTGATCCAGTCGATCAATTCCTCTGGGTTAAGATTTCCAGAAAATGTAGGAACCTCAATCTTAGGTCTTTTCCCAATCTTGGAAATCGCCCGAAAAAGTCTTTCTTCCTCCTGGTTCATAATTTCAGCTTCTCCTTCTTGATATTCTTCTTCGGCTTCATCCTCGCTTTCATCTCTGATATTAAGATTCAGTCCTTTGTGAATCTCTTCTTGCAATGCTTGCACTTGTCTCTGCAGCTCTCTAACCTCAGGTGTCACAGCACCAGCTCTTCCGCCACGTTCTCTTCGTGGAGGCATTTTCACGATGCGCGCTGAAACCCTAACCACGGTCCTGGTGCAAACTGCCTCACAGTCGGTGATCTGTTTACACACTCAAAAACCTGCTCTGATACCACTTGATGAAGGGTGCTCCCCTTAATACCACAAACACATAACAGAAACAGAGAAACCACAACAATATGCAAGAACACAAAATTGGCTTCTTATTATCTCCATAAATGTGGAATTACAAACTTTTAGAATTACAATATGCAAAGCCACATGGGCATTCCCTTACAATATTCTGTAGGACAAAGCCTCGAACTATTACCCAGATCTACTACCCCAGAACTATTTTGAACTGCCTAAGACAATAATACAGCCTTCCTTATATAGGCAACTTTCCACCGCCTAGGAAGGTTCCAGAATTTTAGCCAATAAGGCCGACCAAGCTTAGAATTATTTTATTTTACATTTTATTACATCATAGTCGGCTCAAGATAACCTTTGAAACCCAAACAGAAATTTTGAAGAAAATTATTTTTCGCCATTTCAGGTGACCCAACTTCTGAAGACCATAAGTCATCACCAGTTGACCCGATTGGCTATTATAACCCCATTTCAGAAATGCCACGAAGCGCTCTACAGGCTTGACCCGTGCAAGCGCCCATCACCCAAATTTTCGACCTCATCCGGGGCCTCTAAAGCCTTCAAAACTGAGTTCAAAGTTTCTGTACCCTGCTGCCAATACCGAAAATCTTCAATATCTTCCAATATACACTTGATCTGGCAATGAAACTTTACTGGCAAACTTATATGACCAACATGAACCTCCAAGAAAGAAATCAGATCATTCTAAGCACATACAAAAATTACCAAAAATAGTAACTTTCCATAAATAGCAGCTCTGCACAAAATAGCCCTTATTGAAAATAAAAAAATAGAAATATTTTTGGGTGATGCAAGATTGCTCTTACACCCAGGATGCTCCTACATCATTCTCCATACTTGCAGATTCGTGTACCTTTATTTTCCATGCATTTTCTTTCTCTACATTCCCACTTCTTTAGCTCCCCAAGCATTGGAGCTGGGCAATCCACCATTTTGGGGGACTAAAACAACACTCTGATAAGCAGGTGCGTGTTCAAAACATCTCATGGCCATTGTGACCCTTTCCACATCTATAAATATGACTAATGCATTCTTTTCATTAAGCCATACAAGTTCACACTCTCCACTGAATCTCAAAATCAGTTTATTTTGGTAAATCAAATAAACTAGGTACAAGCCTTAGATCCATGTCTATTAATGATTTGAAAGCAGAAGGTTGCATCTACCCTGTGGCTTGCAATGGATGTTAACATTAGTAATGATTTTGTCATTCAGATAACTAGACCCAAAGAAATGACTGCAACAGATGCCAGAAAACTAGTTAAGCTTTACACGAGAAAAATACAGAGAAACTCGCTTGCAATAGTACAGTCCAACTATGATATTCTCTACTGGTATGTTTGTTACTAGTGGCTCATTTCAGTTTTCTATTTTCTGTCTTTGCTTAACAAATTCTAAGTTGTATGGTTGTTAACATTTAGGTCTGATTTTTTCATTCAAATAACTAGACCCAAAGACTTGAGTGCAACAGATGCCCGAACACAGGCTGAACTTTACACAAGAAAAATGTTATAAATTTGAACAATATTATATTTAGTTAGTAGTTTTATTGACATTTTTATTATTTCATCTTTTGTTTAGGTATGCAAACATGTTGAGAAAGGAGGGAATTCCTATAATGACACCGGCTATTTGTAATTGGAAGCAACCTTTTGATAGTATGTGTCTGCACATTCTCCAACCATTTGACAGGTTCACTGAATTTGTAATTAACAAAGAACAAGTTTGCATATGACAAATGAGTTAGAGGGAAAATAATGTTTTTAAATTATGGCTTTTTCAAATTGTAAAAATGCAAATCAGGTCTTTGGACTTATAGTGTTTCCTTCTTTTTCAATGGAAAGAATGTTATTGTTCATTGCAACCATGAATGAGCCTTGAATTTTAAACCTCTGTATCAGGTACACTACTATGGACATGTCTTTCTTATAGTTTTCAGATGGTATATTTGCAAGTTCTGGTAAGTGTTGAACAAGGAGTTTACCGTGCATGTTGTAATCAACAATGTCAAGGTTAGTTTCTACTATGCATTGGAAAAAGGGCTCATATGCGAATTTTTTTTTGTACATTTGATGTATTCAGTTGTTAGAGTATGCTTGCTGCAACTCATATGACACATGATCTTTTAGATCATTTTTAGAAGATAACTAGAACATGTAGTGTTTGTTCATTCTGTATCTTTGATTTAATACACATTAAAGCTTTAATTACTATCTAATTTGTAGAATGCTCTGTAAAGTAGAAGACTATGATTGCAATCAATGGTGCTATATGCTTAATGAAACATACAGAAATGCAGGTGTTTCCCAAAAAAAATGTTGTCCTAAAAAAGTGCATAAAAATACTTTTTCAACCAACTACATTCTTCCCGCCTCAATGTTTTGAGTTTCAGCAGAAATCTGGACTCCCATGCTTGCTATTCTAAGATTCTCATATTTCTTAGTGTCTTTGATGTTGCTTCATCCTTATGTGTTTTTCTTCCGTGATCCTCTTATTATACTTGCATTTTCACTAGTCGATAATTTTCCATCATGATTAGCACTATGGCGACCACTCCTGCAAGAGAGGCCAATCCCAAGTTCTGATATAAAATAAACATCACCAGAAAATTTCCCAAAGGTACATCTCAAATGTCATGAACATACCCATTAAACTCTTTAATATGCTGAGAATCAACACTCATGTAATTGATTATTTGACCACTGTTATGCTTTTATCTTGACTGACTAGAAAGCATCAAGCCTTTCTTGTATGAAGCAATTTTCAGTGCTGCCCTAATGCATATGCATATGTGAACTGAACATTATGAAAGTCCAATGTCATTGTGACAAAGATTCCATGAGCTTTGTAAGAAGAAATACACAAGCTGGAATAATGTCTTCACTAGCAAACTGTACCTTTTTTGCCAGACATTGAACGAAGTTATCTATAAGGTGAGGACTTACATATGATGAAAAAGAACTTATCAATATCAGCAATTTTGTAAAGAGTACATTCTTAAGAACAATGAGAAATTACATCTTTTCTATTGATGAGCCACTACCTTTGGCATCTAATTGATTTCTTAATTCAGGGTAAGCATGGTCAACCTTATGAACATCCACAAGTTGGGGTACATCATCTATATGTCCATAGGCTTCTTATAGCCACCACTAAGTAGAGGCTTCATCCAAGAAAATGACATCTGACATCTGAAGTAAAAGTGTGGACTTCTCTTTAGTTTGTTTTATAAGGGAATTATATGCATAGGCTGAAATGATGGCCAGAGCCATGGCTTGAAAATCATCTCACATCTGAAGTAAAAGTGTGAACTTCTCTTTAGTTTTTTTTATAAGAGAATAATATGCACAGGCTGAAATGATGGCCGAAGCCATGGCTTGAAAATTGTACTCTCCTTAGGCTCCAATATATTTAAGCCTTGCCCTTAGCCATTAATATAAAAGGCTCCATATTCCAAGTATGCAATACAACACTAATAGAGATACACAACAAAGTAAAGTCATTTTATCTGTAATCCCATATCACAACTTCTTGGAATGAGTAGGGTTCAAAACAGAGAATTTTGGCCTTTATGTGCAAAATCTACATCTTTTCCTGGAAAAAGAGAAGCATAAGACTAACAACAAAGCCTAGGTGAAGCATAATTGCAAGTGCATGCAGTGTTGTCTTGTTTTGCTCTCCTTCTTTTTCTCGTACGATTGTAGCCCACATAGCATCAAAACATGCATGTTTCATGTTGATGCAATGCTAATAGTCCTCATCTCCTTTGCACATAACAGTCTTGTCTTCAAGAAGTGCTATGAACTTATTGAGTCTTAGGCTTTTTAATTTTATCGAAAAACAACTGTATTTTGATCTATTTAAGCTGAAAATGACTCTGCTTCGGTACCCAAATAAACATTTTATAAGTTATTCACTGCTAAACTAAGCATTATTAGATGACTAGCGGAATCGTAAAGAAAAGAACCCATTTCTTGTAATGCTTATGGTCTTGTAAAAAATCATAGTTGTTGACTTGCAGAAAAATGGTTAAACTCATTTCAACTTGTTCAATGGCAATGCTCCTAATTCCATGGATGCATCATGTATTTGTGTGTTGTTGTAAGTATTCATGTTCGTCGGTGTTAATGTTATAGCTATTTCGGAATCTAATACATTTAAATTATATCTTTAATTTAATTTAAATAAATCAAAATTGTATTTGTAAATACAATCAAGTTCTTACACTTGGGCCCTTCCCTTTGGCACCTAAAACAATTCAAAGTGGGTCAGCTTACCTAGTATATATGAGTCGGCTCTCATAATAAAATGGTCTTTCCTGGGTCGGCCCACACAGCAATTGTTTTCTAGGTCGGCCCTCTACTCACCTTAGTGCCAAAAGTATTTTCTTCTTCATGAGTCGACCTGCATGGTTTAAGATTCGAGCAATGTATATAAGGGACTACCACAAGTATCAAATACACACCTCACAACACAACAGACAAGAGGATTACTCTCTGAGCCATATGCAGTCACATTAATATGCGATCTTCTTTTGGTGCATCAATGTGTGTGAATTCCTCAGCTTGATAGGCAGACTTCATCAATTCATATGCAAGCGTCATCAACCTAACTATCACAACAATAAATAAGATTGCAAACATTCAGCTTGACAGCTATTTATATATTGAAGATCGGTGATCCTTAATAGCATTACAATCTGTCGTAAGTCAATCAACAGTGAAGGTCTGGTTCATGGTGAATGCATCTTGGAGATCCAGTTCACATCTGATCACACAGTACATCTGGGCTTCATCTACAAATCAGAAGTCAGATCTGGACCGTTGTTGGACATCTATTCTTCATAATTAATTTGCTTCGTGGATCGGGGATCCTCAACAAATTCTTAGCGATATTGTTGTAAGTAAATTGGGAAATGATAATCAATTGGATCTAAATGCTGGCTTTTTCCTAATAAAGGTTTCCCAAGGTTAAAATTGTGTTGTGTCTTATTATGATTTTGTCTAATTTACTGTTATGTTATTAGATTATATCTGATTACTTAAAACTTTAACATGGTATTAGAGCCAAGTTCTTGCTAACTGTATCAAATCTAACTTTTATTCTTTAGATTTGTTGCCTTTGTGTGTTTCCTTCTTGTGTCAAAATGGTGACAAGATTGAAGGTGGAAGATAGACTTGAAGGTGCCCTCAACTTCATCTCTTGGAAAGTATGAATTTTGATTGCTCTTGAAGAACATGACTTGCTGGAATTTGTTCAAAGTGAAAATGTTGAAACACCTACGGATCCGGAAGTGCTTAGTCAATTCAAGAAGAAAGCTATCAAGGCCAAGAAGATCCTAATAGATTCTATCAGAGATCATATTGTTCATGTCATCTCGAGAATGTCTTGAGCCAAAGATATGTTCAAACAATTGGAAGATATGTTCGAAGTAAACAACATGAGTCGAGCACTTACCTTGAGAAGAGACCTACTTCAAATCAAAATGAAAGAGGATGAGTTAGTCATGGAGTTCTTCGTGAGGATTTCAGAATTAAGAGATAAAATAAGTGCTATTGATAGTGAAGTTGTAGACAAGGATCTCGTCATGCTTACACTCAATGGTCTCCCTCCCTCATGGGAACCCTTCATTCAAGGTTTAAGCGGTAGAGGTAACTTTCCCTCATTTGATCTCCTTCGTGCTGACTGCATTCAAGAGGAATCTAGGCTCATATCAAGAGGAACCAAGTCTACCCATAATGAAAAAAACTTAGTTCTTACTACTCAATCGGTCAAAGGTGATCATTGGAAGAAGAACAACTTCAAGAGGAACATCGATTTCAGATCCAATGATGCTAACAGCTCAAGGAAGAAGCCAAGATATCTCTCTCATATCCAATGCTTCAAATGTAACAAATTTGGCCACTATGCCAGGGATTGTTAGGTTCAACTCTTTCAACAAAAGGCTAACCCAAGCGAAGTTGTCAACCTTGAAGATAAGGAAGACTTTCTCCTTTAAGTATTTTTTGTGTTAGATAGTTTAGAATCAATGTTGTTTGAGATCTAACTATTGTTTGTTGAAACTAACATTAGGGTAAGGATATGTGTTGTAGATTTTTTATTTGTGCAGGAGCAAGGATCAAGAGGGAGTCACGCACTTTCTCATCATACTTGAGTTTGGTAGATTCTAACCTATGTGGTAATGTGATGGTAACTCTCTTGGATTAGAAGTGTTGGCATGAAATTTTTCTTTTGGCTTAGTAATCTTGGATCTATTGATTTTAGTTCATGATTGAACTAACTTGGAAGGTTGAGTATATGATTTCCTAACTCTGAGTACAGGAAATTGGTTGAATCGTCAATTGCTCGGAGTGCTTCAAAGAAAGGGTATATTGCTTCTTCAAGAGAAGCTATTGGAATTTATTTATTTTGTCACTCGAAGGATGTCTGAGTGCTTTGGAAGTTATGTAGGGCTCAGCTACTACTAAGAGGGAGTCTTAGCCTCATTGATGTATCTTTTGTACCACTCTTGTAGGTAATGCAAGGTGGACATTGCATCTTGTTGTCTTTTAAACATCCTTAAGTGAAGATACTTGTAATCACCCTTGCGAGCAATGCAAGGTGAAGTTGTATTTATCACTGTAACCATCTTCTTCGGGCAATGCAAGATGGTGTTGAATTGAAGTCCACTCTTGCGGGCAATGCAAGGTGGCAAGTGTAATAATGGATAAGACCACCCTCTATGGGCAATGTATGGTGGCTATCACCCTCTGCAAGCAATGCAAGGTGATCTTTTTGAGGCTTGTCCTCTTCCACCCTCTACGAGTAGGTACGATGGATATTCTTAACCATCCTCTGCGAGTAGGCATGATGGTTCCACCCTCTGCAAGTAAGTATGGTGGATATGCTTTGGTTCCATCCTCTGCGAGTATGCATGATGGGTATGGTTGATTTGTTCTTACAAGTATGCATCCATCCTCTGTAAGCAGGCATGGCATGATGGAAAGGTAAGGTAATAGCTAGATCCCTCATAGCTAAGAGGGAGTGTTAATGTTATAGCTATTTCAGAATCTAATACATTTAAATTATATCTTTAATTTAATTTAAACAAATCAAAATTGTATTTGTAAATACAATCAAGTTCTTGCACTCGGGCCCTTCCCTTTGGCGCCTAAAACAATTCAAAGTGGGTCGGCTTACCTAGTATATATGAGTCGGCTCTCATAATAAAATGTTCTTTCCTGGGTTGGCCCACATAGCAATTGTTTTCTACGTCGGCCCTCTTCTCACCTTGGCGCCAAAAGTATTTTCTTCTTCATGAGTCGGCCTGCATGGTTTAAGATTCGGGCAGTGTATATAAGGGACTGCCGCAAGTATCAAATACACATCACAACACAACAGACAAGCAAATTACTCTCTAAGCCATATGTAGTCACATTAATATGCGTTCTTTTTTTGGTGCATCAATGTGTGTGAATTCCTCAGCTTGATAGGCAGACTTCATCAATTCATATGCAGGCGTCATCAACCTAACTGTCACAATGGTAAATAAGATTGCAAATATTCAGCTTGACAGTGATTTATATATTGAAGATCGGTGATCCTTAATAGCATTACAATCTTCCATAAGTCAATCAACAGTAAAGGTCTGGTTCATGGTGAATGCATCTTGGAGATCCAGTTCACATCTGATCACACAGTACATCCAGGCTTCATCTACGAATCAGAAGTCAGATCTGGACCGTTGTTGGGCATCTATTCTTCATAATTAATTTGCTTCGTAGATCGGGAAATTTTTCTTTTGGCTCATTAATCTTGGATCTATTGATTTTAGTTCATGATTGAACTAACTTGGAAGGTTGAGTATATGATTTCCTAACTCTGAGTATAGGAAATTGGTTGAATCGTCAATTGCTCGGAGTGCTTCAGAAATAGGGTATATTGCTTCTTCAAGAGAAGCTATTGGGATTGATTTTTTTGGTCACTCAAAGGATGTCCGAGTGCTTTGGAAGTTATGTAGGGCTCAACTACTGCAAAGAGGGAGTCTTAACCTCATTGATGTATCTTGTGTATCACTCTTGTGGGTAATGCAAGGTGGACATTGTATCTTGTTGTTTTTTTAAACTTCCTTAAGTGAAGATACTTGTAATCACCCTTGTGAGAAATGCAAGGTGAAGTTGTATTTATTCTTATAACCATCTTCTTCGAGCAATGCAAGATGATTTTGAATTAAAGTCCACTCTTTCGGGCAATGCAAGGTGGCAAGTGTAATAATGGATAAGACCACCCTCTGCGGGAAATGTATGGTGGCAATCACCCTCTGTGGACAATGCAAGGTGATCTTTTTGAGGCTTGTCCTCTTCCAGCCTCTGCGAGTAGGTACGGTGGATATTCTTGACCATCCTTTGTGAGTAGGCATGATGGTTCCACCCTCTACGAGTAGGTATGGTGGATATGCTTTGGTTCCATCCTCTACGAGTAGGCATGATGGGTATGGTTGATTTGTTCTTACAAGTATGCATCCATCCTCTGCGAATAGGCATGATGAGTATGGTTGATTTGTTCTTACAAGTATGCATCCATCCTCTACGAGTAGGCATGATGGAAAGGTAAGATAATAGCTAGATCCCTCATAGCTAAAAGGGAGTGTTAATGTTATAGCTATTTTGGAATCTAATACATTTAAATTATATCTTTAATTTAATTTAAATAAATCAAAATTGTATTTGTAAATACAATCAAGTTCTTGCACTCAGGCCCTTCCCTTTGGCGTCTAAAACAATTCAAAGTGGGTCAGCTTACCTAGTATATATGAATCGACTCTCATAATAAAATGTTCTTTCCTAGGTCGGCCCACACGACAATTGTTTTCTAGGTTGGCCCTCTTCTCACCTTGTCGCCAAAGGTATTTTCTTCTTCATGAGTCGGCCTACATGGTTTAAGATTCGGGCAGTGTATATAAGGGACTGCCGCAAGTATCAAATACACACCTCACAACACAACAGACAAGTGAATTACTCTTTGAGCCATATGCAGTCACATTAATATGCGATCTTCTTTTGGTGCATCAATGTGTGTGAATTCCTTAGCTTGATTGGCAGACTTCATCAATTCATATGCAGGCGTCATCAACCTAACTGTCACAGTAGTAAATAAGATTACAAACATTCAGCTTGACAGCGATTTATATATTGAAGATCGGTGATCCTTAATAGCATTGCAATCTGTCGTAAGTCAATCAACAGTGAAGGTCTGGTTCAAGGTGAATGCATCTTGGAGATCCAGTTCACATCTGATCACACAGTACATCTGGGCTTCATCTACAAATCAGAAGTCAGATCTGGACCGTTGTTGGACATCTATTCTTCATAATTAATTTGCTTCATGGATTGGGGATCCTCAGCAAATTCTCAGCGATATTGTTGTAAGTAAATTGGGAAACGATAATCAATTGGATCTAAATGTTGGGTTTTTCCTAATAATGGTTTCCCAGGGTAAAAACTGTGTTGTGTCTTATTCTAATTTTGTCTAATTTACTGTTATGTTATTAGATTAGATCTGATTACTTAAAACTTTAACAGTCGGGGTTTTCCCTTGTATATTATAGCTAGTGTCTAGGATCTTTTAGGCATATTGTGTCCTGTTCAAGTTTTCCAAGGTTGCAGTTTAGTATGCAAGTACATCTTTTCAGGTATGGAAAATCTACTATCTGATGAGGCTTTCCCTGCTCCATGTTTAACTAGTAGGAGGAAAATCACACATTTCTGATTTCTTTCTCATGCAGGTGGAGGTGACGATAAGAGGACATACTGACACACATTCTTTGAATCTATCTTGTAACTAAAATGATTGCTTTTGTCATAGTGGTTGCAGATACCATTTATGGGCTGCACACATACTCGAGACAATTGTACTTTAGAAGTATATGCAAAATCATAGTAGTTGCAGAGTACATTTATGGGCTGCACACATACTTGAGTAGATTGTACTTTAGAAGTATATCCAAAAGGTTTTGCCAGTTTCAAAGGTAAAATAATCATACCTTGAAGAAACAATAAAGGATAGGCTGCATGATATTTCAGTGTAGTTGGCAATTTCCTTGGATTCACTAAAACTAAATTTTAATTTGATGAGGAAATATCAATTGTAAATAATCAATCATTTATGTCACTACATAACTTATGCTGACCACAAGCCATAGAACAGCTTTGCCCTTTTCCACCAGGCAGGGACTCCAGCTGCATCGCAGCTCTTGTTCTCGTTGCCATCGACCACTGAAACATCGTATGCTTGATCTTTTTGAAAGATATTTCAGAGGTATCTTTTAAGAGGACATCTTTAATCTTTTAGGGATAGTCAATTTCAGGGTATCTCGATTTAGGGAGAGAGAGAGAGAGACTGGGTGGCATGATAAAACTTGGTTTAGTATTATAAGAAACATAGGTCTAGGGACAGGGACATAGCTTTCTGCAAGTGTTAAAAATAGAAAAAAATGTTACAGAAAGTAATTATAGACGTGTTTCATGCTGGCAGCAGCATCAAAAAAAATCGTCAGACAAATGAGAAGAAGCTGAGGATATCTGACAAGTTTAAAAGTCGAATAGAAGTAATATTTTTCAGCCAAAGTGTGTTCTGGTATCCGTGTGTTACTGATGAATTTTTCCAAAATACCTTCTTGGAGTTTGGATGCTTGTCTTGTAGAAAAATTAGGGTTTGATGAGGGGCTGGAATATGGAGAGCAAAAGCATAGCAGTGGTTTGATGAGGGGTGGGTATATGGTCATAATACAGATCAAATCTCTCTCGGAGAAAAGCAGTCAAATCCATGGTGGTTAGCCACAAAGTTCAGAAAAAACCTAGAAAGAAGCGATTGGCTGCAAAAATAGCAAAGGGGAGGACAGTTCATCTCGATTTTGGCTCTAAATTGCCTTCAAATGCTATCAATGTGTACATGATTTCTCAACCTAGAGGTAGAAAGGATTGACACAGTAAAGTAAACACATCCAAGGGACCAAGAGACACCCGTTTATAGAAGCTATAAGCTTGCATGAATTGCAAGAGAAGCTGGGCCTAGATCAACCAAGTCAGACAGTGGAATGGCTTCTCCTAAAAGCTCAGCCTGCAATTCGTGAGTTAGCACTTCTTGCTTATTCCAACACGGCGCAGCCATCATTACAGAAGCATTTTTGCAGCGGCTTCTTTGCCTGCATCAAGAGTGCAACAGAAGCACAACAGGGGGGAACTCTCATGAAGTGAGCCCCAAAAGAATTGCAAAAGCAAACCCTAACAAGCGAAAGGCCAGAAAAAGAGCTCGGCGGAGAACTAGGGAAAAAAGCTATGCCAAACAATCCCAACCATCGATTGATAATTGCAAACCTCCTCAAGCATTTGGGGTTGTGAAGAAAAGCTTGGCGTCTTCCATAGAAATTGTGTGAGAATGGCAGTGGCAATGCTCACAGCTCCTTTCTTCTTCAGGACTCGACACTTTTGGGAGATTCATCCAAAGCTCACTTCAGACTACTCTTCACTGCCCCTCGTCAACAGGAGGGAAGCAGTCTACAATCCATGGGATCACTCTCATACTCAAATCCACAAATCTTTTCAGAGAAATCTGCAACATATTTCGAATAGGGGTTTTTCCCATTATCTGCACTCCTCTTCATGTTGTGCACAATGTTTAGTGCCGAATTCAATCAGTTGCAATGCTGGGCTAGAATGCATAAGTGAAGGTCAGTCTTCCTCTAAACAAAGAAATACAAGTAGAGGATTCTAGCATCTTGACAGCTTTCAGGCCAATTTCTTGTTTCCCATGTCCTCCCTATCACTTCTTGGACAATGGTTATTACGCCCATGATTACACAGAGGGCAATAGATGTCAGAAATGAAAGTGGTGATGCTTATTTTGGCAGGTTCAATGACAGTAAAAATTCATGCCGAAACAAGAGCTCATTTTATGAGTTCCTCTGTACCAAAGTTTTCAACTCTGCATACCTCCCTCATGCACCCAGTCCAATAATCTATTTTTTTTTATTTTTTTTTTATCTACTTTATGTTGATGAAATCAACATTTCCACAATGTTGGAAAAGATTCATTTGAGTTGCTAATGAATGTTTGTATATCCTACAGCTATTTCAATTTTGTTCTGCAGGCACTCAGAAAACTTGAAAACTTTGTTCTGTGTTGATTTTACTAGCAGCAAATGTAAGAGGCTCTACCTTTGTATGTTGACACCACTATTGCCTTTTGCCCAAGACTATTGGCAACATCCAAAGCTTGAGTGTTTATATTTATCGTGTCATATAATATTTAAGATCCTCATCAGAAGTGAGAGTTTTTTATTGTTATAGTGTTGAATGACTGCCTCATATGAAGCGCTGGCCTCATTTTAAGGGTTCAATGACATTTTCTTGTGTACTGAATGTCTACATAAATTCAGTCTCCTTTTAAAACAAGTTTCCGTTATAAAACTGCATTGATTTTGTGATTGATAAATGGTTGATCGTATGTCCAAAATCTAAGCAGTAGGGAAAGATACTATAAATTGTGTAACGTACACATACAGAAAACAAAACCATGGAAAATATTCAACGTTTGAAATCTTTCCCTTTTAAAGCATAAATTGCAATGTTAAGAACCATGGATAAAATGATACTTTATTAAGAAAATGAGAAAGAAGGTTTCTCATACCTTGTGAGCTACATATTGCCAAATGTTTTTTTGGCTTATCCTCTAATACTGGCTTCTGTTGAAAATCTACTTAATAGTTGGCCGATCACGGGCATTTTCCAGAAATTTGAAACCTCTACAATTATCAATTGTGGTCACCTACAACAAAGAGAGAAATTACATTGAGACAAGAAGATGCACTATCTGCCAACCTGTAATACACTGGTGATCTACTTTCAAAACTCCAAGAAACAGAGGAGATGGAAAAATGCAGTCAAAAAACTTAACTCACCTCAACCAAGGCAACATGGAACAAATTAGTCTCACTTGCAAGAGTAGCCGATGCCTCCATTCCATTGGAAAAGGTAGAAACTACATCAAGAAACCACAGGCAATGCCAAGGAATAGAAAAATACAAATCGTGATTTCATTTTACTGTAGTCCATGGTGGTTTCTTGAGCTGTTTGTACAAACAAACAGCCTTGGGATAAAAAAAACAAAACCAATAGCCATTTCTTGAGTATAACAAATAAACAAAACCAAATCGAATTAATCCCCAACAGTATAAGACTAATCCAAACCCATGTCATTTTATGTTGAGTTAGACAAAGATACAATACCCTGTTAGAGTTCCAATGAATCCCACACCAATAGGTAGAGCCACCGAAAGGATTAAGCCTTCAATTTCAAGAGTTCCAATGAATACAACTTGCTCTGCACCAAGAAATGAAATTCAGCATTGCTTTCAAATGAAGTTCCTATTCAAAATTAAAAAATAAAACAAATAACAGAGAGATATGGAGAGACCATGAAAACAAGAAAACAGAATAGGAAGCCGAAAACAAGAACGCCCGGCTGGAAGTCACCATTTAGTAAACGGTCATGCTTTTTTTTAACATTTTTTAACTGTCTTGTTTTTTAAAAAAAAATTAAGAAAAAGTCTTGCTCGTTTTTTTTAAAAACGGGCCTGGTTTTTTAATAAAAATGGTCTGCTTTTTAATCTAAAACGGCCATGCTTTTTTTAAAAATTTAGGGCAATGGATGAATCGCCCTCCAAAGTTTGTGCTTAAATTTTTATTTTGATATTTAATTTAGATTAGAATTATTATATTTAATAAGTTAATTAGTATAGTCGAAAGATATCTAATATTTATAAATATAAATAATTTATCGAAAAAATTCATCAAATTTTTTATTAGTGCAGATGTGTTTAGATTATAATTATCTATATCTATATAAAGCAATAGGCAGTTCAATTTTTTTCTTATTCAAAAGTTTTATTTAAAGATTTTATAATATTGCATAAATATTCATATATTTCTATTAAAGTTATTTATTGAATCTTTTTGCCTTTGTATTTTAAGGATAGTATATCTAATTGTTTTATATTTTATTAGGGGGAATCCATCTAAATTTAAACAATTGTTGATGTTGAGTGTTTGAATGAGTGAGTTGGAAGTTTGATTGGGTTGCTAAATTCAATATATAATATCTAAAACTAGGTAAAATGTTACATTTTCTAATCAGTTGGTAAAAATTGACATAATGTAATTTTTAAATTGAAGCAATTTACTATATAAATGCAATATTTAATATATAAAATTGGAGAAGTTATTGTTCTTTTTAATAAGTAGTTTTTTTTATATTGGTAACAAGTATTTTAATAATTTCCAAAAACATCTGATTACAACATCACTATATTTGGCATATTCAACTCTCCAACCCCAAAAGATGATAACAAAGCCACTAAACTTGGTAGATTCTACTTTCCACCCCCCCCCCCCCCCCCCCCCCCCCCCCATACCTACTAATTCTTTGAAAATAATACAAAATACATCCTGAATTTAACATAGTAGGACAAGTCATGCTATAGAAAAGAAGCACAAAAATAACCAACATCACAAACCGAGGATCAATAACCCATACTAGAAAAAATGGGAATGTTGAAGTACAGAAACTAGTCACCAGGCGTAAAAAAAACCACCCCGATGTCTCCTCCTTGGAAAATTTTGGGAAGCTTGGAACCGACGAGCCACCACGAGCTTCCTGTGAAATCCCAGAACCACCACTCACCCAGATTCCACCATGAGCCGTTTGTTTGGGAGGAATTTACCGACGAGGGACAGGGTTTCCATCCTTCCCCAGGCAGGTCGTCAACTTCATTAAGGTTTGTTTCATCTTTCTCCTCCTCTCAGCCTCCAAAACTGTCGCTCCTCTTCCATTGTTTGCAGAAAAGCTAAAACAGCCCGCCACCCCTTCCGTACATTCACCATTTGCACTGCCATTGGACAGGAGGAAGTCCAAATGACCAGAGGTTGCAGTTCCCTGTCACCACCACCAATGAGCCGCTAAGGGCCTTGGTTCATGTGTAGGCCCACACCCAACTTCTCCCTACCAACAATCTCTGTCAGCCCACCAGCCCATTTGGATTCCAAGTATGCATGAGACACCCTCAACACCTCTTCTTTCAACGATCCTGCCATTAAAGCCAGCGCCAAAAACAATGAGGAAATGTCCAGGTTGGTCCTAGGATGAAGGTCCAAGTTGAGAAACTAATCACCCATCATCAAACACATAGCATCCCAAAACTCCACATGGTCAAATTTGAACACATTCCTCAACCATTGTACAAAAACCCCCCTGAAGCCCGACAATTAACTCGATGACACTAATGAGAAATTTTCTTCCATGACTAAAACAGAGCTCAAGTACCAACAAAACCCCAATTCTGAAAACACGAAGAGCTTACAAATGTATTACTCATCTGAGTCCCACTTCCGACTTTTAAAAAGCAAGCAATGCCTCAGAATCAGTACCCATTTCTATTCATGATGTCAAAACATCACATCATCTGGCTCCTAACTAAATTAGAATCAGAGGATCCTTACATGTACCTCTCACATATTGTCACCTCATCCTCATGTGTCATCCCCACCTGCAAAGGGCAATATAAAAAGTACTACCTCCGCCTCCAGTTTCATATCTGGGATCAACATTATATCGTTGTGACATCTAAATGATGATTTAAAAATCATGTCCTTCAATTCCAAAATTTGCATCCCTCAAGATCCTGAGATCCTCAAAAAGTTCAAATATGTCCCCTAATGATCCATTCACCCCAACTTTAGATAGTTTATGTGCACATTGAAATAATTTCTATCGAGTAAATTGATATGTATACTGATTTATTATCAATAAAATTATTTTGATTTAGAAGGGGTTGAATTTGAACCCTTCCTAAGGCTACCAAGATTGGTCATTGGCCATAGCCATGTAAAATCCACCCTTAACCACTAGTTTTTTTTTAACATCAATCAATAACTTAATCAACCAAGCATCTTCCATTTAATTTAGAAGTGGTGATTTCAAAATTCCTTGTTCACCATGGTGGAAACATCTCAATATCAGAATATACACTTACACTTGATAGTGCTAAGCTTCCATAACTAGGGTTTTCCCATGACTCAGACCTAAGCATCGAGTGTTCACTCTTGATGACCCTACCTACGTATCCTATCATGGGAAGTTAGAGGATTCATAGTTTGCACTAAGAGGGAGTTTATTCTATCCTCTTAATGAGATCTTTTCTCTCTTTTAACCATGCCTAATGACTAAGTGTTAACCTAATCTCATCATAATAAATGATTACCATTGCCATCAGGTATTGGTTTTGTTAGTTTCCAAATCAACAGATTGTAAAACCCTTCAACTATGCCAAGGTTCATGATCAAGTTCTACATCTGACTTGGCCAACAAATGGGATTAATCTATATGTGACTAAATTTTCTTACACTTATGGTTCTGCTAGACCAAGGCAGGTGCACCTTTAGTATAGTTAAGTAGATTAGGTCTTCTCGAAATCTATCCTCAATCTCTACCTCAAAATGGCATGAACTTATGAAATAGATTAATTTGGATGCTAACTAACTCCTATCTCTTTACTTCTAGTTATCCTACTCTCTTACTCCATCTTCTCTACCACTTTTTTTAGTCATAACTCTTCTACTTTTATAATTCTTATACTTCTTTATTTTGGTAAATGTATTTTATGCTTAGAGACCAGTGCCTTCTCTTTCTTTGGGTACAAAGACACTTCCTTTGGAGATCTTAACATATCACTTTATAAGACAATTTTTAAACCTCTAACTTGTAACTTGGTCTATCGCATATCCAATTCTCCATAAAGAAAGGATCACTTATGCCACCAAAAACCTATCCACTTGAATTTAACTCCTACTTGAGGATAGCAATCAAACAAGATTTTATAAAGATCTTAATATCTTCAAATGATTTGAGAATGTACTTGATATCTAAATCACTCTAGAACATAAACAATTTCTCATATAAGAATTCAAACAGTATCCAATTGCTTGAATTAGAAACTATAAAGAATTGAACTTAAAAGAAAGTTTTTATGCTAGAAATTGTAGAGAAAGTACTGAGTATTATATTTCATGATGTTTTTTAACATTACATATTAAGTTCTTTATATAGGAATATGTGAAAGAGGCCATGCCCCTTCAAAGTGTCTTTTGGAAATAAACAACAAAATAAGAACATAATTAATTCAAGCTCTAATGAGCCATGTATGTGCCTTTGTAATATAATCAACATACTTCTCAAATGCATAAGTATTTGCATCTTGTATTACATCTCCCATGGCATACTCAATGTTGATCACCCTCTTCAAGTCACTATGGACCTTCCCAAGTGAAGGATCCCTTTTTTCATTATCTGGAGCCTCTTGGGAAAGTGTCCCGCATTCTACAATCCATTCACTCTGACCCTTTGGATTCTCATCTTTTCTGACTAAAGGAAATAGCCTTCTCCCTGCTGCATTTGAAAACCCCTTGATTTCTTCTTTCAACTCCTTATAGAACTCTTTATGTTCACCCATCAAGTCTTGGGCATATACAAGGGCTTCCTAATTAGGAGGATTCCTCTATTGCAACTCTCCAATCTTCTCATTTAACCTCTCCCTTAATCTCTTATGTTCTTGAATGGCCTTGTAGTTTTTTGAGTATGCTACCCAAAATCTCTCAGCCCAAGTTATGAAATTTGTAAACCTTTTATGCACTAGGATGGAGACTATGTCAAACTTAGCATTCATAATCTAAGACCTCGGTTGTTGAGTTTCCATGCTCATCTTTTCATAATTCTCTTTCCATTAAGAGCCCTCTCCTTGATCTTGAGCACCTACAATTGATTTGGGGGCCTCCTTAATTGTATCCTTTAGAGATTCATTCTCTCTAAGTAACATTTCACTCTTCAGTTTGTACATATCATGCTCCTTGATCAATATTTTAATTTGATCTTTTATTCAACTTAGCAATATTAATACATATATCTGATGTGGTGAATTAATCAATTTGTCTTAGTTTTAGGGTCATCATGTAACCAAACACATTTTTGTATCAATAATTTGAGGCCTTTTGTGAGGAGGATATAGAGCCCAAATCAGAAGGGATTTCTCATCTGCATTGTACCCCGATCTAGCGTATATCGTTGTCACTCCCTCTAGACTAAATTTTTTCTAAGCTTTGTTGTCATGTAAGAAACTATCAAATACCAAGGTTGGGCTTATGTTCTAACCTGGAAGAATTATTACACCAACCTCTTCTATTAATTGTATTCCCCTTTTTGGAGTCATGTTACTCATTTCATTTTCCACATCTATTTTTAAACTATCCAACAATCAATTCTCATTATTTGGAGTGATGTTTACAAATGACTCTCTTAGTACTTTCCCTTTGTAGGTATATAAAAAAGATCTAAATTCAAGAGAATTAATGAACTAATCAGTTGAAAAAAGGGACACATGAACTAACTGCCTTGTATCCTCTTCTGGATTTCCTAAAGTCTCACCAACTTCTTGTTCTTTATCTTCAGGAGGTTGATACTCCTCAATTCTAGACTTTAGAATATGATCTAGTTGGTGTTGAGTTAAAGATCATCATCTAAGGATTCATCATTAACAGAAGATACTAGCTAAACCTCTTGTATTTCTTTCCTTTGCTTCTCTATCTGTCCATTATAATCATCTATGGCTTTTTTGCCTCAACGTCCTCAAGATTTCTAATATAACATCATCGTGGGGAAAAGGGACATGGGTATACTCACCCAAAATTTATTTCTTCATATCCCAATCAATATATCCTTCTGGATCAAAATATTTTATAGGAGTAGCTCTTCTCATTTTGTACTAGTTTGTCCAAAATTCGATCATACCATTTGGAAGTTGTCACAGTAAAGTCCCCAGTTATTATTTTCCATGTACACTTAAACTCATGACACTTGAATAATCCAATAGTCTAATAATTTCTAAATATGCAAATTATGTTAGGAACAATTTTAGGTAACAATAAAGGTGTGTCCTCAAAGCCATATGCTCTAATCATGGTGTAATCAACAAAATAGTACTAGTCACCCCAGTTATGATCCATAATTTTCTTGTCGTCAAATTATTTGGGCCTCAAAATCCTTTTGATTTCATCAAATAATGAATAGCCATAGGGGTGATTAAAGACATTGTATAATTGTATATGCTTAAAATCGTCCCTTAACATTATAATTATTTAATTATTTTGTTATATTATTCTACCTATTTAATTAAGTTTTGTTCATTATTCTATAGTATTTAAATTTAATTTAAATACCCTCTCTTTAAGTGTATTGATTTTTATTTTAAAACATTTCCTCCATATAATCCCCCTTTAAATAAATTTTAATGTATTTAATTCCCCTCATATTCTATTATTCTTCTAAACCTTGATTAATCTAATGTTTGATTAGTTTAATTCTAAATTTAGACATGGATCCTACCCTACTCACATCACTCTCAACAAATAGACCTACTTGCTAACTAACTAAATTTTTGGATTTCTACACCCATTAGTCCTAATTATTTTCTCACGCATGTGTGAGCAAATTTTCAAAAAATGTCTTTCCAAAAATTGCTAAAAATTGCTTCTTAAACTTTTGTATGACACCTCTTAGACCTTCCAAAAGTATGAAAATAGACTTTTTCTTGTACACACACTTACACATGTGTACTTGAAGTACACATTGACCCATTACATCTCAAGTTGCTCACACATGTGTGAGAAAACTTGGACACTTGCATGGCTTATGTATCCCTCATGTGGCACCTATGTGGATGCCACATGTGTTCCACCTCAATCCAGCCCTGTAAAATCCTATAAATAGGAGCCTTGCCAAGACTAAATCATTCATCATTTGCATTTAGAGTTATTATGTTAGTTTGTTGATTCATTTTCATTCAGTGATTTTTATCTAACATGTTTGGTAGTTATTTTCATTCATGATAGATAGTTTCATTTAGTTCATCTCTACTTCTTTCATTCATATTGAATGCTTGGGACTAGTTCTTTATAACTAGTTCTTGAGTTCATTCAATACCATCTTCACCTAGCTTGCACATAGTTTCTTGCATTCATCATTTATTTTCAATCAAAGTGGGATTTAGTTTATTGTGTTGGGAGAGCACACCCACAACCATCTCTAAGAGCTTAAATCAAGCAAGTCTTGGGTGTACTTGCTTCATGCTCATCGGAGGTTGTGGTGGAGGCCTTTGTTTTGGTTTTGCAAGTTCATTAAATGTTAGATTAATAGTGAATATCATGTTTATTCCTAATGTTTTCATATTTGAGCTTGCTCCCAACAGGTAGGTTTTCATCACATACATTTTGGCATGCCTAGTGGGACCCACATCCCTAATTTAAACTCATTTTCTTCAAATTTTTTCCGTTCCCAGAATCTATCATGCAGTGGCATCTCCGCCCTGAAATAGTCATCTGCGCAGATTGGCATCTTCGTCTAGAGACTTTCATCTCCGCCTGGGTTTAAAAGGACTTAAATTTTTAATATTTTAAAGTATTTTTTGGAATATTTTAGGTTTTTAACTCTTGGGTTTCTGTCAGGACATTGATTTTACAGAGTTAAATGCTGTCAAATTATTTCAAAATTTTATTTTAAGTATAATAAATTGACTCTGGTTTCTAAACTATCATCTTCGTAGATTGACCATCATCTCAATTGATCGATGTATGTGACTGTGTCTGGTCATCTGTGCTCCTCAAAAATTGTGTTGTCAGCTGACAGGAATACTTTTCTAAGTTTTCATTAAATTATAGTCTACACTTTCTAACAGTCGTATGTAACTATTGATTGGTGTTTGCAACAAATGACTGCCATCTATGATCTGGAACTATTGTTTGTGCCTTGTAACAAAAAATATTTTAATTTTCTAGAAATCTTTTGTGTTACTGATTAACTTGGTTTTTGAAGCAACTCGAATCCGAAGACTGAATATCCAAATTTACTCAAACATCAAACTAATCACCTTTTATCTTGTAGGTTTCCTAGGAGATACAACCAAATATTGTGTTTTCCTTTATTTATTTCTCAGGTACATTAATAAAAGTTCACTTGTAGTATTTTATTAAGTGATAGGGGAGTATGCTCTTTGTAATACCCTAAAATTGGCACCTATTAAATTCAACTAATTTTGGTGCATTTTCATCAATTTTACATCTTCAAAGTCCTAGTTTCCTAGGCAATTTTCTCTCTCCTACCTGACTTAATTCGACTTAATGTCAATTGCAAAGACCATAAATTGCATTAATTAAATATCAAAATTAATTCCTAAAGTCCTTGACTTTAATTAGCTAAATTACCCCTATGATAATTTAATTTAATCCTAAAGTCTTAAGTGCTTAGAATTACATTAAATCCACCCCATTTGGCTAATTACCCATAAAAGGAATTAATAATTGCTTGATATTCAAATGGACACACCTTTTTGAATTAATAATTCAAGATATTCAAAAGGCCACCTGTGTGGCATTTTCCATTCTTTTTATTAAGTAATTCTTTCTTTTTTGTCTCAAATGGGAATGAAGGGTCAGGAGTTTCAAATCAAGAACCCCTTCATTCTCTTCTCAGGCTTTTCTATTTAATAGACCTATTTTCTTCATTCATGGAAGGAATTTTTGAGAGTATCCAAACTATAGGCTTTTTTAGTCTCATTTATTTCATTGTTTCCAAAGCTTTTATTGCATCAATTAGATTAGTATCTCATTATTAGTATAATCTTGCATCTCATCTTAGATTAAATTTGCTTAATTATTCTTAGACTAATATCATATTTGTTTCAAGCTCTTAGATTAAATTGCATTTCATATCTATTCCAAGCTTTCAGTGTAATTGCATTTCTACATTTCTAGATTAATTGCACTCATTTCTAGATTAATTTCATTGATTTTTCATCTTAGCTTTTGAAAATCCTCCATTGTAGAACCGGTCTTATGGTTGTTGGCTCTCTAATTTGAGAGTAATTAAACACCCCATCTACATAGGAGGCAACAAGCCACTTCACAATGAATTTCAGATTGAGTAATTCATACTCTCTCTTGTAATTTGATCATGTGAGTAATGACTATGTTGCGTTTGTGCCTGATTTAGAGGTCCACATTTAGACACACACACTCTTATCTCTATAAGACAATCAAAAACCTAGACTCATTTGATAATATGCTTAGAAAGGAACTTTGGGAATGAACAATATTGTTTGAGTTGTTTGGGAGAAAACAACATTGTATAGGAGATCATGCTCTTTTCTCCTAGAGGGAAAATCAGAAATCAGACTCCTTTCATTGTCAATCTATGCTTTTTGAATTAAACCTTTAGATGCATCTTCTGGTTGAGATAAAAATCTCTCGAGAATGACCCATGTGAGAATGAGGTGTAACCCACCACTCCAACTCATGTTAATCAAAATTGCATCTTGGGGTTAAAGCCTTGGAAGTCGGATACCATTTGAGCTTATACACGGTCTCGCCTAACACTTTAGTAGGGCCTTGCGGTCTCAATCATGTTTACGTGACTACTTGTGCTAAGGTTCTTTGTGGGGGTATAGGCCTAAATCGCGCTTGCACATACACAAAGAATGTATTCGAACAAATATTCTCACTAAGATCCTTAGAGTAGAGCCTACCTAGTTCACTCCTGAAAGTGTGATAATCCAAGTGCAAGGAGGATAGTAACTTCCCCAAGATACTCACCATATCATGTCTTCCTGAGCATTTGGAGTCAGATAATACATCATCATAACTGGAGCCATTGCGTGCTTGGTGATGACCATATTCTGATTAGCTCTTGAAGTGTGCCTAAGTTAGCGAGGGAGGATTTTCATGCTCTACCAACTCCTTAGGGTAGGACTGTGTTTAACTGTCTATAATAAATATTTTCTTAAGAACATACACCTCAAAAATGTTATTTTGTATTAGCTTCATTGTCACTGTTACTTGTCTCCTGCAAGGTTTTTGTGTCCCTTGCGGAATTGTTTTTCAAACATGTAATTGCTATTTTTCTAGTTTGAGTACTTGAATAATGGTTCTTGTCATCGATCAAATTGACTAAAAATCAAACTGGAAAGTCCAAATTGACCAAATTCATCAAAACGCCCTAAAATCTAAACTGTCATCTCTGACCTGGTGTATGTGTCTGAGAATCATTGTTTCCGCTTGAAAATGGTGAGCTATCTGACTTGACAAACACATCATAAATTGGGTTTTCCAAATGCCCTTCAAATCATTTGTCCCGAAACATAAATCTACTCAATCTAAATCAAATTTCTTTCAGGATATGATCGATTTAGGAAAACATAAGAAAGTGAAACTTCTGATTTCCCAAGTCTATAGAGAAAATAAAATTGATGATAGACAAGATAGAGTCAACGCATCCTATTCTAAGTCTATTCAAAAGGCTCTTAAAGCCAGTGAGAAGTTTGATAAGATTAATTATAACAATTGGGTTGCTAATTTTGTTGCCAATAAAAAAAGTGAACATGGTCATTGTCACTTGGGAATCCTATGATTAATTACCTTTGACCTTCATTCTTTTTCAAATCACTCATTGTTTCCCCATCCTTAATCACATCTTCCTTCATCCACATTTCAAAACATTAGTAGCACTAATCAAAACCTTGGACTTTAAATCAAAATCAAATCAATCCATCTTTCATACCTTAATCAAGAAATAGGGTGAAAGAATCAATCCAATAGTGTCTCATAGACCCTTAATTAAAGAAAAAATTAATCCCTTGCTACTTTGAGAGCTGATTCTTTCTCTAGTAGTTTTAATCCAAGCCTATTTTTTTTGGTGATCATCAGTCTATCACCCAAATAAGAGAAGATTTTAAATCAAATATAATCTTTAGTTTGCACAAGGTCTTGTTTCACCTAGGTTTGTCCCAAACCTTTAAATCAAATCAATCGTTGAGGTTTAGTTCCTCTTTAATCCAATCAATCAAATAAATCCAAAATCAAATCCAATCAATCCTTGAGGCTTAATCCTCCTAATCCATTCCAAATCCTAGTCCAAGTTTCCCCTGGTTCATCGATTCACTTTCCTCCTGTCATCATCTTTCATCAATCTTCCAAGTATTCTTCAATCCAACCCAAGGTCACTCGTGCATGGTACTTACCTGATCTCAATCCAAGATAAGACAAGAATCTCTCATCATGTATAACGATCAAGAAATCATCTACCAAGAAGACTTAAAAATGATGAGGAAGAACCACATATGGAATATGACATGATCATACCTAAAACTGTCAGTGCAAATCCATGAGCCAAAGATTTCTTCAATGATCCTAATAATTTGAGCCTATTGGAAGATCTAATTCAAGCCAATAGTTCTAATATCTTCCTGAACCTCATTCAAAGGGATGTCATGCTCCCTAAAAAATTTATGATACCTTTCTCGAGAACAATCTGATTTAAACCAACAAAGGCAAGCTTGTTCCCATTATGCCTTCAACATTTGATAACACAAATTTCCCTTCCCATGATATGCTTGAATAGATCTGACAGCTTCTAAGAAGACCCAACTTGAAAGATAACAACAATGTCAATGAAGTGAAAAATAATGACTCAAATGAAGGTCATGGACCTGAACATCAACCAGGGTCATTAGGGTGATGCTCTGCTTCAATCTTCTCAAAGCCTAATGGAGTCTTGAAGAATCAAAATTCTTCACATATGAATAACACCAACCACAATAGACACAAAGTGAATCCTCCACCTATTGGAGGACATCATGAATCATTGGGAGGAGGAGTGAATCAAGGCCATACAATCATCAACAACAATCCTCATGAATTGGTGCAACAAATCGATGATCTTAAGAGCATGATGACAAATATGCAAGAAGGTGGGAAGAAGGAATTCTCTTTTTTAGAGATATGTCCTTATCCATCTAATAAATCAATTAGTTTTCAACCATTCCCCACCAATTTTGAGATTACTAAATTTGACAAATACAAGGGAGAATCATGCCCTATACATGTCAAGGAATTCTATGTAGCAACTCAAGAAGTTTCCCACAATGATAATTTCCTTCAAAGACTATTTACTCAAAGTCTTGGCAGACCTGTGCTTGAGTGGCTACTAAATCTTTCTCCTAGGTTTGTATCATATTTCATTAATCTTGATAAGAAGTTTTTTGTACAATACTCTTACAATATTGAACATCAAGCATCACATAGTGACCTATGCAACACAAAGAAAAGAAACAGGGAAACCTTTGCTAGCTTTCTTCAAAGATGGTGACATCTTGCAAATTGAATGCCTTGGAAAATTCTAGATTCACGCCTCGTTGATATCTTCACTAAGAATTTGGTTACATAAATGTCATTCCAAATGAAAATGGCTTCCCCAGACTCATTTAAGGCACTCATTAAAAAGGGAAAATCTATTGAAGATTTTATTTTGATGAAAGGAGTCATTAAACATTATCCCTCTCATTCATCTAACAACACAAATGATAAACCTAAGTTTTGGTCTAAGAACAAGGGTGTTTTTAATGAAGGAGTGACAAATGCTAAACATGTCCACAATGTTCAAGCATCCAACAATAACAATCAAGGCAATCAGAATAAAAATGATCAAAATAACCACAATCATAATAATAACCAGAATAATCAAGCTAATCAAGCTAATCAAAAAAATTAGAATCAAAATCAGAATCAAGGATCTGGTTATTGTGGTTCCCTATTCTCATGTTACAATGGCAAAAACAACAATAACAATAGGCCACAACAACTAAGACAATTCATATAGCTAGCAAACACTCTTGATGTCATATTTTGACATTTAGTTTATCAAGGGATGATGGTATATCCTAGCATGAGACCTTTCAATGATAATCAACCAAAACCAAACTGGTATAAGGATAACAAATTCTGTGATTATCATCACATTAAAGGGCATGAAATCAAGAAATGCATTAAAAATTCAAGACTTGATTAGCGATGGAAAAATTGAAGTAGAAGGTCAAAATGCCTCTACCTCCAATGCCCAATTTAAAATGTATTCTAATCCTTTCCCATAACACAATCAAAATGGTGCCTCATCATCCAAAGGCTTTTCCTATGATTACACTACAAACAAGATCTCAGGAGATGAATGCACTTGTGGTAACCTAGAATAAAATGATGTATGGGGTTTTGAGTCACTGTATAGCCACATCGAACAATCTAAAGCCCATGTAAACACGCTGACTCTAGAAAGTGTTGATTTAAATGTCACCACCCGTCATCCTCGAGGAACTCTACAAGTTGTTACAAATTCACCTGTTATAGATCTGCATGTTGCACCATCAATATCCACATGGCCTACATCGCATTATGACCTACTTTCCCAATTGAAAAAGACCCTTGCACTGATATCCATCCTAGATCTTCTACATACATCCCCCATCCACAAATAGGTCCTTGAAAATTCCCTAAGTCTCATGCTCCTGAAAATATAAATGTGTCTCAGTTCCAATCCATGATTGGAAACTTATCCACCCAACAAAACTTGGTGTTTACTAAAAAATATTTCCAAGGTCCCAATCCTCATCACAATAAACCCTTGCATATCCAAGCCACCATCCATAATACTAGAATCAAAAGAGTCCTCATAGATAATGGATCCAGTCTAAATTTATGTACTTTAAGTATGATCCAAAATATTAGTCTTTTTGAGGACCTTATTAATGTAAATAAAAGAATCAGAATAAAATTATATGATGACAAAGAAAGGGTGAGTAAAGGTCTCATTGCACTCCCCTTACAAGTAGGCCCAACCCTCATTGAAACAATTTTTCAAGTGTTGGATATAGATCTACCTTATAATATCCTTTTGGGTAGACCATGGATACACACTATCTTAGGTGTCCCATCCACATTTTATCAATGTTTAAATTTCCCACACCATGGAGTCGAGATAACAATCCCTAGAGACCATGAAACCTTCTAGTATTGCAAAAGGATAGAAGGTAAGAAATCAAACTACTTCCCATTGAATGAGTATATTTGTCATGTCACACAAGAAACTCTTGTCCAATCCACTTCTTCTGAAGATAAAGAAAAGATGTCTATCCAAGTTAAAGGAAAGGAAAAAGTCACTCAAGAGAAGGTTACCAAGTCTAAAAAGAAGGTTTGTTTCACAGATCAAGGTATGGGGGACTATAAGTTTGAAAACTCCATGCACATTAATGAGCTCTCCCTTTCCCCCAAGTCTTATGGTAAACCTTCACAAATATTCCCTAAGGGAGATAAGGAAATCATGGATGCAAATAGATAACATTTAAACATCAGGGATCTCTTTCAGATGAACACATAGAACATAATGTCATATCCTGGCTATTTAATGACAAAGGAGATAAACCTATGGATATCCCTAAGGGGAAATATGCTAAGGCCACTCCCATTATTGAAAGCAAGGGATATTATGGCACTGGCCTTGGAGAAAAAGAGATGGGAAGGAAAAATATCATCAAAACAACCAGATATCCCCATGGAAAAGGATTGGGTTTTATACAAAACTATGAAATTTTTTTACCAAGGACTATTGTTTGGTGGAATCTGATACAAAAACCAAGGAAGAGTTCTTTGAAATCCCTTTCCAATATATTGAAGATGATCTCAATATCCATGTCCTTCATATCACTAAATCAGACCTTTCCCTGCCCAATCTTCCCCTTACCAACCTTGAGATAATCGATTGGGACCAACAATATTCACCACCTACCTTAGATGTATGCAATTCAGATGAGGCAGTTCTAGCACTTTTCAAACTAAGAAATCTCCAAGGAAATAAGAATCAGATCCACTACGAGCAAGCCTACTTTGGTAGCCAAGTCAAATCCCTTAGTCACAAAAGTGAAGAAGTTAAAAATTCAAAAAATGATAAAACATCCTTGGGTGAAAACCTTTCTGAGACACCCCTGGATGAAGAAAAAGATAAAATAAAGGATGTGTCCTCTAGTAAAAACTATTTTGAGGCACTAGAGGAGGGGGAAGTTGACTTTCCTTTCATTTCATTTCCACCAAAAAAATATTCTATCCCCATAGAAGATACAACTGCAGTCAATCTTGGTACTAAAGAAAATCCAACAATCACCTACATTGTAGCTTCCCTTGATGAGAAAGAAAAAGAAGCCATGATTGCATTTTTTAAGAAGACACAAATCAAATTTGCATGGACTTACAAAGACATTCATGGACTCTATACTGATCTAGTTGTACATCATCTTGTCGTAGATCCAAAAATCAAACCTATAAAACAAAAATTATGAAAGATGCATCCAGAAGTGGCACTCTTGGTCAAAGATGGACTACAAAAGATGCTTGAAGAAGAATTCATTAGACCCATAGATTATTTTGAGTGGGTCTCCAACATTGTACCAATAGGTAAACCCTCTAGGGGCATCTGAATCTATACTAATTCTAGAGACCTTAATCTCACCTGTCATAAGGATGATTTTCCACTTCCTAATATTGACATCATAGTGGATTTGACTACTGGAAATGAGATATTGTCCCTCATGGATGGATTTTCTAGATACAATCAGATTCACATCCCAATAGAAGACCATCATGAAATTATATTCACTACACCTTGGAGTACATTATGCTACTAGGTCATGCCCTTCGGTCTCAAAAATGCAGGCACCACTTATCAGAGAGCCACGACAACTATCTTTCATGACCTACTTTATGTGATTATGGAATATTATGTGGATCATATCTTAGGCAATTCTAAGATATGAGAATCACACATTTCTACCCTTACCACAATCTTTGACATATTGGAGAAGTACAAGGTTCGGCTAAATCCCAAGAAATGTGTCTTTGGTGTACAATCAGACAAGTTGTTAGGCTACATCATCTCTCACAGAGGAATAGAAGTGGATCCTAAGAAGGTGAAATTCATTTTGGAAATGCCACCTCCCAAGACTCTAAAATAACTATGGAGTTTACAAGGCGGACTTTAGTCCATTCAAAGATTTGAGTCATAGTTGGCAGACAAATTGCATCCTTTCTCTCACCTGATTAGAAAGGATATCAAATTCATTTTAGATTTGTATGTGTTAAAAGGCCTCCAAAAAACTTAAATAATATCTATCTAATCCACCAGTGTTGGTCCCACCTATTCTAGGTTGACCTTTGATCCTCTACATTTCAATAATTACAGTAGCACTGGGTGCTCTCCTAGCACAGCTAGATGACAATGAAAAAGAGTGTACCATATACTATCTTAGCAGAACTTTAGTAGGTTATGAGCTCAACTATATAGCTATTGAGAGAGATTATATGGTTGTAGTCATTTGCATGCAGAAGCTACATACTACATGCTCAATCATAAGGTACAATTGATAGAAAAGATTGACCCATTTAAGTATTTATTATCTAAAGCCGCTCTGACATGCCACACAACAAAATAGGTCATGATACTTAGTGAATTTGATACTGTGTACACAAAATGCAAGACAATCAAAGGAAAATCAATCATCGATAAACTTTTAGAAGCTCCTATTCCAAGTAATCATCCTATTATCATAGATTTTTCTGATGAAACCATCATGACCATCACCCCTAGTATTCAATGGAAGTTTTACTTTGATGGATCTTTCACTCAGAAAGGATCGAGGGAAGGTATTCTATTTGTTACACAATAAGGGGATTCAATCCCTAAATTATACAAATCAACATTTTCTTGTACAAACAACATAGAATAATATGAGGCCTTGGTCATAGGGCTTTGTCAAGCTGTCAGATGGAAAATCACAAGTTTTCTTATTTTCAGTGACTCTTAATTGGTTATCAAGCAAGTGACTGATGAGTATAAGATAAAGGATGATAAGTTGTTTCCTTACCATCACCTGGTTGAAGATCTCAAGAAACATTTTACAAATATCCTTTTCTAGAAGATCCCTAGAGAAAACAATAAATCAGTTGATGTTATAGCTACCATTGCTTCCTTAATATCCATGCCAGATACAAGTACACTATGCAAATTTCTTGTCAAGAATCTCATGGTCTCTTCCTATGACCAAATAGATTTTGAGATGGTGTGTAAAATTATTGGTCCTAAATCACCCTAGTATCAAGAAATCCTCACCTATCTTCATGGTAAGACCATTCCTCTCACCCTTACGCCTAACCAACAAAAAACCTTTATCCGCTGCACATCCCATTACACAATCCTTGGAGACATGCTATTTTGAAAACACTTTGATGGAACTCTACTTTAATGTCTGAATTCAAAGGAAGCACACACGATCTTGGAAGAGGTACATCAAGGAATCTGTGGATCCCATTCTAGTAGCCTCACCTTAGCAAATAAGTTGTTATGCATTGGATACTACTAGCCGATAATTGAGCAAGATTCTTATCACTATGTAAAGAAATGTATTTCTTTCCAGCAACACGATGATTTGATACACACTCCCACTCAATCCCTCCAACCCACCATCACATGACCTTGGCCTTTCTCTCACTAGTGATTTGACCTTGTGGGCCAGATATTCCTTAATTTTTCTAGTGGCCACAAGTATATCATATCCACCACTGAGTACTTTACCAAATGGGTTGAAGCAATCCCCCTCACCTACACTACCGATAAGAAAATTTCCAAGTTTATCCTAAAATATATCACTTGTCATTATGGAATCCCAAAATATCTCCATACTATTAATGGAATGCTCTTCAAGAATAAGGATGTCTCTGACCTTTGCAATAAATTTGGCATTACCCAACATTGCTCATCTAAGTACTTCTTATAGGGCAATGATCAAGTTGAGGCTATGAATAAAACAATATTAAAAATCCTCAAGAAGACTATTGATGATGTTGGTCATGATTGGCACCTACAACTCAACCCTTCCCTTTGGGTCTACTTCACCTTCATCCATACTCCCACTGGTGCCACTCCATTCTCTTTCATCTATGGTTTTGAGGTCATCCTTCCCATTTAAATTGAGCTCCTTCCCTCAAGATTTATCTCAAGAACCTGATATCTAAAGAAGAATACCAATTTTTCTGCTTGCAAGAGATGAAACTCATTGATGAGAGATGCCTTAATACCCTCAACCACCTCCATGTGTATCAAAATCACCTGCACTTACAATTCAATAAGAAGATCAAACCTCATGAGTTTGATGCTAGTGATTTAGTCCTATAACATAACATGAAGAACCTCCAGAGCTAAGTAAAGAAAGGAAAATTTGAACCCAATTGGTTGGGTCCATTTTTCGTTACTACCAAGTTTGGTTCTCGAGCATATTAGATTGCAACACCTTAGGGAGATTCGCTCCCTGATCTTGTAAATAGTCTACATTTGAAGCGCTTCTATGCGTAGTTTGTCTTTAGTTCCTATTCAACAAAAATCCTAAAAATAAAAAAAATGTCCTGAAAAATCCTAAAAATTAGAAAGTTAGAAAATTCCAAAAACAATACATAAAGTCTTGAAAACTCCTAAAAAATAAAAAAATCCTAAACAATAGAAAAATTTCCTGAAAAAATCATTTTCTTAGTGAAAATCTGGTAAACAGGCACTTTGATTTTTAAAAAAATAAGAGAACAATCAATAAAAAAAATTTCCAATAGTGAAAACTTGGCAAACAAGCACTCTGGGAAAGTATCATGGTGAAAACTTGTGTAATAGATTTGGATCCATTGTCTTTTTCCTATTCATTGTCCATGTCCTTCGCTACCTTTCCCTCACCTACACAACGTGTCTTCATCCTAATCCAATTTTTTTATCTTCGCTCCACATCACAATAAAGATCCACGCAAAATCCCAACACACTGAGCTTAACCCCATCACACTAAGCTTTTCCCAGACACACTGACCGCAAAAGTTCTTATCAAAATCAACATCGCGATCGAATCTCTGAGTTATTTTTCCTTTCACATCTATTTCCAGTGAATTTTCACCTTATCAATTGATCAATCATTTCCCTACAAGATGCATCCTTCAAATCAAATTCATCAATCCAATCCTGTTCATAGAAAGAACTATGGATCGAATGACTACTTGGTCAAGAGGCCTTTGTTGTTGATTAATTTTTATTTTTGTGTCAATGGATCCTACTCATGATTTCCTCGATCTCTTTTATCTTGGTATATGGTGACTGGTGAAACTTGATACATATGTCTTTTATGGTATGATCTATTTGTTGATACTTCACAAGCATTCTTATTCAGATCTAATTTGTGATTATGCATATCTGACTGGGGATAATGGGTTATCACATTTACGTCCTTTCATGGACTTGGGTTTTCCTAGACCTCTCCAATAAGCATATGTCATTGGTTCCATCATGACTATAAAATCTACATCGATGTTCCTAAATCTATTTTGTGTGTCTGAGAGTCTAGTCCAAGCAAAGGAACCATGTCATATGTGCTTTTATAACACATGATGCATACTTCCTTCTACAAGATTAAACTAGGGTGTGCTCTCTGACATAAACACAATATAATCCCATGAAAGTCATGTAGGTAGGATGCATTTATGGTCACATTGCTCTTGGCAAGATTCATGTTTATTCCCCCCTCCCTATGGCTAGCTGAATGATCCTATGGTTATGATTGACACACTTGTCCTAGTTCACATCCTCATTCATTTCATTCACTTAGATCATTTCATTAATTACATTTTTGCATTGGTGATGAGTTTAAGTATTGACTTCAAATTAAATATAATTTCATTACCTAATCCTAAGTATTTAGCTGCACTTTAGGTTCATTTTGCATAATATTACTCATTATTGCATTTTACATTTATTATCATTTTCTATACATTTATTATCCATTACTTATTACTCATAGTATTAATCATTATTACATATTACATTTATTTGCATTTGTTATCCATAATCATTATCTTTCATTAATCATTATCTTACATTGTATCCATCACATTAACCATTATCTTACATTTGTATATTACATTAATCATTACAAGTCCATAACCACATTAACCATTTGTTATCCGAACAATTAATCATTTTCATCATTTATATGCATCCCATAAATCAATACATAAAATCACATATAAATATTATCTATAACCATAAATAACCCACCATATGTCTATATATCTGCATCACCAATATGTCAGAGTCCTCATATAAGCATACACATCCTCCATCACACACATTAGTCTATAAAATCATCGTACATTCACATCTACATATAGAATCAAAAGAATACATAGGACCATCAAAATAATGTATATATATAAGTGTCCAAATAGTACATCGGTGTCCATATAAATCAATACATATACATGTATACATAAAAATGTTGTTATATATATATATATCATACTCAAAATACATGTTATGTGTGTCAAAAATGGTTGAACTGGATCATGAAGATGGCCATGTGGATGGCCCAACCCCCTTGTCTCATCTCCCCCTCTATCTCAAGGAGGTCTCATCCCTATTGAGGCCTGTGAGCCCCCTCCACCTGTCGTATTTGAGATTGATCTCTCACTGTACACCAACCCTGAAGAATGGCCTCATAATATAGCTGGTGGTAGTACTCCATCTCTTAGATGGCTCTGGTCTCCTTTTTGTGGTCCTCAAAAGTCTCCTACACCACCTGCATCACCCCTATACTTGTCACATCTTGTAAAGAGATCTCTCATTGTCCTCTATACTCCTCAGCTATGCGCTGATACATGTCCCTCTCCTAGGTCCCCCCCTACATCTCTTCCCTTAGTTCATCCATATGATGCTTCCATGTTTCCCCATGTGTTTAAGTCTCCATGATGGTAAACTCATAACTATAAAACTAAGCCTACAACCTATCTAGAACACTCTAAGAACTATATGCTCATACTCTCTCCCCTACCAGTAATCCTTGTACTCTCACAATCTCTTCTTATAAGCTAAGCTTTGATGCTTGGGCAGTAGCTAAGAGATGGTGTACCCTCCCCACTTCTGTCATGCACCTCTTTTGCTATATATCCTAGTGGTGGTCCTTGTACCTATGTTGCAACTGGTGGTGTTCCCTATACCTATGCTGGGGCTGGAGGTTCTCCCTATTCCTATTCTTGAGTTGGTTGTGGTCCATGTACTTATACTTGTGGTATCTCTGGTGGGGCTTCACTAGCTAGTACCTATCCAATCCCCTGATGTCATGGTGCTACCACCCTCGAATTCCCTTCTCCTCCTCCACCCTCATCTCCATCTCCCCCATCATCCCTGCCATCATCCTCATCTCCTCCTCCTATTAGCTTCTCAGTTGTTGTCACTTCTCCCAACACCATCAATTTGAATAGCCTTTGTATCACCCATCCTTGTGCATAGGTAGGTGTCACTCTTGCATCTCAGACCAAGTCATGTCACTTCTACCATGGAACAACTACCATCCCTAACCAGGATGCCCTACCCCCCTCAAATACACTTTGATACCCCATAGAGTGCCCACATCTCATGTAACCAAGGGGTGTAGGAAGAAATCTGGTATGACATCTTGTACCTACCCAAACTATCACGCTACCCTAGATGACATGTTTTAGGCTATCATGTATGCTATCTTCTCTATCATCCATCAATATGTTTGAGAAAACCCAAGATAGTAAAATTTCTCCTAGCTATCCTCGGTAAAAACTTGTTGTTGTCCTACCTAGTGGCCCTAGGTCTCACACCCTGCATATGGGGTCTAGTCAAAGATCTACATCTCATCTAACCACCATCGCTAGTGATTGATGGAATCTATAGACTCATACTAGATCAGTGGTCAATACTTGCAGGCATATGGCTCATAGGTTGCACAAGTCTCATGCAGTCTAATAGGGTGTACCATGTTAATATGCTCACATGCCTATACTAATAATAATGTCACACCTGCTCCTAGATTCTGGCCTCTCTAGTAGGAACACATGTATAGATCATAATATAACTACCCCAAGATGGTGTAGCATGAGCAGCACCTCTCACCCTCATCCTTCAACATCGCACTCATCACTCGTGACCATCCTAGAGGAAATCCATGTCCTGCCAAGTCTAGCATCAATCTGCCTTTGACCAATCCTTACCAGTACAATGCAACCTACCTCAATCATGGTAATGTCTCCATCATTAGTCTCCAAGGAAACCATTGTCTCATGGCCAGAAACTAATCATATGCCTGCTCCAATGCTTCCTTTGCATAGGGCTCTATGGCTTCTTACATGTACTCTAGGATCAATCCCCAGATATGAATGCGATATATCCGCCAGACGTCACAGAGTGTGATCCTCGCCTCTCCTATAGGTAGATGGAAACTTAAGGTTGGGCTATGCCACCTCTCAATTATTGTAGTCATTAGTGCATTATGTGCTCTTAATCATGGCCACAAGTGAATGTGATCCAAGCCTCATAATGTGACATGTCCCCACTCCGTCGGTGTTAGCCACTCGACTAGGATCATGGTATTTGGCCAGCTCTCCCTTGATTAAAATTTTGGGTCCACCTCCTATATTCATCCAATTCATTCTTCTTATTCCTTCCTAAATCATTTGGGGAATCCTCTACCCCTTCCTCGCCCTCTATTTTTCCCCCTGGTGCCCTATCCTACATCTTTTAGGTCAATCAACAGAGATGTTGATTCACCTACACAGATGTTGATCGACGCTTACACCGATCTATAGAGACACCCATTTAGGGTGGATTCCTCTGCACCTTCCTGGTCAACCTTGTTAACCACATCCTTACAGACGATATTTGAAATTTCATATGTGCCCCTTCCTAGTCTTCCCCGCAGATGATGATTAGTCGATCATCGTCTACGTAGATGATGATCCACCGATTGTCGTCTCCACCCTGGTGACTATTTTGAGCTATTAAATGCCTCTACCTACCACAATAAATTTACTTTAAAAAAATTCACAAATCTTTTTTTGGGTACTCATTGGTGGTCTTACATCTGGGGCTTGTTGGTATGTTTGAACGCGCTCTCCAAGCTGCATGCGGTCTCGTGGGTCAACCATCTCACTCTCTCGATGCTTCATCTTTTTGCTCATTGAGGGTGAAAATGACCTCTTCTAGGGCCCTCATGAACTATTTATAAGGCCCTATTTTCCCCCCTTTTTTCCCTTATTCTCTCATAAGTCATGCAATTGTTCATTTTCTCTTCTCTTCTACCTCTTCTCAAGAAAATTACCCAAAAAAATTAATTTTTTGTATTTTTTCTCAAGGGGGAACCCCTTCACACTCTTGACCTTAGGACCTTTTATTCTCTCTGGAGCATCTTATTTTTCTTTTCTTTGATGCGACACCATTCTTGACGCCACATCAAACAGGGGTAAAATGTAGACACTTAAAATCATCCCTTAACATTATAATTATTTTATTATATTCTTCTACCTATTTAATTAAATTTATTTAATTAAGTTTGATTCATTATTCTATAGTATTTAAATTTAATTTAAATAGCATATCTTCAAGTGTATTAAATTTTATGTAATACCTTTCCTCCATATAATCCCCCTTTAAATAAGTTTTAATTTATTTAATTCCCCTCACATTCTATTATTCTTCTAAACCTTGAGTAATCTAATTTTTTATTAGTTTAATTCTAAATCTTGACATAGATCCTACCCTACTCACATCACTCTCAATAAATAGACCTACTTGCTAATTAACTAAGGTTAATTAGGCTAATTTTTGGATTCCTACACCCATTAGTCATAATTATTTGTTCACATATGTGTGAGAAAATTTCCAAAAATTGTCTTTTCAAAAATTTCTAAAAATTGCCTAAACAAGGCTTCGTACAATTTTTTATGACACCTCTTACACCTTCCAAAAGTATGAAAATAAAATTTTTCTCTTACACCCACTTACACAAGTGTACTTAAAGTACACATTGACCCATCACATCTCAAGGTGCTCACACATGTGTGAGAAAACTTAGACTCTTGCACGGCTTATGTGTCCCTCATGTAGCACCTATGTGGATGCTACATGTGTTCCACCTCACCCCAGCCCTCTAAAATCCTATAAACAGGACTCGTGCCAAGAGTAGATCATCCATCATTTGCATTCAGAGTTATTATGCTAGTTTGTTGATTCATTTGCATTTAGTGATTTTTATCTAACATGTTTGGTAGTTGTTTGCATTCATGGTAGATAGTTTCATTTAGTTCATATCTACTTCTTTCATTCATATTGAATGCTTGAGACTAGTTCTTTATAACTAGTTTTTGAGTTCATTCAATACCATCTTCACCTATCTTGCACATAGTTTCTTGCATTCATCATTTATTTTCAATCAAAGTGGGATTTATTTTATTGTGTTGAGAGAGCACAATTACAACCATCTCTAAGAGCTTAAATCAAGAAAGTCTTGGGTGCACTTGCTTCATTCTCATCAGAGGTTGTGGTAGAGGCATTATTTTTGGTTTTTCAAGTTCATAAAATGTTAGATTAATAATATAAAAAAAAATTATTCCTAACGTTTTCATATTTGAGATTTCTCCCAATAGGTAGATTTTCGTCACATACAATAACATCTTAACAAAATACTCCTCAAAGTAGTAATATAACTTGACTTTATAAATCTACTATCACAAACATAGGTTTGTAATTGCACTGGGTATGGTATACCATCCTTGCCAAACTATGTAATGTTTAGTTGTTTAGGCCACATTCTGATTTCCTAGCCATAATATAGAATCAAGTGCATTAGTAGAGAGTAATGCTTGAAGAAAATCTTTGAAGGATCATTCTTAATGGCACTTAACTCCAAATAAATCATTCTAGAGATATGCACAATATATTTGAAATCTCTTGCATTATGACACTAGATATCGATAGCTATCACCGTGGGTACTATGGACATAAAATTAGAGGCCTCCATACCTATTAATTTCCCACCAAAATAGTAGGTATATTTCAAGTATGTTTCAAATGGGTTCACATGAAAAGGAGGTCCATTATGATCCTCAAGTGGAACCAGGTTTCCTTCAACCCTGGGTCTGTGTAAGGGTAACCTCCACCCTTTATAAGTGGTGTCAATTCACCAATATTCATTATTGAGGTCCTCATGAAGAATAGGGTAATCACAAGTATCGTCAAGGTCAGAAACCTCAAATATTGTTGTTTTAGATATATGTATGAAAGGATCTCCTTGTAAGTTGTAGATAGCCATGTGTGTTAGGTTTTTATGCTATGCTTAAAGTCTTATAAGATCAACGTTTACAAAAATGTTTGGCATTATTGATTTCCCTAAGCTCAATTTTCATGGGTTACAAATTGGCTTGTGTGTAATTCTTTGATTGTAATGGAAGATAAATAATTCATAGCCTTGAAAAATAGTTCATACTTATCCTAAGTCCTTGTATATGTCTTCCAATCTTTCCGCATCAGGCCTTAGTTGTGTTGATCTTTTGGATTTGGGCCCTAATTTGAGAAACTGGTCTAATATATCTTGACTTAATTTTCTCCATTTCACTTCCCCCCCCTTGCTCTATTTCAATTTTTTTTTACTTTTAGTTTTTCTAGTTTGTCATCTCTTCCTTTTTCCTTTTGTTTTTCTACAACTATACATTCTAGAAATTATCCTTATACCAGAAAAAGTAACCCTAATTACAGAATTCACTTGAGAACTTGAATTTTTAGAGAATGTTTCATGCTTACTTGGGTACAATTTGATCAGTAAACTCCTTCAACTTTCATTTTATCTTCAACCTATCCTCTATGCAACCTTTGTTTTTGATAAATTTACCTTGACATAATTCATTTGATCAATTCTGATTCATATGATACTCAATTGTGTAACCATTAATGTCATATATTTGTAATCAATGCATAGGCCTTTTTAAATTTTGAGGTGTCACGGTGAAATGGTTTCATTTTATCGATGTGACTCTTCTAATATCATGTCAATCTAAGTGCATCCATTTGGCACCAATCTTTTTTATAGACTCAAATGTTGATCATAAAGATTATTGAAGCATCCTTTCAATCTGGGAAGTCTTTTGAATTTCATTAGAAAGACATCTTGGTAGTTTTATCAATATCATGATTCTTTATTATTTTGTCCAAGATCTTTGAGATTTTGGAATGAGAATCCTGAAGTTACGCTAACCTTATTGAAGTGTCAAGAACACCCTTTTGTTGTTACCTCAATGTGAGAATAATTAATATAACATGATGAAACTTCACCATGAAAAACCTTGAGTCTTCTTAATATCGACAAGAGACTAGTAGTCATTAGGAGAAAAGAAACTTTATCTGAGATAGAAGGTCCCTTTGATGTATATATACTTTGGGGTGACTTAGTGAAAATCTCCTTGAAACATTCCTCATTGGTGTGACTCAAATGTTCAGAGGGATGTAGGGAGCTTACTCCAACTAGATAGGTCTCTCCAAAATTGGAAAGACATATTAATCTTTCCCCGAAAACCATATCAACTCATTAAGAAGCCTATTGGAGAGAAAAACCATTTGTCACCTTGAAACGAGTATTTATCAGAGTGACATGCATAATAAGCCAAGATTAATAGAATCATTCCAATAGAAAAGGTTATCCTAAAAATATTTTCTATTTGTTTGACATGACTAAACTCTTGTCGATGATTGATTATTTTCACAATATCTTCTAAAAGTCTTTGGTAAAAGGTGTCGTATGTGTCTTGAAAATAGATGTGTATCAAGCTGACTTGTATGTTCCAGAAGACTTTGTAAAGATACTTCGATGTCAATACTCATCTTGAAGAATGTTTTTTTTCCTTTTCTCCTGTGGCCTATTAGGGACACATCATGAATCCCTTCTCGATAGTATCTTTATCAGGGTGACCAATGGATTTGCAGTGACCTTGTGATTTCTTCATGACTCATCTTCTCTCTTTGATGCACCTTATTTTTAGGGAGAGATATGAATTCTCTCATTGATCATGTGTAACTAGGATTTTCATGTTGTTTGAGTACATCCTAAATCCATTTTCAGGATCAAAATCAAAATATGAGATTATTTTATCCATCAAAATCATAGTTTTACTTGCTACTCTTGACCGCTTGCGCAATGAATCCTCTGTCATCCAACCCAGTAAGATATTTTTACCCACAAGAAATCAAAGTGCCAAAATCTTGGTCAAACCTTATCCAAATTTTAGTCAAACTTGGTCAATCAAACCTAAAATAAGTGCAGAATGTGGCTTACACACATACAAACTCATCAAAATCAGATCAATCTCTTCCAGCATTTTTTTATCAATCAAAATTACTTTAGATCACTGGGGCACCTAGCCATATTTCAATTTCTCTTCCAAGGGGGCATGATCATGACATCAACAATTCATTGATCACATCATCATACATCAAGAAACCTATGAATCTTTAATCAAACAATCAAATCATCAAATCAAAAAGACCTCATCACAAGGGACATCCTAGCTTCATCGCACCACATCAAGTTGAGATTCTTCGTCATCAAAAAATCTCTAGGGTCATATCAGTTTCATCGCATAACATTAAATTGATATTCTCTGGGTCAATCCAATTGGCTTCATCACATCAAATCAAGTCAATTTTTCTATTGATCTCTTAATGATAATCAGTTTTATCGCTTCACATCAAACTAGTTATTCATTCAAACCAACCCAATGGTTTAAGAGTCTTTCTGAGATTAATCAATTTTGGAAACTTCCAAATCAAATTGGTTATTTGTCATTATCAATTGATTGATCGAGTGTTTAGTTTCATTACTTCACATCAAACTAACTATTCTAATCTATCATTGTCAGTTCTAGTCCAATCAAGTTTAGAATCAATATCTTTGAATCAATTTACTCAAGAGTAGTTTCATTGCTTCACATCAAACTATTCTCAATCTCAACACTAATTGTTCTTTAAATCAATGCGTTGATCACACACCAATTCAAAGAGGGGCAAATGTAATCATCTAAAAATGTTCAATAAAACCATAAACCCCTAATCTTGATTGTTCATCAAGAGAACCCTAATCTTGATTAAATTCCCTAAGTCCTAACCTAAAGCAATTTAATTTATCAATCTGATTTGACCTATTCAACCATTGCACTTGACCATATTTAGTTAATTAATTCCTAAATCCTAATGTTATTGACAATTAAATCAACCTTATGCCATTTATTTAATTAATATCTTAGGATGTTAATTTAATAAATAAGAACTATTAATAAATCACAAAAATGAATTAAATTAATTATGTCATCACAATTTGGAGGAAAATGCATTAATCCATTTCATTATTCCAAAAATGCATTTATTGTGTCATCATTCAGTCAACTGAACATGATTTTAGAAACAATCCAGTTAATTGGGATAACATCTCTGTTAACTCATCATTCATTTTAGCAACTTCAGTTCTTCCTTGGAAGTTTCTGAAATAACTGATCAAACTAGTTTAGTTAACTGATTCTCTCAACCAATCAAATGAGTTGCACATGGATTGTGCTAGTCTGGAATGAATTTCAATCATTCACCTTGGGTCAATCTTGTCTATTCATTCTTGAGAGGATTTCTATATAACTAGGTCTTCATTCTCACAAGAGGATCCAATCTTTTTCTTAGAGTAATGTTGTCATTTTAATTATCATTTATTTATTTCAATAATTTTTATTTATTTTAATTGCATAGTTAGTTTAATTTATTTCATCTTTACTACATTTATCAAATCGAGGAACACTTCATGTTGCTTAATATGGACTAATCATTAAATAATTATATGAACTTTGCAATTGCATGTTAGTTTAAATCCTTCATTTAGATTACATCTATAGTCACTATGTTTTGCAATGACCTGAGAGAAAACCTCATACTTGTGTCTACTAGAAGGCAATGAGTCACCTTGATTGATTCTGGTTCTTAGATTAATCTATTTTATTGTTTAGATCAATCATTTAATGATTCATTGAAGTGTAGTGTAGCCACTTTTCACACTCAAATATATAAGAATAATTAGGACACATGGAAAAATTCTATAATTATAAGTGTCATTCACACCCAACCTTGGGTAGTTGAATGTCTCACCTTCTTTTGGATTTATTACCCACCTCCCCATAACCATTCTCTTGTATTTACCTAAGTTGGCATAACCATATTTTTGGCATTTACCAAGTAGGTAAAGGTCCCACCTAATTTGGGTATTTGGGAGTTATTTTTCCTCATAAAATTATATACCCATATTATATTATATAATAAGCACTATCATCTCCCTTATGAGCTACTAAGAGCTACTCATGTTGATTGAGAGCTAACTCGTATGAGTTCATATCATCTTAGTTAGTACAAGTGAGTGTTGATGCATATTGTATTATTTTGAGTGTGATAATTTCATTATTCTATTGTTGTGCCATATTCTAGAATTTCATTCTCTTTTTTACACATGTGTAGAAGGTTGATCTTGGTTTTGCAGGTGATCCTGAGAGATCAAGTCTGTGAATGACTCTTACATGGAATCAGAACTTCTAGATCTGCAAGCCCCATCTTGAATTTGGGATAAATTTAACATTGAGATTTTGTTGGGTGTATTTTCAGTTAAAAATGACATTGGCATTATGTCCAAGAGGCTAATTAGATGAATTTTGATATAAGATACTCAATGTATCAGTGAAAATCAAATTCAACATTAAAAAAATTAATAGGAGGGACCATATGACCCCACTTATAGATGGTACAAAATTTATTTTTTGAAAAAAAATTATTAATATTTTTCTGCTTTCAAAATAATACATTATTTAAAAATTTATATTGAGTGCAGGTTTTTTATTGTAAAAAAAGGGAGGTCCCAAAGGACCTATGCAAGGTTGTACCTGCACCTTTGTGCAAACCTTGGGTCATGTGTACCAAAGGAGGTATGCGGGTACCCCTTTGGGCCCCTCACCCTCTTTGGAGTCTATGTAGCTCACACATGTGGGGACCCCTTTCCTTGGGGTTAGGGTGTGGTGTAAAGCACACCAAATATATTTTAATTATTATTATTTTGAAATTTCAAATCAAAATTAATGTGTACGACTATGATCTACCTCAAACCCTACACATCATCTCGGTCTTCATCCAAGACTTTAGTGCCTCAACCAATTTTAGTAGCAATATTGGTGTGTGTACCAATATTTGGCAATATTACCAATTTTAGTAGGTGGAATATATTCATTCAGTGTTATATTTGGTGTTTTAGCTCAATTTGGCAAGTGTTTATCAAATCTAGAAAATCTCTAATCTTTGGAGGTCTAATATTTTGGTAGTTTTCCCAAATTTGCAAGTTTTTAGATTTAGTAGAGTTTTTCTAAATTTGGAAGAGGTTGGCTTTTGCAAACCAAGGACCCCTCTTCCATGAAGTTTTGCTTCTTGAACCTAATCTTCTAAAGGCGATATCTAATGCATGTGAAGTCATTTTTTATTGCACTTTTTTTTATTTGAGGTAAAATTTTGTGCTCTCCGCAATGGTCTAATCATATTTTTCTAAAGTGATCCATATTTTCTAGAAAATTAGTTTTTTTTATGAATAGTGCATTTTCTATTAATTGAATATAAAAGTTACATATTCACATAAAAGGGTCTAAGGGACATAAAAATCACCCCGCGAGAGTCCACACGGCAAAAGCCAGATCTAACAATAGAAACTAGAAACTATTCATCAAAAAGAGCATAAAGCCATTATGTTGCGAGAGCAGTGCCAACAAATGGAGGAGGATCTCTATCATCAGAACCCTAAACATCATTGGGATTGACAGGAGGGTCAGGAATTGAGCAACCATCATCTTCAACATCTCTTTCCTTCTCTTCTGCCTGAGGCAGAGACATAGCCAAAGCCAGGCGGGGGAACTTGGAGGAGGTGGCCAGAGGCCAATCAGAGCCACAGTGAACAACAAGAGCAATAGGAGGGGATTGATCTAGATTTGGAGACCACCCAAAGGGATGGTGAGGTGGAGAAGTCAAGTGGTGCCACCAACCATCATTGCCACCTCTAGGAGAGTGGTGGCGGGGAACCTGCGATCACAAAGTATGGGAGCGATGAGATAAAGAGTTGCACCCACGACAGTGCCCCCTGGGCATGGTACCTTCTATAGAAACTAAATCAAGAGGAACCTGAGCAACCATGCATGTATCATTTCTCCAATGATTGAGAAACTCCTGAAGGTGAGCCACCTCTAGAGCCACTTTATTAGCTTGAACTTGAATCTGCATCATTACATTGTTACATATGCAAGCTTTATTATACAAAGAAACATTAATATCAAGAAAGTTGTGAGAAAAGAGAACAACATTCCTATCTTTCCACAAAGTGAAAAAAATCTCCATCCTAAAAGTATGCCAATTCTGGGTAAACTTGGAGCGAAGCTTTGGAGAATCTCCCAAAATAATCATATGCCAAGAGAAAGGCTTGGGCCTGAAAGGTTTGAAAAAGACATAAATCCACTGCCAATACTGTTGAGCTCTCTTACAAAACTAGAAGATGTGCAAAAAGGTTTTGAGGTGACCAAAAAATGGACACCGAGGGTCATGAACACCCAAGTGTTTGAGCCTAGAACCCACAAGAAGCCCTTGGAAGAGTAAACACCAAGCAAAGAGGGCCATCTTGGGCTCTGTAATGGAAGACCAAATGGTCTAGAACTAAGAGCTCCAATGGTATGTGGAAGAATGCAAATGCCATCTCTGATTGAGAATGTCCACCATGGGAAGATGGGGAGACAGCCACCGGTAGCCCAACTTTGACTTGTAATTGTTGAAAGGAGCTGCAGGATACCACTTCCAATCCTTCCACCAGGGTTGAATAGACTAAACACAAAGCTTATGAAGAAAATGATTAGGAATGGCAGAAACCAATAGATCAAAAGTCTAACAATCTGGGCGAGCCAAGTGATACTGAACCTGCATGTCATCCCAAGAGTGGAGGCTCATAGTGACCCTAGAGAAGAGGTCCTTAGGAGTCTGGATGTCACGTTTGAAAAAATGTAGAGCACTGGCTCCTTGAATCTTAGCTAGATGAATACCTTAAATGGAAAACATTAGAGACCACCAAAGGTTCTATTGATTAAAAGAAATACCATTGTGAAAGCCATTACCATCCCACTGAAGCCAAGGCTTAATAGTTTCCCAAGCTTTCCATATGGTCTTAATGATGAAGGTGCCCTAGATCTGAACAGGCTCCCTCATAATAAGAAGAGTCTGAAGACCAATTCCCTTCCAAGAAGACCTATAGATAGGGTAGCCTAAAGAAACACAATGCCTAACAAGGATTTTCCAGGCCTCATCACCAGTGAGAGCATGAATAATCCACTTGGCACAAAGAGCATGCCCTTGTTTTTGAGTGGCAAGAAGACCAAGACCACCAGAATCTCTAAGGAGACAATAATACTCCCAAGAAACTCTATGAAACCCATGACCATTGGCTCCTGAAGCCTAGAGGAAATCTTTGAGAAGGTGCTCCAGCTTCAGGTAGGAAGCTTTAGAGGGAGCACAACAAGAAGAATAGTAAATGGGGATAGCATCCAGAACCTTAGAACAAATCTGGAATTTCCCTGCAAGAAACAGGGGTTTAGAGATCCAATACTGAAGCTTCTTTTCAATCTTATCAATCACAGCATTCCATAAATCCACAAGAGAGCCATGAAAGGAAAAGGGAATTCCTAGGAAGTGAAAAACTTCCCCATGGTGAACCCATTTCCAATCAAACTTAGCAAGCCAAGGAGGGGCAAGAAAGAAAGATTTTCTATAGCAGAGGGTCTTGTGCCATTGAATAATAGACCTAGAGGCCTGAGAAAAAGTATCCAAGCATTGTAAGGGATTAGAAATATTATTCTCATCCTCAAGGAGAGTGAGAAAGGAGTCATTAGAAAAGTGACCATTAACAAGCTGAGAAGGAGAATCAGGAAGAGAAATGCCATGAACTAATCTAGAGGAGACAAAATTGCAAGAAGGTACCCAAATCCTTCAGTAGCAACCACATATAACATAGGGGCCAAGGGGAAACCCTGGTGAATGGACCTGAAAATCCCAAAGGTGTCGGACTAGGTTCCATTGATAGTAATGCAAGCAGAGGCATCACCAAAATGAATTTCCATAAACTACAAAAAATTGGGACCAAAGCTAATGGCTTGCAGCATAGCAAGAATGAAAGGCCGTTCAATGCAATCATAAGCTTTGGAAAAATCAATTTTTAGAAACAACATAGATTTTTTGGATTGATGGGCCCATTGCATCCCTTCCCAGATAACAATAATATTGTCAAGGATATATCTAGACTTGATGAAGCCAGTTTTCTTAGAGAGGACAATTAGCAGAAGGAGATGTCTGATTTTGAGAGCTAAAGCCTTAGCAGTGATCTTGTAGGAGACATTCAACAAAGTGATGGGCCTCCAATTGCAAATATCTTCAAGGTCGCCAGCTTTAGGTATGAACTTAATATTCCCTTTATTTATGATAGCACCCAAACTTTTATTGTGGTAGGCCTCTAGAAAAAATTTATGCAGATCAGGACCTATAGCATCCCACAAATGCTTGTAAAATTCACAAGGAAAGCCATCACACCCTAGAGATTTGTCATCTACCATAGAAGAGATAGCCTCTTTAAGGTCACTGATAGTGAGAATTTTCTCATAGAAGGCTCACTGCTCGACCGCTAGGTGGTTTGGAGTAACAGCAATACATGCCTTGAGAGTATCCTCTCAAGTAGCAAAATTTCCCTGAGAAGCAAACACCTTTTCATAGTGTTGTTAAGAACTTCTTAAAGGGTTTTATGACCTTGTTTGATTTTTTGAATACCAAAGTTGGTATGACAAACTCTGAGAGCATGGAAAAATTCTTTAGAAGCTTTGTTGCCCACCTCCAACCAATGGAGGTGAGCTTTGATTTGAGCTCCCCAAGCAGCATAATTGTCTGTGATTTTCTTCTCATGGAAAATTTGAGCAAGCTTAAGCTTAAGCTCAACATCAAAGGGATTCAGAGCAAGGGCATCAGAAGCTTTGCAAAGAGCTTTGGTGTTGGCTTCATAGGCACGTTTCCTGTAGCAACCCAATTGATGGTCATAAATGTGAAGAAATGTGGTAGTATGGGTGATGGCATCATTCCACCACTAGATCCAACCAGTGTGGATATGGGTCCGAGGCTCTAAATTCCAGACATGAAGAATGTGAGCAATGGTGGAATCATGCATCAGCATAGATGTGTTAAGAAAAAATTGAGTACAAGTAGCCTATTGGGTAGAGGAATGCCACGTAATGGTAAAAAGGATGGGGTAATGATCTAACAAGGTCACATCTATCAAAGGAATGACAGGTAAATCTTGATCTTCAAAAAAGGAGAAAATAGATTGAGTAGTTATCATAGCACAATCTAATCTCTTGAATATACAGTCATAACCAGCTCTGAAATTAGACCAAGTGTGCCAGACCCCACTCTGCTAACGGTGGTTAGCATTGGGATCAAAAAGGCCCAATTTATTATGCATATAATACCATGCTTCTCTTTCTCCAACTATCCATCAAAAAGGAAAAATCCCTTCCTTGTCAGAGGCTAGCTCAACCATATTAAAGTCCCCACACATCACCCAAGTTGCTAGAGGCAAATTATCTTCCAGCCAATACCAAAGCTAAGATCTTTCCACAACATCATTGGCAACATAAATATTAATAATGTCAAATGAATGATTATGGAGAGACAATAAGATCCAAGTGACACAGTGCATTGGGTCAGATCCATGTGCAATAATAATAGAATGAAGGCGAGGTGACATAATAGTAATGATACTACCCTTACCAACTTTGTGCTGAGAAGAAAAAACAATGTCGTCTAGCCAGATGATGCGAGAGGCAAAAGTAAACAAAAAACTAGACATTTTAACTTCCTATAAACATAAAACATCCAAACTGCGAAGTCTGCAGTGGGTATCACAAACATAGTACTTTCTAGAGAGGTCAGTTAGACCTCGCACATTCTAGGATAAAAAATTCATGAAAAATCTTGCATGTTTTCCCCATCCTCAAGAGAGGAGAAACTATTCTACAAAAAGGTTGGAATAGTACCAAAATTGGTGGATAAATCTCCAAAAGAGATAAACCGTCATTTTTTCTCTAGGTCTTCTGGATGACCATCAAGGCTATGAGACTGACGTAAAGTTTGAGAGGCTAAAAATGAAATAGCTTATGGAGTGAGAACCACCTCAAGGGTGGAAGAACACGTAGCTAGAGCTTTCCCCTGGGGAATAGGGTATGAAATAGGTAGAGTAACTAGCAGCACTTCGGTAGTAGGAGGGTTCTCTTCAATAGGAGGAGGATTCGGCGGTGAAGCAGTTGTGGAAGCAACTTGAGCCTACTTAGAAACTGAGGCATTCCTACCTTTTCACAAAACCATGGTCCATTCCTCCTTTTTCCCTGCCTCTGCATGTTTAGCAGGTGCTTCCTTTGGTAGCAGCTTGACTCGAGGGGTAGCCAAAGGGAAATCCTTGATCTTATTCTCCGCCGACTGACACCTATAGCAGGTGTTCGGTAGGTTCAAATAATGCACCTTCTGAGAGAAGGTGTGGGAACTGACTTGTATCTCCATAGTGTCTTTGAGGTCCCTGGAAAGGTCGACCTCAACACAAATATGCTTCTGAGGGTGGGTATTAAAAAACTTGTCATGTTCCATGACAATAACTTTTCCAAGGGTTTTGGCAATAGACTCAATGAATGGCCAGCATGGCAGTGGGAGACCAGGAAACTCAACCTAGATAGGAACCCTAAGTTTCTTGTCATTTGAGATAGTGAAGTCTCAAGACCACCTCTGAAACACAAGCAAAGAGGACCTAACCATCCAGGGACCCTGACTAAAAATGGCCTCTGTTTGGGAAGGGTTAGCAAAACAAAATAGGAAAAAACCTTTCATAAGGTTTTGAACACCTTCAAGGTGGACTCCATGAGGAGTCCAGCTCTTGTTTACCCACTCCTTGAGAATACTTTTAGGAGGAGTGTGACCCACAAAATACCCTATCAAGGTATGCTTTTCTAGCCATTCATAGACAGCATCAAATTCTTGCATGTTAAGAACAATATCAAGGTTACCTCGTGGAAGACCTTCAAGATAAAATTGCATGGCCATTTGTTCAAAGGAGGCACCATGGCTTTTTGAAGCATCAACTCGAGCACCAGCATCAACTGCTAGGCCGAAGTTGGCTGGAGCCATTATAAACTAACCCTAATGCAAAAACCCTATAGTAAATGCAGTGTGACAAGTGGAAAACTTAGAAAAAAAGTGTAGACAGAGATTCGTACACATGAAACCCTAGCAGAGTGATTTTCCTCGACAAAGTGTAGGGAAATTGCTATCAAGACTGAAAATTAGTTTTCTTAATAGATCTAAAGGACAATCCCAAATTTTTCAACTTCAAAAGGTTATAACTTTTACATATGACCTCAGAGTGAGGTGCTTCTTTTTTTGAAACTGAATATTTTTTTGAGCACTACACATTGATGCTAGTTAAGGTTATGTTTCTATGATTCATTTTTACTTTTAGTATTTGGTTCCATTTTTGGACTCTGTAAAACTTTGGAAAAAAACTCCAACATTTTAAATGCATTGATTTATAGAGTGCCACAATCATATTTTTCTGGGGGATCATTTGTTGAGTGAATTTTTTTTTGGGGGGGGAATCAATCTTGTGTTTTGTTTTCTTTTATTGTGTGTTATTATAAGGGAGAAAACTTAAATTGAGCTCCTAACTCCATACAATTATGATTCATGGAAAAAATCCACATGGGATTATCCAAGGGAAAAAGGTTGCACTAGATATGTAAAAGAATATATTCCTACACCTACTAATTCTAATGCTCTTATAGCATGGGAGATCAATTGTGAGAAATATTTCAGCTACATTTGTTCACTAGTCTCTTTTGATTTACAATTTCATCTTAAATCATGTAAGACACCTAAAGAGGCTTGGGAGACTCTTGAGAATTTATATGGTAAAACTAACAAGGTAAAGGGTTATTAAATTGATATTGACCTAATGAATCTTGATCCAAAAAGTTTCAACCACATCCAAGACTATATCTCCAAGATCAAGCAACTTAGAATACAACTAAAGGATTTCAAGATTACTAAGGAGGATATACATTTGATTCTCAATGTGTTATCCAATCATGGTCTTGATTATTCTACATTTGTTTGTATCTTTCATACCAATAGGGTTTCTATGGGAGATGCATATGTTGATCTTACTTTGAGGCATTTTCAAGTCTTCTAATCCAAGAGGAAGTGAAGCTGATTCAAATGGGTATCATCAAAACTTCCAAGTCACAAGCATTGATTGATAGTGAGCCTAAGTTATAAAAAGAATCAAGGAATCTTTATTAGAAACAAAAGAAGAAAAAGAGAAAGACCAAATCTTCCTCAAAAAGGAAATCATCTAAAAAGGCGAAGCACATATGTGCATATTGCAAGAAATCTAGGTATGATGAACATCAATGTTATTTAATCCAAATTGATGATTTGAAGAATCTTTTGACAAAGAATAACCATGTCAAAGGATTCACCATATTCATCTAATTTAAAGTTCGAGAAAAAAAAGGGAAAAACACTTATTTCAATTGTATATTCTAAGTTAGGGAGATGGATCATAGATTTTGGAGCTTCAAATCATATGGCTTCATCACAATCTATGTTCTTTACATTCGAACCTTGTTCATCACCAAACATCATAATAGATAACAATACATATATGAGTGCTTATGGGAAAAGGTGTATTGACATAGCCAAATTATCATTCAATGATGTCCTTAATGTACCTTCATTTTCAAAAAATATCCTTTACATATATCAGATCACACATGGTGGGGAAGGAAAGAGTGTTGAGTTCACACCAGATTTTGAGATCATTCAAAATTTGCATAGTAGATATATTATTACAATTGGGGAGGTAGATCATCAATCTCGATTATAAACCTTATCACACTTTTCTTCTATTTTTCCTTTAGGTGATCTACACACTCAAGCATCTAGTGTGGATACTTTTGAGGATATTAAACATAGTCAAGTAAATATTGGTATTCTTGCAACTGAGATTCAAGAGACATGTGTTGATATTTCATCTCCTATATTGACAATTTTTTTTGATGATTATGGTATTGTTATGACTCCTATTTATTTAGTACAATAGGAGATTCACTGGCTTCCAAATACAACTCCTTGGGATGATTACTTGGTAGGAATTTCTATTTTGTTTTGTGAGTTCTATCTTTTAGACTTGGAGGACACTACTAAGTGCATACATTTTTTTAAAATTAATATGATATATATTCTTCAGATGATGAGGGGGAAACTTTTGACCCTCTTGTTCTTTACCCACATGATCATTCCTCACAATTTGACATGATTGTGGTCACTATTGAGAAACATTTGTAGGAAGCACCCTTTTCCTTGGAGAAGATACCTTTGCCTCTATATTTTATTCTACATCCATCTCCACTAGGTTCTAGATTGTTATCTTTTGTAGTGTGGCATAGAAAACTTGATTTCATTGTGACATCTTTTAGCATTGACATAGGTACACCTGAGAAAAGTTCAGACATCATAGGTCTTAATAATTCTTCCTACATAATCCTTTAAGGAATAGGAGGATATATTGCATACATCCTTGGTTTTATTTCTTCCTAAGGGTAAGAATATTATTCGGCGATCTTGGACCATATTCAGATTCTTATATTGAGTATTTACTAGTGTATTGTCAGAAAATAGAAGCACTTTCATTTAAGATAGGTTTAGCCCTCCAAGTAGGTAGTGTGGGGTCATGTCAAATGCCTCAGGTAGGTCCCTAGCTTGAATCTGGCTTTCCTCCTCACTCTACCCCCATCTCCACCTGATTTCTGCACCTTTTTGGCATTTTGGACTGAGATCCTAAGATTTTGGACCTTAGGGTCAAGGTTAACTTTCTAGGTCAAATTTGACCTTACTTTGACCTAGGTCAAAGTTGACCTTGACCTTGAACATAGGTTCAAATCTCAAAGATCCATGATTTTCAGATGTCGGGTTTCAGAAAGATTTGTTTTCCCACTTTCGAGTCGGTTGTTTCGGATGTCGAAATGGTAAATCCTTAAATTATATTTAATTTAGGTCCATTTCTAGGGGTTAAGGCTTAATTGGAATTTAATTCCCTAATGTTTTCCCCTCTAGAAGTTTGTGCCCTAGATCACTATAAAAGGAAGCCTTCCTCTCTCATTTTAATGATCCATGATTCATCAAGCACTCTCAAGGAGACATCCACTTTCCATGATAAAGCTCTCAAGCATTCTCAAGGAGACCTCAAAGATCAAGCAAGAATTTCAATCAAGGAAGAATTTGAGTCATCTTCATCCATTCAAACATCCAAGTTCTCCATTGAAGATCAAGGATTCAAGAACTCAAGCCTTTAAAGGGATTTGGTTCAAGCATTCAAGATTCATCCATCAAACCCTAGATCTATCCATCATGATGGAGTGATCTTCCTTCAAGATCCTTTGTTCATCTTCAAGATCTATTCATTCTTCAAGGTGGATTCCAAGCATGCATTCATAGAGGTTTTGATTTATGGTTTTGATTTATATTATTGAGTCCAAGCTTTCATATCAACATACTTGTTTACATTTCAAATACAATTGCATATCTATTGAATATCATAGCTTCATTGTTAGATCTACTTCTACTACTTGCTAGCATTCTCTATTTTAATTCCATTATTAAGGTTGATTCCAAACTAGGGTTTGACTAAGGCAAACCCCTCATCCCAAAAACAAAACCAATTTTCTTGCAGATACAAGTGCGGGACTATGAATATTAGAATAGATCTACATACCCTTTTCAGTGAACTTTCAGGATTCATGAATAGAATTTCCATTGGAGCTATTTTAGGTCAAGGTCAACTTTCAATGCGGGTCAAGATTGTACCACGGGTTAAGATCTTACCCCAATAAAGAGGTCAAGGTCAACCTTGCTTAGAAAGATAGAAGTTTTCTAGGTTCTCTCTGTTTCTACATTTCTAGGCCAGAGCAGGTTGCAGTATCTCCAGAAACTAAGCACAGACATCAGAAAATAGTAATTTCTGAATCTGCCTCTTTTCAAGATAAGTATTCTTATTTTATTAAGTTTGTATGTCCATAACATTTTCTATTTTCATATCTTTACATCAATACCTAAATAATCAACACAACCCCCACACCCATTTTCACTCATCCAACCATTTTTTTATACCTTACATTTTAGTGAACACATTATTATATATTACATTTTGGTGAACCCGATAAGCTTAACCCATATCTTTTATGGAATTAGATTCCCTATTGTTAGATTAGCTTTTGCATTTCAAAAACACAAAAAAAAAAAACATATAAAGAAAAATCCAAAAATATTTCCTGCATTTCATTTGCTATGAAGATTTTTAAGATGCTTTGGTGTGTGCTTATTTTCTTTATTATTCTCCTCTTAGCATCTCCATCTGCTAATCCTAGTTCTTTCCATACTTATAATGGGATTCAAGCTATTGTTAATGATGCAGATGTGTAAGATTTCTTTGATCTACCTTCTCCTCCAATCCATGATGATATTAAAGGAAAGGGTAAATAAACTTCTCCTAAACCTATTATTCCACCCTATACAACCTTTACTCATGATCATGACAAAAAATCACCTCATGTCGAAGCCTTACATGATATGTACACTACAGGATATCATATGGTGACTAAACAAGGTTATAAAGGTTTAGGACTTGGTGTTAACGAGCATGGTATTAAATATCTTGTCCATATACCTCCTAAACAAGATATGTGTGGTGTTGTCTATTCGCAATCTCAATTCAAGGTAGTTTATACTGATCATCGCCCTCCTCTTCATATTCTTCTCCCTACACCTACATTAGATTACCCTGATACTCCTCAAGATGTAGCTATGAAGGTGTATGTTCAATTGATGAATTCCAAGAAGGAAATATTTAGACCTTATGTGAAAGATGCTCTATCTAAGTATAAATATCCTTTTCATTATGGTAATACATATTTACTTGCTGATTGTGTGCATTTCAAGATATATGTTAGAGAACAAGCTACTTTAGGAATTATCTCTCACTCGCGTGTAGTTTTACAATTCCTTCATAACTTTGATAGGGAGAAACCCCTTGACTTTTCCATAATATATTTTTTTAATCCTCTTGTATCGTGACTGGGGAGAAAGAGGCATGAAATTCAATCTTCTAGGATCCATTGGGTTCTTGGTATATATCATATCCTGAGCTTAATTGGTATTGTTTCTACTCTTTTTCCCTTCTTCTCTATGGTTTTGTATTTTGTTTTTAATCATCCATAGATTTTATTATATATTTAAGATAGCTTTTCTAAACACACTTGTTTTCCAAAGGTATCCCTTACTTCCATCCCTAGGGGGAAAGGTTCTTCCTTTCTTTCTCTTTGTCTAGGGATCTGCTCTCCTTATCTTAGTGGCATTTATTTATCTAGTAATATTATTTCATTATACTAACAGATGTTGTGACCATGGATATCCTTTTATATGAGAGGTTGTTGTCCTAGCTCATCACCTCTTCTTTATTTTTCAAATTATGTTCTTTATAAACTCTTGCCCTTGCTTTGGTGATTAGAGTGTTTCCCCTCATTTCAAAGATTCCTCTTCCCCTTGGTAACAGGGGGCTTGATGATTGAATCTTTGTTCTCGCCCAATTTATCTCTTTGAAAGATGATATTTTATCTAAAATCACTCCTCTATGATGGGGTTCTTGTTGATAAGATCTCTTTCTTTGAGGATCCTTTTCCATGAGTGACATATCCTTTTCATGATTATCTATACTCTTAGATGTAGGGGTCAATACTCTTCACTAGGAATATAGTATACATTATTGCTAAACAAGATATCTCCTTGCATTTTGAAGTAGGTATCCTCCTTCTCTTCATTATCATGTCTAGTAGACAGCCATGATAAGGAGGGAGGCATATATAGGGTCTCCCTTGTACTATAGATTTTCATTTTTATATGCTAAATCCTCTAAAGGTAACACACATAAGTTTCTAAATCCTAAAGAGACACACATTTTTCAATTATTCAAATATGATAAATCTTCTAAAGGTAACGCACATAAGTTGCTAAATCCTGAAGGGACACACATTTTTCAAATTTCAAATATGCTAAATCTTCTGAATGTAACACACATAAGTTGCTAAATCCTGAGGAGACACACATTTTATATTCCATGGTGATATAAGAAGGTAGATCTATGGGTATTCCAGAAGCTGTCAACAGACGCATTACAATTTCAAGGCACAGTTTTTGGGTGAATTATCAGGTTTGGCCACCTATTGGGCTCTCCCTCCCTGGTAATTCATGGTAAGGTGGGCATCTTACTGGGTGAGGTAATCACTTTCTCTTTTCTCTCTTTTCACTTTCATGCTAGTAGAACTGGATCATGAAGCTATGTTATTTATAGTGTTGCTCTTGTCTTTCTTATGTAATCATTTATGTTCTTATGATAGCTTTCCAAACATGATATTAGTATAGGAAATATTTCTTAGCAAGGTTTCCTCTACTAGTTGACTTGGGTTTGTTTTAGTACTAACCCCTTTTCTTTTGTGTTGTTTTCATTTTTGCACTCTCATGTATGTATGTTGAGCTAGGATCCTTAGCCTAGGGGCTTGCATCCTCAGATAAGTGTTATTCTATCTCATTGTGAATCCACTTGGATATCTTCTTTCTTCTCCTTTACCAAGAGTTTGCATTGAATCCATACTCTTGCTAAAGTGGGGGCTAAATCTATCATCATAAAATGGAAGCACTTCCATTTAAGAAAGGTTTAGCCCTCTGAGTAGGTAGTGTGGGGTCATGTCAAGCACTTAGGGTAGGTCCTTGGCTTGAATCTAGATTTTCTCCTCACTCCGCCCCCATCTCCACCTGATTTCTACACCTTTCTAGCATTTTGGATAGAGATCCTGAGATTTTGGACCTCTGGGTCAAGGTCAACTTTCTAGGTCAAAGTCAATCTCAACTCTGACCTAGGTCAAAGTTGACCTCAACCTTGACCCTAAGTTCAAATTTCAAAGTTTCATGATTTCCAGATGTCGGGTTTCAGAAAGATTTGTTTTCCCACTTCTGGGTTGGCTATTTCAGACGTCAGAACAGCAAATCCTTAAATTATATTTAATTTAGGTTCATTTCTAGGGGTTAAGTCTTAATTGGAATTTAATTCCCCAATGTTGGCCCCTCTAGAAGTTTTTTCCCTAAATCACTATAAAAGGAAGCCTTCCTCTCTCATTTTGAGGATCCATGATTCATCAAGCACTCTCAAGGAGAAATCCACTTTCCATGATAAAGCTCTCAAGCATTCTCAAGGAGACCTCAAAGATCAAGAAAGCATTTCAATCAAGGAAGAATTTGAGTCATCTTCATCCATTCAAACATCCAAGTTCTCCATTGAAGATCAAGGATTCAAGCACTCAAGCCTTTGAAGGGATTTGGTTCAAGCATTCATGATTCATCCATCAAACCCTAGATCTATCCATCATGATGGAGTAATCTTCCTTCAAGATACTTTGTTCATCTTCAAGATCTATTCATTCTTCAAGGTGGATTCCAAGCATGCATTCATAAAGGTTTTGATTTATGGTTTTGATTTACATTGTTGAGTCCAAGCATTCATATTACATTTCAAATACAATTGCATATCTATTGAATATCATAGCTTCATTGTTAGATCTACTTCTACTACTTGCTAGCATTCTCTATTTCAATTCAATTATTAAGGTCAATTCCAAACTGGGGTTTGACTAAGGCAAACCCCTCATCCCAACAACAAAACCATTTTTCTTGTAGATATGGGTGTGGGATGATGAATATCAAAACAGATCTGGATACCATTTTTGGTGAACTTCGGGGATCCATGAACAGAATTTCCATCAGACCTATTTCAGGTCAAGGTCAACTTTCAGTGGGGGTCAAGATTGTACCTTAGGGTAAGATCTTACCCTGATAAAGAGGTCAAGGTCAACCTTGCTTAGAAAGATAAAAATTTTATGGGTTCTCTCTATTTCTACATTTCGAAGCTGGAACAGCTTGCAGTATCTCCTGAAACTAAGCACAAACATCAGAAAATAGTAATTTTTGAATTTGCCTCTTTTCAAGATAAGTATTCTTGTTTTATTAAGTTTGTATGTCCATAACATTTTCCATTTTCATATCTTTACATCAATACCTATACAATCAACACAACCCCCACACCCATTTTCACTCATCCAACCATTTTTTGATACCTTACATTTTAGTGAACACATTATTATATGTTACAACTAGCAATGTCAGAGATTGTACATTGAGGGTTTGTCTAGTCTCTCTTCTTCTCTCTTATAGGAAGTTTTTTGCTATAGGTTTTATATTTATCATCTTTTGATATTTTAATCATTTTAAATGGGTACCTAACATGGACTTGTAGTCGGGACCCTTCTTTGCATACCGATGCCCACCAAAGCTATGCTTAAGGGGGTTTTGGTGTAGGTTATTATTTAACCTTATGTTAGGGATTATTTATTTTTCCTACACATATGTTAAGCTAGCTTAGGTTATATGAGAATAATTAGGACACATGGAAAATCCCTAAAATTACAAGTGTCATTCACACCCAGCTTTGGGTAGTTGAGTTTTGTGCCCTCTTTTGGATTTATTAGCCACCTCCCCATAACCATTCTCTTGTATTTACTTGAGTTGTCATAACCATATTTATGAAATTTACCAAGTAGGTAAAACTCCCACCTAATTTGGGTTTTTGGGAGTTATTATTCCTCTTAGAATTATATGCCTATATTATTCAATATAATAAACACTCTCCTCTCCCTTATGAGCTATTAAGATCTATTCAGGAAGATTTAGAGCTAACTCATATGATTTCATTTCAGCTCAGTTAGTACAAGGGAGTGTTAATGTATATTATATTATCTTGAGTGTGATAATATCATTATTCTATTATTGCATCATATTTCATCATTTTTTCTCTTTTTTCTCTTGTGTAGAAGGTTGATCTTGATTTTCCTGGTGATCCTTGGAGATTGATTCCATCAGTGACTCTTACACCTATATATACACTGGATCTACATTCCACAAGTCAGCTTAGATCAGAGATGGAATCATTTGAGCACATTGCACAAAATTTTAGAGATGACAGCAATGTCAAAAAGATATCCCATGCTATACCATATAGGATTGGACCAAAAACTTAAGTACACCATTGCATAAACCAAAACTTGTACCAGTAACACCATTGTTGGTGACACCACTATTGGTTTAAAAGATACACCAAAGATAAGAGTGTCAAACTAACCAATAACATCAATGACAAATATCAACAATCTTATCATTTTTCATTGATGGAAAAAAAAAAATTTGAAATGCCAAAAACTGTAAAAACTCTAAAACTCCACCTATGATGACTATCCCTATTTTTTGTCATTTTTCAAAAACTTTTATTTTTCTTTTCGTGTCTCCCCCTTTTGACATCAATAAAAAAGGGGCAATGTCTCAAAAACTATATACAAATTTAAAATTTAAAACCTTTGTGATGTGTATGATGCACCACCAGAGAATGACTACTTAATTTTGTGAAGATGGGTAACCCCCTTGCCCTTGTTATTGTATGCTATGAGAATCGTCTTCATAGGACTAGTATTGTCAATAAATCAAAATAAAAACCAAATTACCACAAATATAAATCTAATTAAGCAAATTAAATGACAATTAAGCACTGTATGGCTCTCTAATTAGGTTTGCTAATGCAAAGCTCTCAGCAAGCTTCCATTAGTGACAGTCCTAATATGAGAAAGAATGATAAACAAAGCTAAAAGATTAATTCCAAATGAAATTATGCCTATTTAGCTCTAGATTTTCCCTTCTAGCTTAAAATTGTAAGAGGTTTGATGCTATTCAAATATTTGTGGATGATTATGGATTGAATTATGCCTTGCTTTTATAGATTTTTGGCAAGGGTAGGGGGTAGAGTTGAGTTGATCATGGTTGAGTGAGGGTTAAGTCCATGGTTCCACCTTTGGATATAATTTAAATAGATTTTCCTCAAATCTTGGGACAAAGAGACAAAATGGGTGGCCAAGATGCTCTCTCCTTATGTGTGATGGAGATTCGATGTGAGCTTGATCCATGTGAGCTTGGTCCTTAAATCCTATTGGTTGATTCTTTTTCTCCCATTTGGTGGTTGAGGGAAAATTAGGATTTAATAATTGAATTTATTGAATTTCCTTAGCCATGTGTACACATTGAATGGGTTGATTTGATTTAAATGAACTATGCAATTAATTAGATTAATTACATAATTAATTGATTTATCATGATTTATTTGATTTAAATTAATTTTATGGCTTTTGATTTTCAATTAAATTTGGATTATGGCTTGATTACAATTTTGCTTTGATTTTAGCTTGATTTGATTTTAATGCATTGATTTTGCCTTGGTTTCTCACATGAATTAATCTTGTCCATTTTTAGGTGATTACAAATGACCCTCTTTGAATCGATGCATGAAGCGTATCAGTTCAAAGAATGTCCTGGTCATTTCAATGTGAATTCCTGATTAGATCTTATGTCTGATTCGATGTTTGATAGAAGATATAGATTATGATGATAGGATTGATGTAGTTTCGATTGATTCAAAGTCCTTGATGGTTGATCTAATGATAGGTTGTCTTATATGGTGCCTAATTTTCTCTGATTTGATGTTTGATGCCCCTTTCGATTGATAAGAAAAAAAAAATTGATAAAAGACTAAGCTTTGATTTGATGGTCGTGCCCCTGATTCACTGATCATGATGTCAGTCTTGATTGTCCGAGTGTATGCCCTCTCGAAAATGAAATGAAATTTGAGTTTAGGTGAAAGATATTACATTTTTTATTAATTTGTGTTGAATGGGTTTAATTAATAATGAATTTCAATTTTATTTTTGATAATGAATTCGTAATGATGTGATGACAAATGCCCATGATTTTGTTGAATGAGTGAAAATTTTGGGTCCCTGGACATTGTTTGGTCAAAGATGCCCCTTTTAAGTCAAACTGGGCTATATATAGGGGTAAAAGGTCTTATTACTATTCATTTTTACCTTCCCTTTTCACTTTTCACTCTGACCCCTTTCTGAGCTTTTCGACAATGGTGATCCCGATTCGCAAGCACAAATTTGAGCGAGGCCACCATTATCTACTTCCACCTGGCTACAAACCTTCGATATGTACTCTGACAAACTGCTTTGTCAGATTTTGCATTTAATTTGAAAAAAATTGGATTTTTCTAGGACAAACTATATTTTTTTCCTTTTTCAAAATTATATGCTTTTTTTATGAATAGTTGTATGATTCTAGCCTAAGTGTCGAGTGACTTGCAGGTTGATTTTTCCCCCGACCCCTTTTTTGTGAATACTATACTTTTATATTATTAATAGAAAAGGCATCTATTCATCAAAAAAATTGAATAGCGCATACAATAGTTTTAGCAGTGTGTACAACCTTTGTAAAGTGCATCTATGATTTTCCACAGTGCGTACGCAAGTTTTAGTAGCACGTACAAACATTATAAGTAGGGCACAATTCACAACCACCCTTTCTTGTAGTGCATACAATTTTCATTGTGCTTTTGATTATTTTAGCTATGCGTACAGGGGTATCATGTAGCACGTACTAAGTTATTTAGCTTGGACATACTTTTTGTAGTGTGCTTGATAAATTTTGTAGCGCATTAACTATTTTAAAATGCGCTATTGATTTTCAGCGCTTTTAAGTAATAAAATAGTGCGTACACCCTGTTTGGTCAAATTTGTGAGCTTCTAAGTCAATTTTTTTATCTGTCTGGTGTCATCAATCAGTTAATTGGCTTAGGTATCAAGTCCAGTTGATAGTGAGTCATATGATGTCAATTCTAGTTATGTCATATTGAATGTTTGATGGTCAATCTTTATTTAGCTGACGAATGATGATAAATTTTCTATCCTCTCTTAATAGAATTAGGAAAATTGATTATGGTTTAATTTGGTTTGATTGTTTGATTGACTTTAGACGATTCAATATGTAATGATTTTGATTTTTGATGTGTTTAAATTTCTTTTGTAGGTTGAGCTTAAAAATTTTGGTGTCCATGGCCTGTACCCATTTTCATTCAGTATGATAGATGACTTGAGTAGAGCAGAGCGCTGAGTCATTAGCCGATGTGGTTTTTCATTCCTTCTCTCTCCCTCAATTGTGCGTGAATCAAGGTTTACTTACAGCTATGGCAGAGCGATGGCACTTTGACCATAACACTTTCCACTTGCCAATGGGGGAGATGACCATCACTCCTGAGGATGTCTATTGGTTACTTCACATCCCTACTCATGGGTAGTTGATATATTATGACCATGTCTATGATGGAATAGCATACAGGTGGGTATTTTTTTATCCTACTAGTAGAGATGAGAGCATCCAATGGGCTTAGGTTCCATCTTTTCTAGTGCTTCCTGCAGTTCTTGGTGCACTCATTGGTAGTTTCCTTGTACCTGATTGGTGGGATCATGTATTTTTCATTGGTTGGGGGAGGATCTTGGAGGATATGGTTATGCAACCTTGTAGATTTCACTGGGGATCTTGCGTCTTGGCTTAGTTGTATCATGAGCTTCATGATGTGGTGTATTGGCACGGGGCCACTCTTTCTATTGGGGTGGTCCTATTACAGTTATGGACATGGGAGCACATCCTTGTCACTCAACCTATCTCTATCTGACATCATGATCTAGGTTGGCCTTTCATGTGGATGTACAAGGGTATGGTGGTACAGGCCCATTTGGGAAAGTTAGATTATTGGCGTTGTATTATTGATGACATTGATCAGGTCATTTGGAAACCATACATTGGTTGTGAGGCATGGCTAGAGGATGCAGTCGAGTTGCCTTTTATATGCATGCCTTGCTGGATGATAGGGTAGACACCCTTGATTATTAAGAGACTCTACTTTTTGAGGGTCCTACACCAGTTCAACCGTATCCAGGGTATGCCACGGGGATTGACACTATATGCCTAAGTACAGGTGGAGAGGTCCTTATGGGGCCCTCTAATTGACTATTGGACTGCTCATGAGGAGTTTTTGTAGTTGTCCCACCTTGTGTGGGATATGAGGGATCATATTGTAGATGCAAGCATGATCGATGATTATGCAGCGTGGTTCGCTCTGAACCCTTTTCTGATATTTACAGATCTAGCTAAGCGAGTGCTAGGGATCGAGGAGGAGTCTAATGATGATGGTGGGGATGGTGATGGTGATGGTGGTGGTCAGAGAAGAGGTCATTAGGAATGATAGGGTCGATAGGGTGATAAAGGAGGTGAGATTGTTATACCCATTATTGTTGCTACACCTATTCCTCCTAGAGGCAGAGTACGAATGAGGGGTGGATGAGTGAGAGTCAGGGGTGGACCTTACAAAGCCCTACATCAGGTAGGTGTGGACAAATTGGCCAGATGGCGCCAACACATATTGTGGGTTTATAGGCAGGTGGGTACACAGGTCATTGCTAATGTGGATGCCCAAGCTACATAGATTTTGTTAGATTAGGCACAGGGTCCTCCAGTACGTCCACCTCCATAGGCTCCTCCTATACAGGCTCCTTATTTTTCCATGCCATATTCTTATGTTCATCCATATTCTTCTATTCCATCTTCTTCTATGGCAACACCATAGGCTCCTCTCGTACAGGCTTGTCCCATAAAGGCTCCAATGTCTACTACTAATGTTTGGGTTCTATAGTCTGATGTATTAGAGATTAGATAGAAAGTCAGTCAGATGGGTAGCATGACGTAGACCTTCATGGCTATCATGAGTCAACACAGTCTACAGGCTAGCTTGAGTTGAGGTCCTGGTCCTAATGGTGCCGGTGGTTCTGGTAGTTATGATTTTTGAGATGATATACTGATGCAAGACCATCTCAGGTCCTTGGCAATCCTATGTCACCAAAAACATTTTGGAGTTTGTTTATGTTGCTCAATTCCTACTTTGACTAAGTTGGTCAATTTCCTTTGGTTACCGAGTATGGTTAGTTATTTCCTGGGTAGTCAGTTGTTTCACTAGCGCTTGACATTACTTGTCTATTGCTCAGTTATCCTTGCTCACTGACAGGTTTAGTTTTGTTTCCTATTGAGGTTGAATTGTGCATTTATATTGGATTTTAGATTTAATGTTGGGATCCATCATTGGAAGCATGTGGTCCTAGATCTGACCGTTACTTCCACTCATGGTGGATCTAAAGGCCAACTCAGTTTGGTAGTCTCTTATATAAATGTAGTTGTTTGGTTGTAATTTAGGGAGTCAATTTTGATAGAGGATAGTAGACATTAGATTGGAGATTTGTAAGAGATCCTCACATGTTTGAGGACTTCTAAGATTCATTGTAATATCAGGCTGAAAGTGGGAAGGCCTTACAGCCCGGCATGTATGATTCTATTTGATGAAAATATTTGAAAGATCTGGCATTCTCTCTCTCACTATTGTGTTTGTTTGCTTTCGCATGTGTTAAGAAGGCTTGGATCATTAGGGTGTGTCATCCTTTGGCCCCTCTTGACCCATGCCTTGTGTCAGGTGGTATCAAAGTGAGGTGAGATCTTGATCTAGGTCTGCGGATCTAGGTTTTTAGGTTCCTCTTGAAGCCCTAGTTGATTGTTGTGGGGTAGCAGATTGCGATCTGACCTACAATTGCAGAGGGTTGTCAAGATGGTTCATGGGAGGTGAGATGCAAATCTACGATTGGTAGATATGCTAAGTTAGATTGTGGCTAGGTTAGAAGCAGTTGAAATAGCCCAAAGAAGAGGCAGACATGTTGAAGATGTTAGTGATGAGGAAGTTGAAGAAGAACAGGTGAATGCAGAACTTGCACCTATTATGGACCAAGGTGAAGAAAGATTTTGGAAGGCTTTGACAAGTTAGAAGTCAACGCCATATTTTAATCCCCCTAAGTATGGTGTAAAATTAGATTCTGATGAATTGGTGGACTGGATCACTGAGATGGAAAAGTATTTTGAATATGAAAACATGCCTGAAGATAAGAAAGTGAAGATTTCAAGCACAAAATTGAAGAACCATGCATCCTTATGGTGGGAACATTTGCAGCTAGATAGGAAAAGGAAGGGCAAGGAAAAAATCAAGGTATGGAGTAAAATGGTCAATAAATTGAAAGGAAAGTTCTTACCCTGTGATTATCAGATTAACCTAGTTCGGCGAATTGAAAGTCTAAGGTAGAAAGATAGCTCGATAAAGGAATATACTGAGGAATTATATAGATTGGATATCAGATCTAGACATGATGAAGATGATGTGGAAAGGATTGGTAGATACCTAAATGGTTTGAGAGTTTCCATCCAAGAGGAAATTAGTATGGTCAAGTTGGAGAACATTGAAGAGTCTTATCAATTTTCTTTGATAGCTAAGGAGAAACTAAACAAGAGACATGAGCAGAGATAGAGAGGAAGAGGTGGTAGATTCCCTAGAGGAAGAGGTAGATCCAATGGTGAAAATGGTAGATCTGAACTTGAAAAGACAAATCTAGATAAAGGTGAGACTGAGTGGAAAGGTGAAAGTTCATCTAGAGGCAGAGGCAGTAACTAACAAGGTGGTTATAGCAGAGGAAGTTTTCAAGGAAATTGCTACAATTGTGGAGAAGGACATAGATCATTTGAATGTACACAAGTAAGTAAGAAGGCTGGTAGCAGTAGAAATTCTTTGGTGCAAGAAGAGTCATTGAATGAACCTAAGAAAGAAAATAACTTGATGGTAAGGAGAGCACTGTGGAATGAAAGCAAAAAGGAAGATCCGGTAAGGAAAAGTTTGTTCAAAACTAGATGTAGAGTTTCTTATAAAGTTTGGAAGGTAATCATTGACAGTGGTAGCTCAGAGAACCTGGCATCTGAGGAGATGGTCACAAAATTGTAGTTGAAAAGACTGGAACATTTGAAACCCTATCAAATTTTATGGATCAAGGATGAGCATACACTCCTGGTAAGTGAACAATGTTATGTGAATTTGAAGATTGGAAAATACTATGATAAGGTGTTGTGTGATATCATGCCTATGGATTGTTGTCATATTTTGTTGGGTAGACGTTGGCAATATGATAGATATGCTATATATAATGGGAGATTGCATAAGTATACTATTGTGGGTGATGGAAAGAAACAAATCTTGTTGCCATTGATGGAAGAACCTGTTAGTAATGTTTGCACATCTGTGAAAGTTTTCTTGATGGAAGGAAGAAAGTTTGTTAAAGATTTGAAAAGGAATGATGTATGTTTTGTTGTGATTCCTAACAAACCAAGTAAGAAAATAGAAGATAATGTTCCTGAGGAGATTGATAAGTTACTCACCGAGTATAGTGAAATCATTTCTGATAATGTACCTAATGGTTTGCCACTGAAAAGAAGCATTGATCATTGTATGGATCTAATCCCTAGAGCTATTTTACTGAATAAGGCACCTCATCGGCTAACACCTACTGAGAATCAGGAATTGAACCGATAGATTCAAGAATTTCTAGAGAAAGGTTTGATCAGAGAAATTTTGAGTCCTTGTGCAATACCTGCTATATTGGAACCTAAGAAGAATGGAGAATGGAGAATGTGTACTGATTCCAGAGCAATCAATAAGATAACAATAAAGTATATGTTTCCTATACCAAGAATGGATGACATCATGGATAGTTTTACTGGAGCAAAGTATTTCACCAAAATTAATTTGAAAAGTGGGTATCATCATATCAGAATCAGAGAAGGTGATGAATGGAAGACTGCTTTCAAGATAAAAGAAGTTTTGTATGAGTGATTGGTTAAGCCTTTGGTTTAACTAATGCATTGAGTACTTTTATGAGGCTAATGAATGAAGTTTTGAAGAAATTCTTGGGTAAATTTTTTATTGTATATCTTGATGATATTCTGATATTCAGAAAGACCAGAGAAAAAAATTTGTCGCATGTTAGACAAGTTTTGCAGAGATTGAAAGAGGAAAAGTTGCTGATAATTCTGAAAAAGTGTTCATTCATGAAAGAGGAAATTGTGTATTTAGGATTTGTGATCTTAGCTGATGGTTTGAAGATGGATCTTGAAAAGTTTGAAGCTATTTTGAATTGGCCTACACCTATGAATGCTAGTGAGGTAAGATCATTGCATGGTTTGGCATGTTTTTACCTAAAGTTCATAAGGAATTTTAGTTCAATTTGTAATGCTATGACTAAGATTATGAGAGGAGACAAAAGGGAATTCAAGTGGACATATGGAGCTAATAAAAGTTTTAAGAATCTGAAGCAGAAGGTTGTTGAATTACCTATTTTAGCATTACCTAATTTCGGTAAAGTATTTCAGGTGGAATGTGATGCAAGTGGTAGTGCAATTGGAGCTGTGTTGAGTCAAGAAGGTAAACATGTTGCTTTCTTTAGTGAAAAGTTGAATGATGCTAGAAGGAAATATTATGTGTATGATCAAGAATTATATGCTATTGTTCAAGCACTGAAGAAATGGAGACATTATTTGATACCGAGTGAATTTTTGTTGTATACTGATCATAAGGCTTTACAGTATTTGGGTAGTCAGAATAAGTTGAATCAGAGACATATGAAATGGGTTGAGTATTTACAAAGTTATACATTTTTTATAAAGCATAAGAGTGGAGTCACTAACTAAGTTGTTGATGCATTGAGTAGAAGGAGATCTTTGATGATTGAGATGAAAATTGAAGTTCTTGGTTTTGATGAGATGAAAGGTTTGTATGAAAATGACCCTGATTTTTTTGAGCCATGGAGAAAGTGCAGAGCACCTATTCAAGATCAACAAGATACTAAATGGGATGGATATTTTATTCAGGAAGGTATGTTGTTCAAAGGTATTCAGTTGTGTATACTGAGAGGAGTAATGAGAACTAATTTGATAAAGGAGAAACATATCAATAGTTTGGTTGGACATTTTGCTATTGATAAAACATGGAATTTGCTTAAGGAGAAGTACTTTTGGCTGCAGTTGTATAAAGATGTTCAAAAATTTGTGAAAAGTAATGGAATTTGTCAAGTTGCAAAATGAGTAAGTCAAAATACTAGATTGTATATACCGATTGTTGTTCCTGAGAAACCTTGGATTGACATTAGTATGGACTTTGTTCTTGGCTTACTGGAGACAGTAGGAGGTAATGATTCTATATTTGTTGTTGCAGATAGATTTTCTATGATGGCACATTTTATACCTTGTAGAAAGACATTAGATGTAGTACATGTAGCAGATCTTTTCTTTAAGGAAATTGTCAAATTGCATGGGTTACCGAGGAGTATTATCTCTGACCGAGACAGTAAATTTGTTGGATACTTTTGGAAGACCCTTTGGAAGAAATTTGGTACTGAGTTGAAATATAGTTCTACATTTCACCCACAAATTGATGGATAGACTGAAGTTGTAAATAGAAGTTTGGGAAATTTTTTGAGATGTTTAGTTGGAGACACACCGAGTAATTTGGATTCTGTGTTGGCATAAGCAGAGTTTGCAAACAATAACTCAATGAATAGGAGTACTGGAAAAACACCATTTGAGATTGTGAATGGCATACAACCAAGAGGAATATCTAATTTAAGAGACATTGATGATGAAAATAAGAGAAGTGTTGAAGGAGTAAGTTTGTTGATTACATGAAGACATTGCATGAAGATGTGAAGCTGAAGCTGGAAGACAGTAATCAAAAATACAAAGACAGACCTGATAGATCAAGAAGACATAAGACTTTTGATGTTGGTGATGAAGTGATGATTCATTTGAAGAAAGGCTGATTTCCTATTGGAACATATGGAAAGATGAAGATGAAGAAGTTTGGACCTTGTAAGATATTGAGGAAATTTAATAGTGGAAATGCATATGAGATTGAGTTACCTCATGACATGGATATATCACCAATTTTCAACATTTCTGATTTTTATGAGTATCATGAACTTGATGAAGAAATGACAATACCGACAGAATATCCTAAGAAGCAGAATGAAGAGATTGAACAGATTCTGAATAAAAGAGTTGGCAAGAGTACAAGAGGAAAACAATATATGGAATATCTGGTTAATTGGAAGAATAGACCGGTGGAAGATAGTTCATGGATCTCATAGTTTGAGTTGGATGCAGCTCAAATCAGACCTAGCAAATGATTCAGAGAATCATTTCAAAATAACCCCAGGTGTCTGATGTAGGAGCATCTCGGGTCCTTGGCAATCCTATGTCACCAAAAACATTTTGGAGTTTGTCTGTGTTGCTCGGCTCCTAATTTGACCAAGTTGGTCAGTAGTTGGTTGGTTTCCTTTGGTTACCGAGTATGGTCAGTCATTTCCTGGGTGGTCGGTTGTTTCACTAGTGCTCAGCATTGCTTGTCTATTGTTCGGATATCCTTGCTCACCGATGGGTTTAGTTTTGTTTCCTATTGAGGCTGACTTGTGCATTTATATTGGATCGCGGATTTAATGTTGGAATCCATCATTGGAAGCATGTAGTCCTAGATCTAACTGTTACTTCCATTGATTGTGGATCTGTAGGATGACTTAGTTCGGTAGTCTCTTGTATAAATGCAGTTGTTTGGTTGTAATTTAGGGAGTCAATTTTGATAGAGGATAGTAGACATTAGATTGGATATTTGTAAGAGATCCTTGCATGTTTGAGGACTTTTGAGATTCATTGTAATATCAAGCTGAAACCAGGAAGGCCTTACAGCCCGACATGTATGATTCTATTTGATGAAAATATTTGAAAGATCTAGGATTCTCTCTCTCACTATTGTGTTTTTTTGCTTCTGCATGTGTTGAGCAGGCTTGGATCATCAGGGTGTGCCATCCTTTGTCCCCTCTTGACCCCTGCCTTGCATCATATACACATTCTTTGATGTACATTGATGATGTTCAATTTTGATATCGAGACATTGGACTCACATGTATTATTCTTTTATCAGTTGATGTTGTTTATGATTTTATACTTGTTTATACTCAAATGGACTATGATTCTCGTATACTAATAAACTTTGATGATGTTATGTATGGACTCTAATGCTCATTGATAGACTTACTTTATATGATGTCATCATGTGTTGGACTTTATTTTATGGGTGCTTGATATGATATGTAGATTTACATTATTAAATCTCTACATGCTTTGTTTTTATACTTTTTCAAATGCAGTTTATGTTATGAATGCACATGTCTACTTATGCTTAAATGATTGTCTTACTTATGACATAGAGTAGATAGATGTAAGTGGTGTACATGATTTAATATTTATGATATATGATGATGTTATTTAATGACTTTAATGATTAATGCTATGTGATGATGTTTTATGGATGCAAATGATATGATTCTTATGGATGGATATTGTGTAATACAATGGATAAAAATGAGATATAAATGTGATGAAAATGTGATAGATGTACTTATATGATGCAATGTATGGATTTTGATGCTTTAATAATTAATGATAAATGTTATGGTAATTGATATAAATGATATACGAGTTAATGATGATAACGTAAATGCAATGTGATATTATGTATGGATGAAATGATGATCTAGATGTAAATACAATGATATATAGATGAAATGTTGATCTAGATGTAAAATGCAATTTTTTTTAAAAAATAACTTAATGGAATGCAATTAAAAATGTCCTAATGATGTAATTAATGCAACTAAAAGATGAGATTTAATTGATGGGTGCAAACTAATGTAATGAACTTAAATGAACCTAAATGACATGGTGAAAATTTTGATTTAAAATAAAGGCAACCTAATGCAATGTAATTTAAATGAACTTAATGTGATATGATGAAAGATAATGAATCAAACAAACTACATGTATGCGAACTAATGTAAATGCAATTTTAAAATAAATTTAATGATATGAAACGATAATGATAATGAATTGCAATGAATCTAAATGATTTTAAAGTTAATGCCCTAAATGGATGCTAGATTACCATGAATGAGATGAATCTAATAAATTCAATGAATCTAATGCAAAGCACCTTTGTTGTTGATTTTTTATTTCCAACACACTCGATCACATATAGTTTTTTTGGTGTGCGTTTATTTATTTATTTGATTTTGATTAGCTCTACCCCCCTTTCTTTTTCTCTTTTCCAATTTCTATTTTCAAACTAAGAAAGGGAAATCACTTAAATGCATTTAATCTAGGATGGATGCACCTAACTGTCACTTTTTACAAATTAGGAGCTTATATTCATCATTGATCAATTTTGGAATCCTAAAATTAGTACAACCATCACTAGTTCAACCATGTTGATATGAATACCACTTTCCTTTTACATGGTGATTATTTCCCATTCTTGGTACAACTATCACTGATTGAAATCAATCATGAGAGTATGAATACCGATTTCATCAGATTCTATTTTTCAAGTGGATTTTGGTATTATGATATTTAACATCAAAATATCCAAGGTATCCGATTGCGTAAACAATAAAGATCTTAATTTTTTCATATGTACATGTCCTCGATGATTCTTTGATGATCATATCCTTAGACAAATAATACATACTTTAAAACCTTGATCTTAAGACACTCATTTAGAAATCAATAAAATATCATGCTTTCATCATAGCTTATCTAGTTTAAAAACTTTCATCGATTTGCTAGAAAGATGTGATTTCATCAATCAAGTCAACACTTAGAAAAATTTTGCATCATTTTTCAAATCCATATTTCAAGTATAGTTCCATCCATTTCATATTTTTAATCATGATAAAGATAGGGTCTTTGTGTGATCTTGGATCAAAATTTTGTGTTTGGTTCAATTGAGGTTTGGATTAGGATTGAAAGTGACTGGGTAAGTGTTTCACTTGTTCTTTCATGAATTGATTTGGTGTTAAATTGATATTTTCTTTGATGAATCCTTCCTCGTTTAGAGTAGATTTTTGCCCCCAATATGATGTGATTGCATTGAGGAACTTGGGACAATTTGCAGATTAGATTGGTAATAAAACCTTTAGGTACTTGCAAATGCAACTGTGGGGTTCTATTATGCAATACATACAAATGCTAGCGAATGCAGTATTTACAACGATGACCACTAGGCATGAGACTAACTTGGACTTTCAATGGCACCTGTTTACCAGGTTTTCACCAATTGAATGGATTTTCTCTTTTTATTTCAAGCTTTTTTTTTTTTTTGCTACCAAAGTGCCTATTTGCTAGGTTTTCACCAAGTTACTTTTTCTCTTTTTTAAAATTTTTTTGTATTTTCTCTTTTTCAATTTTTTTGTTTCGATACCATCAAGGTGCCTATTTTCTAGGTTTTCACCAAGACAACATTTTTTTTAGGATCATTTCTGAATGTTTTTGGCTTTCTTCATGCTCAATTTTCCACTATTTTTTATCTTTTCTACTTTTCTGATTTGTTTTCTCTTTTCTGCTTTTCAGTGTTTTTGAATTTTTCAAGATCTCTTTTGACTATATACAATAAATAGGATGCTTTATCATCTGATTTTTTGATACTCTTTTTCTTTATACCCTTTTAGTTCCTTCATGTGTAGAACCTTTTCAGGTGTATACTATTGATGGGTTCTTGCAACTCTTCTCCTTCACAATCAGCTAGTTTGTAAGTGTTAGTTCCAAAAGAAGTGATCACAAAAGGTCCTAACTAGTTTACTTCTCATTTTCCTTTATTTTCCCTTTCTTCTTGATTTTTAGGGTTTTCTCATAAAACTAGGTCACCTTTTTGGAATATCCTTGGTTTGATATGTTTGTTGTAGTTCCTAGACATTCGATTCTGATACACTTTTAATTGGTCAAAATATTTTTGTTGTCTTTCATCTAGTAGCTCTAGTTCATGTAACCTAGCAACTCTATAGTCTTCTTCACTTAACAACCCATGTAATGATTCTCTTAAAGATGGAATTTCTACCTCCAAAGGTAAAACAGCTTCTACTCCATAAACTAGCGAGAATGGTGTAGCTCATGTTGGTGTTCTAATTCTTGTCCTATAAGCCCATAGAGTTGGGTTTATTTGAATGTGTCAATCCCTACCTGAATTATCCATTGTCCTCTTTAATATTTTTAAATGTTCTTGTTTTTAGCTTCTGCCTATCCATTACCTTATGGGTAATATATTGAAGATGAGTGATGTAACACATGAAATTTTGTTGAAGTTCTTTTAAATCCTTATTTTTTTAAATATTTTTCATTATCCATTATGATGGCATGAGGAATGCCATATCTAAAAATTATGTGATTTAATATGAATAAGGATATCTGCTTTCATGTGGCAGTAGATAAGGGTACATCTTCCACCCATTCGATAAAATACTATGTTGGAGTAATGATGAATTTATGACCATTTCAAGATGGTAGATAAATCATCCCTATCAAATCCAAAACCCATTGATAAAAGGGCCAAGGTGTTGTCATAGGATGAAGCTCTTATGATTGTATGTGGATTAAGTTCCCATGGTATTGACATTTATGATAGGTTTTTGCAAAGTGACACACATATTTCTCCATAGAAGGCCAAAAATATCCTATCCTAAGGAGTTTCTTAGCTAAAGTTAAACCATTTTAATGTGACCCAAAAATCCCTTCATGAATTTCTTGTAAGGCTATGGTTGATTCCTCTTTCTCTAGACACCTTAGAAGCATTCCATCTAGACTCTTGCGATACAACATGCCAGATACCAGGGTATAGTGAGAAGCTTGGCGTATAAAGCTTTTCTTTTGATTTATGGTTTGGTGTGAGGGTAAGATTTGGTCTTTTAAGTAGGTGTAAATGGCTCCATACCAAGGTGATTCATGTCCCATTAGTAAGCAAATGGTATGAGGATGGGAAGGGTCAAATGCAGGTTGCTCAACTTCTTCTACAAGGAATTCATTTATGACACTTTGATCTGGTATTTGGAGAAGTGATTCCAAAGTAGTCATTGCATCTCCTGATTTATTCTTATCCCTCAGCACTTGCTCGAATGTGATTAGAGTGAAGTATTTCTTGAGATTCTCAATCATGTTCTTGTATGGTATCAACTTATGATCTTTAGTCTGATATTCATTATTGATTTGATTAATCACTAGTTGGGAATCTCCATAGATTTGTAACTCTGTCACTTTCCATTCTAATGCCAACTTTATACCAATGACTAATGCTTCATACTTAGCTATGTTATTTATACATGGTAATATAAATTTGTATGATTTTGGAATTTTGGACCCTTGAGGAGTAATTAATATTATCCATGCTCCTTATCCATGTTGTGTATAGGAACCATCAAAATACAATTTCCATGTCTTTGCTTCAACATTAATGATATCAAAGTCTGGAAATTCTACTTGGATTGGATGTTCATCTTGTAAAGGTGACTCCACTAGTTGATCAACTATTACTTGGCCTTTGATGGATTTTCAGTCCACATACTCTATGTTGAATTCACTTAGAACCATGACCCATTTGGCCAATCTTCCATTCAGAGTTGTCTTGCTGAGAAGGTATTTCAAGGGATCAATCTTTGCAATGAGTCAAATTTTGTGGGATGACATATAATGGTGTAGTTTTTGGGAAGCACAAACTACAACCAAACATGATCTTTCAATGAAGGTTTAGTTCAACTCATACTTCACCAATGTTCTGCTTATGTAGTGGATGGCCTTTTCATTACCAGTTTCATCCTCTTGAGCCAAGAGTGCCCCTAATGCCTATTTTGTTGCTGAGATGTATAAAATTAAAGGCTTTCCTCTTATTGGTGGTATCAAAGTTGGTGGATTCATTAGCTATTTATTCAATAGTGTGAATGATTCTTCACATTTCTCATCCCATTTGAATATTGTGTCCTTGTGAAGGAGTTGAGTAAAATTGTGGCACTTTTCTGCTAATTGAGAAATGAACCTTCTGATAGATTGAATCCTTCCTTGAAGTAACCTCATTTGAATTATGTTTTGGGGTGCCCCCATTTCCATGATTTCCTTTACTTTAGCTGGGTCTACCTCTATCCCTTTTGCTAAAATTACGTATCCCAATAACTTTCTTGATTATACACCAAAGGCACATTTTTTTGGATTTAGCCTTACTTTGAATTTTTCTAATCTTACAAATATTATTTCTAGGATGGTTAGATGTTCCTCCATTGAGTGGAATTTAGAAAGTATATCATCTACATATTCCTCCATGAACTTTTGCATCATGTCATGAAATATGGTCGTCATGGCTCTTTGATAAGTCGCTCTAGCATTCTTGAGACCAAAGGGTATGATATTCTAGTAGAACGTCCCCCACACGCATGTAAATGCCATTTTGTCTTGATCCTCAAGTGCTATCTTTATTTGATTAAAACCACTAAATCCATCCATAAGTGAGAACATTGAATGTCCTACTATTAGATCTATAATGACGCCTATGCTCAGTAGAGGAAAATCATCTTTAGGACATGCAAGATTAAGATCTCTAAAGTCCATGCAAATTCTGATAGATTTTTTTGCCTTGGAAATAGGCACAATATTTGAAATCCACTCGACATAATCAATGACTCTTATAAACCCTACTTTCATCAATTTCTCTAACTCCACTTTTACAAGAAAAGCTATGTGTGGATGCATCTTTCTCAGCTTCTTCTTGACCAGTCTTACTCCTCTGATATGCAAATGATGCATGATTAAATTTGGATCTAGTCCTGGCATATCATCATACGACCATGAAATATTGATTTATTTTTCTTTTAAGAATTTGATGAAATCATTTCTTTCTTTATTAGATAGGGATTTTGTTAAGTGTATGATTCTTGGCTCTGATTCTGACCCTATGTTAACTTTTTTTTTTGGTTCAATCAGGATGGGTGATCTTTCCTCGTAGTGCTCAGGAAAAGTATATTCCAACCTTTCTTCCTTAGGTGCCTTTGTTAGGTTTTCACCTTTGGAAATGTTCTTTATTTCTTTTTCTTTTTTATTTAATGTTGCCACCATGTGGTTTTCAACATTAGATTCTTTCAATTTTTATTTATTTATTTATTTTCACTTTTTTCGAACTAAAAGGTTGAATAATCCCCTTTGTCACTTCTTCTTGATATTCCATGGTGGAAGAAGGCTCAACCGCATTAAGGTATCGGGACACCAAGTTATCTTTCAAGAATGTGGGGAGGATGGTAGGTTCGATGGGATCCCACTTAATTAGGTCTGGATAGATAAGGGACAAGGGATTGAAGTTTTGGGTTGGTTCAATAGGGTTTAAGGAAATGACCTCATTTTAAGGTTCAAATATTGCATCGCTTAAATCTATGATATGTGCCTCTTCGAGATGCTCTAGAGAACTAGGGTCAAAATCTTCTTCACTAGAATTATCTTGGGTCTCTAATGGGTAAAAATCTCTTGGATTAAATCTAGGGTTAGATTCCACTATAGTAGGTCTCCATGTTGGAATATAAGGCTCTCCTACCCATTGACTTGGCACATTATCTAAGACATCTTGGCTAGAACTTGAAGCTTGATTCTGATTTGATCCTGAGGCTTGTTCTTTTCCCTTGCTAGGAGTGTAGGTATGAATGACATCAACCTCTTTATCTTGACATGACTCACTCGAAAATGAGTCCCCTTCCTGATTTTTCTAATCCTCATCACTTTGGGAATGTAATTGTAAGATTTTGTCATAAACCAAGCAATACTTCTTTTGAGTGTAACCTTGTTCATGGTACCCCCATCCAGTCTTTTCTTTACTATCTCTCCATGACATTTCAACAGGTTCTATTAGTCCTTCATTTCTTGTACCTAAAGGCCCTTGTCCTTTATACCCCATCTTTTACATTATTTTAAATCCTTTGTCATATTGATGGGTGGGAATGCTTATGTTTTGAATGCACTTTTCATGAGCACTTGACTCTTCATCCTTATATAGCCAATTTAAGATTTCATTACCTTCTTCATCCATGGATGAAGAATTTCTTTCCCTTAAAAAGTAGTCATTATATTTATGAGGTATAATAGATGATCTTCCATGGGATTTTTGAGATAAGGGTAGATCCATCATGGATAAAGAGTATTCACCTACCCCTTTCTGTTTGATTTGACATTGCTTTTCAAAATTATTCATCATGTGGTCCATCTTTTTATAATGAGCATCTTTGGTGTGAATTTGGATAGATCTTTCTTGGTCTTCTTTTTGTTCCTCATGAGTCCTTTCCTCACTAACCTTCTCTTTTCTTTTTTTCAATGTAGTCAAGTTAGTGGGACTTTGATTATTTTCAACAATAATTCATTTTTCTTCCTTTTATTTTCCCTTCAAAAACCTTTTGCATTATGTGGGACTAAGCAGTCATTAATAGGATTTATGTTATTACAATATTGGAAGGGGTTCAAATCCTCACTTACCATCACCTCTTGTCCCATGTAGGGAAATTTTAGGCATTGATGGTAGGTTGAAGGTACGGCCTGCATTTCATGGATCCATGGCCTTCCTAATAGGATATTGTAAGTCAATTTTAGGTCAAGGACTTGAAAAATAGTCTCCTTTTGTATTGGACCAACTCAAATGGGAAGTACTATGACACCTTTGGATGCTCTATCTTCATCATCATAAGCTTTTATGGTTATCTTTTTCTTAGGCTCAATAGCTTCCTCCGAAAATCCTAAGGCTTTAACCAAGTTCAAGGAACAAATATTCAAGTCGGCTCCCCCATTAATGAGGACTCTTTTCACTCTATGCTTGTGGATTAAGACCTCTATATGAAAAGGCATATCTTGTGGGGTGGTTTAAAGATATATCATCTTGTTCTGAAAAGGATAGACAATGGGGTGCAACAAGATGGCCTGCCATGTTTTGGAATTTATCCGCATCTAAATTTAAAGGCACATTGGTCTCCACTAAGGATTTTTATAGATTCTAGAATAGAGATTTGAGGAGGGGTTCTTTATAATTGATCTACCAAATTATATTGTTTGAAAGATGAAGATGAGGTTTGATTTGGTAAGATGATTCTTGGGGCGCCTCCTAGTAAGGTAATCTTTGATGCTTGCCCCCTAGTTAAAACATTAGATGTTGCTTCCCTTGGCTTCTCTTTCACCACAATCACGTTAATGGTGTTTTCATCACCACTTAGAGTATTGATGGTGTTATCATAAGTATGAGCAAAGTTAACCTTCTCATTACCGCTTTTGTTGTTATGATTGGTATTTGATGATTCCCCTTTTTCATGGTTTAAGAAAGGGTTTTTGAAAGCTATGTGGTCCTCATTATTTTGAGGCCCTTCCACTTTTATTGTTCCATTAGCGATTAGGTCTTGGACAAGATATTTTAGTTTCATGCACTCATTCATTTTATGTCCTTTGTTGCGATGGTATTCGCAATGATGAGAATCATTCCACCAATTGGGGTTGATTTGGGGTTCATATGGTCTCGATTCGGGTAAGGTAATGATTTTATTAGCCACCAAAGTCCTTAATGCATTTTCCAAATGTTCACCTAAAAAGGTGAATTTTCTTTTCTAATATTTGGAAAAGAATGGTTTCGGTTTATTGACATTGGAACTATTAAAGGGATTGTTGTTGTTGTTAGCATTGTTGTTGGTGTTGTTGTTGTTAGGGTTGTTGTTATTATAAGGAGCTTTGGTCATTTGGTTGACATTATACATTGGATTCGACCTATTTGATAAGTTAAAGGGAGTAGCCTTTAAGTTGTGTGCTTCCACAACTCCATCATTCACAAGATTTTTATTATTGTTTTTCAACCATAGTCTCGATTTGTCATTATGATTGTTGGCTCCTTTATCATTGTTAGAATTAGATAAGTTATGATTATTATTAGTGTTGGAATAGGGTTTATTATCTTTGAATAACTTGATTTACCCTCTCTTAACCAACACCTCTTCAATTTTTATCCTATTTTAGATGATCTTTTCAAAGGTAGGGGGACATTGAAGTTGGAGCCTATAATTCATCACCACATTTAAGTTATTCATAAATATCTCCATTTTTACCTTTTCAAGTATGCTTCGTGGATATCTTGCAAAGATTATTCTCCACCTTTGAAGAAACCCTAGGAAAGATTCACGATCTCGTTGTTTAGTGTCGCATAGGTTAAGCATGGTGATCTCGTGCTCAATTTTGTAGGAATAGTGAGTCATGAATTTGGAGGCTAATTCCTCAAATGTCTTTATCCATTGTGGAATTTTTGAGTACCATTCCATGGCTTTGCCTCCTAAACTTCTTGGAAAAATCCTCATTAGATAGGTTTTGTCATGCATGAATTCGATACTTAGAGCACAAAACTCTCTAAGATGGTCTTATGGGTCTGATTTACTTGTATATTTGTCATATTTTGGAAAGACCACATTTATTGGGAATGGTGTCATAACTAAGCTTTTATCAAAAGGAAATGGGCACAAGGCTTCGATGGAAAATGGCTTAGGTTTGGTTTCCTTCTTCATTAGGTCAATTTGTGCTTGGAACATTTTTAATTGTTTACTCATCCCACCTATTGGATTATCATCTTCCTTATCTTTCTTAAGTTGTTCAACATCGTAATCATGTGGAAGTTTGACCCCTACCTGGGCTAAATTAAGGAAATACCTTTCTCTATCTCTTTCTATTAGTTTGTCCATAACTTCAAGGAATTTTATGTCTTGAGCCACCCTATTGGCTTTATCTTCGATTGTTTCTTTAGGCTCTTGATTACCATGGTTAATATTTACTTATTTTTCATTATTTCCTCCATGGATGTAATCATGAAATGTGGAGTTTCTATCCATCGGATCAATTCTCTTTTCAAAAAGGTTTGGAAGACTATCACCTTGGTTGTGATTTATGAAAGAGTTTTGAGATTCAAATTTGGGGACCTCTTTTGCAATGCAGGTGTCATCTTCTTGTAAAGATAGTTTGAGTCTATGAGATTGTATAGAAATCGGCATTCAACAAAGGTATGATTTAGAATTGTTTTCCCCAAACTTGGTAATTATTCATTTTATGAAGAAATTAAAAGTATAAGATGAATTTTCAAAATGGATATCTCTTACTTTTTGTATGTATTCTTCAAACAAAGCAATCACAAATACACATGTTTTTTAAACCCTCTACAAAAAAGTGTTTGAATATGGAAGGACGTTATCACAGGTTTTTCACGAAAAAAACTTCAAGCAATCTATGTAGTTCACAAGTCGGTTTGTAAACATGGCTTTAGAAGGTAGGCTTTGCTAATTTAACAAGGTATTTAATCAAGATTCCTTTTAAAATGGACATTAATTTTTCATCCCCCAAAATTAGGAGGCTTCCCACCACTGGTATATTGGAGTTTTGTGCAATCCTGAAGGACTACTCGAGGAAGTTTGAAAGCTTAATATCCTTTTGTCACACACCCCATTAAGGATGCATGCATTTCATTTTATAGTGGGTTGGATTTTTGCGGCAAAGGAAAATGTATTCCACTTTGGGTTGTCCCTCTCACCGGCCTCGTTAAGGCAAATCTTGGGAGATGAGCCCACGAAAGATCTAGCATATTCATGAGTAAAGCAATAAAATGGATTTAAGAGATAGGTTTTGGGAATTTGATTCACCAAAAGGTAAAGAGCATATCCCTATCTATTCTTATTTCCCAAGCACGATTAACAATGTTCAATTTATCCAAACCCACTAACTAATGGGAATTGAGTATTTCTACTATTTTCCACAAACAAGGGGTTGTTTGATTTAGTGCTTGATTTTATCCTTTATGCTATGTTACTTACTAGATTTTAGCAAAATCACAAAGCCACAATTTAAAGAAAAATTGACCAAGTTTAGGCTTACCTTGATTTGTAGCTAGCAAAGGCTAGGGGCATTTTTGAGAGATTTTATCATTATTTCACTTACCTAGTGGCGATCGTTCCCTCTTTTTTGCCTCCTCTCCAATAATTTAGTCAACAAAAACAAGAAAAATGAAGAAAACAAGAAGAAAATTGGAATCTAAGCCTTATTTATCAAATTTGAAATAAATTAATAACGGCGAGTAAATCCAATTCAATGAGGCAACTTTTGATTTGTAGGCTTCTACAATTTTCAAATAATGTTCATATACCTTAGTTTCTTGTTGTGAATTCTCCAAAACTAGCTTGATGTTGGCTATGTTCTCCTTTTTTATTTGTTTAACCAATGCATTTCCTTCATTGTTAAATCTAGTCTCTAGAATTTTAACTCTTTTATGACTAGTCATCCTACAGACACAGACAAATCATTTTCCAAAAGTTAGATTTTGCAAATTTGCAATTTAATTGAAAGCGCAACAAAACTAATCGAAAGCGTTGCTAAATTAATTAAAAGTGTTGTTAAAACTTTTAAATGTGCTGCAGGAAAAACTTGAAAGTGTTAAAACAGAGATTAAACATGTTATTTTAATCAGTAAAGGTTCTTAGAGAAAACATCAAACGCACTCCAAAGTCAGGGAACACGCACTGAAAGAAGGATATACAAGATGATAGAAGGATTAAACACACTGGAATCCTATGCAAAGGCACACAACTTTGTCATAGAAGCACTAATTCAGACCTCACACGTGCTGTAGGAATAGGTGTACGCATTGCAGAAATTGGTAAACGCACTGAAAAACTTGCAAAATAGAGAACAATACAAAGATATACAAGAAAAATTCAATTTCTCTAAATTTAAAATTAGTGAAGCCTAATGCCCCACGGTGGGTGCCATTTTGTATCCTATGAGAAGCATCTTCATAGGGATAGTATTGTTAATAAATCAAAATAACAACTAAATTACCACAAATAGCAATCTAATTAAGCAAATTAAATGACAATTGAGCACTCTATGGCTCTCTAATTAGGTTTGCTACTGCAAAGCTCTCAGCAAGCTTCCATTAGTGATAGTCCTAGTATGAGAAAGAATGATAAACCAAGCTAAAAGATTAATTATAAATGAAATTATACCTATTTAGCTCTAGATTTGCCTTTCTAGCTTAAAATTGTGAGAGGTTTGATGTTATTCAAGTATTTTTGGATGATTATGGATTTAATTATGCCTTGCTTTTATGGATTTTGGCAAGGGTAGGGGGTAGAGTTGAGTTGATCATGGTTGAGTGAGGGTTAAGTCCATGGTTCGACCTTTGGAGATAATTTAAATGGATTGTCCTCAAAGCTTGGGACAAAAAGACAAAATGGGTGGCCAAGATGCTCTCTCCTTATATGTGATGTAGATTCGGTGTGAGCTTGATCCATGTGAGCTTGGTCCTTAAATCCTATTGGTTGATGCATTTCCTCCCATTTGGTGGTTGAGGGAAAATTAGGATTTAATAATTGAATTTATTGGATTTCCTTAGCCATGTGTACCCCTTGAATGGGTTGATTTGATTTAAATGAACTATGCAATTAATTAGATTAATTGCACAATGAATTGATTTATCATGATTTATTTGATTTAAATTGATTTTATGGCTTTTGATTTTAAATTAAATTTGGATTATGGATTGATTACAATTTTTCTTTGATTTTATCTTGACTTGATTTTATTGCATTGATTTTGCCTTGGTTTCTCACATGAATTAATCTTGTCCATTTTCAGGTGATTACAGTTATCATTCCACTATGAATTTCATCGATAAGAAGGTATACATGAATGTGAATAGATGTAAGTAAATATCATCCATCTTCAATGGAGATGAGGTCAGAGAGAGTGACTTTTTGTGCCTTTAGGATAGCACAATTCATCAAAGTAATATTATCTACACATTTCTCCAAGATTTCCTAAGGGAAGAATGATGTTTTCCATTTTTTGTTGTGGTTCAAAGAACTATTTGTGCAATTCCTCAATTGAGGATCTCCTAGAGCCAAAAAAATCTTCAGAAAGCTTAGAAGTGTGATACGCCTCCTAAATTTTTAACTCGATAAATTCAATATTTTTTCTAATCTCAGTTGTGGCATCCAACCACTGAAGACTGTACACATATAGATAATTGCCTTCCTTAAGAAGTTATTGTCCTAACCCAATTAGTTGTTGAAGATTGGGAAGCATTTGCACATATAGCTCTTAGTTCCTACAAGAGCTTAATTATCCTTTACAACCTCCTCTTTATGATGGACCTTTTCATCCATAGTGGTAGAGAAATCCTTGACAACATTGATGAGTGCTCTAAATTTCTCTTTTTTTCTTCTAGACTTATCTATGTTACATTTTGGTACAATACTTTCAAGGGAAATAATGGTCTCAATAAAATTATTTGTTTCTTCTAATTCATTAAACATTTCTTTTTTGGCCAAATCTTAAATGGACTCTCCAATCTAATTATTTTGGAAAGGATCGATCTTTTCAAAATCAAGAATTAATTTAGATGAAGTGATGGGTCAGAACATGAGTGGTGAAGAAAGTAAGTTCTTCAAAGTGTCATTGGAATAAGTGTCAGTGGAGCTACTTGTAATCTCTTCTCTTTTCTCAACTATCCCTACTATTGGTTCTTTACCTCTTCCTTGCTCTGTGTTGTCTTCTTTTTTTTTCTGATATCCATTCTTTTTACAACTATTTCTTCTTCTCTTCCATTTTTCTCTTCTCCTTTTCTACTTTCTCTTCTTTTATTTTAGTTTTCTCTTCTTCTCTTTCCTCTTCTTTCTCAAATTTATCTTCTTATTTTTCTTGTTGTTCTTCTTCAATCATCGGACCAAAGATTTTATCCAGAGCATGTGTCTGTTCTATTTATAATAAAGGATTCAGATAAAGAGTATAGACTTTTTTATCAGTATATAATGGAACAAGGTTTGAAAAATTTTTAGTAACTAATTCCTCATGAGAATTTGTAGGGGCAACAAATGATGGACTAGATCCATCACCAGATAATATCCCAAGTTTACTAACCATGCTAGTAAGCACACTATTCTCACCTTTGATTCACTAATTTCTTCAAAAAATTTTAAATCTTCTCTTTTACAAGTTTAGAAACAACATCAATGGATATGTTAACAATATCCTCATCTATTTTCTTAGAATTTTCTTGAATCATATTTAGTCCTACCCAAAGACTATTTGGAATATCCTATTTCAAATCATTTATATTTCCATCTAATCTATCACAGTACTAAACAAATGCTTGTGTTATGTTTTCTTTTTCCTTAGATGTGTTAGAACTATACAAGTTACCTACCTCTTGAATGTTACATTTTGTAAGCACCTCAAATAAAGTATCTACATCAGGATGATCACAAGTTACCTTCTTGGACTTCTTCTCACGGACCTTTATCTTAAATCTTTTTGGGTTTGATTCTAAAAGAACATGATTAGCCTTGGTGGCATTAGCTTCTTTCACCTTCTTGGATGGAGTGGGTGCAGGAAGACCTTTCTTCCTCTTACTAGATAGACTCTCTTCTTCTACCAAAGGATCAACTACCTTTGTCAGGGTTCTAGATGAACTATCATCTATACTCTAAGTAATCCTTCTGAGAGCTACAAGATCCTCCTTTATCATACCTCCTTTTACCTCAATTTCCTTTAGTACTTTCTTAACTTTCCTATTGATTTCCTTTTGGATTTTTTCTTTTTGGATTTTAATGGACTTTTCCTTTGTTGTACCAAACCTCTTTTGTGAGGCTTCTACTAGAATCTCCAAAAATAACTTTTGCAATTCTTTCAACAAGTTCTTTAGATACTTCGTACTCCAATTCAGGTATCTATTGAGTTTGTGGTACAACGGATTCCATTATACATTTTTCAATAGTGACTATAAAAGTGATATCATCCTTGTATTTCTCAGCTACAAATTTAGGGATTCTATCCTAGTTATGCATTTTATATTGTAATAAAAGAGAAAATGAAGTGAATGCCATTTCTTGAGCTATAGTGTTGGCATACCTTCTCATTTTATTAGCAATTTGATGAGCTACCTATTTCTTAGAAGACCATACTATTCGACCTTGACTAGGTCGCATGAAGTAGGAAAGTAAATAGAGTGTTAGGGTTCCAAACCGGAATGTGACATGTTGGATAGAATTAAGAGGTGGGGGGGTGAATCAGTTGTATGTCCTTAATATAAAATTTATCTTTTTACATCAAAATAGTAAATGCAAATCTGAAACCTCAAAAGTAACACAGATCAGAACACAAATAATTGTTCTCGAGGAAACCATGTTAAGGGAAAAAACCTGGTGGGGATGAAACCCACAAATAATGCACTAGTAATAAAGTATTTCGATAACAAGATCTTTCCCTATTAGGATTAGATAAATACAACTTGTACAAATTCCCTATTAAAGGACATACTCTTTTATTTGAGTCAGAAAGCCTGTTAGGAGTTGATAGGATGAGCCTTTCCTTGCTTAGAGAAGCTTGCCCAATGTGAAGGTTATATCCACCTTTTGAAGGTTAAACCCACACACCTTCTAGAACCAATGTCCAAATGAAAGTATATAAATATACTGATAACAGATAATGAACTGACTAACAACAACTCCTTTTTTAAAATATTTCCAATGAAGTACAATGATCACATTTCTTACTCTACATCAAGTAGTCCTCCATCCACATATTCACATCCCCATCCACACTCTTTTCATCACTTGGTTCTCTCTTTTATACAAGATACAAATTATTTATTAGGTCGACACCAATTAGGAAGTTCCTAATAAAAATTCTTACATAAACTCTTGTCAAGATACACATGGGATCTCAAACAAGCAAATTAAAAAAATCAGTAGCCCATCATACTCAATAATCCACAACTTATCTTTACACAAGATAGAGAAAACCACATCCCATAGGTCGGCACCAAATAATACCTCGCAAGGTCACACACTATAACTGATCTCACTAAGAGCCTGACAATCAAGGAATAAGGGAAATTATTCCTTAATGAGTCTTCTATCATATCTTGAACTCACATATCTTGAATCCATCTCGCGTCCAAGTAAATAGAAAAATTCAGAGACTAACTCTACCACAAACCTTTGTTCCTTTTCTTATTCATGTGACCAGTTTGTACCAAAACTATTGTAACTTATTCCTCAAAATGAATTAAGGCATGTAATCTTAGGTATAATATCAAAACTTCTTCTGAAATATATATCCAAGCTTGCAAAGTTAGACATCTCATACAAAGCCTATACAACCATGATAATTCTGCCTATTTCTATCTTAACCATTTTTACTACAACATTAGATATAATTAATCTTCTAAAACATTATTAACATTAATGACAACACATATCAGGAACAATCCAATAATCTCCATATTAGGATTGTTCAAAATTTTGGCCCCTGGTGTGAAAAGTCTTGCAAATTCCATGCATATGCCTAAACCCTAGGTTTTCCCTTGCCAAAAACCCTAAATCCATGTCTTTCCTTCTATTTGATCATTACTTTTTCGATCACTTAAGTTCCTTTTTATAGCATGATTTTTATTTCATCGTCGAGTGGGGCCATGTTCTTTTTCAAGTTATTTTTCCTAGCGGGCCCCTTTAATACTTCCAAGTTACAAAAACCCAGTGATGCCTCTTCTTTTCCTAAGTCCCAATGTTTTAAAAGTGCTAAGTCTTATAGATGAAAGAAAAGAAAAATCTGACAAAGGTGTTAAGTATTTCAGGCTTAGTCAGTATGTAGTACAAAACCTGACGGCTGTTGGATACTTCAGCAAAAATCTCAGGCAATCATTTTTTTTCATTCAGCGACTTGGCGATTAAGGCTTTCTCCAAGTCTCCCAATGTCTAGCACTAGTGCCTTAACCTTCAGCGATTTGGTGTCATGGTTTTCTCTGAATCTCATGAGGTAGTAGTTAAGTCAAGAATCATTCAAAGATTAGGTGACAAAGGAAATGAGTTTTAAGAAGGACAGTTATCTCTGAGTCTCGTAATGTAGCGGCTAAGTTATGAAACATTTGGAGATTAAGCGATGACCATTGATGGTGGTGAAGATCAAGGGTTCTCACTGGATCTCATGAACTTTGTTGAATTAAGTAAAATATCCAGCGATTGTGAGAATGCCTTAGTCACTGGATCTCAAGAACTAACCAAGTTAAGATGAGTATTTTGAGATTACAAGATATGTCTTGGTTGCTCAATCTCTAGATGAAGCTTGGGTTAAGAGAAATATCCAGCGACTAGGAGATGCCTATTATCTCCAGATCTCATAATGGGACCAAAGTTAAGGTTAACATCCAAAGATTAAGATAAAGCTATATTTGTTGAATCTCCTAATAAAATCATGGTTAAAGAAAAGATCTTGAGATTATGAGAATTACTTCAGTCGATGAGTCTCATGACATAATGTGAGATAAGTTAAAATCTTAGAGACCGTGCGAAGCCTTTCATTTCTTATTCTCTAGATATAACCCCAATCAAGACAAACATTTAGAGATTTAGAGATATGCTTCAGTCCTTGAATCTCAAGATCAGACTCAAGTTAAGTAAATTGGAGATCATGAGGAACCTTTGGTTGCGTGATCTCCAAATGATGTAAGGTTAAAGGACTTGTCGCAATTAAAGGTAAAGACATTGCAAGTCAACATTGATCATACAATGGGCGTGTTGCCTCAATGAGAAAGTGCTCAGTTGATAATGATCATGAGATTGCGATGACTGTCTAATCTTGTGTAATGAAAGAACAATGAAGAGATGGGTCCTCTATTCCAAGTGGTGTGGATGTGTTATTTTCTGATTGCTTTCTAAGGATGGTGATGTGGCTAGTCATTTTCAAATCCAAATTGATTGTTTTGTTGAAATATGTGAACCACGCAATGTACCCAAAAAGAGAAGGATCAGCGATTGCATTTTAAAATTGATTGATTAATCGTTGCAATCATTTTATTTGAGTTGTTTAAGGGTTTTTTGGTAGAAAATGGAGTCTGTGAGCTAGAAACATTGAACCGAATCATATATTTTTTTTCTAGGATGGTTACAGGTGAAAATTGATGAGTAAAGTGTCAGGTAGCTTCCTTGATCTAATTTGTTTTCCTCAATTGTCATGCCAGGTTTAATGCTGAGGACTGATACTTTGAGAATGGTGGCTAGGGTTTGATGGTTGTCAATTTTTCCATGCCTTGGTACACACAAGTTTTCTATTAGTGGTTCTGGAATTGAATTTTTTCTCTACAAAAATAAGCTTTTAATTTATAACTGCAATTGTCCTATGAGGATGAAACCCAAATATTGTATAATCAGATTTGATCTGATCCCTCTCAGGTTTTCAGGCTTTCTTGTCTACTTTTATTTCTTATTGTACCTGATTAATTATATGAGGTTGGAAAACCTAACTTTTCCCTAAGTCATCTGAAGCTTATTGCATCCTTTTCCTAAGGATTCCAAGATGGCTAGTGAATTCTATATATAACAAGTCTTTGTATTGTAAAAGGGTTCCAAATTCTCTGTAATTTCTCAAAGCTGGTTCCAAGAGTGGCTCCTTATGTAAATACTACCCTCTTTTCTTCATAAAGGGTGTTCTTCTTCCCTTTTGGTTCTCAGAGGAGAATATAAATTGTAATAGTTTATCTTTTAAATAAGATTTCAACATTTTTCTTACTATTATCAAGTTGTCTCCATTTTGCTTCCTGAATCACATGGTTGAAACATCAAGGGTGTTTTGGTCTCTTTTATTGAAGGATTACAATAGATTTTATTTCAAGGGAATAATTGGGATTCAATATTTTTCATTAGATATGTATGAGTTGGGATATCAAGGATATCTTATACTTGTGTTTCAGTGGATGTTGATTAATGTATTTCTTATTTCAGGGTCTCTTCTAAGGGGAGGGTTAAATCATTTAAATAGGTAGTTGTATATCTAGATACATATGTGGATTCATAAGTAGAACTTGATATATAGTGTATGTTTGATGAAAGGCATTAACATATTAGATTATGTTGTCTTCTTTATTCATAGCCTTCTGTTGCAGTGATTTATTTGACTATGTTGCCCACTAGATAAGGCACTGGTCTATGAGAGATTTGGGGTATTTTAGGGATCCATTCACCCAAAATATAAACAAAACCATTTTCCCTTTCATTATGATATGAGGATTTAAAAGTATTTTCTAGTTTTCAGACTTACTCTATGCAAGTGGGATATTACACAAGATCTCACTGAGGTACAAGTTATCTAAAGGGGTTTGAAAGCTATTCCACAGTCATATATTTGGAAGCTTTTGTTTGTTAAAAGGAAGGCATGTGTGTGCAGATGAGGCAATACCTTCCTGAGTGATGTCGAGTTCGAAGTGAAGGAGGTATTCATACCTTGTTCTGTTGGATTTCTCTTGTCTCTTTTCTACTAACGGTGTTGATTTTGTGTTCCAAGTTCTCTGTCCCACAACTTGGTTCTCAAGTTCCCACCTAGGAGAGGAGGTTGCAAGAAAAAATACCAACAATATGGTGACTCTGATGGGGATAACATAATAAAGAAATAAATCTATTGAGAATCTTTGGTTATATCACATACTATCAATATTTTACTATCTATATTGATTTGGCCCATCTAAGTCACCTACAAGATGGTGACTCTGCTAGGGAATAGAGATGCAATAGTCATGCTAAATCCAATTTGATATCTTTGGTGTTGTAAAATTGTTATAAATAATGCAGGTATGAGTTTTTTAATATGATTTAGAACAATAGAGAGGGGGGGTGAATTAGTTGTTCTTAGGTCCAGATGTATAAAACAAACTTTCAAATACTTCAAAAAACTCAAATCTGATAACCAAGACTACTCGGTCATAACTGAATACATATCAAAAACATAAAATAGTGCAATCCACTATCCAATGGTATCTAACTTGTAAAATATACAAATGTTCAAACCAAAACATTCACACAAGTATTAACACCATGATTTATAGTGGAAATCCAATTTGGGAAAAACCACTTTGTAACATGTTACTAATATTTTCACTCTTCTAAAGTGAGCTCTGTGAAAAGCCAACCCTATCAAAGGTTAAAAAAACACTATCAAGTGTGACTCGATTAAAGGATTTAAACCACTCTATTAAAAGTGCACCTTGTTATAGGACTTACATACATTCTATTAGAATACAACCTTGTTCAAAGGATTTATACAAATGACTGTTAGGTCAACCTCTGTTAAAAGGATTTTGACTGATACAATGGTTGGAAAGTAACAGTAGTTTTGATCTGAAAACATACAACTCACTTTTCAAATAACAGATCCAATTCCATACACATATGCTGGTTTACTAATTGTGATACATTTCCATCTCCATCACTTATCTACTCAGAAATCCCTTCAAGCAATCACAACTCCTTCTCCTTCACCCTTTTCTTCTTATACAGTCAATAACAACTTCAACATCTCCTCTACATCACACTCCCTCAACCTCATGCTCAGGTTTACTTAATATTTCCTATTTTAGGTCGATCCAACTATTGCTGCTTAATCTACTCCGTAGATCTTAGGGTTATGTTAGATTCATCGAATCCTTCCAACTTTATTTTCTTCATCCATCCTTCTAGAAACATCTCAAATCTCTTTGTGGAATTACAATAAAAAAAATTCTAGTGCATTAAATGCTTCCATACAATCAATAAATAAAGTCAACACAATTTACATAATCCAAGAATTCAACTATGTCGGCTGGGAATCTAAATTCTTCCTCAAATATAAATTACTAACGCTCAATATTGTGTTCAACTCCTTAGTCTTCTCTAGATAGCTCAGTCACCACTGAAACTATTTCCTCGGCTAATATTGTCTTCTTCAGTAATTAACTGATGTTTGGTCAACACTGAATTTACTCGGCATATACTGACTTGGTCGACACTAACATCACTCGGCTTAAAATAGATTTATTCACTTTTGCTTGGTTAAGCCTGTGTGTGTGAATTTTGTACCTAGTTGTAAACACAACACTTCAGTAAAACATTAGAGGTTAGCAGAAATCAAAATCATGCAGTGAAATGGAAACTAATCTAAGCAGGTGATTTACTGCCTTCTAGAAGATGCGAGTATGTATTCTCAGATTGGACCGAGATCAATGACCTTGAGGACACATAAATGAAGGATTTGAATGTAGAATCTAGATATGAGATGAGTGCAAATTAATCTATATTTTTTGGTTTTCTCTGCAATAAGATAAAATAAACTGATATGAATCTATTCTAGATGAAAAAATGATATGCAATTAATCTAAGAAATGATATGTTAAATGATATGAATGCTCAAAATGACAAGATTGATCTCACAAAAGTTGTTGATTTGCAAAGAAGCTTCAAGTTTTCAGATGTCGATTCATCAGCTTGATTGTGCAAATTATGGATTGATTTTGGCAGAGTAAGTATGCAAACTTGTGTGATGATTTGTGAAGAGTTGAGCCTTGATTTTATAGAAATCCTGGGCTTTGGGGGTGCATGGAAAAAGCCATAAATCACTCTAGTTGATTTTTGAGTCAACAAGAAATTAAAGATAGTTAACTCACAAAAATCATGCAAAAATAGCTTTTTGATTTAAATCAAAAGTTGAGATCAGCTTTTAACTCAAAAGAGAGTTGAGTTTATTTTTAAAACAACTTGAATTGATTTACTAATTTAAAGTTTAACTATTTTTTGGATGTGCATAATTAATATGAATTAATTTCATAAATAAAGTGATTTATCCTCAACTTAACTTAACTGATTTTTTTTTTAAATAAAACAATTGATTTATGGGTTAATCAATTATTAAATCAAACTTTTATTCAAAAACTATATTATTAAATTTGGCAATTGACATTAATTAATTAAATAAGAATTTAATTAATTAGTCATAAGATATTTGATTCATTGTCAAAATTTAAATAATACAATTTAGGAATAAATATAATTAAATCCAATTAAATAATTAAGTGGCAGTATTAAATCTAATTAATTAAATATTCAGAATATTCAATTAATCAAACTTTAGAATAAATAGGATTTATCACCAAATAATTATTAAATCAAAGATAATTAGGATAAATAGGAATAAGGAATATTCCTTGATGCAAAATTTAAGATAATCAATTAAGATTCAATAATGTTCAGATGTGCCTTAGGTTAGGACTTCAATGTCGATTTCGTTCGATGTGTCGATATAGGAGGTTAATGAACCTATAGCCCATTTTGGGGGTATTACATTTTGCCCCTCTTTGAATAGTTGTGCGAAGCGCAGTGGTTCAAAGATAGTTTGTGTATGATATTGAAACTGATGTTTGAAATTGATATTGATATGAAGCCGAAACTGATGATATGAGACAGAAATTGATTGAAAGATTTGAAGATAATAGGTCTTGAATGACCAAAGATAATGTTAACTATAACAGCAATGAACCAATGATTGCGAAGAAGTGTCGAAACACCTTATTCTGAACCTTATGATTGCGAAGAAGTGAGTGACCGATTCCAGACCTGATTGTCGATAAGAATCACATTGGTATCACATCTGAACCCTTCAGTTACGAAGAACCAAAGAAATAACACTAATGAACCGATGGTTACAAAAGATTGATATAGTTTACAAGATTAAGAGAATACCATATTGATATGGATCTCGATGAATCTGATATACCCCAAGCGATGATAGATTTGCCCCATGCGATGAGGTCTTTTTGATGAATCAGCAACTAGACGTGGTTGTTGTCTTGATTACTGAGGAAAGATATGATTTCAAATTTAGATTATAGACATTGAATGACGTGCAATACCATGCCCCCTTTGGGATAAAAATTGAAATCTAACAAGGAAAGTCAATGTTTATAGTTTAGAAGCATGTTAATTGATTTGAGAAGTGGTTAAACATGTTTGAGAACGCATTCTGCATCGTTTGGAGGTCCAGAAGACCAAGTTTGACTAGGTGAAACCATGAGTTGACCATAGTTAACCAAGTTGAAATTTTGATAGTTTGATGTAAGATAATCAGTTAAGTTGAATACTAGATTTCTATGATGATCGAAGGTCGATTAGGCAAGCAGTAGACCATCCTAGGTCCAAAAATTTTAAATCATGATTTTGACATAGTAAATGATCTCATATTTTGATTTTGATCCCCAAAATGGATTCAGAATGTAGAAATTAGCCAAGGTTACAATTTTTGTGAAAAATGAAGCACTTTTGAAAATTAGGTCAAAAGCCATATAAAGGTTGGAAGGGTCATTTTCAATTCATTTCAACCTTTTGACTTTAGAAATCTTGTGGAGCCCTCTAAGCAAAAATGGCAGAGAAAGCGGCAGAACCAAAGGTACCTATGCGTTCACATCGATTTGAGTGCAACCAGAGACCTTGGCAATACGAACATCCGATAGGTGGACCTCTGTGCTTTGCTAAAAATTCAATTTTTCCATGTCTTATAGCATTTTTAGGATTTTTCATACGTTTTTCAATTTTGAATTTTCACCTGCATGGAAACTCGTACAACTCTCCAGTGAGACTCGTATGACTTTCAAACTATAGGTAGATTGTCATCTCATAACCCCCCAAGACTCATATCAGAGGGACCCAAGAGTCGTACGACATTTCATCGGGTCCCTCATAACTTGTACAATGAAGGATGCACTGTTGTGTCACTATGCTTTGTCGTATGGTATGATGTAGAAACTCGTACGACTTTTTCTTCCAGTCTGAAATGTCATATGGAAAATAGTGAGCAAAAAACTCATTATTAGGTCAAATTTTTGAATTTTCTGATCTCTTAGCCTAATTGCTAACCTATTAGCCTACCTTCTGACATACTGAACTGCCCCATTTCTACCCTTGTAACTTGCTCTGTGACCAAATTACTGATAGGATTCCCTATTTCTATGCTGTGTAGGTCATATATCTAGATGTCCATGTATGGATTTCACATCCAGCCACTTAGAGACTGTGTGTGTCACTACCTGACCTGATGAGGGTACATCTTGTATTCTGTGGATTTGAGTACCTTATACATTTACCTAAGATTAGGGTAAATCATAGACTTTTGACTGCTCTGATTAAGAGATTTCATTCGGAGACCCAGACATTCCACTTGCCAATTGGGGAGATCATTGTTACCCCTGAGGATGTGTATCATATACTGCACATTTCATTCCATGTAGGTCGGCGGCCAGAGTATGTGAGTTTGGAGAACTCAGTTCTTTTAGCTTTTAGACATCTCTTCAGAGATGATACTCAAATGACTGCCTCCATTTCTTAGGAGACCTTAGTGCAGCGATATGGACAGACACAACGGCTGGAGTGTATCATTGTCGGGATGATTAGCAGTATTATTATGTCTGACTGTTAGAAGAATGGTCTTTTGATGGGCTAGGCCCCTATGGTAGCGCGTTTGATGGTGACTCCCTCTGAGTTGGCCTAAGGTCAGTGTCTTTTGGCCCACATGTTCTCCGAGATGCACGAGGTAGTGTATCAGGAGAGCAAGTCTTTTGCAGTCAGAGCTTTGGTTCTACACATCTGGGCGTGGGAGCATATCCCAGTGTTGAGACTAGTATGTACTTCACAGAGGTAGCCACAGGAGCCTGTTTTATATATATATATATATATATATATATATATATATATATATATATATATATATATATATATATATATATATATATATATATATATATATATATATATATATGCCAGATATGTCATACAGGGATGGATGGGTCACACTAAGTACTGGAGGCAATGCGTTGATGATATGACATTTGTTTGGTGGAGACCATATGTAGCTATTGAGCCTTGGCTGACTGCGCAAGAGCAGTTTAGTTTCTTCTTTCAGAGTCATGTACTGATCGAGAGGTCATCCTCCACTATAGAGAGATTCCTTATTACCAAGGTCTGGCGGCAATATGGATGAGTATAGGATGCCCCAGAGGATTATACTACTTATGCTCGGATAGGTCATGAGCTTGGACTCAGATGGACCACAAGGCTCTCATATGCTTTGTGTTCATAGAAGTACAGTGCTATTGTCGGTAGGGATTGGGAGTATAGACCAGATGTACTTGATGCTAGTGTTACAAATGGATTTATCGCATGGCTTGTTGATCATCTGATTCATAGATTTTATGATCCGACAGAGCTGATACCCTCCATGGAGGAGGTGATGGACATTATAGGTGCTCTGATGGGACAGGGTCTCAGACCTACACAAGCTCCTATTGTGCACCCCATACCTCTAAGACCTAGAGCAATGGCTCCGCCACAGAGACCATCAGGATAGATGAGGCCCCCTTGTCCCACTAGTTCTACAGTAGGTAGATCGACAAGTTCTCATAGACAGACTAGGGGAGAGGGTGGTACCTTAGGGAGTGTTGGTTTAGCTAAGGAGGTACTTGTAGCAGAGAAGGTTGTGGGTGGTGGTATAGATCTGATAGAGGAGGACATAGGTTTTGATCTGGGTGCCGAGGTCAGACGTCGTAAGGCACAGAGAGTAGAGACCACTAAGTAGGTTACCCCATATACTAAGATGTTAGTAGCCGATGTTAATCCTACTATTCCTCTTACTCCATAGGAGACTATCAGATGGCTCAGAGTACAGGCTAGGGACCTGAAGGTTCATTGTGCTCGGTGGGAGGAGAGATTTTTAGAGGCTGATAGATAGTGCATTGAGCTTCGTGCAGAGGTGTAGAGATTATAGGCAGAGGTGATTCATCAGATCTCCCAGGCAGCTTACTATGTGTCCACATATTATACTATTGTTCCTTCTACTCAGAAAGTCACTTCATACTCTCAGTATATGATGGCATCAAAGGGAGCTAGAGTGCCTAGAGTAGAGGCAGTACCAGATGCACCACCTCCACCTCCACCAAATGCAGAGGATCATGCTGACAATTGATTTGCTTTGATATGTTCTGATATAATGTGCTCTTTTTTATTATTGATATACTGTTGTGACTTTGATAGCTCACATGAGCGTATTCTTTTGTACAATGTGCCAGTAGTGCACCCCTGACTAGTTCAAGATTTTTGATATATATATGAGATCGATATTTTGGTTGTGACTTCATGTGTACTTGTCATGTTTTGATTTATGATGATATCATGTGATGTTTATGCTATGAGTAGAGTAGAATGTATGTATGGATATATGCAATGCAATGATTTCTTTCATATGTATGGATGTTATGCAAATGTATTTGATTATGGAAAGATGTATGTATGAGTTATGCTTATGCACATGGATGAAATGTAATGCAATAGATGATTATGATATGTAAATGCAATGATACACATGATATGTTTTGCAGGTATTGATGAAGACAAGTACTCAGTCTTATTTCAAAAGGATGTTTAACCTAGGAGGAGAACTGCTTGTGATTCTATGAAGAGACCTTCGAGGTAGGTTTCAACTCTTGTTAGTTTTGAAGAGACAATTGAAGAATTGTTTAAGCATTGAAGTTCATTTAGCCATTGTGAGATCATGCAAACATGCAAAAATGTAGAGAGACATGTAGTATGAAATGCAACCTAAGACCTAGGACCTAGTCACTGATCATGTGTCGGTCATTCTCATCATTGAATTTTTAGGTAATCGGATAAATCAATACAATGCCCACTAGTTAGGAAACCATAGACATATGAATATTGATTTGTATGTGTAGGAATCAATGCAACACCCACTGGTTAGGCAACCATGAACATATGAATATTGATTTTATTTTTAGAATGTCGGATTAGATATAAGCACCAAGGCACAAACACTAGGATGACCTGAATATCATGTCCATTTTGATTTAGCAATTTGTATAAGCATCAAACATAGACATCGTGATGATTAGAATACACCTTGCAGTCAAACACATCAAGCAATCAAGAGATCATTCTAAATCCAATGTGAATTACCCATAGTGACCCTTTATCATTCACATCCTTAGGTAAGATCGCATTTCACAAAAGAAGGAACTCACTCAAAAAGATAATAGTTAGATCAAACTTCCTTGAATTGTGTGCGTATCATTGGTTGAGGTACGCATGGCCATCCAATTCAAGATAGAGGCTCTTACAGTCAGACACCATTTCAATCCAGAATTTCCAAAGTAGTTAGATTTTCACATACAAGCAGAAGACAAAGAAAAGATTATGCCCCCAGTCATCACTCTCTAAGTCCTGTAAAGGACATCATCGAAGAGCTCGAAAGGACATAAGATGAAAAAATCTCAATGCAAATTAGTAAGTATAAAAGGAGATAAAAGCATGTAAAAAGCATAGATTGTTTTCAGTTTATGTTTGATTGCGTTGTTGTAGATGTAAAATCCTTTCTAGAGACAAGACTGACTGACTGACTCAAATGAAGCTTCAAAGGACTCTAACTCGATATGATACATCTAAAGTATATGGGAGGCCATAGGATATGACATTGATTGCCCCCAAGTGTTAAGCATTGATAGGATACAGATGCTTGAGCTTGATTGGTGTACAGAATGACTTATTGAAAATAGGAATGCGAAAACAAACCAGGAGATATGTACAAACTAAAGCAAGACTGAAAGCTGGGAAAGACCATGATTGTGCTGATAGATGGAGCATTTTGAAACAAGTGGCACCCATTTGCTAGGTTTTCACCATCTTGGTAGAGATTCTATTTTTGCTACCAAGGCACCTGTTTCCAGGTTTTCACCAAGGCACTTTTTTCTTTTTTTCTTTTTTTTTGTATTTTTACTTTTTTTGTGAATCATCAAGGCACCTATTGTGAGGTTTTCACCAAGATGTTCATTTTTTTCAGGACTTTTTCCAATTTTTAAGATTTTTTTAGCACATTTTACCATAGACTAAATGCCTTAGGCATAGAATTTCTTCAAATGGAGAACATTGATTGGTTCTCGGAGTTGTTCTCCTTTAGTCGTTGAGAGTTGATAGGCACTAGAGCCAAAAGTAGCAGTGATAACAAAGGGACCCAACCAGTTGGGTTCAAACTTCCCCTTGCATTCTTGATGTGATTGATTTTTAGGATTTTCTCTCAAGAGTAGATTGCCCACCTGAAATTCTCTATGTCTGACTTTCTTATTATAGCCTCTAGACATTCTCTTCTGATAGACTCTGAGATGATCATATGTTTCTTGTCTACGCTCATCTAGTAGTTCAAGTTCTTGCAACATAGACACTCTGTAGTCATCATCAGTTACTAGACCATATATTTTGATTCTTAGTGATGGGATTTCAACCTCAATAGGTAGTACTGCTTTAGACCCATAAACTAAAGTGAAAGGTGTAGCCCAAGTAGGCATTCTAATACTTGTTCTGTAGGCCAAGAGAGCTAGATTGATCATGAGATGTCAGTCTCTTCCTATTTTATTAACTGTACGGTGCAAGATTTTCAATAGATTCTTGTTAGAAGCTTATGCTTGTCCATTCCCTTGAGGATAGTAGATAGATGACCAATGTTGTGTAATCTTGAATTTAGCACATAAATCATCTAGATTTTTGTTCTTGAATTGTCCACCATTATCTGTGATTATGGAATGAGGTATCCCATATCTACATATGATATAGTTCAATATGAACATAGATATTTATTTTCCAATTGCTTGTGTCAGAGGGACTACTTCTACCCATTTTGTAAAATAATCTGTAGCTGTGATTATATGGGTATGTCCATTAGAAGAATGAGGATGTATGGATCCTATAAGATCAAATGCCCATTGATGAAAAGGCCATTGTGTAGTAAAGGGAATTAGATCTCTCCCTAGAGCATGAATTAAGTTGCCATGCACTTGGCACTTTTGACAGTTCTTAGCAAACTTGATAGACTCTTTGTCCATTTCAGGCCAATAGTACCCAGCCTTAATAAGTTTTCGAGCTAGTGTTAAACTATTTGAGTGTGACCCACAAATACCATCATGGACTTCCTCTAATGCACGTTGAGACTCTTCATGTTCTAAACATCTAAGTAGTGTACCATCTAGACCTCATTTGTACAGATCATGACCAATGATGACATATCGGGATGCATTACGGATAAGGTATCTCTTTTCATGGTGGTTGAAGGTGTTTGGAATGATTTGGTCTTGCAGATAGGAAAATAGGTTTATGTATCTGGATGAATCATGACCAACAATAGTGCAGATCATGCGGGTTTTGGGGGAATCATATGCAGGATAAGATAGTGCTTCCACTAGGAACTCGTAGCGTAGCTCATGTTCAGGCTGCTATAATAGAGTAGATAGCGTTGTCATTGCATCGACAGCCTTGTTCTTTGTTCTAGGTATTTGCTCAAATGTGATAGATATGAAATACTTCTTTAGATCATCTACCATTCTCTTGTATGGGATGAGATTTTCATCTTTAGTCTAGTACACATCATTGACTTGATGGATTACAAGTTGTGAGTCTCCATGAATGTGTAGCTCTGTCACTCTCCACTCAATTGCTAGTTTCATGCCATTAAGAAGGGCTTCGTATTCTGCAATATTGTTTGTGCAAGGGAACTTTAATTTGAATGCTTTTGGGATTGATTATCCTTGAGGAGTTATAAATAATATGCCTGCTTTTGATCCATTCTGTGCATAGGAGTCGTCAAAGAATAACTGCCATTCTCTAGAAGAAAGAGTCATGATAGAGGAATCTGGAAATTCCATTTGCATTGGTGTATCATCAATCATAGGTGCATTTGCTAATTGATTAGAAATAACCTGTCCTTTTATAGCTTTTCTTTCAACATATTCAATATCAAATTCACTTTAAAGTATGACCCATTTAGCTAATCTGGCCGTGAGGGCAGCTTTGCTTAGTAGGTAGTTGAGTGGATCAATTTTAGCTACTAAATGTGTGGTATGAGCTAACATATAATGTCTTATTTTATGTGATGCAAAGATCACAACTAGACAAGCTTTCTCAATCATTGAATAGTTCTTTTCATATGCTACCAATGTCCTACTAATATAGTATATAGCTCTTTCCTTTTTGTTCTCATCATGTTGTGCAAGCAATGCTCCCAATGAGGTATTTGTATCGGAGACATATAAGATCAAAGGCTTCCCAGGAATGGGAGGCATTAAAATAGGAGGATTTGATAGATACTTCTTGATATGGTTAAAGTTGTTCTCACATTCTTCATTCCACTTAAATGTCACACCTTTATGTAATGTTTTTGTAAAAGGTTGTGATATGTCTACTAGTTGAGATATGAAGCGTCTGATAGATTGAACTCTTCCTTGCAATGTCCTCATTTGACTGATGTTTTTGGGAGGTTGCATTTCCATTATAGCTTTTACTTTAGCTAGATCAACTTCAATGCCCTTCTTTGAAACTATGTATCCTAAGAGCTTTCCAGAAGTGACACCAAAAGCACACTTCTTAGGATTTAGTCTGAGACTAAATTTTTCCATTCTGTCTAGTATCTTGCTCAAGTCATTTAGATGTTCATTTCTAATCATAGATTTTGCTAAAGTATCATCAACATAATCCTCCATAGTCCTATGCATCATGTCATGAAAAATAGATGTCATGGCTCTCTCATATGTAGCACCAGCATTTTTAAGCCCAAATGGCATGACATTCCAACAGAAGGTGCCCCATGCACATGTGAAAGCAGTTTTCTCTTGATCTTTTGGAGCAATTTTTATTTGATTATATCCAAAAAAACCATCCATTAAAGAATAAATCTCAAAGCCCGCAGTCATGTCCACTATCATATCAATGTTAGGTAGTGGAAAATCATCCTTAGGGCATGCTCTATTTACATCTCTAAAGTCTGTGCACACTCTGATTGATTTATCTAGTTTTGAAATAGGTACAATATTAGAGATCCACTCTGCATAATCAATAACTCAGATGAATCCAACTTTTAAGAGCTTCTCTAATTCAGCTTTTACCAAGAGTGCAACATGAGGATGCATCTTTCTCAATTTTTGCTTAACAGGTTTGACATTTGGAGCTATAGATATATGATGCATTATAAGATTAGGATCCAACCCTGTCATATCTAAATATTTCCATGCAAAGTTGATCTTCTTTTCTGTTAGGAATGTAGTAAATGTTTGCTTCTCTTCTTCTGATAAAGATTGTGCTACATGGATCAATTGTGGTTCCTATGTTTTTCCCAAATTGATAGATTGAGTGGCCTCAATTAGAACTGGAGATCTGTCTTGTAAATGACTTAGAAGAACATCAAATATCTCATCCTTAGGTGCCTCAGAGAGGTTTTCACCTTTGAATACATCATTTATTTTTACTTTTGTAGGTTCTGAGACTGCCACAAAGTGGTTTTCACCCTCAAAACTCCTTTTCTTTTTATTCTTATTCTTATTTTTCTGACTAAGATACTTGATGTCCGACTCCATCATGCTAACACTCGATTCACTGATGGAAGTCCTCATAGGCTCAACTGCATTGAGGTAGCAAGCAAGGGCATAGTCATTTGAGAAGGTATAAATACCATGGCTCGAATTTATGGAGGTTTGATCAAGAAGTTCAGGATGTTGGATAGTCAAAGTGGTGAAAGATTGGGAGATAGTGTTTACGGATATGGATTTATCATCATTGGTCCTAACCCGACGCTCAAGTTCAAAGGTGATATTACAACTTAAGACATTCAATTCATGAATAGGCTCAATGTCATTGTGGGAGTCCAATTCATCCATAGGTGGATCATACTCGTTAAGTTCATTACTTCGCTCTAGACTTGCATTGGGTTTAGGTGCATATTGGTGAATAACATCAACATGTTTCTCTGTAATAAGCTCATCTTCTTTTAGAATGGCTCCCCATTCACAATCATTGGATTCTTCATCTATGCCTCTAGGAAATCTAAGAACATGAGTAAATTTAGGATGAATACCCCAAGAATGGTTACCCTTAGATTCTGATTTGAATTCATACTCATGAGAATCTATCTCAAAATAACTACCCCCTTCTTCTTTGTCTATTTGATTGTCTTCGAGATTAGTTAGTTCTTGTGTTGCAACTATCTCTTGCTCTATAGTAGGTTCTTGTGTTTCTACTACATTAATTCTTTTAATTGGATCATCTTTAGCATCAAGAAGGTCTTTGATTTCTTTAGGAAAACGCTCATAAGGAATAAGTTCTAAGCTGTCTAAATCACTATTTGATAGTTCAGTTTCTTCCTTCTTAAGAAGGGGTTCTCCTGGTGCGATCTGCTTTATGACATGAGAATAATTACCTTTAAGGTGGAAGGGTTTCTTTTTAAAGCCTAAGCCACAATATCTTTGTTTGCCCTACCAGTATGTGAAATAGGTGTTATAAGACCTTCTCCTCTGACTCCTAGAGGTACTTTACCTGGATATCTCATCTTAGCTATTAATTTATCTCCTGGACCATATGACTTGGAAGGGATTTTGGATACTATAGAGTCACTAGTCTAAATAGCTAGAGATTCAGGTTCGTATTTTTATAGCCATGTAAGCACAGCTTCATTTTCTTCAAATTCTTGCTTGGAGACTTGTTCTGCCACAAAATTTCTTTTATATGCCTCAAGAGGTTCTTTAGAGTCTGGTTTGGACTGTTTTAAAGATTGTCCATAAGACTTAGGTGAGATAGGTAGAGATGTCAAAGATAAGATTGGTTCTATAGTATATTCTCCGATACCATTTTCTTTGATATTGACCTCTTTTGCAATGTCTTCCATTTTAGATGTGGATACTTCTTTTGTTGGCTCAATGGAAGATGCTCTTTTATTAGGCACAAGTTTATCCACACTCTCCTTCAATGTATTGCAAGTGGTGGATATGTCTGCTGGAATAGTGACCTCTACTCCTTCATAAGGAAATTTCAAGCATTGGTGGAATGTAGAAGGAATAGCCTTCATCTCATGTATCCATGGTCTCTTTAGAAGAATGTTGTAAGCCAAAGGTAGATCAAGAACTTGACATATAGTATCTCTGATAACTGGACCTACTCTGATAGGTAAGACAATGGTGCCTTTAGAAGATCTTTCTTGTTCATCATAGGCTTTTATAGTTATCTTCTTTCTAGGATCAATAGCCAATTCTAAGAATCCCAATTGTGTGACCAAGCTATAAGAACAAATGTTTAGGCCAACACCCCCATCTATCAACACACGTTTGACTCTACAATTCTGGATCAAGACTTCTATGTGCAAGGGCTAGTTATGCGGGTGACTCAAGGAGTTGTCATCTTCCTCTGAAAAGGAGATATATTGTGGAGATATAAGATGTCCAACCATAGTTTGGAACCTGTCTAAATCAAGGTCTTCAAGAACATTGGATCTGAGAAAAGCTTTGTCTAGAATAGCTCTATGAGCTGGAGATATTCGAAGCAACTCAAACATGGAGATTTTTGCATTAGTGTGTTGGAGTTGTTGAAAAATGCTATAAGATATCAGCCTCGTATCTTTAGGATTGGAAGATTTAGAAGCAGCCTTCTATTTGGAAGTGGAAGAAAGATTGAAGGGCATCTTAGGGACATTTGATGAATCTAGGATTTGTCCATTCAGATGTGCCTGAGCCTGTGATTGAGTCACTGCATTAGCTGAAGTATGATCTCTATCTCTTCGCACAATTGTGATGATAATGCAATGCTTAGAGAGACAAGGTTCAACCATATTGATAACAACATTATTTCTAGGGTAAGCATAATTAACCTTTGCCCCCATATTAGGCTGAGAAGATCAAACTTCTTGACCATGTTTCAAAAATGGTTCTGTGAATGTTGTATGATCATTATTTCTCTTATGATTGTCAATCGTGATGTCTCCCCTATCAATCAGATTTTGAATAGTATGTTTCAAGCATAACCAGTCATTAGTTTTGTGACCTTTACCCCGATGGAAATCATAGAATTCATTCTCTCTCCACCATTTTGGTTTAGGGTCAGGATCAGATTGTCGGATCTCAGGCAAAGAGATGATGTTATTAGCCATCAAAGTTCTCATAGCTGATTCCAAAGATTCTCCAAGAGGAGTGAACTTTCATTTATTATTAGTGGACCAAGATTTGTATTCTGGCTTCTTTTGAGATGGTTCAGACACCTTTTTCTCTGAAGCTTTGATGGCTTGGGTACCAATAGTTAGATTGAAAGCTAGTGCCTTTGATGGGGCATGGATAGTATCAATAATGCCATCTGTGATGATGCATTTATTCTTGTTCCAATTTTTGTTCTTGTCTTTAGAACTGGATCCTGATTCGTACTTGTCCTTTTGAAGTGAGATGTCTCCTTTTTTTCACAAGTACCTTTTCAATTTTGATTGATTTATCTACCATCTTATCAAAAGATGTATGATCTTGCATTTGTAAAGGGTAGTTGATCTCTGGGATAAGATTATTGATGAAGATTTCTAGTTTCTTAGTTTCTAGAATAGGCCTAGCATATAGAGAGAATTTCTTCCTCCATCTCTTGAGAAATGTCAGGAATGGTTCTCCTGGATATTGTTTGAGGTTACAGATATCAATCATGGTGACTAGATGTTGAATATTGTAGGAGTATTGCTGATAGAACAATTTGATCAACTCCTCAAAAGTTTTGATAGTAGAAGGCAATCTAGAGAACCAATGAATGGTTGCTCCCCCTAGAGATCAAGGAAAGAAATGCATCAGATAAGTTGGTTCGTACATGAACTCCATAGATTGTGTAGAGAATTCTCTAACATGATCTTGAGGATCTGAGTGTCCATCATACTTATCATATTTTGGCATTTCCACCCTTTTAGGGAATGGCAGCATGTACAAGTCTTTGTCAAATGGAAAAGGACATAGGGCCTCCATGAGAACTCTTTGGGTTCCTTTTCTTTCTCAAGTTTATTAAGTTTAACTTGCATGGCATGCATCTATTTTATCATAGCCGAAATAGGAGTTTCTTCCTCATGCATAACGATATCTTCAACATTAAAGTTGGGAGGAAGTTTAGCTCCTTGATGAGCTAATTTTTAAAAGTATGCTTCTCTATCTTCTTTCAAGAAATGCTTCATCATTCTTTTGAAGTCATCATCATTTTGATACCGAGCAATTTCTTTAGGTGTGGGTTCCTAATCTGCACCATGTTGAGATTGAGCTCTTTGAGAGCCAAAGTCTGTGCCTACTTGAGACATGGTAGGAGTTCTCCCTGGGATAGATCAATGAGGAGTTTGTTGATTACCTCCATGAGTTGATGAAGGAGGAATGTAACCAGATTTCAATAGAAAATTGCCAAGACCGTCATCTTCATAAAGACCAAAATTGTAGAGTTGCTCAAGAGTTGGAGCCTAGAGAGTATTCAAAGGTACAGTATGGGATACTTCTCTAGATTTCTTATGAGAGAAAGCTCTTGTTTCCACCATTAACCTTGGGTGAAGCAAAAGAATATGATGAAGACAACTGAAGAAAGATCAGATTCAAGAAGATCAAATGACACAACCTTGTCAAGGTTTGATTTATTGAAGCTTAGATTAGATGTAAATGAAGGAGACTATGCCCTAGATGTATGGGTAGATGCCCAAAAGATAGAGGACATGATTTCACAACACTTAGCCATTTTGAAGATGGATTGAAGATTGATAGTTATGACAAGGTTTTGACACAAGATGAAAAAGACTCAAATCGATTAAACAGAAGGCTAAATCAGATTCAAAAGGCCACTTTAGGAAAATGATTGGATTCTCAGTAGTTGCTACTCTATTCTTGACACAGTGATTCTCTTGACTGACTCTGGAAATAGGCTGGAAAAGCTGGGTCTCTGACAGTTCTGACAACTTTCTGGCAATTTTTCAAAATTTCTCAAACGACTTTCTGCAGGCTCATACGACAGTGGGTATAGCATGAAATGACAATTGACAAACTCGTACGACTATTGCAAAACTCACATGATAGTTGATAGTAGGGTTTTTGACTTTTTTGAATTGACTGGTAGCAAAACTCGTACAATAATATACCTGTAGACACCGAAAAATCCTTCAGAAAATAAATTATTTTTGTTTTCTGAAAATCCTTGATGACATCATCATTTATTAATTAATTATTTATTTAATTAATTAATTTATTTTTATGGCATTAAATCCCTCTCTCTTAATTAAAAATCTTTAATTAAGGAATTTAGCCTAAAAATGTCATTTGGACATTATCCCTAATTTATTAATTATTTGATTAATAAATTGCCCAAAAACTTCAAAAATAAATTAATTTATTTTTAATTTATTTTTTATCCCAAAGTTGGCCAAAATTCTAAAGAGCACTAAACTCTTCTAGAAAGTCCTAAACCTTCCTCTAAATTGGTCAAATCCCTAATCTGGTCCCTTCAAAACCCTAAGCCTAGATATTTAATATTTATTAAATTTACCTTTAATAAATATCTAAATCTCCCCAAAAGCCACTTGCCCATCCCTTTCTCCTAATCCTAATCCTAATCCCCTTTCTAATCTTGTCACATTCCATTAGCAAAAGGTTTACCAAAACTTATGCTAACCTCCTCCTTAGTCAACAAAAATGGCCACCTCTTGGCCACCTCTTGCAAATGCATTTAAGGATGCATTTAAGCCTTCCTTATCTTTCTTACATGCATTCATTATGCATTTAAGACCTTCTTATCCCTTCCTTGCCACCTCTTGGCCTTGGGCACATTTACCAAATTGTGCACATGCCCTCAAACTTTCAACTCAATCCTCCTTTGACACTTGTCAGGACACTTGTCCTTGACTCAACCCTAACCTTAGCCCTAACTCTGACTCATCCTTTTAACCCAAGACCTTCCCTTTTCCTATAAATAGCCTCACTTCTTTGAGCAAACAATCCTCTCTCATCTTTCAACTCTCAAACTCAATAGCAAAGTTATAATGTCATTCTCATTCTAGCATAAGCATAAACTCATCATTTTAGATCATTTTTCAAGCTTAAATCACATCTAAATTAGCTTAATGGGATTAACATAGATTCATTTCTTGTTTAATCAATCTTAGTTCATCATTTAGCTTTTGCATATTTGTGTGTTCTTGAGGCCTTTGAGGCAAAATAGGTTCCTCATACCTATTTTGTGTCATTTTGGGTCTTCTTGATCCTCAAATCATCATTTATCTTGCATGCTCCAAGTGCTTGAGTTTGCACACCCACATCCATTTATATCCAAGCATATCAAATGGTGCATGGGCGCATCCGCTTTAGGCTTAAACTAAGGTGGCTTTGATTTTAGTTTGTTTACCATTAAATTTGATTTGATTATATGCTATGACGTTTGTTTGTCTTTGGCCTTCAAAACAGGTTTAGGTGCACACTCAAATCCTAGTCTACATTCTGGCACGCCTGGTGTGACTACAAACCACAATCATTTTGATGAAATTATACTTTATATGCTTGTATTTTGCAGGAAACAAAAGAAATGTCACCTTCATGAAAAGAAATGTCGCCTACAGCAAAGAAATGTCGCCTTCAACCAAAGAAATGTCGCCTTTATGAAAAGAAATGTCGCCTACATACAATCTTGTCACACCTTCATGCAATGAAATCACGCCTCTAAGGAAAGAAATGATGCCTATGAGCTCTGTTTTCACGCCTGCATAACTGAGATTTTCCTGTGATCGATAACTTCTGTTCCGTCCCAGAATTCTCTTCTGTCACCTATATGAAAAGAAATCATGCCTGTGACAAAATAAATCACGCCTCTGCATAATTATCTGTCACCTTTTGAGGTACAGAGTGTCGCCTGTAGAAATGAAATGTCGCCCCTGCACTTTCCAGCGTCACCTATAAGCTGGACAGTGTCGCTTTTTGGTTTTTTGTCTTGAGTTGCTTGGGACTGGTTTTTTTTCTTTTCTTTTACAGCAAAGGTCAAAACAAAATCTTGAATGACATTAAGGAAATGAACTTAGGTCCTAAAATGTCATTGTCATTTTGAAAAGCCAACTCAATCTCGAATGCACTAAAGGAACGAACAAATCTATTCCCTATCTCGTTTCAAATTCCAAAGCAAGCAAACAAATTTAATCTTGAGTGATCTAAGGGATAAAACAAAGCTTTTTCAAAGTTCTTAAATCAACTCGCTAATCAAATCTTGAATGCACAAAAGGAAAGAACTTGCAACCGTTCAAAATATTTACATTTTGAGGAAAAGAACAAATCAAAATCTAATCACGAGTGTCTTCAGTTCAAAGTTCAAAAATCACTTAATCAAATTTGGGAAAATGAACAAAATCTGCTTGATGTGCATGTAGGAGTTTTTCAATTCTTGCATAATCCTTGTTAGAGTAAGCAACGTGGAACATTTGAACTTGGACAAGTTCACCTGTTCTACTTTTAGCGAGGCCTGTCCAAGGAGAAGCGCTTCCTCCTCGGAGAATGACCTCAAACCGGTATCCCCCCCGGCCGGTATACAAATAAGTGAATACCAAAAGAATCGCTTACATCTCCTAATCACCGGGTGTTCGTGCCAAACACGTGTCTGGGGATGGTAAACATTCCTCTCCCTGAGCATAATTGGCAAGGCTCTTAAGTGAGTCACGAATGATCAGCGTAACCAGGTATGGAGACACCACGGAACTATTAAAAACCTGATAAACTAGAGGCTACCCTATCTACATCCAAAAGTATCAAAATCCTTGTGCAAGGACCGATTCCAAGGGGTTTACCGGGTCACCTCAAGATTACTCACCATTTGTATTCCCTTCTGGGGGATACCAAGCTGTGGGCAAGCGATTGTGATACTCACCTTCCTTAGGTAGATCTGTTTGAAATGCTTGACAGTCAAAGACTCCGTGAAAACACTTGTTGAAACATACACTTTTTCGAAAGCATTTATCAGAGTCTTTTATCTTGTTTGTATCTCACAAAGTTGCTTTGTCCTTTGTGAAAATTGCTTTTATCAAATCCTTTGCCAATGGAAAAACATCAAGTAGATCTATAACTTGGTTCGAAGGACAATCAAAGCAGCCATCCCAAAACTTGGTCATCTCCCATCCCTTTGTCTGTCTTCTTCTAGAAAACCGTCTGCTTCCGTCAGTCATCCCAATCTGAGTCTTAGTCTTCCAAACCATCTTCATCCTTCCTCCTTATCCAAACTCATCTGCAAGTCAGCATGTCTCAAATCTATAATGAGTTTGGTTATGATATCTCTCCTCTCCCTCCAATCGATCCTAATGATGATGAAGGTCTTGTAGACCATGATGCCTATTTCAGCCAGTTTGCTCCAAGCAACCCCCAACGTTCCATCATTCCTCCAACATATCCCATCATGCCTTCGCGCTTATCTCCTAGCACTCCCTTTCATGTCCTTGGCAAGGCTAGCACTCCTTTTCATGTCCTTGGCAAAGCAACCCCAGTATCTTATCCATCCCCAACTTATCCTTGTCTTCAACCTACACCTCTTCCATATGCTCCTTTCAGGCCTCCACTTTCTACTATGGTCATTTCTCCATCGCCATCATCCCTTAGAAATGCTTCACGCTACTTCCCCTATCTAAGGCCTCCATCTGCCCATCCTCCAAAAAATTTTGAAATCCAAGATTCTAGTCCTCCCATCCTTTTCACCAAACCTCTATCCTTTCCCAAACCACCATCTTCTGCTCCAAACCCCAATCCTCCATCCTGTCCCAAACCACCATCCTCTCTTCCAAACCACATTACCAAAAATCTTTCCCCACCAGCAGAGTTCATCCCTCAACCCACTCCAAAACCTATACCTCAAGCCATTAGCCCTGCCTCTTCAGCACCATCATCCCCTCAAGCAAAACCCAAAGTTCCCTTTTCAAAGTCATCTTTTTCATGGGTGTTCCCTTCTTTCTCTCCTCCTTCGCGAGCATCTACCCAGGCACGATCCCCACTTTCATGCGAAGATCATCCAAGTTCCCCATCTCCTCCACCTTCCAAACCTTCTTCACCACAAAAGTCTCCAAGGAAACCAATAACAGAACCCAAGGAAGAGCCAATAGCAAAACCCACGCCTGAAATTGAAAAGCCAAGCAATCCTTCATGTGAAGCCATCATTGATGAGGCCCATCCAGCGCTCCCATCTATTATCTATCTTCCATACATCCCAACTGTTGATCCTCTTCCATCTCCTATCATCGTTGAGTTCCTTTCATCTGAAGTATCTATCCAATCCCCAGAATCATCTCCTCCTAGCATTATCCAAAGCATACCTAATGAGCTTCCTGAGTTCATCCCTCTTCCTGTCATTGTAGCTGCAAAATCTCCCATCCTTTTATCCATACCATCTGAAGAGTTCTTCCTTCTTCCAGACACCCCAGCAGCAAAGTTCCCAATCCTTTCATCCACCCCCTTTGAAGAGTCCATCCATATATCCCCTAACCCTCTATCTGAACAAATCCCATCGTGTCAAGATCTGGACCAAAAGCATGTTGAAATATCTATAGAAAAACATCAAGATCCAACCCCTTTACTTCCCCCATCGCATGTTCTATTGCCTCCATCACCTTCAATCCAAAATCCTACAATCCCAATTCCTCCAATCCAAGATCCTATCATCCTAGTTTCTCCAACTAAAGATCCAATACCATCCCCCAATCCTAGTCAAAATCCCAACATCCTATCCTCTCCTCTTGAGGATCCTCCTAACCAAACTGTCCAGCTGCCATCACTCTATCCACTTGGAAAGCTAACATTTGCCAAAGGCAAACCACTTGAAGAAGAAGAAATCAGCTTCCTATCTTCCATCAGAGAACCAGAAAATGGTTGTTTGTCATTCACCCCAAGTCAGAAATATCCTTGTCTGGATAAAATGTTGAAAAGATGGAACTATCAAGGCAAAGGCCTTGGCACTCACGAACAGGGAAATATACAGCCCATTCAAGGCAAGAAACATCCAAAAGGCTGTGGAATCGGTTGCACACCAGATGAGGGCACTTCTTCCACATCAGCAAAGGGCACTTCCTCCAGAAACGTTGGTACAGCTAAAGAAAAATTTAAACATCCTTACAAAGCCAACAAAACATCTTCCAAGAACCACAACGCAATTCCTCCTCCTCCATCGTTACAATCGAGGAAAACCTATCATATTCCTCCTTCATCCTCCCCATCTATTTTGGGTCCCTATGTCCCAAAGTCTTTTAGTGCATCTCCGTTACCCAGCAAATCCATTTTGGGACCTTATATCCCAAAATATCATCCTCCATCTTATCCTACTCAGCCTTTCATCCAACATCCAAGCATCCCTAGTCAAGATCAACAATGGCACATGTCCACATATCCTATCTACCAATCTCCTTCCATCTCTCCATCCAAATTTCCTCCATCCCAGACAACTCCTCATATTCCTCCCAATGCTCCTCACAACTTGGATGCCATATCGCGCATGAATAAAGGGAAAAATCCACAAAAATCCCAGGATTGTTATGTCCAGTCTAATCGACATGCACAATCAAAGCAAAATCCGATCAAGCAAGCCAAAGCAAACCACTGGCCACAAAGGCCCATCAAAGCAAATGCCAAATCTAATGCATCCCAATGGTTGCAAAGGCCCAAAAATGATTACCATGTCCAGTCTAATCGACATGGTCAATCAATGCAAGCTCCAATCAGGCAATCAAATGCACCGCAAAGGCCCAGCAAAGAGCCAATCAGGCATGCTAAAGCACCCCAATGGCTCCGAAAATCTAGCAAAGTCCAAGCAAAATCTATCACATGGCCACAAAGGCCTAACAAAGAAAAAGCACAATCTGATGCCCACCAATGGCCGCAAAGGCACACTAAAGCTAAAACAAAAATGAAGTGGATCCCAAAGCAAAAAGATGTAATCCATCTAACAAAAACATCCATAATGGCATCCAACGTTGCCCATCTCCCAGCTCCTCAATCTTCCCCTCCATCTCCTCCGTCCTCTAGCATAAATCCTCCATCACATCTATCTCTATCTTCCACATCCAATCATCCATCTTCCTCGCAACATGTGCCAATGTTGATCCTGACAACATCCCCCTATCTTGATCACTTTCCATCCTTCCATCCAAACACTTTCTACCACCATCTTTCCCATCTCCCCCATCTAATCCATGACTTTGCATGATCCCCCCCATCCTGCTACAGTTGTACCAACATCCAAGCACACAATCAGAAGAAATCAGTGAGGAAAGTCAGCAAAGATCAGTCAGCACATCTAAAACAGCAAAGGGAAATCAATGACAAATCAGAGAAATCAGCAAAGTCAACAGGCAATCAGGCTTTAGCATCAACATATGCCTATCAGCTTAAAACAGAAGCATATTTTGGGAAGAAGCAAGCTTTAGTCGCAAAAGTTAAAAAAGCAAAGGCAAAATCATGAGTCTTTATGTGAAAACCCTTCTGGGGCACATTCTGATTCCAAAATAGTAAAAATAAAGGGCGTATCTTCTAGTGAAAACTTGGCAATTCAAGCGCTAGAAGATGGAGCTTTGCCTCTTCCTCCTATCTGAGATAACAACACATGATAGTTCCCTATCAACATTGCAGAAACCAAGCTAAATCAACTTGGGTACATTAGGATGTTTGTGGCTCATCTACATGGAGGTTAACCTGACAGAAAGTGAATCATGACCTTAAGTGCCTTGCTCCGAGGAGTCAATTATCAACTGTGCATGGTCATATGCACATGCCTAGGTGTGATCTTAAGCTTGTCGTCCATCATCTAGCAATGGATCCCCATGACAAGCCGACAACATCAGAAAATCAGCAATCCACATCAGAAAATCAGTGAAGAATCTCTCAGAAGATCAACATCAAATCGCATGATAGCACCAAAATCAGCACAAAACTCAGCGCCACATCAGAGAGTTAGCAATAACATCAAAATATCTGTGCAAAATCAAAAACAGCAGGGCCATCATCAAATCATAAGGGAACATCCAATCAAAGAATCAGCAACACCATCAGAATATCAGTGACAAATCAAAAGGTCACCATCTAATCAAGAGGAAGCGCCAAAATGGCGAAATCAGCTGATCAGCAAGCACGACAACATTAAATCAGAGCTTTAGCAACAAATCAAAATGTCAGTGCATATCAGCACCGAATCAGCAACACATCCAAACAAAATCAGAAGTATCAGTGGAATATCAGCACAAGCTCAGTGACAAATCAGCAAGATCAGCACAAAGTCAAGGAAAAAACACAAAAATCCATAAAAATTGGATAAATCAAAGGAGCAAATTATCAACAAAGCAAAAATCAAGAGAAAAACATTCGTCCTCTGGTGAAAACTTGGCAATTCAAGCGCCTTGGACAAGTACCATGGTGAAAACCTGGCAAACAGGCACCATGCATAGTGCCCCCCCCTAATTCCTTTCTGCAGTTAGGGGCTTCCTTTCTATCACCTCTTATCCAACATGTCCTCCATCCCCTTTTGTCTCTCACTTCCTTCATTTTCCATTGGATCTTGATGACAAAAACAGAGACTATCAGATGTACAGGCTTTTGGGCACCTCCTTGGCATCCATTGCACCTTTCAGCTACATATCCTCTATCCAATCCTTTCATCCTAGCTTCCATCCTTCCTCATCCTCTTGTTGGCATATCTTCCGTCCAAGCATACACCATGCCTTTAAAACACATGAACTATCTTAAACAGGGGGCATCCTCTTCCTTGGTGACGTATTCCTTGGAGGCTATCCAAATCTGAATCTTCCATCTCCCAAAATCCTCAGCAATTTCTCTATCCAAATCCAAACCAACCACCATCCAATCCTTCCAGCATCCTCTATCTTGATCCACCAGCAAACCAACTCAGCATCCCATATCCTTTATCAGAATCCAACATCCACCATCCACAGTAGAAAGCAGATTCACCATCTTTTGCACCAAAATCTAGAGCTCCAAATCCACAAGCATTATCGTGTTCCAGCCCTTTGAGTTGTTTCCATCCCTTATCCTAAATCAGAAATCATCCTCTTTTTGGCACAACGTGTTGTCTTAAAGAAATCAAAACCTTGTCCTTGCATAGCCTTATCATCTCGAGCAAGAGATTGGCTTGTATTGACAAGAATCCAGTTGACCAAAGATCATCAGTCTATCCTAGGTTGACGCAATCCTATCACTGATCCTCCATTGGGAAAACAGCAGCTCATTTTGTTGACACTTGGTAATCTTCCACCAGCTTTTCATCCTCCAAGCAGCTTTTCCATCTTCAAAATCCTCTAGCAGTTCCACCATCCAATCTCCCCGAATCTTCCTCCATCCCAATCTTCTAGCAGTTCCACCATCCAATCTCCCCGAATCTTCCTCCATCCCAATCTTCTAGCAGTTCCATCCTCCCCATCCTCAACATTTTCCTCCATCTTTCCAACACCTAGTATCTTCTCTTGTCATTGGTATCTAGCTATAGGCTAACCTCATTGCAATCCAATGCCATTCATCCCTATCCACACCTTGCTAGCAATCTTCCCAACCTATCCATATCTTCTAGCTAGCCAACACCCAAGATCAAGCCAACCGATCAAATCGCATCCTTCATCTTGTAGCAGGCCTTGATCTCGATCCACTCATCATCATTAGGATATGTCTTTCCCAAATCCGTGTCATTTTAGGACACATCATCCATCGCCAGTCCGTCTTGGCCTTCCAACCCAACTGGGGCACCATCTTGCATATCTTTGAAGTTGTCAGCTTCATCCCCAGGTTCTTTGTATATCCTATTCTTGAGTCTTGTACCATAGCATCAGTCGTGTCTCCACCTAAGCTCATTTGTACATTTGTGTCTTTAGGTCCCATCCTTTGTCTTAGTCCTTGTCTGTCCTACAGCAGCATTTGATCAAATATCTTGTCGCATCCCCAGCCTCAGAAAACTTTTAGCCCCACTCGGGCCTTGTGCTTCAGCAACATCAATTGTCGACTTATCCTTGCTCATCCTGATTATTCCTTGAACTTCAGCTTTTGCCAGCGAACAACTACACTTATTCTCTCACCAACCCATGGGTCCTTGAGGATATATCATTCCTCTTGTCTGACCTAATCTTCCATCCTAGTCCTTGAGGATATATCGTTCCTCCTGTCCGACCAATCTTCCCACCATCAATCAAACCTAATCTCTCTCCTTAGCAAAGGATGTCTTTTTGGAGTTATCATTTTGATCTTGGGTTTTGTCCTTTTGATCTTGTTAATCTTTTTGGCTTCTCTTTATCCCACCAGGGTCACCACGATTCTTTATATCACGGTGTGCTGCGTGTGCGGATAATCTGGGGCAAGGTCTTTTGATCTTTCACTGCTGCCTGTGAGTCAGTTGTGTGTTTGTGGTTCCTTCAGCATCAAATCTGCCATGTCGCCTCTACGCTTCATGTGTGATGTTGGGGCAACCCTGTGTGTTTTTTTAGCATCAGTCCTCGTCAGTCCTCTGCGACATTGTTGACAGGCCTCGTGATCCCAGTATCTTTGGCAGGTCTCTAACATAGCTATATTAAATCTAGGTTGTGCACTCCCGTTTGCACTTGGAGCTGTCTGGTCCCTTGCATTTATCATATAGATTAATCTTGCATCTTTGCATACAGCTGCATCTTGCATCTTGCATTTCCATCTCATCTTGCATATCAGCCATATTTGTTCTTAGAAGTGAGGTTATTTATCTCCCCTTTCTTCCTAGGTCCTTCCTTCCTCGTCCCGCCGGGCACACTCTATCCCAGGGCGTAATCCCTCTTTCTCCTTGTCCCACTCGGTGCATCTTCCATGATTTTGTCCCACTGGGGCATGTTCTCTCTTTCTCCTAGTCCACCCGGGCATCATACCCTCTTCTTCTGATTCTAGCCTTGGCATCTTGTTTTCTTGTCTTTGACGCCATGCCACTTGCGGCATCGCATCAAAGAGGGGCAAAATGTAGACACCGAAAAATCCTTCAGAAAATAAATTATTTTTGTTTTCTGAAAATCCTTGATGACATCATCATTTATTAATTAATTATTTATTTAATTAATTAATTTATTTTTATGGCATTAAATCCCTCTCTCTTAATTAAAAATCTTTAATTAAGGAATTTAGCCTAAAAATGTCATTTGGACATTATCCCTAATTTATTAATTATTTGATTAATAAATTGCCCAAAAACTTCAAAAATAAATTAATTTATTTTTAATTTATTTTTTATCCCAAAGTTGGCCAAAATTCTAAAGAGCACTAAACTCTTCTAGAAAGTCCTAAACCTTCCTCTAAATTGGTCAAATCCCTAATCTGGTCCCTTCAAAACCCTAAGCCTAGATATTTAATATTTATTAAATTTACCTTTAATAAATATCTAAATCTCCCCAAAAGCCACTTGCCCATCCCTTTCTCCTAATCCTAATCCTAATCCCCTTTCTAATCTTGTCACATTCCATTAGCAAAAGGTTTACCAAAACTTATGCTAACCTCCTCCTTAGTCAACAAAGATGGCCACCTCTTGGCCACCTCTTGCAAATGCATTTAAGGATGCATTTAAGCCTTCCTTATCTTTCTTACATGCATTCATTATGCATTTAAGACCTTCTTATCCCTTCCTTGCCACCTCTTGGCCTTGGGCACATTTACCAAATTGTGCACATGCCCTCAAACTTTCAACTCAATCCTCCTTTGACACTTGTCAGGACACTTGTCCTTAACTCAACCCTAACCTTAGCCCTAACTCTGACTCATCCTTTTAACCCAAGACCTTCCCTTTTCCTATAAATAGCCTCACTTCTTTGAGCAAACAATCCTCTCTCATCTTTCAACTCTCAAACTCAATAGCAAAGTTATAATGTCATTCTCATTCTAGCATAAGCATAAACTCATCATTTTAGATCATTTTTCAAGCTTAAATCACATCTAAATTAGCTTAATGGGATTAACATAGATTCATTTCTTGTTTAATCAATCTTAGTTCATCATTTAGCTTTTGCATATTTGTGTGTTCTTGAGGCCTTTGAGGCAAAATAGGTTCCTCATACCTATTTTGTGTCATTTTGGGTCTTCTTGATCCTCAAATCATCATTTATCTTGCATGCTCCAAGTGCTTGAGTTTGCACACCCACATCCATTTATATCCAAGCATATCAAACGGTGCATGGGCGCATCCGTTTTAGGTTTAAACTGAGGTGGCTTTGATTTTAGTTTGTTTACCATTAAATTTGATTTGATTATATGCTATGACGTTTGTTTGTCTTTGGCCTTCAAAACAGGTTTAGGTGCACACTCAAATCCTAGTCTACAATACCAGCCACCATACGACAATCTGGGGGTTCTGAAATGACAATAGCCAAAAGTCATATGACTTTCTAACTTTAAAATATGACTTTTGACTCCAGAAAGGTGTTTGACATCAGATTTTGCAATTTTTCAAATTTTCAATTTTACATTGTTTACAAAATTGTCTGTCCAGATTTGAAGATTGTATTGGATTGATTCATTCTTAGTAACCAGATAGATAAATAGGCAGGCAAAATATCAAGCAAGTGATTTCAAGCATGTCTGAAAACAATGAACAGGGGACAAAGAAACCTTGTGCATGAACAATCAAGTGACTGAATTATGCTAATCCCTAGGAGTGCTAACAGTGTATGTTCCAAAAAGTTCTGCAATAACGCACATATTCCTAGAAAATGAAAATTTGGCCTCACTAGGGTTTTTAGTAATTGTCTGACTCTGCAAACTTTTGTCATCTCAAGAGGGTGAACTCCAATCCAGGCACACTAGGGTTTTGACATAGTCTGAGCATTTAATCAATCAAGAGCTGCTAGGGAGATCTGATAGCCCAACAAGAGACCACACCTGTGAAGATTTCCTCCACAAGGACATTTATATAGCAACTGCTGCTACCACGGCAAAAATGGATATTACCACTTGAGGTTTCGTCAACATGGCTAACCCAATTAAGGGAATGTCCACTACAGCTAACCCTCTCTAAAGGTGATTCACAAAATATACCACATGGAGACTGGTTCCAGATTCAAGGATCTGAGTTTCTGGTACTACCCAAAAAGGGAGTAGAGCATAGTCCTCTAGCCTTGTCACTTTTAATCCAAACAAAGTAGATAGATTAATCTGACACGCTAAGACCAAGATTATCTCACAAAGATCTATGATGTCAACCACTTATGATCTATCAACCTCTCCAGAGAAAGAATGTATCAACTAGAAGTTGAAGACGCACAAATCTAGTAGAACGTGAGATGCTCTCAGTAACCTCCCTACCTACAAGGATTCCTTCATTGAGAAGAGTTTCACTGGAAACCCACTCTCTCAAGAACCACGAATAGTGTTCATAGGGCCTATTTACTATGTGTAACAAAGATGCTAAAAAGAAAATATATGTTCATTTTTATAGCCCAAAATGAAATCTGTGATATGAAAGCAATAAAGGTCACACAAGCTTGACACGCAAGAGTTATTTTTAATCCAAATCAAAATGTTATCAATTGAGAAGATTAGCTGAATTCCTCACAATGCACTTAGTAGATTCTTACCTATTTTTAGCAATTCTCACACTTTTTCCCAATCAAAATCAGTAGAAATCAATCAAAAATAGCAAATTTCAATCGTTAATGTTAGCTGTCAGTCCAAATCAGGAAAATAAATCTAGAAAACTACCTGGAAGAGTGAAACAACAATTGAAACCTGGCACTGAAACTTGTACGATAGTGGGTCACCTACCAAACAACAATCTAGAAACTCATACGACACTGGGTATCAGATCATACAACAACAAGGCTTCCAAATGACATGGTATTTCTGATGGTACGATCCTCGATCAAATAAACTGTCATACGACAATGGGTATCTTCTGATAGGATTTTATGACAAAACTCATATGAAAATTATATGGACAGAAATTAAAAATCACAGCTTGGAATAGAAAATGACAAGAAGATGATAGAAATTGATAGAAATTGAATGGAAACCTATTTCAGGGCCCCACAGTGGGCGCCAGAAATTTGTGTGAATTTTTTACCTAGCTGTAGACACAACACTTTAGTAAAACATTAGAGGTGAGCAGAAATCAAAATCATGCAGTGAAATGGAAACTAATCTAAGCAGGTGATTTACTGCCTTCTAGTAGATGCGAGTATGTATTCTCAGATTGGACCAAGATCAGTGACCTTGACGACACCTAAATGAAAGATTTGAATGCAGAATCTAGATATGAGATGAGTGCAAATTAATCTATATTTTTTGGTTTTCTCTGCAATAAGATAAAATAAACTGATATGAATCTATTCTAGATGAAAAACTAATATGCAATTAATCTAAGAAATGATATGTTAAATGATATGAATGCTCAAAATGACAAGATTGATCTCACAAAAGTTGTTGATTTGCAAAGAAGCTTCAATTCTTCAAATGTTGATTCACCAACGTGATTGTGCAAATTCGTGGATTAATTTTGGCAGAGTAAGTATGCAAACTTGTGTGATGATTTGTGAAGAGTTGAGCCTTGATTTTATAGAAATCCAGGGCTTTGGGGGTGCATGGAAAAAGCCATAAATCACTCTAGTTGATTTTTGAGTCAACAAGAAATTAAAGATAGTTAACTCACAAAAATCATGCAAAAATAGCTTTTTGATTTAAATCAAAAGTTGAGATCAGCTTTTAACTCAAAAGAGAGTTGAGTTTATTTTTAAAACAACTTGAATTGATTTACTAATTTAAAGTTTAACTATTTTTTGGATGTGCATTATTAATATGAATTAATTTAATAAATAAAGTGATTTATCCTCAACTTAACTTAACTAATTTTTAAAAAAAAATAAAATAATTGATTTATGGGTTAATCAATTATTAAATCAAACTTTTATTCAAAAACTATATTATTAAATTTGATAATTGACATTAATTAATTAAATAAGAATTTAATTAATTAGTCATAAGATATTTGATTCATTGTCAAAATTTAAATAATACAATTTAGGAATAAATATAATTAAATCCAATTAAATAATTAAGTGGCAGTATTAAATCTAATTAATTAAATATTCAGAATATTCAATTAATCAAACTTTAGGATAAATAGGATTTATCGCCAAATAATTATTAAATCAAAGATGATTAGGATAAATAGGAATAAGGAATATTCTCCGATGCAGAATTTAGGATAATCAATTAAGATTCAATAATGTTCAAATGTAGCTTAGGTTAGGACTTCGATGTCAATTTCATTCAATGTGTTGATATAGGAGGTTAATGAACCTATAGCCTACTTGTTTAGTCTTACTTCTTACTTAGATAAGCAATAAATTATCTTATCATTGTGCCACATAGTCAAGCACCCATTGAAGTATCAAGATAACTCAACCTTTCCTTAGGTGCTATTGTTACCAACCTTTCCCTAATCCTTCTCAATCAATCAAATAGATATAGTACTTTCTTACATAGCAATAGTCTTACCAATTAAGGTTTGACATCAATGACAATACAACAATTTCTTCAATTGCAGTTTCCAACAATCTCCCTCTTTGGCATTGATGGCAACACCATATGAATAACACATGAATCACCAACCAATCCAAAAACTTATCTGTGTATCAAAAATATTTATAATATCCTTAGCTTCATTTTGATTTAGAATCAATTAACCTTTCTTATATGATCATCCACATAGTAACACCCACTTGATCTCTTCTTTGTTCCTTTCCACTAAATCTCTCCCTCTTACTTGATCTTCCATGAAATCTCATCATGTTTTCATCTTACATGTGTTTTCATCTTGTTCATCTCCCTCTCTGACAATAATGCCAAAGCAGCAACTAAAACATACATCATGCAGATGTAGATGTCATCTTGTCAGTTCAATAAACATATTTCTCCCTCTGTCATCTTATGACTGATTATCAACTTTGTTGTACTCTTCACAACTCTAGGCTGCTCCTAAAGTGTGACCTTTCTCCGCATCAATTTGTCAGATACTCTTTGTAGCACATTTGATGTAGTGCTCCTAGCTTGACTAGGCAGCCTCAGCTAGGGGAAGAACCCCTCATTGTCCTCTCAGATATTCATGAGCTTCTTTAGGTAAAGCTTTAGTGAATATGTCTGCTAGTTGTTCCTTTGTATTTACATATTCCATTCTGGCCTCTTTATCTTGTACCAATTCCCTCAAGTAGTGATACTTGATGGCGATGTGTTTGGTCTTTGTGTGCATCACTAGATTCTTAGATATGTTGATAGCACTTGTGTTGTCATAGTAGATGACAACTAGTTCAATGATTTCTTCTTTCATGCCTACCAACAATTGCTTTATCTATATCAAGTTTGAACAATTCACTGCAACAACAACATACTCGGCTTCTGTTGTAGATTGGGAAATGCAATTTTGTTTCTTTCTTGTCTAGGAAACTAATCTCTATCCAAGAAAGAAAGCTCCACCACTAGTACTCTTTCTATCATCCACATTTCCTGCCCAATCTGCATTAGTATAGACTCTCAGTTCAAATATTTCATGCTTCTTGTAGTACAGTCCATAATCTATAGTCCCTTTCAAATATCCCATTATCCTCTTTACAGCATGTGAGTTTCCTTAGGATTGGTAGAGAATCTTGCCACAATCCCAACTACTAGAGCAATATCTGGTCTTCTGTGAACAGCATACTATAGTTTTCCAATGATGGACCTATACGAATTCTGGTTAACTTCAGCAGCATCTTCATTTTTAGACATTTTTTGTCCAGTAGCCATAGGAGTACTTACTGGCCTTGAATCCTCCATACCAAAGGTTTTCAATATCTCATGAATATATTTAGATTGGGTAATGAAAATACCTTTCTTCATTTGATATGCTTGTAAACCAACAAAAATTTGATCTCCCCAAACATACTCATTTCAAATACAATTTGAATTTCATTTGAAAAGTTCTTACACAAGGCATCTTGTCCACCAAATATAATATCATCTACAAAAATCTTAGCCAACAAGATTCCTTTACCTTCTTCATTTTTCATGTACAGATTGTTGGTGTCATTAGTCCTTGAGAATCCAATATGTATTAGGTAGTTGTGCAGCCTCTCATATCATGCTCTGGGAGCTTTTTTCAGTCCATACAGTGCTTTGTTCAATTTGCAAACCATGTGTCTCTTGTTTGGATCAAAAAATCCTTCTGGTTGTTCAATGTACACTTCTTCTTCTAATATACCATTTAAAAATGCAAACTTGACATCCATTTGGTATACCTTGAAATCTTTGTAGGTAGCATATGCAAGTAAAGTTCTTACTCCTTCCAATCTTGCTACAGGGGAAAATGTCTCCCCATAATCTATCCATTCTTCTTGTATGTAGACTTTGCATACTAGTCTTGCCTTGTTCCTTGTGATTTGTCCATGTTCATTCAACTTATTTCTGAATACCCATTTTATTCCAATAACATTTTTGTTTGCTGGTCTCGGCACTAGAGTCCAGGTATCATTCTTCTCTATTTGGTCTATCTCCTCATTCATGGCTTGGATCTAGTCTTCATTTTCTAATGCCTCCCTTGTTGTCTTAGCCTTGAATTCACACAGTAAACATGTAGGGTCTCTTAACTTACTTCTAGTCAGAACTCCAGTTTCTTTGTCTCCAATGATTTGTTCAGGCTTGTGATGTCTCCTTACATACTGTGCCAAAACAAGTTCTACTCTCCTTTCTTCTTTCTCTTTAGGTTCACCAACAAGATTGTCAAATTCAGCTTCTGAATACTTAGCAACCTCTTCCTAATACTCGGCAACATCCTCCTGTTGCTCGGTATATTCTTCTTGTCACTCGGCATTGTTTCCCTGATGCTCGACATTGCTTACCTGAGACTTTGCATCAGGTGAAAGTTTATCACTTTCCTCTCCTTATTCTATACAGACAAAAGATCTATAATATTTTGGTCCTCTCTTGCTTTCCTGTTCATTTTTCTCTGCATACTCATCAAACTTGACATTTACACTTTCCACAATTTTGTTAGTGTTAGAGTTAAAATGCTTGTAAGCTTTACTTTTTATGGAATAACCTAGGAATATGCCCTCATCACTTTTAGCATCAAACTTTCCATTCCTATTATGTTTTAGTATATAGCATTTGCTTCCAAAAATTCTAAATTACTTTACATTAGGTGCATACCCGTGCCATAACTCATAAGGTATAATATTTGTACCTTTTTTTTATTTTTACTTAGTTTAGGGTATAAATAGATGTACTTACAGCTTCTTTCCAGTACTTTTGTGCAACATTCTTCTTAATCATCAGTGTTCTTTCACAATCCATGATAGATTTGTTCCTTCTCTCTGCTATACCATTATGTGGAGGTGTTCTAGGTGCAGACATCTGTCTCTTGATTCCTCTATCATTGCAAAATAGATTGAACTCATTGGATATGAATTCCCCACCTCTGTCAAATCTCAGACACTTCAGGTTCCTACCTATCTCCTTTTCAACCTTAGCCAAATACCACTTAAATAATTGAAAAGCATCAGATTTTTCTTTTAGAAACATTACAGTCATCATTATGGTGTAATCATCAACAAACAGAATAAAATATCTAGCACCACAATAGCTTTGTACACCCATAGGTCCACAAAGGTTAGTATGAACCAAATCTAAAGCATTCTCAGAAGTAAAAGTCTTGCTCTTGAAACTAGACTTTGTCATCTTACCCAACTAACATTGTTTGCACATGACATTCTCGGGTTTCTTCAATCTTGGAAGTCCTCTCACTTTCTTCCTTTTACTAATTTCTACCAGATTATCAAATTTAACATGACATAGCCACTTATGCCATAACCATATATCATCAAGTTGTACAATCAAACATGTCTCTTCAGATAGATCTAGATAGAACAAATTACCTCTTGTCTGTTCTCCACTTCCAATCAGTTCACCAGTGGCATCAAATATCTTAGCCTTCATGTGATGAAATTCCACTCGGTAGCCAGTGCTATTAAGTTGTGCAACACTTAGAAGATTATAATTAAGACCTTCAACCCAATAATCATTTTCACAAGTGATCTTATCAGTCAACTTAATCAATCTTTTACCCCTAATAGGACATGGTGTATCATTACCAAATTTAACACTTCTACCTTTATAGTGATATAAGGTATCAAACTTACTTTTGTCACCAATCATGTGGTGTGAACAACCACTGTCAATAATCCACTTATCATTTCTATTCACATAGGATACAAGTGCAGTTTTCTCATCCTCATCAGACTCATCTTTCATAGCAACATAGACTACTTGAATTTTAAAATTATCATTATCAGTGTCAGTTTCTTCTTCAGCAATGTAGCAGGATTTCTTACCTTTTCCCTTGTAGTCCTTGTACCTTCTGTAACCTCTATCTTCTCTTTTATCTTTGTGCTTGCTATCTCTTTCTCATCCTTGTCATCCTTGTCAGGATATCTTGCAGCTATATGACCAACTTTGTTACATGAAAACATATGATAGGGAGTTTACCTTTGTACTTTCCTTTTCCTCTTTTCAATCTTCTAGCCATAAGAGCTTCAAGATCCTCTATTTCTTCATTAGATGTGTCACTTTCACTTTCACTCTCACTGATGCATCTTTCTTTGACTTATACAGAACCAATTGTGACTTGAATGTAGATTCAACATTAGCAATAGTGAAGTTATCATAATTAGAAAGCTCAAAAGCAATAAGCTTACCAATAAGACTTTCTAGAGTAAGAGTATTATTAGGGTTACATCTAGGTTCTTGAATTGCTAAAATTTTGATGGCATAAATAGGATGTAAAGTTCTCAAAACTTTTCCAATAACAGTCTCATCATCAATAGTTCCATGACCTCCTCTAATTGCATTTACAACTTCTTTTATTCTACCAATATACTAAGCAATATTCTCACCTTCTTGCATTTTCATTTCATCAAATTTAACTCTCAAGCTTTCTGCATTTTCCCTTAGTACATTTATGTCACCACCATAGATGTTTGGAAGAGTGTCCCACATTTGCTTTGCATTTGTGCAGTCTTTGATGTCTTCAAATTCAAGGTAGCTCAAGGCAGATGCAATCTCCAACATTTCTTAATTGTTCTCTTGTTTAGCTCTCATCTCCTCGGTAGTCATAGGTGCAACATGTGTCACATAATCATGCTCAATATAATACTTTGCTAAATCACCAATACTAGCTAGATGCAGTTTCATTAGACTCTTCCATGCAGGGAAGTTCTCCTTATTTAGCTTTGGTACCTCCTTCTTATACATCCTGATCATTTACTTCAAGCACCTTAAAACTTGTTCTTTGTAAGCACCAACAGCTCTGATACCAATTGCTAATATGATTTAGAACAACAAAGAGGGGGGGGGATAATCAGTTGTTCTCAGGTCTAGATGTATAAAACAAAGTTTCAAATACTTCAACAAACTTAGATCTGATAACCAAGACTACTCGGTCATAACTGAATACATATTAGAAACATAAAATAGTGCAGCCCACTATCCAATAGTATCTAACTTGTAAAATACAAAAATGTTCAAACCAAAACATTCACACAAGTATTAACACCAGGATTTATAGTGGAAACCCAATTTGGGAAAAACCACTTTGTAACATGTTACTGATATTTTCACTCTTCTGAAGTGAGCTCTGTGAAAATCCAAACCTGTCAAAGGTTACAAACACACTATCAGGTGTGACCCGGTTAAAGGATTTAAACCACTCTGTTAAAAGTGTGCCCTGTTATAGGACTTACATACATTCCATTAAAATGCAACCTTGTTCAAAGAATTTATACAAATTACTGTTAGGTCAACCTCTATTAAAAGGATTTTGACTGATACAATGGTTAGAAAGTAATAGTAGTTTTGATCTAAAAACATACAACTCACTTTGCAAATAACAAATCCAATTCTGTACACATATGTTGGTTTACTGAAAAATACATTTCATCTCCATCACTGATCTACTTGGAAATCCCTTCAAGCAATCACAACTCCTTCTCCTTTAGCCTTTTTTGCTTATATAGTCAATAACAACTTCAACATCTCCTCTGCATCACACTCCCTCAACCACATGCTCAGGTTTACTTAATATTTCCTCTTTTAGGTCGATCCAACTATTGTCGCTTAATCTCCTCTGCAGATCTTTTTAATATAATTTAGAACAACAGAGGGGGGGGGGTTGAATCAGTTGTTCTCAGGTCTTGATGTATAAAACAATCTCCAAAACTTATCCTTAAATCAGATCCAAAACCAAAACAAACTCGGTCATCACTGATTCAATAATAGAAACATCTAACAATGCAATCCACTACCCAGCTGTAACTTAACTTGCAAAACATAGTAATGTTCAAACCAAAACATTCACACAAGTATTAACACCAGGATTTATAGTGGAAACCCAATTTGGGAAAAACCACTTTGTAACATGCTACTATTATTTTCACTCTTCTAAAGTGAGCTCAATAAAAAGCCAACCCTGTCAAAGGTTACAAAAGACACTGTAAGGTGTGACCCAATTAAAGGATTTCAATCACCCTGTTAAAAGTGAGCCAAGTCATAGGACTTACATACACTCCATTAGAATGCAACCTTGTTCAAAGGATTTAACATATGACTATTAGGTCAACCTTTGTTAAAAGGATTTTGACTATTACAATGGTTAGAAAGTAGCAGTAGTATTATCTGAAAAATATACAACTCACTTTGTAAATATCAGATCCGATTTCATACACTAATGCTCATTTACTGACTTTGAAACTTTGCCATTTCCATCTCTGATCTACTCAAAACTTTTCTTCAAGAAATCACCACAATTCTCCTTCAACCTTTTCTTCTTATTCAGTCAATAAAACTTTCCTCTTCTAGCATTCTCTGTTCTCCATGTACATGCATATCAAAATGCTCAGGTTCCCTTATATTTTCCTCAATTAGGTTAACTCATCTTTTGCTACTCAATCTCATTCATAGATCTTAGGGTTAGGTCAGATTCATTGAATCTACCTGCTTCATGTTCTTCATCTCCTTTCTAGAATCATCTCAAATCTCTTAAAGATTTACAATAAAACATTTTACAGTGCATTTAATGCTTCCAAACAATCAATAAATAAAGTCAACACATTTTACATAATCCAAGAATTCAATAATGTCGACTCCAAAATTAAATTCTCTTCAAATATAAAATTGTCGATGCTTAGTCAATACTGTGATTGTCCACTCGGTCTTCATGTAGAAAGCTCGGTCATTACTAAAATTGTTTCCTCGGCTTACACTGTCTTCCTCAGCAATTTACTGGTGCTCGGTCGACACTATAATTTTGCTCGACATATACTAACTCGGTCGACACTATCATTACTCGGCTTAAACATGATTTTTCCATTCTTTGCTCAGTTAAGCCTACCAGTTTAATCTTCAATCTTACTAAGATAAATAATACATTATCGCATCATTGTGCAACATAGTCAAGTACACTTTGTAGTATCAAGATAACTCAACCTTTCCCTAGGTGCTATTGTTACCAACCTTGCTTAGCCCCTTACCAACACTCAAAAAGATATAGTAATTTCCTAAGTAGCAATAGTCTTACCAATTAAGGTTTGACATCAATGACAATACAATAATTGTTTCAATTGCAATTTCCAACAGATCTTAGGGTTAGGTCAGATTCATCAAATCCTTCCAACTTTATGTTCTTCATCCATCCTTCTAGAAACATCTCAAATCTCTTTATGGAATTACAATAAAACATTTTTCAGTGCATTAAATGCTTCCATACAATCAATAAATAAAGTCAACATAATTTACATAATCCAAGAATTCGACTATGTCGGCTGGGAATCTGAATTCTTCCTCAAATGTAAATTACTGACGCTCGGTCAATATTGTGTTCAACTCCTCGGTCTTCTCTGGATAGCTCGATCACCACTGAAACTGTTTCCTCAGCTAATACTGTCTTCCTTGGCAATTAATTGATGTTTGGTCAATACTAAATTTACTCGACATATACTGACTTGGTCGACACTAACATCACTCAGCTTAAACTAGATTTCTTCACTTTTGCTTGATTAAGCCTACTTGTTTAGTCTTACTTCTTACTTAGATAGGCAATACATTATGTTATCATTGTGCCACATAGTCAAGTACCCATTGAAGTATCAAGATAACTCAACCTTTCCTTAGGTGCTATTGTTACCAACCTTTCCCTAATCCTTCTCAATCAATCAAATAGATATAGTACTTTCTTACATAGCAATAGTCTTACCAATTAAGGTTTGACATCAATGACAATACAATAATTGCTTCAATTGTAGTTTCCAATAGAGTTGAGATAGACTCTTGGCCTTCTTATTTATCCTATCTAGTGGTTACCATTGATAACATAGATTCAGGTTTTAATATTTTATATCATCTCACCAAGTTTTGAGTGGTGACTCTGAAGTTCTTTGTTTGATCAATGTATAATATGATGTATTTGCAGTCCCAATAAATAGTTTTAATACCCTATTGAAGTTTTGTTGTGCTGATGGAAAAGGATATATAAAGAGTTTTCAATGGTTAGAATATTTGTCCTCTTCAAGGAGATGGTGACTCTACAAAGATTTAAGTGAAGCAAGCTTCAGATTTATTAGGCTTTCTAGTCAACAAGTTGAGTTTCAACTGCAATACTTCCAGGTACATTTTTTATCTTTATGTATCTTTTCATAAGATCGCCTGTAAAAATATTTTGTTTCCATTGAGTGATTTTAGCACTAAAGAAAAGGGAATTGTTGTTACATACTTTTAAGATATGATTTTCAAGCCCCTGCTTTGAGATCTTGAAGTATGTATGTATCTAAGATAGAGGGCGTGCTCTTACTACAAGTTGTAAAACTAAACATTTTGATAACCCATGACAATCTCTTGTAGTAGTTTCTCTATGGAGGAGTACAGACCCTTTTTTTTATGGCATTAAGGGTACCCCCAATAAGTTTCCTACTGAGATTAGGGAATATTTGCCAAAATTTAGTGGTAATGGATCATTTTCAGCAGGTGAACATTTAGATGACCTTGCTGACTTAATGGTTGAGTTTGAGATTGAGCATGAAGATGTTGCAATGAAAATATTAGTACAATCTCTTATTGAGGATGCAAGGGATTGGTTCTTATCAATACCGTCATGTTCAGTCCCTTCTTGGGATGTGTTGAGAGAAACATTCATAGAATACTTTGATGAGTGAGTTAGTGAGGATGGGTGTGAAGTAAAAATTAAAGATTAGTGCCAAGACATTGATGTCTATGTTGATCACACCATCCATGAAACTGATTATGAGGATTTACTCATTAAAATTTCCACTCTCAAAAGTAAACTTGCAGAGAATGTTGTTGTGTGTTGGCAGTTACAAGAAGACAAAAGGTTGCAGGCAATGGCTATTTCTCATTTGGATGATGAAGAGGCCAATAATGATGATGCTAACTCTATTTGTGCTGAGGATGTTGTAATACCCCAAAAATGGGCTATAGGTTCATTGACCTCCTATATCAACACATCGAATGAAATCAACATCAAAGTCCTAACCTAAGGCACATCGGCACATTATCGAATCTTAATTGATTATCCTAAATTCTGCATTGGGGAATATTCCTTATTCCTATTTATCCTATTATCTTTAATTTAATGATTATTTGGTGATAAATCCTATTTATCCTAAAGTTTGATTAATTGAATATTCTAAATATTTAATTAATTAGATTTAATACTGCCACGTAATTATTTAATTAGATTTAATTATATTTATTCCTAAATGGTATTGTTTCATTTTGACAATAATCAAATATCCTATGACTAATTGATTAAATTCTTATTTAATTAATTAATGTCAATTGTCAAATTTAATGATATAGTTTTTGAATAAAAGTTTGATTTAATAATTGATTAACCCATAAATCAATTATTTTATTTTTAAAATCAGTTAAGTTGAGGATAAATCACTTTATTTATTTAATTAATTCATAATTAATCATGCACATCCAAAAAGCAATTGAACTTTAAATCAAAAAATCAATTCAAGTTGTTTTAAAAATAAACTCAACTCTCTTTTGAGTTGAAAGCTGATCTCAACTTCTGATTTAAATCAAAAAGATGATTTGCATGATTTTGTGAGTTAATCTATCTCTAAATTCTTGATAACTCAAAAATCAACCTGAGTTTATCAAGAGTGATTTATGGCTTTTTCCATGCACCTCCAAAGTCCTAGATTTCTATAAATTAAGGCCTCAGCTCTTCATTTTAAAAAAAGAATCCATGAATTGCATCCTCACGCTGGCGAATTGGTGATCAAAGAATCCATCTTTGCGAATCAAGGTTGTTGTGAGATTTTCATTATTTTTGAGCATTCATATCATTTAGCATATCATTATTTAGATTAATTTCACATTATATCAGTTTCTCATATAGAATAGATTCATATCAGTTCATCTCATCTTATTGCGTAGAAAATTCAAAAATATAGATTAATTTGCATTCATCTCATATCTAGATTATGCATTCAAATCCTTTGTTTAGGTGTCGTCAAGGTCACTGATCTTGGTCCAATCTAAGAATATCATACTCACACCTACTAGAAGGCAGTAAATCACCTAGTTAGATTAGTTTCTATTTCACTGCATGATTTTGATTTCTACTAACCTCTAATGTTTTACTAAAGTGTTGTGTCTACAGCTAGGTAAAAAATTCACACACACATTTTTGGCACCCACCATGGGGCCCTAAAATGGGTTTCCATTCAATTTCTAACAATTTCTATCATCTTCTTGTCATTTTCTGTTCCAAAACTGCGATTTTTAATTTTTGTTCGTACAATTTTCGTATGAGTTTTGTTAGAAACTCATACCAGGAAGGACCCACTATTTTACAATAGTTGATTTGATTGAGGATCATACCATCAAAAACACAGTGTCATTTGGAAGCTCTATTGTCGTATGATCTTATACCCATTGTCATATGAGTTTCTGGACTGTCGTCTAGGAGGTGACCCACTATCGTATGAGTTTCAATGCCAGGTTTCAATTGTCATTTCACTTTTTTAGCCGGTTTTCCAAATTTAATTTCTAGATTTGGACTGACAGCTAACATTAACAATTGAAATTTGTTGTTTCTGATTGATTTCTACTGATTTTGATTGGGAAAAGCATGAGAATTGCTAAAAATAGGTAAGAATCTACTAAGTGCATTGTGAGGAATTCAGGTAATCTTCTCAGCTAATAACATTTTAATTTGGACTAAAATGAACATCTCATGTGTCTAGCTTGTGTGACCTTTTATTGCTTTCATATCACAGATTTCATTTTGGGCTATAAAAATGAACATAGATTTGTTTTTCAACATCTTTGTTACACATAGTAAATAGGCCCTATGAACACTATTTGTGGTTCTTGAGAGAGTAGGTTTCCAGTGAAACTCTTCTCAATGAAGGAACCCTTGTAGGTAGGGAGGTTACTAAGAGCGTCTCACGTTCTACTAGATTTGTGCGTCTTCAGCTTCTGATTGATACATTCTCTCTCCAGAGAGGTTGATAGATCATAAGTGGTTGACATCATAGATCTTTGTGAGATAATCTTGGTCTTAGCATGTCGCATTAATCTATCTGCTTTGTTTGGGTTAAAAGTGAAAAGGCTAGAGGACTATGCTCTACTCCCTTTTTAGGTAGTAACAGAAACTCAAATCCTTGAATCTGAAACCAATCTCCATGTGGTATCTTTTGTGATTCACCTTTAGAGAGGGTTAACCGTAGTGGACATTCCCTTAATTGGGTCAACCACGTTGACAGAACCTCAAGTGGTAATAGCCATTTTTGTCGTGGTAGCAGCAGCCACTATATAAATGTCCTTGTGGAGGAAATCTTCACAGGTGTGGTCTCTTGTCGGGCTGTCAAATCTCCCTAGCAGCTCCTGATTGATTAATTTCTTGGATTGTGTCAAAACCCTGGTGCGCCTAGATTGGAGTTTGCCCTCTTGAGATCACAAAAGTTGCAGAGTCAAACCATTACTACAAACCCTAGTGAGGCCAAATTTTCATTTTCTAGGAATGTGTGTTATTGCAAAACTTTTTAGAACATACACTGTTAGCACTCCTAGGGATTAGCACATTCAGTCACTTGGTTGTTCATGCATAGGGTTGCTTTGTCCCCTGTTCATTGTTTTCAGACATTCTTGAAATCACTTGCTTTTTGTTTTGCGTGCTTATTTATCTATCTGGTTACTAAGAATGAATCAGTCTGGTACAATCTTCAAATCTGGACAGACAATTTTGTGAACAATTTGAAACTGAAAACCTAAAAATTGCAAAATTTGATGTCAAACACCTTTCTGGAGTCAAAAGTCATCTCATAAAGTCAGAAAGTCATACGACTTTTGGTTATTATCATTTCAAAACCCCCAAATTGTCATATGGTAGCTGGTATATTATTGTACAAGTTTTGTAGCCAGTCAATTCAAAAAAGTCAAAAAACCTGCTATCAACTATCATGCAAGTTTTACAATAGTCATACGAGTTTGTCAATTATCATTTCCTACCCTACCCATTGTCGTACGAAACTGTAGAAAGTTGTTTGAGAAATTTTGAAAAATTGCTAGAAAGTTGTCAGAATTACCAGATACCCAGCTTTTTCAGTCTATTTCCAGAATCTATCAAATAAATCACTATGTCAGGAATAGAGCAGAAACTAGAAAAAATCCAATCATTTTCCTAAAGTGGCCTCTTGAGTCCAATTCAACCTTCTATTTAATCGATTTGAGTCTTTTTCATCTTGTGTCAAAACCTTGTCATAACTATCAATCTTCAATCCATCTTCAAAATGGCTAAGTGTTGTGAACTTGTGTCTGCTATCTTTTGGGCATCTACCCATACATCCAGGGCATAGTATCTATCATTTACATCCAATCTAAGCTTCAATCAATCAAACCTTGACAACGTTGTGTCATCTGATCTTCTTGAATCAATTCATTCTTCAGTTGTCTCCATCGTATTATTTTGCTTCACCCAAGGTTAATGGCAGAGACTAGAGCTTCCTCTCACAAGAAATCAAGGGAGACATCTCATACCTTACCTTTGACTCATATCCAGGGTCCAACTCTTGAACAAATCTACAATTTTGGTCTTTACGAAGATGATGGTCTTGGCAACTTTCAATTAAAAATTGGTTACATACCCCCTCCATCAACCCACGAAGGTAGTCAACAAACCCCTCCTCAATCTAATCCAGGGAGTCCTAAAACTCCTAACATGTCTCACGAAGGGACACAACATGGGTCCCAAGGACACTAGTCTCAATAGGGTATGGATCAAGAACCTACACTTGTTGAAATTGCTCAATATCAAAATGATGATAACTTCAAAAGAATGATGAAACATTTCTTGAAAGAAAATAGAGAAACATACTTTCTAGAGTTAGCTCATCAAGGAGCTAAACTTCCTCCCAACTTTAATGTGGAAGATATCATTACACATGAGCAAGAAACTCCTATTTTGGCTATGATGAAACAAATGCACACCACGCAAGTAGAACTTAACAAAATGGAAAAAGAAAAAGAACCTAAGGAGTTCTCCATGGAGGCCCTATGTCCTTTTCCATTCGATAAAGACTTGTATATGCCACCATTCCCTAAGAGGGTGGAAATGTCAAAATATGATAAGTATCATGGAAACTCTAATCCTCAAGATCATGTCAAGGAATTATGTACTCAATCTATGGAGTTCATGCATGAACTAACCTATCTAATGCATCTTTTCCCCTGATCTCTAGGAGGGTCAACCATTCATTGGTTCTCTAGGATGCCTCCTACAATCAAAACATTTGAGGAGTTGATCAAATTTTTCTCTTAGCAATACTCCTACAACATCCAACATCCAGTCACCATGATTGATATCTACAATCTCAAACAATATCCAAGAGAACCATTCATGACATTTCTCAAAAGATGGAGAAATAAATTCTCTCTATATGCTAGGCCTATTCTAGAAACTGAGAAGCTGGAAATCTTCATCAACAATCTTGTTCTATAAATCAACTACCCTTTACAAATTCAAAATCATACATCTTTTGATAAGATGGTGGACAATGCAATCAAAATTGAAAAAGTACTTGTGAAAAAGGGAGACGTCACACATCAAAAGGACAAGTATGAATCTAGTTCTAAGGATAAGAACAAAAATTGGAACAAGAATAAGGGTGTCATCAAAGATGGCATTGTTGATAATCTCCATACCCCATCCAAGGCACCTGCTTTCAATCTAACCATCAGTACCCAAGACACCAAAGCTTTAGAACAAAAGGTGTCTGAATCATCTCAAAAGAAGCCAGAATACAAATCTTGGTCCGCTGTTAATAAATGAAAGTTCCTCCTCTTGGAGAATCTTTGGAATCAGCTATGAGAACTTTGTCGGCTAATAACATCATCTCTTTGCCTAAGATCCAATAATCTAATCCTAACCCTAAGCTAAAATGGTGGAGAGAGAATTAATTCTATGATTTCCATTGGGGTAAAGGTCACAAAACTAATAACTAGTTGCGCTTGAAGCATACCATTCAAGACAAGATTGATAATGGAGAAATCACGATTGATAATCCTAAAAGCAATAATGATCACACAACATTCACTGAACCATTTCTAAAGCATAGCCAAGGAGATTCATCTTCTCAACCTAATGTGGGTGCTAAGGTCAATTATGCCTATCCTAGAAATAATATTGTTATCAATATGGTTGAACCAGGCCTATCTGAGCGTTGCAATGTCATCACAATTGTAAGAAGAGATAGAGAAAATCAATTAGCTAACGTAGTTACTCGATCACAAGCTCAGGCACACCTACAAGGACAAATCTCAGATCAATCAAATGTCCCTAAGGTGCCTTTCAATCTGTCTTCTGCTTCTAAATAGAGGGCAACATCTAAATCTTCAAATCCTAAGGACACGAGGCCTCCTTCATACAATATTGTCCAACAACTCCAACACACAAATGCTAAAATCTCTATGTTTGAGTTTCTTCGGATATCTCTAGCTCATAGAGCCATTCTAGACAAAGCTCTTCTCGGATCCAATGTTCCTAATAACCTTGATTTAGATAGATTCCAAGCTATAGTTGGTCATCTTATGTCTCCATAGTATATCTCTTTTTTAGAGCTAAATGATAACTCCTTGAGTCATCCGCACAACCAGTCCTTACATATTGAAGTCTTGATCCAAAACCATCGTGTCAAATGTGTGTTGATAGATGGAGGCACTGGCCTGAATATTTGTTCTTACAGCTTGATCACACAATTGGGATTTTCAGAAATAGCCATTGATCCTAGAAAGAAAATAACTATCAAAGCATATGATGAAGAAGAAAGATCCTCCAAGGGAACAATTGTCTTGCCTATTAGAACAGGTCATGTCATCAGAGATACTATAGGTCAAGTTCTTGATATACCTTTGGCTTACAACATCCTTCTAGGGAGACCCCCGATACATGAAATGAAAGCTATTCCTTATACATACCATCAGTGCTTAAAATTTCCTTGTGACGGAGTAGAAGTAACCATTCCAGCTGACGTGTCAACAACTTGCAATACATTGAAGGAAAATGTGGATAAACTTGTTCCTAATAATAGAGAATCTTCCACTAAGCAAACAGATGTAGCATCCACATCTAAAATGGAAGATATTGCAAAAGAGGTCAATATCAAAGAAAATAGTATGGTAGAATATACTATAGAGCCAGTCTTGTCTTTGACATCTCTCCCTATGTCGCCTAAGTCTTATGGGCAAGCTTTAAAACAGTTCAAACCAGAATCTAAGGAACCTCTTGAGGCATATAAAGGAAAAATTGTTGCAGAAAAAGTACCTAAGCAAGAATTTGAAGAAGATGAAGTTGTGTTTGCATGGCTCTACAAAGATGAACCTGAATCCCAAGTTGTTCCACCTAGTGACTCTAAATTATCGAAGGTTCCTTCGAAGTCATATGGCCCAATGGATAAATTGATAGCTAAGATGGGATATAAAGGAAAAGGACCTCTAGGACTATAGGGTAAAGGTCTTCTATCACCTCTTGAACATCATGGTCAAGCCAACAAGAATACGACAGGTCTAGGATACACGAAGAAGCCTTTCTATCTTAGCAAGAACTCCCCACATGTTCTAGAACAAATTCAGCCTTCCATAGCAAATCAACTAAAGAAGGAAATAACTAAACAATCTGATAGTGATGATTTAGACACCACTGATGAGCTCATTCCTTATGAGCATTTGCCTAAAGAAATCACAAAGCACTTTGATGTTGAAGATGATCCTATAAAAAGAATTAATGTAGTATAAACACAAGAACCTACTATAGAGCAAGAGATAGTTGCAACACAAGAACCAGCTAATCTTGAAGGTAATCAAAAAGAGGAAGGTGGTAGTTATTCTGAGATAGATTCCCATGAGTATGAATTCAAATTAGAATTTGAGGGTAACCCTTCTTGGGGTATTCATCCTGACTTTACTCATGTTCTTAGATTTCCTAGAGGCATAGATAAAGAATCTAATGACTATGAATGGGGAGCCATTCCAGAAGAAGATGAACTTATTCCAAAGAAACATGTTGATGTTATTCACCAATATGCACCTAAACCCAATGTAAGTCTAGAGCGAAATGATGAACTTATCGAGTCTAATCCACCGATGTCTGAAGTGGACTATCACAATGACATTGATCCTATTCATGAATTGAATGTCTTAAGTTGTAATATCACCTTTGAACTCGAGTGTCAGGTTAGGACTGATGATGACAGATCCATATCCATAAACACTCTTTCCCAATCTTTCACCACTTTGACTATCCAACATCCTAAACTTCTTGATCAAACCTCTACAAACCCGAGCCATGGTATTTATACCTTCTCGAATGACTACACCCTTGCTTGCTACCTCAATGTAGTTGAGCCTATGAGGACTTCCATCAGTAAACTGAGTGTTAGCATGATAGAGTCAGACATCAAGTATCTTAGTCAGAAAAATAAGAATAAGAATAAAAAGAAAAGGAGCTCTGAGGGTGAAAACCACTTTGTGGCAATCTCAGAACCTACAAAAGTAAAAATAAAAGACGTATCCGAAGGTGAAAACCTCTTTGAGGTGCCTAAGGATGAGATATTTGATGTCCTTTTGAGTCATTTATAGGACAGATCTCCAGTTCTAATTGAGCCCACTCAATCCATCAACTTGGGAACAGCAGAGGAACCATAGTTGATCCATGTAGCACAATCTTTATCAGAGGAAGACAAGCAAAAATTTACAACATTCCTAATAGAGAAGAAGATTAATTTTGCATGGAAATATTTAGATATGCCAGGGTTGGATCCCGATCTTATAATGCACCATTTATCTATAGCTCTAAACGTTAAACCTGTTAAGCAAAAATTGAGAAAGATGCATCCTCATGTTGCACTCTTGGTAAAAGTTGAATTAGAGAAGCTCCTAAAAGATGGATTCATCCAAGTTATTGATTATGTAGGATGGATCTCTAATATTGTACCTATTTCAAAATGAGATAAATCAATCAGAGTGTGTACAGACTTTAGAGATGTAAATAGAGCATGCCCTAAGGATGATTTTCCACTACCTAACATTGATATGATAGTGGACATGATTGCGGGCTTTGAGATGTATTCTTTAATGGATGGTTTTTCTGGATATAATCAAATAAAATTGCTCTAGAGGATGAAGAGAAAATTGCTTTCACATGTGCATGGGGCACCTTCTATTGGAATGTCATGCCATTTGGGCTTAAGAATGTCAATGCTACATATCAAAGAGCTATGACTTCTATTTTTCATGACATGATGCATAGGACTATGGAGGATTATGTTGATGATACTTTAGAAAAATCTATGATTGGAGCTGAACATCTAAATCACTTGAGCAAAATACTAGATAGAATGGAAAAATTTAGTCTCAGACTAAATCCTAAGAAGTGTGCTTTTGGTGCCACTTCTAGAAAGCTCTTAGGATACATAGTTTCAAAGAAAGGAGTTGAAGTAGACCAACTAAAGTAAAGGCTATAATGGAGATGCAACCTCCCAAGAACATCATTCAAATGAGGATATTACAAGGAAGAGTTCAATCTATTATATGCTTCATATCTTAGCTAGTAGACATATCACAGCCTTTTACAAAAACATTGCACAAAGGTGTGACATTTGCATGGAATGAAGAATGTGAGAACAACTTTAACCATATCAAGAAGTATCTATCAAATCCTCCTATCTTGATTCCTCCCATTCTAGGGAAGCCTTTGATCTTATATGTCTCCGCTACAGATACATCACTGGGGGCATTGCTTGCACAACATGATGAGAACAAGAAGGAAAGAACTATATACTATATCAATAGGACATTGGTGGCATACGAAAAGAATTATTCTATGATTGAGAAGGCTTGTCTAGCTATGATATTTGTATCATAGAAACTAAGACATTACATGTTGGTGCATACCACACATTTGATAGCTAAGATTGATCGACTAAAGTACCTACTAAGCAAAGTTTCCCTCACAAGTAGATTAGCTAAATGGGTCATGCTCTTAAGTGAATTTGACATTGAATATGTTGAAAGAAAAGCCATTAAAGGCCAAGTTATTGCTGATCAATTGGCAGATGCACCTATGATTGATGATACACCAATGCAAATGGAATTTCCATATTCCTCTATCATGACTCTTTCTTCTAGAGAATGGCAGTTATTCTTTGATGGATCCTATACACAGAATGGATCAGGAGAAGGTGTATTATTTATAACTCCTCGAGGATACTCCATACCTAAAGCATTCAGATTAAAGTTCCCATGCACAAAAAATATTGCAGAATATTAAGCCCTTCTTAATGGTATGAAACTAGCAATTGAGTGGGGAGTAACAGAGATTCACATTCATGGAGACTCACAACTTGTAATCCATCAAGTCAATGATGTGTACCAAACTAAAGATGAAAAGCTCATTCCATACAAGAGAATGGTAGATGATCTAAAGAAGTATTTCATATCTATTACATTTGAGCAAATACCTAGAACAAAGAATAAGGTTGCCGATGCAATGGCCACATTATCTACTTTATTATAGCAACCTGAGCATGAGCTACGCTATGAGTTCCCAGTGGAAGCACTATCTTATCCTGCATATGATTCCCCTAAAACCTGCATGATCTGCACTATTGTTGGTCATGATTCATCCTGATACAAAAACCTATTCTCTTGTCTCCAAGACCAAATCATTCCTGATACCTTCAACCGCCATGAAAAGAGATACCTTACCCGTAATGCCTCCCGATATGTCATCATTGGTCACGATGTGTACAAAAAAGGTCTAAATGGTACACTCCTTAGATGTTTAGAATGGGAAGAGTCTCAACATGCGTTAGAGGAAGTCCATGATGGTATTTGTGGGTCACACTCGAATAGTTTAACACTAGCTCGAAAACTTATTAAGGCTGGTGGCCTGAAATGGAGAAAGAGTCTATCAAGTTTGCTAAGAACTGTCAAAAGTGCCAAGTAGATGGCAACTTGATTCATGCTCCGGGGAGAGATCTAATTCCCTTTACTACATAATGGCCTTTTCACCAATGGGCATTTGATCTTATAGAATCCATACATCCTCATTCTTCTAATGGACATACCCATATAATCACAGCTATAGATTATTTTACAAAATGGGTAGAAGCAGTCCATTTGATATCTATGTTCATCTTGAACTATATCATATGCAGATATGGGATACCTCATTCCATAATCATAGATAATGGTGGACAATTCAAGAACAAAGATCTAGATGATTTATGTGCTAAATTCAAGATTACCCAACATTGGTCATCTATCTACTATCCTCAAGGGAATGGACAAGTAGAGGCTTCTAACAAGAATCTATTAAAAATCTTGCACTGTACAGTTAATATAATAGGAAGAGACTGGCATCTCATGATCAATCTAGATCTCTAGGCCTATAGAACAAGTATCAGAATGCCTACTAGGGCTACACCTTTCACTTTAGTTTATGGGTCTGAAGCAGTACTGCCTATTGAGGTTGAAATCCCATCATTAAGAATCAGAATGCATGGTTTAGTAACTGATGATGACTACAGAGTGTCTAGGTTGCAAGAAATTGAACTACTAGATGAGTGCCGACAAGCAACGTATGATCATCTCATAGTATATCAAAAGAGAATGTCTAGAGGCTACAATAAGAAAGTCAGACATAGATAATTTCAGGTTGGCGATCTAGTCTTGATAGAGAATCTTAAAAATCAATCACATAGAGAACGCAAGGGGAAGTTTGAACCCAACTGGCTGGGTCCCTTTTTTATCACTGCTACTTTTGGCTCTAGTGCCTATCAACTCTCAACAACTAAAGGAGAACAGCTCTGAGAACCAATCAACATTCTCCATCTGAAGAAATTATATGCCTAAGGTATTCAGTCTATGGTAAAATGTCTTGAAAATTTTTGAAAAATCTAAAAAAGTCCTGAAAAAATGAACATCTTGGTGAAAACCTAGCAATGGGCACCTTGATGATTCACAAAAAAAGTAAAAAATATCAAAAGTACAAAAAAATTGAAAAAATAAAATATACAAAAAAATGAGAAAAAGAAAAAGTGCCTTGGTGAAAACCTGGAAACAGGCGCCTTGGTAGCAAAAATAGAATCTCTACCAAGAGGGTGAAAACTCGGCAAATGGGTGCCACTTGTTTCAAAATGCTCTATCTATCAGTGCAATCTTGGTCTTTCCCCGCTTTCAATCTTGCTTTAGTTTGTGCATATTTCCCAGTTTGTTTCTGCATTGCTATTTTCAATAAGTTGGTCTATACACCAATTAGCTCAAGCGTCTGTATCCTATCAATGCTTAACAATTGGGGGCAATCAATGTCATATCCTATGGTCTCTAGTATACCTTAGATGAGTCATATCCAATCAAAGTCCTTTGAAGCTTCATTCGAGTCAGTCAATCAGTCTCATCTCTAGAAATGATTTTTCATCTACAACAACACAATCAAACATCAAACACAAACTAAAAACAATCTATGCTTTTTACATGCTTTTATCTCCTTGTATGCTTGTTGATTCACATTGAGATTTTGGCATATTTTTTTACCATGAGCTCTTCGATGATGTCCTTTACAGGATTTAGAGAGTGATGACGGGGGGGCATAATCTTTTCTTTGTTTTCTTCTTGTATGTGAAAATCTAACAACTTTGGAAATTCTAGATTGAAATGGTGTCTGACTATAAGAGCCTTTATCTCGAATTGGATGGCCATGCGTACCTCGACCATTGATACCCAGAAAATTCAAGGAAGCTTGATCTAACTATTGTCTTTTTTTTTTAGTGAGTTCTTTCTCCTATTGTGAAATGTGATCTTACTTAAGGATGTGAATGATAAAGGGTCGCCAAGGGTAATTCACATTGGATTTAGAATGATCTCTTGACTGCTTGATGTGTTTGTAATGCAAGGTGTATTTTGGTCATCACGATGTCTATGTTTTGATGCTTATACAAATTGCTATATCAAAATGGACATGATATTTAGGTCATCCTGGCGCTTATGCATTGGTGCTTATATCTAATCCGACATTCTGAAAACAAAATAAATATTCATATATCCATGGTTTCCTAATCAGTGGGTGTTGTATTGATTCTTGCACATACAAATCGATATTCATATGTCTATGGTTTCATAACTAGTGGGCATTGTATTGATTTATCTGGTTACCTAAAAATTCAATGATGAAATCGACCGACACATGATCAGTGACTAGGTCCTAGGTCTTAGGTTACATTATATTTTACATGGTTCTTTGCATTTTGCATGTTTGCATGATCTCACAAATGGCTACTTAAACTTCAACGCTTAAACAATTCTTCTATCACCTCTTCAAATCTCACAAGAGCTAACACTTAACTCGAAGGTCTCTTCATGGAATCGCAAGCAGTTATCCTCCTAGGTTAAACATCCTTTTGACATAAGACTGAGTACTTGTCTTCATCAATTCCTACAAAAATATCATGTGTATCATTATATTTACATTTCATATCACAACCATCTGTTGCATTACAATACATCCATGTGCATAAGCATAAATCATACATACATCTTTTCATAATTAAAACACATTTGCATTACATCCATACATATGAAAGAAATCATTGCATTGCATTAATCCATACATTCATTCTACACTACTCATAGCATAAACATCACATGATATCATCATAAATCAAAACATGACAAGTATAAATGAAGTCATAACCAAAATATTGATCTCATATATATATATATCAAAAAACTCAAAATAGTTAGGGGTGCACTACTGGCACAATATACAAAAGAATGGTCTTGATGAGCTATTAGTAATCAAAATAGTATCAGTATCAATATCAATAACAACAACAAAATATCAGAACAAATAGACAAATCAGCTGTCAACCTGATCCTCTGCATCTGGAGGAGGTGGAGGTGGTGCATCCGGTACTACCTCTACTCTAGGTGCTTTGGCTCCCTCTGATGCCAACATATATTGAGAGTACGTAGGGACTCTCTATGCAGCAGGAACAATAGTGTAATATGTGGACACATAGTAAGCTTCTCGTGTGGTCTGATGAATCACCTCAGCCTGTAATCTTTGCACCTCTACACAAAGCTCATTGCATTGTCTATCTACCTCTAAATATCTCTCCTCCCATTGAGCACTGCGAACCTTCAGGTCCCTAACCTATAATTTGAGTCATTTGATAATCTCCTATGGAGTAAGAGGAATAGTAGGATCAACATTAGCTACTGGCATCTTAGTATCTGGGGCAGTCTGCTCAGTGGTCTCTACTCTCTGTGCCTTATGACATCTAACCTCTGCACCCAGATCAAACCCTGTATCCTCCTATATCGGATGAGTACCACCACCCACAACTTGCTCTACTACAAGTACCTCCTTAGCTAAACCAACACTCCCTAAAGTACCACCCTCTCCCCTAGTCCATCTATGAGAACCTGTAGATCTATTTGTTGTAGAACTAGTGGGACAAGGGGGCCTCATCTGTCCTGATGTTCTCTGAAGAGGAGCCATCACTCTCAGTCTTAGAGGTGTGGGGTGCACAATAGGAACCTGTGTGGGTCTGGGACCTTGTCCCATTAGAGCACCTATAACATCCATAAACTCCTCCATGGAAGGTATCAGCTTTGTAGGATCTGAGAACCTATGGGTAGGATGGTCCGCAAGCTAGGAAATGAATCCATCTGTAACTCTAGCATCAAGTACCTCTGGTCTGTACTCCCAATCTCTACCGACAATAGCATTGTACTCCTATGACCACAAAGCATACGAAAGTGTTTGGGTCCATCCAAGTCTGAGCTCCTGGGCTATCCATGCATAAGTGGCATAATCCTCTGGTGCATCCTGCACTCGTCCATACTGCCACCACACCTTGGTGATAATGAATCTCTCTAAAGTGGAGGATGACCTCCCAATTAGTATGCGACTCTGAAAGAAGAAACTAAACTACTCTTGTGCAGTAGGCCAAGGCTCTATATGCACATATGGTCTCCATCGAAAAAAATTCATATCATCGAGGCATCGCCTCTAGTACTTAGTGTGACCCATCCACCCCTATATAACATATCTAGCATATATACATATCATAGGCTCCTGAGGTTGCCTCTATGAGGTACATACTAGTCTCAACATAGGGATATGTTCCCACACCCAGATCTATAATACTAAAGCTCCAGCTGCAAAAGACTTGCTCTCCTGATACACTACCTCGTGCATCTCAGAGAGCATATGGGCCAAAAGACATTGACCCCAAGCCAACTCAGAGGGAGTCACCATCAGACGTGCAACCATCGAGGCCCAGCCCATCAATAGACTATTCTATTGATGGTCTGACATGATAATCCCTCCTATCATCCTAGCAATAATACACTCTAGCCGGTGCGTCTGTACATAATGTTGTACTAAGGTCTCCCAGGAAATAGAGGCATTCATCTAGGTATCATCTCCAAAGAGACGTCTAAATGCTAATAGACCTGAGTTCCCTGAACTCACATACTCTGGATGTCATCCTGCATGGAATGGAATTCACAGTATCTGGTACACATCCTCTGTGGTCACAGTAATCTCCCCCATCGGTAAATGGAAGGTCTAAGTCTCTGAATGAAATTGTTCTATCAAAGTAGTCAAAAGTCTATGATTTACCCTAATCTTGAGTAAATGTATGAGATACTCGAAGCCACAAGATGCAAGGTGTACTCTCATCGGGTCAGGTAGTGACACACACAGTCTCTGGGTGGCTAGATGTGAGATACGTACATGAACATCTAGATATATGACCTACACAGCACAGAAATAGGGAATCCTATTAGTACTTTGGTTATAGAACAGGTTACAAGGGGAAGAATTGAGTAGTTCAGTATTTCAAAAGGTAGGTTAAAAGGTCAGCAATCAGGCTCAAAGATCAAGAAATTCAAAAATTTGACCTACTAATGAGTTTTAGGCTCACTATTTTTCATACAACACTTCAGACTGGCATGGAAAGTCATACGAGTTTCAGCATCATACCATACGACAAATCATAGTGATACGACAATGTATACCTTCTCGTACGAGTTATGAGGGACCCGACGAAACGTCGTACAACTCTTGCATCCCTCTGATACGAGTCTTGGGGGTTAATAAAATGACAACCTATCTACAGTTCAAAAGTCATACGAGTCTCACTGGAGAGTCATACGAGTTTCCATGCATTCAAAAATTTAAAATTTAAAAAGCATACGAAAAATGCTAAAAAGGCTATAAATCATAGAAAATTTGACTTTTCAGAGAAGCAAAGAGGTCCACCTACCGGATGTCCGTACTACCGAGGTCTCTAGTGTCTTTGGCTACACTCAAATTGATGCGAACACATAGGTACCTTTGGTTCTACCATTTTCTCACTCAAAGGGCTCCACAAGATTTCTAAAGTCAAACGGTTGAAATGAATTGAAAATGACCCTTCCAATCTTTATATAGCTTTTGACCTAATTTTCAAAAGTGCTCCATTTTTTATGAAAATTGCACCCTTGGCTAATTTCGACATTCTGAATCCATTTTCGAGATCAAAATCAGAATCTAAGATCATTTACTATGTCAAAATCATGATTTAAAATTTTCGGACCCAAGACGGTCTACTGCTTGCATAATCAACCTTCAATCATCACAGAAATCCAGTATTCAACTTAATTGATTATCTTACATCAAACTATCAAAATTTCAACTTGTTTAACCATGGTCAACTCATGGTCAAACCTAGTCAAACTTGGTCTTCTGGACCTACAAATGATGCAGAATGTGTTCTCAAATGTGTTTAACTACTTCTCAAATCAATTAACATGCTTCTCAAACTACAACGCTAACTTTTCTTGTCAAATTTCAATTTTTATCCCAAAGGGGGCATGGTATTGCATATCATTCAAAGTCTATAATTTAAATTTGAAATTAAATCTCTCCTCAGTAATCAAGACAACAACCACGTCTAGTTGTTGATTCATCAAAAAGACCTCATCGCTTGGGGCAAATCAATCATCGCTTGGGGCATATCAGATTCATCGAGATCCATATCAATCTGGTATTCTCTTAATCTTATAAATTGTATCAATTTTTTGTAACCATCAGTTCATTAGTGTTATTTCCTTGGTTCTTCGTAACTGAAGGGTTCAGATGTGATACCAATGTGATTCTTATCGACAATCGGGTTTGGAATCGGTCACTCACTTCTTCGCAATCATAAGGTTCAAAATCAGGCATTTTAACACTTTTTCGCAATCATTGGTTCATTGTTATTATAGTTAACATTATCTTTGGTCATTCAAGACCTAATATCTTCATATCAACTTCAATCAATTTCTGTTTCATATCAATTTCAATTTCAAACATCAGTTTCAACATCATACACAGACTATCTTTGAACCACTACACTTCGCACAACAATTCAAAGAGGGGCAAAATGTAATACCCCAAAAATGGGCTATAGGTTCATTGACCTCCTATATCGACACATCAAATGAAATTGACATCAAAGTCCTAACCTAAGGCACATCGACACATTATCAAATCTTAATTAATTATCCTAAATTCTGCATCAAGGAATATTCCTTATTCCTATTTATCCTAATTATCTTTAATTTAATGATTATTTGGCAATAAATCTTATTTATCCTAAAGTTTGATTAATTGAATATTCTAAATATTTAATTAATTAGATTTAATACTGCCACTTAATTATTTAATTGGATTTAATTATATTTATTCCTAAATGGTATTGTTTCATTTTGACAATAAATCAAATATCCTATGACTAATTGATTAAATTCTTATTTAATTAATTAATGTCAATTGTCAAATTTAATGATATAGTTTTTGAATAAAAGTTTGATTTAATAATTGATTAACCCATAAATCAATTGTTTTATTTTTAAAATCAGTTAAGTTTAGGATAAATCACTTTGTTTATTTAATTAATTCATAATTAATTATGCACATCCAAAAAGCAGTTGAACTTTAAATCAGAAAATCAATTCAAGTTGTTTTAAAAATAAACTCAACTCTCTTTTGAGTTGAAAGCTGATCTCAACTTATGATTTAAATCAAAAAGTTGATTTGCATGATTTTGTGAGTTAATATATCTCTAAATTCTTGATAACTCAAAAATCAACCTGAGTTTATCAAGAGTGATTTATGGCTTTTTCCATGCACCTCCAAAGTCCTGGATTTCTATAAATTAAGGCCTCAACTCTTCATTTTAAAAAAAGAATCCACGAATTGCATCCTCACGCTAGCGAATTGGTGATCAAAGAATCCATCTTTGCGAATCAAGGCTGTTGTGAGATTTTCATTATTTTTGAGCATTCATATCATTTAGCATATCATTATTTAGATTAATTGCATGTCATATCAGTTTCTCATATAGAATAGATTCATATCAGTTCATCTCATCTTATTGCATAGAAAATCCAAAAATATAGATTAATTTGCATTCATCTCATATCTAGATTCTGCATTCAAATCCTTCATTTAGGTGTTGTCAAGGTCACTGATCTCGGTCCAATCTAAGAATATCATACTCGCACCTACTAGAAGGCAGTAAATCATCTGGTTAGATTAGTTTCCATTTCACTGCACAATTTTGATTTCTGCTAACCTCTAATGTTTTACTGAAGTGTTGTGTCTATAGCTAGGTACAAAATTCACACACACAGATGTTGGTTATGATGTTGATAATGAAATCAATGAATGTTGGGATATTGAAGATGAACTCATAGTTGACAATGTTCTTGTTAAGTTTGTAAAATTCTCTTATCAGCATGAAAGGACACTTTTCTTGTCTCAATTCAAGGCAGATTTTTGTGAGCAACAAGAGGATGATTATGATGCAGATGAAAGTTGATGTAGTGATTCATTTGTTCAAGAATACATGAGCCAAGAGATTTCAGTCCTTATTCCCAAGGAGGAAGATGTTTGCAGCATCAGGAAAGAGGCCAAAGAAATTGAACATGAAGTCAAAAATCCTCTAAGAAGTGAGAAAATATTGGCACTCTTGGTTGTTGATTTTCAGAGGTATGCCCCTAATGTACTGGACTCTACTTCATAGTACCCCATTGATATATGTTTTGACATTGATAATGAGGTGGGTGTTCAAAATGATGTTGATAATTATTCATATTTTTAAGATTTTCCCTCGTGTAATGAGTTTGTAGAAGAAGAGAATGAAGACCATGACAATGTGTTGTCTTGTCATGAAGATTCCAGTTATGAAAAACTTTCTTATTCATTTTCTTTTCCTTCTTTTGATAAGTATAAAGATGATTGTGACAGTGTTGAGGATAATGTATTCAATGATAGGGACAGTGAATATTTTGAGGAAAATGATGATGCGGATCAGTTTTCCTTGTGTCACAATATTTGTGAAGAAAACTTTCACTTGGTTCATGATCCAGTTTGTGAAGATATCCTTGAGGAACCAAGTTGTTCAGTGGTTGATGTGTCTCATGAAGATAAATCTAAAGGTCCAGTGCCTTCTCAACTAGGTGAGTTTGTAGTAATGCATCAAAATCATTGCAATCTATTCTTCAATGCATTACTGGATAAATTTTGTATTCTCAGTCCACAACAAAATGAAGTAATAGATGTTCCATACTTTTTGGAGTATGAGTATGATGGTGGTTGTGACTGGAAGAATGTGGGTAGTGACAAATATAATTTTATTCTTGAGCCCATGAATGTTCATATCTGTTGGCAGCAAGCTTGTCAGGAGTTTTTCATGTCCCTAGTCTTATATGTGGATGAAATTTAGGTTTTTGACAAAGGAAAGTCCTTGTTTTTCCTTTGGTGACTTGGGGCCATCACATGAAGTTTTAGTCCTCTAAATTTGTAAGTAATTTCCTTTCTACTATGTGTTTCCCTTCTTGCTTTCCTATTGTTGGTCTACTAGTTTTTGAGAAGTTTCCCTGCAAGTTTTTTGGTCTAATGGTGGTCTTCTCTACCAAAGATTCTGAAGGTTCTTGTTATGCCTGCAAGAGGCATGCATCCCCAACTAGAGCCACTGTTAGGATTGTTCAAAATTTTGGCCCTTGGTGTGAAAAGTCCTGCAAATTCCATGCATATGCCTAAACCCTAGGTTTTCCCTTGCCAAAAACCCTAAATCCACATCTTTCCTTCTATTTGATCGTTACTTTTTCGATCACTTAAGTTCCTTTTTATAGCACGAGTTTTATTTCATCATCGGGTGGGGCCATGTTCCTTTTCAAGTTATTTTTCCTAGCAGGCCCCTTTAATACTTCCAAGTTACAAAAACCCGATGATGCCTCTTATTTTCCTAGGTCCCAGTATTTTAAAAGTGCTAAGTCTGCCAGATACAAGAAAAGAAAAATCTGACAAAGGTGTAAAGTATTTTGGGCCTAGTCAATATGCAGTGCAAAACTCGACGGTCATTGGATACTTTGGCAAAAATATTGGGTAGTTAGTTATTTTCATTTAGCAACTTGGTGATTAAGGCTTTCTCCAAGTCTCCCAATGTCTAGCGGTGGTGTCTTAACCTTTAGTGATCTGGCGTGATGGTTTTCTCCAAATCTCACAGGGTAGCAGTTAAGTCAATAATCATTTGGAGATCAGGCAACAACATAAATGAGTTTTGAGAAGGACAATTATCTCTGAGTCTCATAATGTACCAACTAGTTCATGAAACATTTGGAGATTAAGTGACGATCGTTGATGGTGGAGAAGATCAAGGGTTGTCACTGAATCTCATGAACTTTGTTGAGTTAAGTAAAACATCCAATGATTGCAATAATTCCTTAGTCGTTGGAACTCAATAACTAACCAGAGTCAAGATGAGTATTTAGAGATTATAATATATGTCTTGGTCACTCAATCTCTAGATGAAGCTTGGGTTAAGAGAAATATCTAGCAACTAGGAGATGCCTATTATCTTCAGATCTCATAACGGGACCAGAGTTAAGGTTAACATCCAGAGATTAAGAGAAAGCTATAGCCATTGAATCTCCTAATAAAATCATGGTTAAAAAAAAGATCTTGAGATTATGAGAATTGCTTTAGTCATTGAGTCTCATGGCATAGTGTGAGTTAAGTTAAAAGCTTAGAGACCATGTGAAGCCTTTCATCACTAATTCTCTAGATATAACCCCAGTCAAGATAAACATTCAGAGATTTAGAGATATGCTTTAGTCACTGAATCTCATGATCAGACTCAGGTTAAGTAAAGTGTTCGGAGATCATGAGGAACCTTTGTTCACATGATCTCCAAATGATGTAAGGTTAAAGGACTTGTCACGGTTAAAGGTAAAGACATTGTAGATCTAGGTTGATTGTATGGTGGGCGTGTTACCTCAATGAGAAAGTTCTTAGTTGATAATAATCACAGGATTGTGATGGCCATCTGATCTTGTCTAATGAAAGACCAATGAAGAGGTGGGTCCTCTGTGCTAGGTGTTGTAGATGTGTTATTTTATGATTGGTTGGTGAGGATGGTGATGTGGCTAGTTATTTTTAAAGCCAAATTGATTGTTTTGTTGAAATATGTGAACCACACAATGTGCTGAGAAAGAGAAGGATCGACGACTGCATTTTAAAATTGATTGATTAACCATTATGGTCATTTTATTTGAATTATTTAAGGGTTTTTTGGTAGAAAATGGAGTTTGTGAGCTAGAAACATTGAACCAAATCAGATTTTGTTTTGTTCAAGGACGGTTACAGGTGAAAATTGATGAATAAAATGTCAGGTAGTGTCTTGATCTAATTTGTTTTCCTGAACTATCATGGCAAGTTTAATGTTGAGGACTGATACTTTGAGAAGGGTGGCTAGGGTTTGATGGTTATCCATTTTTCCATGCCCCGGTACATGCAAGTTTACTATTAGTGGTTCTGAATTGAATTTGTTATCTACAACAAGAAGCTTTTAATTTGTAACTACAATTGGCCTGTGAGGATGAAACCCAAATATTGTATAATCAGATTTGATTTGATCCCTCCTAGGTTTTTAGGCTAACTTGTCTAATTTTATTTCTTGTTGTACCTAATTAATTTTATGAGGTTGGAAAACCTAACTTTTCCCTAAGTTATCTGAATCTTGTTGCATCTTTTTCCTAAGGGTTCCAAGATGACTAGTGAATGCTATATATAGCAAGTCTTGTATTGTAAAAGGGTTCCAAATTCTCTGTAATTTCTTAGAGCTAGTTCCAAGAGTGGCTCCTTCTATAAATACTACCCTCTTTTCTTCATACATGGTTTTCTTCTTCCCTTTAGGTTCTCAGAGGAGAATATAAATTATAATAGTCTGTCTTTTGAATAAGATTTCAACATTTTTCATAAGTTGTTATCAAGTTGTTTCCAGTTTGCTTCCTAAATCACATGGTTGAAACATCAAGGGTGTTTTGGTCTCTTCTATTAAAGGATCACAATAGAAGTTATTTCAAGGGAATAACTAGGATTCATGATTTTTTCATTAGATATGTATGAGTTGGGATATCAAGGATATGTCATACTTGTCTTTTAGTGGATTCTGATTAATGTATTGCTTATTTCAAGGTCTCTTCTAATGAGAGGGTTAAATCATTTAAATAGGTAGTTGTATATCTAGATACACAGGTGGATTCATAAGTAGAAATTTATATATGGTGTATGTTTGATGTAAGGAATTAACATATTAGATTATGTTGTCTTCTTTATTCATAGACTTCTACTGCAGTGATTTATTTGACTCTAATGCCCACTGGATAAGGCACTAGTCTATGAGAGATTTGGGATATTTCAGGGATCCATTCACCCAAAATATAAATGAAACCATTTTCCCTTTCATTATGATAGGAGGATTTAAAAGTATTTTCTAGATTTCAGACTTACTCTATGCAAGTGGGATATTGCACAAGATATGTTCAAAAGTCACTGAGGTACAAGTTACCTAAAGGGGTTTGAAAACTATTCCATAGTCATAGATTTGCAAGATTTTTTTTTTCAAAAGGAAGTCATGTGTGTGCAAATGAGGCAATTGTTAGGAATGGGAACACTGAGAGGGGGGGGTGAATCAGTGTTCACTGTAATTTAACTTTTCACTTTAATCTTTATACTGAACTTAAATGCTTAAGTACTGAATTAAACATTCACATAAACATGAAACATGTAATCAACACATGACACCAATATGGTTACAAGGAAACCCAAATAGGTAAAAACCCCAGTGGTAATTGACACCCACTAATATTCTGCACTAGTGTTTTGTGATCCTTGTTATAAGATCTTTAACCCTGTTAGGAGTTGCTTTACAATGCTTTAAGTACAGTAGACCTTGTTAAGGGTCAGACCCTATTAGGATTCTTTTACAATAGTCCCTATTAGGGGAGAGGACACACTATCCAAGAGCTCACTGCTCAAGTGGTGAAGGCTACAACATTTTGATCTTAGATACACACTATATTTGTAGGATGAACTGTCATTGTGACACTACTTGTCATATCAGTTCCTTTGATGCATTAATGCTTTGACATCTTGCAAAGCTCTAATACATCTTATATTGTCTTTGCACACTTCTTCTCTTCTTAACACAACTATCTATCAACTTCCATACTGAATACAAAGGGTGCATCTTATATTTATATGCTCATAAAAAATAAACAACTAGGTCGGCCCTATAACTTATTACAAACAACACTTCCAAATGAATTGGATTAAGCGTGCTTACAATTAAATATATAAACATGTCAAAAACCTAAATATAATGGGTGCATAGCCTTTACAACATTACATTATAACCGCAAACCAAAATACTGACTGTCGGCTCCATGCACTGTTCTTCCCTGGCACACACTGGCTATGCAACTTCAACTGACTGTAACTTTCTCATCCTTGCACATCTGCTTATGCACTCATAGAATAAGCATAAGTATAGTCTAACTAACTTAACTTCCAGGGTGCATACCATAATTATTCCATACACATGTGCGCTAATGCTCCGAGCTGCAGGAACTCTGTATACTGTCCAGTCTTCAACACTTAACCGAATTATGATCTTTACATCAAGTGCACTGACTCCAAAATGCTATATGACTTTGTTACCATAATGAAAACACTATATCAAGTCATATACATTAGTATAAACAACTTTCCAATAATCTCCCCCTTTTTCATTGATGGCAACAAAGGAATATGGCCAAGTTGCTAATTGTCCCTTAACACAAAAAACTTTGTCTTCTATACATTTCTTATACATAATCTTATATCTCCCTATACATATTATAATCCATATTCTATACACAACTCCTCCTTTGACATTAATGACAAAGGTGTACAAAAAACTATATCTACACATACTCACTGAGGGAAAACATCTAGATATGCTATCTTAAGGTTCTGGATCTCCTTCTTCCAAAAAGTTATAAATGAGTTTACTATCTGGAGATGGGCGCATAAAGCATACTGAAGCTTTTCCATCTTCTTCAAATCTATGCTCAGACCTTGATCATAGGTTATCATGGTGGCATCAATATCCTTTATGTTCTGATTGAGAATGTCTAGTGAGGGTGCAAGAGCATTCCTCAACTAAGTCTGTCTAGACCTTATCTTTACCATCTCTTTCTCTACCTTCTCAATTTTGTCCAACTGACCTTGGTAGACATTTTTGCACATGTTCACATTAGTGGACGTGTCTTTCACTGAACTCTTCACTTGCTCAATCATAGCTTCTACCTCTTTTATTTTCTTAAGATGGGCATCGGTAAGCTTATCTTGATCCATGCAGTCTGCAATGAATTTCCTTCCTTGATCAACAAATTATTTTAAAGATGCTTGACCAGTCTTGAGTGAATTCAAATCTAGTGCAAAGTTGTTGATCAACTCGTTCAATCTCTTCTTCAAATACTTTTCTTCTGCAACTTGGGATGCAGATTCTTCAAGGCTTGAGAAATTACTTTTGAGCTGAGAAATGATTGTACTTACATTATCAACAAAGTGTACCTTAGACACTTTCTTGTCTATAGGCAACAAACTATTAAGTATGTTCACTGATTCCACAAGGAGAGGATTTCTCATTACTTGTTTCTCTTTTGCCTTCTCCATAGCTAGGATGTTGAACTTAATCAGGTCTTCTTCTCTCCATGAGTCCAAACTGGATGTGTCAGGTGTCAAACTTGACAACAATGCTAAGGAGGGAGTGATGGGAGTGTTATCCATCACTTATATTTTTACCTTGGCTATTTCAACAGAAGTTTCATCTTTCTCTTGTTCTTTTTCTTCCTTCTTATCTTCTTCTTTCTTTTCTTATTCTTTCTTATCAGATATATCTTCAATATGTACTTCTTCTTGATGAGTGGGAGGTGATTTGCTGCATAGATTTTCAGCTTCTTGTGTGCTCACAAAAGCTTCCTCAAACTTGTCCAATTCTATGTCAGTGGCCACCATGGCTATCTCCACATTATCAATGATAATGGTGCTATCTCTTTTAGAATTCAAGGATATTCCATACTTTGTCAGGAATCATTGTTTTAAGTTCCAAGACCATTTTCTTGAACTTTAGCATCTACTTGGCCAACATACCATGAATCTCAGATTTGTTTATTTCATTATACTTGTCATAGAATTTCCCTACTTGGTCAATTCTTCCCTCATCAACTATTTTGGCACTTAGCACACTAAAACTAGGTTTGAATCTTACTTTAGGAAGTGCTTGGGTGTTCCTTCTATTTCTTGTGACTCTTGAGGATGGATGACTGGTGCCAACCTCTTTCTTCCTCTTTGCTATGGTCTTATACTCTGGAGGAGCAGTAGGATCACTAGATTTCTTGGGTGCAGAAGGAGTATCATCAATTATATCCTTATGTTCATCAATTTTCTCTATCTTCACCTTCTTCATCTTAGGATCATGTGATTTTGCCTTAGCTGCATATGCGCTCTTCAGTTCCAAAGCAATCTTTTGTTCTTTTGCTTTGTCAAGATCTGCTTGAGACACACAATGTATTCTCAAGATCTTTGATGTGACTTTAGCAACCTTTCTTTTTGTTGATGTGTTGTTTAGCTTTGCATCTACTTCTCTTGTATGTTCCTCATATGTTCCCCATCTAGGTTCATTAGGATCTTTGGGGGTTGATAGTAGTACCTGCACATATGCGTCAAGGACCTGTTCCTCTACCAAATACCCAAGTGGATGAAACCACTTAGTTCTTGCCTCAACAGCTTCCATACAAGTTGTAAAAGCATATTGTATCCTTATACTTTTCCATAATGTTCTCTAGAATTTTGTATCTCATTTTCATTTTATCCCTAAAGGTCTTCAATTCCAATGTTACATAATCTCTCAATGTACTCTCAGTGGATGCTTTGTTAGATATATGTGGCATGGTTGGAATAGACTTGTCCAAATACATATCTAATACTCTCCCAACTATATGAAGGTACATGTAAATGATTAAAGACCCAAACCTAAATATTTTGGTCTTATCATGCTTGATGGCCCTTATGTTATCAATCAACTATGTGTGCAAGATCTCACACAAGTTGAACTCCCCATCTTCCTTCACAAGTTTGATGGTTGCTAGAATTGTGCCCGCAGACACACTATTCACCCTGCTAGTGTGATGAAACCTGTATCCTAGTATCATTGACATCAATTTGATGTCTGCTTGTTCAATAGGCTCAATTGTCATCCTGTGCCTATCGCTCCTTGATTTACATGTCTGCTCAACCATCTTTCTGACATCCTTGCCCATAGGAAGGATGATGCCTATCCTAGAAAGGCCTGTCATCTCATATATCAAGTCACTAGTGATTCTTACTGGCACATCACCAATCCAAAACAAATCATCATGAATTATGCTCAATAAAATCTTTATCCATTCTATCTCATAGAATTCATATGCCATAGCATAATCAACAATAGGGTGATCATTCCATTTAACATATTCATCCATGAAAGTTTTGTCTGATTTCAACATGGTATCCATGTGCACCCTTAACCTATCCAACCCTACTGGTTCTTTCTTGCAGTAGATATATACCCTAATATCCTTGACATGCATGACTCTCATAGGCGTGCAGGAGAAAGCTACCTCTAAATAATCTGGGGTTGACTTAAATGGATGCTTCTTGAATACATATCTCTTCTTCTCAGTGACATCATAAACTATGGAGTGGCCATGACTTACTTGTAATCACTTGCCAACTAATTTCTAAGATAATCTGATGACTTCTGGATCGGCGCAACAAACTAGGGTTTCTGCAATTGACCAAATGCACTGCAAACATTGATAGATCAATCTCCAAGTCTTCACAACAACTTCCAAGGCTCTTTCTAGTCTTCAATCACTTTGAATTCAAATGAAATGAGTAATCAAATAACTTTTTGTGTACTTAAAGTGATAATTCCTCCATTAATGCAAGTCGTGTAAACCAGGCTGTCACTTCAAAATTTCCAACTCAAGTTCTGCTAACAATCAACATGTGCACTCTTAGACAAAGGTACCTTTATACTCCAAAAGCTTAAGTCCAAAGGTGCATACTCTGAAAGTGAGTATACCAGCCATGCAGTGGTCTAGAGCTAAGTTAGCTCCCCCTATGACCTTGAGGGCCATTCATCCAGATGTAGAGGGTGCATCCTTTGGGGATGCATCCAATACATTCTCATTAGTCTTTTCCTTCTTCTTCTCTAACCAAATCAAGCTTGCATCATCTGAGAATTTCACAAAATTAACTTCTCCTTCAGGATCCAATACTAGTTCTTCGACCTTTTTAGGGCTTTCCTAACCTTGTGTCCTTGATCTACAGAACCTTGATATATGTCCAGCCTTGTTACAAGAGTGACAAATGACTAGAGGTCTTATATTCCTCGGCACATTGAGATGAGTCACCATTTTACATGTTCTGGCTGAGTGACCATTATAGTTACATATCTGACATGTAACATTTTGAGAACTTCTTACATTTGTCTTATTTTGATTCCTTTGATCATGTTGAATCTTGTTCTTCTTACTAGTCTTGCAATTCATAGCTCTATGACCAAATTTATTGCATAAATAACAATAACCATTAAAAGGTCTTACCTCTGTACAGTTCCTTGCAATGTGTCCATGCTTGTTACATGCAAAACAAGTGCATTCTACAAGCTTGTGCTCATTCTTAGGTGGTCCACCATTATCTTCAGTTTGATCTTCAGTCTTCTCAGTATCAGTAGAGTCTTTTTGTGTATCCTTTCTTGCTCGCATGTTGTCAATCTAGTTTTGTGCTTAATTGTATCTAATACAGCTACTATCTCCTTTGGCTCTTCTTGCATACAGCTGAGATTCTATCAAATCAGAATTGGTGTGCAATTTGTCAATGTGATTCTTTGCTTCTTTCAATTCAGACTCCAATCTTTCTTTATTATTCCTTAGCTCCAAGATTTCCAAATTGTCTTCCCTTAATTCCTCATTGAGTTGAAGGTTCTCCTTGACTTGTTCATTGTAGACTTCCTGATTATTGATTAGCTTATCATCAAAATCTTCAAGTAGTTCTTTCATGGATGCATTTTCTTCATTTAGCTTCTTGACCTTTTCTCCTAGATCACTATTAGAGCATTCTTTCAGATCCCTTCTTAGCTTTTTGATAACTAATTGAGCATCACTGAATTTCTCTTTTAGTTCTTCAATTTCTCTTTCAGATTTGTCCAGGTCTTCAAGAGCGGCTTCAAGATTTTTGTTCAGATGTTTCATTTCTACTTTTTCCATGATCTCCTCAAGTGGTTAAACTTATTTGCAGGGGACCAGAGCTCTAATACCAATTATTAGAAATGGGAACACTGAGAAGGGGGGGGGGCTGAATCAATGTTCACTGTAATTTAACTTTTCACTTTAATCTTTATACTGAACTTAAATGCTTAAGTACTGAATTAAACATTCACATAAACATGAAACATGAAATCAACACATGACACCAATATGGTTACAGGGAAACCCAAATAGGTAAAAACCCCAATGGGAATTGACATCCACTAATATTCTACACTAGTGTTTTGTGACCCTTGTTAGAAGATCCTTAACCCTGTTAGGAGTTTCTTTACAATGCTTTAAGTATAGTAGACCTTCTTAAGGGTTGGACCCTATTAGGAGTCTTTTATAATAGTCCCTTTTAAGGGAGAGGACACACTGTCCAAGAGCTCACTGCTCAAGTGGTGAAGGCTACAACCTTCTGATCTCAAATACACACTATATCTGCAGGATGAACTGTCACTGTGACATTACTTGTCAGATCAGTTCCTTTGATGTGATAATGCTTTGACCTCTTACAAAGATCTAATACATCTTATATTTTCTTTTCATACTTCTGCTCTACTTAACACAGCTCTCTATCAACTTCCATACCGAATACAAAGGGTGCATCTTATATTTATATGCTCATACAAAATAAACAACTAGGTCGGCCCTATAACTTATTACAAATAATGCTTCCAAATGAATTGCTTAAGCGTGCTTACAATTAAACATATAAACATGTCGACAACCTAAATACAATGGGTGCATAGCCTTTACAACATTACATTATAACCACAAACCAAAATACTAACTGTTCAAGCATTCATCCATCAAGGAGATCTTTTGTTAGCTATTGAAGGATTCAATCTCTTTGGAGCCCCCTTTGATGATCCATCCTTCCATATTCATTCAAGCCTTCTCATATGAAAAGATCAAATCAAGATTGGTGTTGAAGATCAAATACCATTGATTGGAAACATCCTACATCCATTGAAGCATTCTTACTTGTGGATTTGAGGATTTGAATCCTCTACAAAGACTTCAACATAAGTGAGGTGATTTGTTTCAATTACTTTGTTTATGCACAATACATTTCAATTCAATTTCAAGGTTAATTCCTAAATTGGGGTTTGACCAAGGAAAACCCCCCATTTTCTTGTAGGTACAGGTGTGGAATTTTGGATCTGAGAGTGAATTTGGATACCCTTTTCGGCAAACTTCTGAGATCTGCGAACAGAATTCAAATTGGACTTCAAATAAAGAATGTAGTATTTGACCTTTTATGAGGGTCAAACCCAAGCTGAGCCATCTTGAAGAAAGATTTATGGGTTTTCTCTATCTCGGTATTTCAAGTCCAGGACAGGTTTCAGATTTTCTCAAAAGTGTACATAGACATCAAAATCCAACATTTTTCAAATCTGCCCTAATTTGAGGTTAGTATTTGTATTTCAATTATTTTAGATTTCCAAACATAATATATATCCTCCTCCATAGGGAAATATTGGATTTTCTCTCTCTCTCTCTCTCTCTCTCTCTCTCTCTCTCTCTCTCTCTCTCTCTCTCTCTCTCTCTCTCTCTCTCTCTCTCTTCCATATTCTTCACAAAATTGATTCAATTGTGTATTAACCTTGTGGTTGATCAAATTGGATCTCTTCTTTGGGGAATTTGGGTTTTGAGAATAGATCTCATATTTCCCCCTTTACATCTGAATAGTGGTGAATCCATTTTACCTTTATTCACATACACAAATTCTTTCGTACACACATGCACTGATGCTTTGAGCTGTAGGAACTCTTTACACTGTCCAGTCTTCAACACTTAACCGAATTCTGATCTTTACATCAAGTGCGCTGACTCCAAACTGCTATATGACTTTGTTGCCATAATGAAAACACTATATCAAATCATATACATCAGTATAGCCAACTTTCCAACAGTAATATCCTCCTGAGCGATGTGGAGCTTGAAGTGAATGAGGTATTCGTATCTTGTTCTGTTGGATTTCTCTTGTCTCTTTTTTGCTAACGGTGTTGAGTTTGTGTTCCAAGTTCTCAGTCCCATGACTTGGTTATCAAGTTCCCACCTAGGAGAGGAGGTTGCAAGAAAAAACACCAACAATCCCCCTTTGGTATTGATGACAACATATGAGAAAGACCATCAACCCAACAACCATCTCAATATCCTCTAGATAGCTCCCCCTAAACTAGTGGAGGTTTTCTTATATTTATCCCCCTTTAACATCAATGACAAAGGGTTACTTTTCCTTTTGAAAATACCATCATTTCAAGGTGTATCTTTTTTGAATCTTCATGCTTACAAACATGTGCCAAATCACCGAGATAACTATTGTTATGTCCTGTGATCACTCCCCCTGAGGAGTGCATCCAAGCATAAAGTCCAATGGAGAATACAACTCTGATAGCTACTAGACTAATGCATTCTTGTATCATCTAGTTCTCGCAAGGAGGGGTTTTTACCCCAAGCATACCTCTGAGATAATCAAATATATCTTTTGGCAAAGGCTTTGTGAATATATCTACTAATTGCCCCTTTGTACTGACATACTCAAATTTGACTTCATTTTCTTCAACCCTCTCTCTTAGATAATGATATTTTATTGAAATATGTTTGTTTTTTGAGTGCATAAAAGGATTCTTTGACATATTTATTGTGCTTTAATTGTCATAATGAATTAAAACTAGTTCTTGAAATCTTATTCTAATATCCTTCAGCATCTATTTCATCAAAACAACCTATGAAAAATTTAAAGCAACTACCACATATTCTAATTCAACAATAGATTAAGCAACACAATCTTGCTTTTTTATTAACCAAGAGACTAATCTTTTCCCAAGGAAGAATGCACCACCACTAGTACTCTTACTGTCATCAATACATCCTTCCCAATCTGCACCAGTGCATACATGAAGGGTAAATTCATCTGACTTAACATACCACAACCCAAATTCCAATGTACCTTTCAAATACCTAAATATCCTTTTCACTACAATATAGTGAGTCTCTTTTGGATTTTCTTGAAACCTCACAACAATTCCAACTGCATTTGCAATATTTGGTAGGGTATGTGTTAAATATTGTAATCCTCCGATCATGGATCTTTATTTTGTTTGATAGACACTTTGAGTTTCATAATTTCTACTAAGATTACACCCAGTAATCATAGGTGTTCCAACAAGTTTACAATCTTTCGTGCCAAACTTTTTCAATAACTCCTTGAGATACTTGCTTTTAAAAATAAAAATTCTATGTTTACGTTGTGTAATTTTGAAACCAAGAAAGAACTCAATTTCACCAATCATAGACATTTCAAATTCATCTTTCATTTCTTTAGCAAATTTATTGCTCATTTCATCATTTCCCCCAAAGATAATATCATCCACAAATACTTTTATGACCAAGATTCCATCCTTTCTAGTTCTCAAATGCAAATTACTATTTGTACTACCTTTTCTGAAACCAAGATGTAATAAATACATTTCAAGTCATGCATACCAAGCTCTAGGAGCTTGCTTTAGTCTATACAAAGTGTTCTTCAACTTGCAACCCATCTCTTTGTCATATGTCAAGGGAGAACCATTAGGCTACTCAATGTAGACCTCTTCTTCTAGATTTCCATTTAGGAATGTGTAGTACCCCTCGCATCTTTCTTTTCCTGATACTATGTTTAGTTTGACACTGTTTTATCTTGGTTGATTAGATCAGACATATATTACATGTTATATTTATATTTTGGTGTGTGATTAAACAGTTATAGTTTGGATGTTAATTGTTATGTTTGAACCTGAAACAGAACTTTACGTAATGGTTAAATCTAGTAATGATGGATTTTATATGATGTTTCAAATGCATGTATAAATTGAAGTAATTAGATGATGATTATATTTGGTACTACCCCATACCCGCATGTGTATGGTATTATGTTTGTTATCATTATGTTTTCTTTTCTGTTGACATGCATGTATGGTAGAGGAGGAGGCGTAGTTACCTACATTTAGTTGGGTCCACACGTCCTAGCCATCCCTACCATCGTCTGATAGTATGTTCTATATGCACATGTACATGCAATAGTTTTTATGCAGGTTGCAGGTACCAGGCATCGACTTCCCTGGCTTGACAGGATGAGCGTGCCATTATTATGTCTCAATGGCGGAGAAGGGGAGTTAGCACCTAGGCCAATTCCCTTACCTAACCATCCTAAAATCACGGATGAGACCTTACTTGACTTACCTAAATCGAATTCGTTCTGGTAGAATGAATCCGATATATGTTTTCCCAGTTGAGCATGATATTGTCTTAGGTTTTGTTTCATGTCGGTGTTACATTTTTGACCTTGTGGATCTCATGTCTGATCTCTGATAGTTATTGAAATTATGTTGACACATTGGTAAATATTATGTTATTAGTATGATATAACATAATTAGTTATATATGCTTTCTCTAAGTCTCTTATAATAATAATATTATAAATGGTATATATATTAAGTTTATATGTATGACTATATGTTTATATAGATAGAGCTTATTATATAATCTTGAATATTGAGTGTTATAACTTAATGCAAATGATAAATTAGAAATAAAAAGAAAAAGAAATTCTACAATTTTAAATTGTCTCATTTTAGGTAGTTGACTTGAATAGTAGGGGGGAAATAATAAAATATTTCTTCTCTACTTTCCAAGTCAATTTAGAGGAAAAGAGAGGGACTGGTTACCACTTTTGATATGCAAAAAAATTTAGAAGAGAGAATGGAGAGAGAGATGAAGGGTTGAGGAAGAGAAGAGAGGAAGAATAGAAGACAATTTGGGAGCTGTTTTGGAAGCAGCTGAGAGTTCAAGCCTGTGGATTGGAGAGGTATTCTCGGCTGGACTTCATCAGCTTGCTTGTTGAACCAGGTAGGATTCGAGTTCTTTAATATGTTCTAAATTAGTTTTCTTAATCTTTCTATCAAATGAGAGCATACACTTATTTCCTCAAAAAAATTGAAGAGTGAAGCAATAGATCTGTGAGAATTTAGTTTGCAATGTGAAATTTTAACATCACAAATATACAATCCTTCTCAAACTCAGTCTTTAGTGAATCCAATTTTGGAAGAGAAACTTGTTACTCCATAACACCATGAAACTTAGTTGTGTTTTGATCCAATGTTTGCCATTTTAGTTAATTAAAAGATCATATAATTATTCTGAATTGAAGATGTAGTATACCTCCTTAGTAATCAAATGTGGAAATAATCATCATTTGCATGGGTTATCAAAAATAAAACTAAGTCTTTAACAAATAGACATTTCCAGCTTGCTGGAAAATGTATGAGGAAAGAAAAAAAAAGAATTCCCATGCTTTCAAAAAAAACACAGACATTATTTTAATTTATTTTTGCCACCCTATCTTTTAAACTAATAAACAATTCATATATTGAAGAGCAATTCAAACTATACCTTTTTCCAACTCCTCAAGTGGGACCCACACCTCATGTAAAGGTTAACCCTTTTAGAAACATATTGACCAATAATAAATAAATAAAAGATAATAATAATAATATTTTATTATATCCTAGTGGATTCAAATTTAATTTCCATCACCTCAACACACTCCATCTTCTTTGATGCGTACCCCAACATGTAAGGCCTTAAAGGGCTTATTAAATAATGTTTTTCCTTTCCTTGGGTGATGACATCACCTCCCCACTTGCATAGTACGCAGGTCTTGGGGGGGATGCAATTTAATTTTGTTTGAAACAAATTTTTGGAAGGAATTAATTTTGGTATGGGCTCAACCTCCAAAACTGGCGCCCACCTCCACTTGGCCATGCCTTGTCCTTGGTCAATGTACTCTCCAATCATATTTAATGTGTTGTGCAAGCCCTTTTTGAACATAGGGTGGCGTGAGCTTGGGGGTAGTGTTTGCTTTTGGTCCTGCACTAATAAATGAGTATTCAAACCCATTGCCATTCCTTGGTGGATTTTCTTTTTGTGTGGAGTGCTTGGGATTTGGTGGGACCCACACCCAAGTCACATCCACTCCTTGATTTTCGCAGCCCTTTTGGGGAAATTTTAAAATGTTTTATGTTTCTTTTTATTAATATGGATTTGCATGATGAGGTGGAAGGTAGGTCCTAGGTGCTAGGTGTTAGGGGTGATTAATTATAAATTTGATTAGACATTAATAGAATATGTTTTATTAAGCTCTAAGCATGTTATTTTTAAGTTAAAAGTTGGGCAATATAAATTGGAGATATTACTTAAATTTGAATTTGGAATATTAATTCTATTATGTGAATGATTTTATTAACTATTATTTCTATCTTACTAGTGAATTCATTATGGTTTTTGGTATTTAAATTTAGCCTTGGCAATGGAATGTTAACAATAGATGTTATAGCATTATTACTAGCAAACTTATTATTTTATCTTTTAATTGTATTTTAGGAGTGCATTTCTGAGATTAGTAATCTTTCCATTAGTTAGGAAACGTTCCCATTTATCAAGCTATAGTAGGCAATATTAGAGTTAACAATATGGTCACTTTATGGTAGACGTGGATATTCAAATTAGTGGGATTAATTAGTGTGAGCAAAATTACTTGTTAATATGATCATTATGTCTTGGTTTCTTTACGGAATGACAATTTCTTGTTTACGATGTTCTCTTCTATGTATATCATATGTGCATGTTAAATACTCTGTTGATGTAGTTGATTTACATATGGGATTAGATAACCGAATAGGGGGTAAAATCCAGAGGTCGGGTATATGTTGCGGTTATCAGTTATCTGTTTGTTGATTGTATTTATGGTGCAATGTGGATTCTATCTTCATTTGCTTGTTTTGGATTAGGGTCAATGTGAGACCTTGATGGGGTGGTCAAACCGATCCCTGTTAGTATTTTCCTCCTGGTGGGTTAAAACTTGATTTAGTGGCCAAGTGAATTTATGTTTTGAAATGAGATTTGCTTTAATTGTTTATTTGGTTATGGGAATTTAATGTGTCATAAGTGGCCACAAACCAGGATGGGTATTGTTGTGGAACTAGGGTAGGTTATCTAGATGTGGTGTAGAAGGTGGCTTGCAATGGATCGCCGAGGCCCGCAAGTGGCTGACGGATCATCCATTGACAAGTTTCTTAATTCCAGTGATAACATTATAAAAATTGATTTAGTCAGGATAACATTAAAAAAAATAAAAAAAAAAGATAATTTGAAATACCTCACCCATGCCTTGAGTGCTAGTTAAGACTAAGGATGGATGTGGGAAGATGCTAGATGCATCATCGATATACTTGTCTTCATGAGAGATATCGATGCCACGTACGATCACTTGAGTGCCGTCGGTTCAGTGAGGAACCTTCAGGACTAAACTCGAGGGTGGATCTACGTGATGACACCTTCCTACTCACACCGTAGATATCCTACGTATGTCAGTGCCTCTGGTAACCTGTATACCCTCTTGTATTAGATATATTCTCCTAGATGTGGTTTGGAGAATGGTCCTTAGTGTGTGTGTGGGCCTGGTGTTATCTCCCTCGCACGATGGGGTGGACCTCTGGGTTCCACATGGTCGGGTGGTAGTGTACTTCTCCATTGAGACAGTTGCGGACTACCCTTCGTCACTTGGTTGTACACTTGGATCAGTATATCTCTTTCTTGCAGATTTATGTACCCAGATGTTAAAAGTTATTATGTTGTACTTCTAGGAGGTTTTCACTTGATTTGTAATGATCCCTACGTGGATCCATGATGTATTTTGATACATGTAATTGTATTAAATATCACCGCATACCCTACAACATGTGTAGCGGATGTAGGTGATCATGAGTTGTAATGAAATATTGATTAAGAGATGTATTTAATTTTACTTTGTACTTAAGAGTTCTTAAGCATTTATCATGTTAGCGTAGTGTTAGTTAGATGACGTAATTCGACGTCAGGGACCCTTGAGAACGATAATGTAATGATATGTTTTATTCTAAACTCATGTTTGTATATCATTGTGTTCTATGTTCAATGTGTTTGTAAACTTTAATAAACAAAAAAAAAAATGTTGCATAACTTAGTTTAATTTTTTTTTTAGTGCTTTTCTTTTGGGTTCCCTGACGGGGCGTTACAATTGGTATCAGAGCGCGAGTTCTACACTGGGAACTCTGGGAGTAATATGTGCGCCCATTAGGTCTTATTAGGTAAACATGTTAAAACCAAACTTAGACATCAAAACAACTTGTTTGTGGAAATCTTTAACTTTCACAAAAATTTGAACCGAAGTAAAACTAGAACTATGAAACTTGCTTTAACTATGTCATTATGTGATTGCTTTGGTTTCAAATATGACATACTTAATATATATCTATGCTTAAATGTTTTGTCCTAACCTTATGGTTGCAGGAAATATGCCTCCTGTGACTAGAGCCCGTGGTAGAGGTAGAGGTAGAGGTAGAGTGGTCACACCCTCTTTCTCAGTTGATCAGGATAGTGCTCAGAGCCATAGTAGAAATCAGGGTGATAGCCACCAGGATGGTTCAGAGGATTTAGACACCAGACAGATTTTACAGGCCATTCTTGAGAGGTTACCACCTGTGCAGAATAGAGGTAATCAGGGAGATCAGGCTAGGGAGAGGGAGAGGACTCCCCTTAGACAGGTTGTACCAGTAGGGTATGATGCCATTATGGCAAGTCAGATGAAGGACCTGTTTAGAATGCCTAAACTTCCATTTGATGGCATAGGTACCGGGTTTGAGGCGGACACATGGCTCATTGGTTTAGATAGGTACTTCTCCATGTACTCATTTGCTAGCAATGTAAAAGCTAGATATGCTATCATGCAGTTGACAGATTCAGCATCATCATGGTGGAGGACAGAAGAGAGTAAATTGGGAATCACCATAGATACAGTTACATGGGAGTTGTTCCTTGAGAGCTTTAGAGATAGGTTTTTATCAGATCAGTGGAAACAGGACCGTGCTGATGAGTATCATTACTTGAGACAGAGGAATATGACCGTACAGGAGTATGAGCGGAAGTTCTTTGAGCTGAAACAGTATGCTGGTTATAGTAGTGAATCACCCCTCATGATTCAGCATTTTATTAGGGGGCTTAATGCCCATATTGGAGGGGAAGTGAAGGTCTTAGAACCCAAGACCCTTAGAGAAGCAGTAACAAAAGCTATACTCACAGAGAAGAAATTTCAAGGTAAGCAGGGTGGTGGCACATCAGATTTCAGGGGTAAACAGTCACAAGGTAACACTAATTTCAAGAAGCCATCACACTTCTCCAAAGGCAATCAAAATCAAAGTCAGCAAAGTTCAAAACCCCTTGATCAGAGTGGTACAGCTTCCAATTCTAGAAAGTTTCGTAATAGCCAGCGCTTCAAGCGCAACCAGTCTTCTCAGCCCACACAGTCAGTGCAGAGCTCACATCAGGGTAGTAGTAGAGGTAGTTTCCATCAGTCCAGTGCACCTTCAGCAGGAAGGGGTTATGGTAGAGGCACAGGTTGTTTCACATGTGGACAGTTTGGGCATATTGCAGTCAATTGCCCGCAGCGTGGTTCACAGTATTCAGGGCAGAGACCCGCACCATCTGAGCTTACGATTGGGGATTCAGGTAGATCTCATAAAGTGTTTGCAGCAGTAGACCACCGTCAGGCAGAGCACCAGGGAACAGTTATTGAGTCATCAGGTGCTATCCGAGGTATTGATGTTTCTATATTATTTGATTCTGGATCTACGGATTCTTTTATATCTCTATTTGTAGTAGAGAGATGTGGACTAGTGGCAGTAAAGCAAGACATAGGTTGGCAAGTGGAGCTAGCTTCAGGGGCAAAGGTGATCACAAACACCTTAATCCGGCATTGTTGGGTAGATTTGGGTAGCATTAGCACTCCAGTTGATCTTCACATAATTCCATTGGGGTCATATGATGTTGTATTAGGCATGGATTGGTTGGAATCCCATGGAGCTACTATTGATTGTAGACAGAAGATCATTAAGTGCAAGGATGATCGGGGTAAAAAATTTGAGATTAGAGGCATTCAGCATCCTGTTTCTCTTCGTATGATTTCGGCCATGCAGTTGAAGCGAAGTATGAGAAAGGGATGCCAAGTGTTTGCAGTGTCTTTGAGGGAGTTTGAGGATGAGGATGGTGAGAAGAAGTCCCTTGATCACCCTGTGTTACAGGAATTCATTGATGTCTTTCCAGATGAGATCCCGGGTATGCCACCAAAGCGGGATATCAATTTTCGTATTGATCTTGTTCCAGGAGCAGAGCCTATATCTAGAGCTCCATACAGGATGACTACACAGGAGCTGAATGAGTTGAAGTTGCAGTTGGAAGAATTGTTGGCTAAGGGATGTATCAGGCCTAGTGTTTCACCTTCGGGAGCACCAGTCCTCTTTGTTAAAAAGAAGGACGGTTCATTACGACTGTGCATTGATTACAGACAGTTGAACAAAGTCACAGTCAAGAATAGGTATCCCTTGCCACGGATTGATGATCTCTTTGATCAGGTGAAAGGCGCTAGGGTGTTCTCTAAAATAGACCTCAAGTCAGGTTATCATCAGTTGCGCATTAGAGAGGAGGACATCCACAGGACAGCTTTCCGGACACGCTATGGTCACTATGAGTTCACAGTGGTACCATTTGGCTTGACGAATGCTCCATCTGTATTCATGAGTTTGATGAATGGGGTATTTCGTAGGTATCTTGATCACTTCGTTGTTGTCTTCTTGGATGATATTTTGGTTTATTCTAAATCCATGGAGGAACACGAAGAGCACCTTCGGTTGGTATTGCAATGCCTTAGAGAGAATCAATTGTATGCTAATCCAGCTAAGTGTGAGTTCTTCAAGTCAGAGATTCAGTACTTGGGCCACGTGATCTCGGGTGATGGTATTTCAGTGGATCCCGCAAAGATCCAAGCTATAGTTGATTGGCTGGCACCTACAAATGTGCCAGAGGTTCGCAGTTTTATGGGTTTGGCAGGATATTATCGTAAGTTCGTAGAGAACTTCTCTAGAGTTGCTTATCCCATCACCTCATTGCAGAGAAAGGGTAAGAAGTTCATTTGGTCTGAGAAGTGTGAAGAGGCATTCAGAACCCTCAAGTATAAGTTGACTAGTACACCTATTCTTTCAGTACCTGATCCCACAGGTGATTTTGTGGTTTGTACAGATGCTTCGTTAGAGGGTATTGGAGCAGTCCTCATGCAGGGAGGACGGGTGATTGCTTATGAGTCTCGCAAACTCAAGGATCATGAGTTGAACTATCCCACGCATGATCTTGAGCTAGCAGCGGTAGTTCATGCTTTGGTCCGATGGAGACACTTTTTATTGGGACACCGATTTGAGCTTCATACTGATCATCGCAGTCTACAGTACATTTTCACTCAGCCTAATCTGAATGCTAGACAGAGGAGATGGATGGAGTTCCTTTGTGAGTACGATTTTGAGGTTAAGTATATCCAAGGGAAGGAGAATGTGGTAGCTGATGCTCTTAGTAGGAAGAGACGAGTTGCAGCTGTGACTACACTTGGTGTTGATTTGAGGAGTAGGATCTTGCAGGCACTTCCTCGAGATACTTTTTATCAGGAGGTGAAGGCAGAGATTGAGTTTGGGAGACCTCTAGTAGGTAGATTTGAGGGGTATGTGTTGGAGTCTGATGGTTTGTTGCGTCATGCGAGCCGGATCTATGTACCGTCATTGGATGATCTTCGTTCATTGATCCTATCTGAGGCTCATTGTGCACCTTACTCGGCACATCCTGGTGTCAAGAAGTTGCATGCAGATCTTCGACAGTTATATCATTGGTCAGGAATGAAGAGGGATATTGCTGATTTTGTTGCTAGGTGCTTAGAGTGTCAGAGGGTTAAGGCAGAACATCAGCATCCAGCAGGACTTTTACAGTCACACAGTATTCCTTCGTGGAAATGGGATGTTATATCGATGGATTTTATCATGGGTTTGCCTTTGACACCCCGTAGACATGATGCTATCATGGTCACTGTTGATCGATTGACTAAGGTAGCTCATTTTTCTCCCATGAGATCCTCTTATACAGCTTCATCAGTAGCTAGAGTCTTTATGCAGGACATAGTGAGATTGCACGGTATCCCTCGAAAGATTATTTCTGATAGGGATCCAGTATTTACTTCTGCATTTTGGACTTCCTTGCAGCATGATTTGGGTGCTCAGTTGAACTTTAGCACAGCCTATCACCCTCAGACGGATGGGTAGACTGAGTGTGTGAATCAGGTCCTAGAGGATATGTTGAGGATGTATGTCATGGACAGGCAGACACATTGGGAGGATTATCTCTACCTGGTGGAGTTTGCATATAATAATGGATACCACAGCTCCATTGGCATGTCACCATTTCAGGCATTGTATGGACGTCCTTGTCGTACACCCCTTAGTTGGGATAGATTAGATGACAGGATTCTTTTGGGGCCAGAGATGCTTCGTGATATGGAGCAGCAGGTAGAGCGCATTCGAGAGCATTTGATCACTGCACAGGATAGACAGAAGAAATATGCAGATGCTCATAGGATAGATATTCAATTTTCAGTTGGGGATAAGGTGTTCCTGAGAGTGCGTCCAAGGAAGAGTCCAATCCGTTATGGAAAGGGTTCTAAATTGGCGCCTCGATTTGTTGGCCCATTTGAGATTTTGGAGAGGATAGGTTCAGTTGCTTACCGTCTTGCATTGCCACCTAGCCTATCTCGCATACATGATGTATTCCATGTTTCTGTTCTTAGGAAATATATCCCAGATGTGACACATGTTCTTGATTGGAATGCATTACAGGTCGAGGACGAGCAGCTAGCTCTGGAGCCCGTGCGCATTCTGGAGCTTCGGGATATCACACTCAGAGGCCGTATTATTCCTCAGGTCAGGGTCCAATGGGACCCAAATGATGAGACCACAGCTACTTGGGAGGATGCATCTCGATTGCGGGATGCCTATCCTTATCTGTTTGCAGGCTTCCAGGAGTAAGCCTAGTCCTAGGGGGGGAGGATGTAGTACCCCTCGCATCTTTCTTTTGCTGATACTATGTTTAGTTTGACACTGTTTTATCTTGGTTGATTAGATCAGACATATATTACATGTTATATTTATATTTTGGTGTGTGATTAAACAGTTATAGTTTGGATGTTAATTGTTATGTTTGAACCTGAAACAGAACTTTACGTAATGGTTAAATCTAGTAATGATGGATTTTATATGATGTTTCAAATGCATGTATAAATTGAAGTAATTAGATGATGATTATATTTGGTACTACCCCATACCCGCATGTGTATGGTATTATGTTTGTTATCATTATGTTTTCTTTTCTGTTGACATGCATGTATGGTAGAGGAGGAGGTGTAGTTACCTGCATTTAGTCAGGTCCACACGTCCTAGCCATCCCTACCATTGTCTGATAGTATGTTCTATATGCACATGTACATGCAATGGTTTTTATGCAGGTTGCAGGTACCAGGCATCGACTTCCCTGGCTTGACAGGATGAGCGTGCCATTATTATGTCTCAATGGCGGAGAAGGGGAGTTAGCACCTAGGCCAATTCCCTTACCTAACCATCCTAAAATCACGGATGAGACCTTACTTGACTTACCTAAATCGAATTCGTTCTGGTAGAATGAATCCGATATATGTTTTCCCGGTTGAGCATGATATTGTCTTAGGTTTTGTTTCATGTCGGTGTTACATTTTTGACCTTGTGGATCTCATGTCTGATCTCTGATAGTTATTGAAATTATGTTGACACATTGGTAAATATTATGTTATTAGTATGATATAACATAATTAGTTATATATGCTTTCTCTAAGTCTCTTATAATAATAATATTATAAATGGTATATATATTAAGTTTATATGTATGACTATATGTTTATATAGATAGAGCTTATTATATAATCTTGAATATTGAGTGTTATAACTTAATGCAAATGATAAATTAGAAATAAAAAGAAAAAGAAATTCTACAATTTTAAATTGTCTCATTTTAGGTAGTTGACTTGAATAGTAGGGGGGAAATAATAAAATATTTCTTCTCTACTTTCCAAGTCAATTTAGAGGAAAAGAGAGGGACTGGTTACCACTTTTGATATGCAAAAAAATTTAGAAGAGAGAATGGAGAGAGAGATGAAGGGTTGAGGAAGAGAAGAGAGGAAGAATAGAAGACAATTTGGGAGCTGTTTTGGAAGCAGCTGAGAGTTCAAGCCTGTGGATTGGAGAGGTATTCTCGGCTGGACTTCATCAGCTTGCTTGTTGAACCAGGTAGGATTCGAGTTCTTTAATATGTTCTAAATTAGTTTTCTTAATCTTTCTATCAAATGAGAGCATACACTTATTTCCTCAAAAAAATTGAAGAGTGAAGCAATAGATCTGTGAGAATTTAGTTTGCAATGTGAAATTTTAACATCACAAATATACAATCCTTCTCAAACTCAGTCTTTAGTGAATCCAATTTTGGAAGAGAAACTTGTTACTCCATAACACCATGAAACTTAGTTGTGTTTTGATCCAATGTTTGCCATTTTAGTTAATTAAAAGATCATATAATTATTCTGAATTGAAGATGTAGTATACCTCCTTAGTAATCAAATGTGGAAATAATCATCATTTGCATGGGTTATCAAAAATAAAACTAAGTCTTTAACAAATAGACATTTCCAGCTTGCTGGAAAATGTATGAGGAAAGAAAAAAAAAGAATTCCCATGCTTTCAAAAAAAACACAGACATTATTTTAATTTATTTTTGCCACCCTATCTTTTAAACTAATAAACAATTCATATATTGAAGAGCAATTCAAACTATACCTTTTTCCAACTCCTCAAGTGGGACCCACACCTCATGTAAAGGTTAACCCTTTTAGAAACATATTGACCAATAATAAATAAATAAAAGATAATAATAATAATATTTTATTATATCCTAGTGGATTCAAATTTAATTTCCATCACCTCAACACACTCCATCTTCTTTGATGCGTACCCCAACATGTAAGGCCTTAAAGGGCTTATTAAATAATGTTTTTCCTTTCCTTGGGTGATGACATCACCTCCCCACTTGCATAGTACGCAGGTCTTGGGGGGGATGCAATTTAATTTTGTTTGAAACAAATTTTTGGAAGGAATTAATTTTGGTATGGGCTCAACCTCCAAAACTGGCGCCCACCTCCACTTGGCCATGCCTTGTCCTTGGTCAATGTACTCTCCAATCATATTTAATGTGTTGTGCAAGCCCTTTTTGAACATAGGGTGGCGTGAGCTTGGGGGTAGTGTTTGCTTTTGGTCCTGCACTAATAAATGAGTATTCAAACCCATTGCCATTCCTTGGTGGATTTTCTTTTTGTGTGGAGTGCTTGGGATTTGGTGGGACCCACACCCAAGTCACATCCACTCCTTGATTTTCGCAGCCCTTTTGGGGAAATTTTAAAATGTTTTATGTTTCTTTTTATTAATATGGATTTGCATGATGAGGTGGAAGGTAGGTCCTAGGTGCTAGGTGTTAGGGGTGATTAATTATAAATTTGATTAGACATTAATAGAATATGTTTTATTAAGCTCTAAGCATGTTATTTTTAAGTTAAAAGTTGGGCAATATAAATTGGAGATATTACTTAAATTTGAATTTGGAATATTAATTCTATTATGTGAATGATTTTATTAACTATTATTTCTATCTTACTAGTGAATTCATTATGGTTTTTGGTATTTAAATTTAGCCTTGGCAATGGAATGTTAACAATAGATGTTATAGCATTATTACTAGCAAACTTATTATTTTATCTTTTAATTGTATTTTAGGAGTGCATTTCTGAGATTAGTAATCTTTCCATTAGTTAGGAAACGTTCCCATTTATCAAGCTATAGTAGGCAATATTAGAGTTAACAATATGGTCACTTTATGGTAGACGTGGATATTCAAATTAGTGGGATTAATTAGTGTGAGCAAAATTACTTGTTAATATGATCATTATGTCTTGGTTTCTTTACGGAATGACAATTTCTTGTTTACGATGTTCTCTTCTATGTATATCATATGTGCATGTTAAATACTCTGTTGATGTAGTTGATTTACATATGGGATTAGATAACCGAATAGGGGGTAAAATCCAGAGGTCGGGTATATGTTGCGGTTATCAGTTATCTGTTTGTTGATTGTATTTATGGTGCAATGTGGATTCTATCTTCATTTGCTTGTTTTGGATTAGGGTCAATGTGAGACCTTGATGGGGTGGTCAAACCGATCCCTGTTAGTATTTTCCTCCTGGTGGGTTAAAACTTGATTTAGTGGCCAAGTGAATTTATGTTTTGAAATGAGATTTGCTTTAATTGTTTATTTGGTTATGGGAATTTAATGTGTCATAAGTGGCCACAAACCAGGATGGGTATTGTTGTGGAACTAGGGTAGGTTATCTAGATGTGGTGTAGAAGGTGGCTTGCAATGGATCGCCGAGGCCCGCAAGTGGCTGACGGATCATCCATTGACAAGTTTCTTAATTCCAGTGATAACATTATAAAAATTGATTTAGTCAGGATAACATTAAAAAAAATAAAAAAAAAAGATAATTTGAAATACCTCACCCATGCCTTGAGTGCTAGTTAAGACTAAGGATGGATGTGGGAAGATGCTAGATGCATCATCGATATACTTGTCTTCATGAGAGATATCGATGCCACGTACGATCACTTGAGTGCCGTCGGTTCAGTGAGGAACCTTCAGGACTAAACTCGAGGGTGGATCTACGTGATGACACCTTCCTACTCACACCGTAGATATCCTACGTATGTCAGTGCCTCTGGTAACCTGTATACCCTCTTGTATTAGATATATTCTCCTAGATGTGGTTTGGAGAATGGTCCTTAGTGTGTGTGTGGGCCTGGTGTTATCTCCCTCGCACGATGGGGTGGACCTCTGGGTTCCACATGGTCGGGTGGTAGTGTACTTCTCCATTGAGACAGTTGCGGACTACCCTTCGTCACTTGGTTGTACACTTGGATCAGTATATCTCTTTCTTGCAGATTTATGTACCCAGATGTTAAAAGTTATTATGTTGTACTTCTAGGAGGTTTTCACTTGATTTGTAATGATCCCTACGTGGATCCATGATGTATTTTGATACATGTAATTGTATTAAATATCACCGCATACCCTACAACATGTGTAGCGGATGTAGGTGATCATGAGTTGTAATGAAATATTGATTAAGAGATGTATTTAATTTTACTTTGTACTTAAGAGTTCTTAAGCATTTATCATGTTAGCGTAGTGTTAGTTAGATGACGTAATTCGACGTCAGGGACCCTTGAGAACGATAATGTAATGATATGTTTTATTCTAAACTCATGTTTGTATATCATTGTGTTCTATGTTCAATGTGTTTGTAAACTTTAATAAACAAAAAAAAAAATGTTGCATAACTTAGTTTAATTTTTTTTTTAGTGCTTTTCTTTTGGGTTCCCTGACGGGGCGTTACAATTGGTATCAGAGCGCGAGTTCTACACTGGGAACTCTGGGAGTAATATGTGCGCCCATTAGGTCTTATTAGGTAAACATGTTAAAACCAAACTTAGACATCAAAACAACTTGTTTGTGGAAATCTTTAACTTTCACAAAAATTTGAACCGAAGTAAAACTAGAACTATGAAACTTGCTTTAACTATGTCATTATGTGATTGCTTTGGTTTCAAATATGACATACTTAATATATATCTATGCTTAAATGTTTTGTCCTAACCTTATGGTTGCAGGAAATATGCCTCCTGTGACTAGAGCCCGTGGTAGAGGTAGAGGTAGAGGTAGAGTGGTCACACCCTCTTTCTCAGTTGATCAGGATAGTGCTCAGAGCCATAGTAGAAATCAGGGTGATAGCCACCAGGATGGTTCAGAGGATTTAGACACCAGACAGATTTTACAGGCCATTCTTGAGAGGTTACCACCTGTGCAGAATAGAGGTAATCAGGGAGATCAGGCTAGGGAGAGGGAGAGGACTCCCCTTAGACAGGTTGTACCAGTAGGGTATGATGCCATTATGGCAAGTCAGATGAAGGACCTGTTTAGAATGCCTAAACTTCCATTTGATGGCATAGGTACCGGGTTTGAGGCGGACACATGGCTCATTGGTTTAGATAGGTACTTCTCCATGTACTCATTTGCTAGCAATGTAAAAGCTAGATATGCTATCATGCAGTTGACAGATTCAGCATCATCATGGTGGAGGACAGAAGAGAGTAAATTGGGAATCACCATAGATACAGTTACATGGGAGTTGTTCCTTGAGAGCTTTAGAGATAGGTTTTTATCAGATCAGTGGAAACAGGACCGTGCTGATGAGTATCATTACTTGAGACAGAGGAATATGACCGTACAGGAGTATGAGCGGAAGTTCTTTGAGCTGAAACAGTATGCTGGTTATAGTAGTGAATCACCCCTCATGATTCAGCATTTTATTAGGGGGCTTAATGCCCATATTGGAGGGGAAGTGAAGGTCTTAGAACCCAAGACCCTTAGAGAAGCAGTAACAAAAGCTATACTCACAGAGAAGAAATTTCAAGGTAAGCAGGGTGGTGGCACATCAGATTTCAGGGGTAAACAGTCACAAGGTAACACTAATTTCAAGAAGCCATCACACTTCTCCAAAGGCAATCAAAATCAAAGTCAGCAAAGTTCAAAACCCCTTGATCAGAGTGGTACAGCTTCCAATTCTAGAAAGTTTCGTAATAGCCAGCGCTTCAAGCGCAACCAGTCTTCTCAGCCCACACAGTCAGTGCAGAGCTCACATCAGGGTAGTAGTAGAGGTAGTTTCCATCAGTCCAGTGCACCTTCAGCAGGAAGGGGTTATGGTAGAGGCACAGGTTGTTTCACATGTGGACAGTTTGGGCATATTGCAGTCAATTGCCCGCAGCGTGGTTCACAGTATTCAGGGCAGAGACCCGCACCATCTGAGCTTACGATTGGGGATTCAGGTAGATCTCATAAAGTGTTTGCAGCAGTAGACCACCGTCAGGCAGAGCACCAGGGAACAGTTATTGAGTCATCAGGTGCTATCCGAGGTATTGATGTTTCTATATTATTTGATTCTGGATCTACGGATTCTTTTATATCTCTATTTGTAGTAGAGAGATGTGGACTAGTGGCAGTAAAGCAAGACATAGGTTGGCAAGTGGAGCTAGCTTCAGGGGCAAAGGTGATCACAAACACCTTAATCCGGCATTGTTGGGTAGATTTGGGTAGCATTAGCACTCCAGTTGATCTTCACATAATTCCATTGGGGTCATATGATGTTGTATTAGGCATGGATTGGTTAGAATCCCATGGAGCTACTATTGATTGTAGACAGAAGATCATTAAGTGCAAGGATGATCGGGGTAAAAAATTTGAGATTAGAGGCATTCAGCATCCTGTTTCTCTTCGTATGATTTCGGCCATGCAGTTGAAGCGAAGTATGAGAAAGGGATGCCAAGTGTTTGCAGTGTCTTTGAGGGAGTTTGAGGATGAGGATGGTGAGAAGAAGTCCCTTGATCACCCTGTGTTACAGGAATTCATTGATGTCTTTCCAGATGAGATCCCGGGTATGCCACCAAAGCGGGATATCAATTTTCGTATTGATCTTGTTCCAGGAGCAGAGCCTATATCTAGAGCTCCATACAGGATGACTACACAGGAGCTGAATGAGTTGAAGTTGCAGTTGGAAGAATTGTTGGCTAAGGGATGTATCAGGCCTAGTGTTTCACCTTCGGGAGCACCAGTCCTCTTTGTTAAAAAGAAGGACGGTTCATTACGACTGTGCATTGATTACAGACAGTTGAACAAAGTCACAGTCAAGAATAGGTATCCCTTGCCACGGATTGATGATCTCTTTGATCAGGTGAAAGGCGCTAGGGTGTTCTCTAAAATAGACCTCAAGTCAGGTTATCATCAGTTGCGCATTAGAGAGGAGGACATCCACAGGACAGCTTTCCGGACACGCTATGGTCACTATGAGTTCACAGTGGTACCATTTGGCTTGACGAATGCTCCATCTGTATTCATGAGTTTGATGAATGGGGTATTTCGTAGGTATCTTGATCACTTCGTTGTTGTCTTCTTGGATGATATTTTGGTTTATTCTAAATCCATGGAGGAACACGAAGAGCACCTTCGGTTGGTATTGCAATGCCTTAGAGAGAATCAATTGTATGCTAATCCAGCTAAGTGTGAGTTCTTCAAGTCAGAGATTCAGTACTTGGGCCACGTGATCTCGGGTGATGGTATTTCAGTGGATCCCGCAAAGATCCAAGCTATAGTTGATTGGCTGGCACCTACAAATGTGCCAGAGGTTCGCAGTTTTATGGGTTTGGCAGGATATTATCGTAAGTTCGTAGAGAACTTCTCTAGAGTTGCTTATCCCATCACCTCATTGCAGAGAAAGGGTAAGAAGTTCATTTGGTCTGAGAAGTGTGAAGAGGCATTCAGAACCCTCAAGTATAAGTTGACTAGTACACCTATTCTTTCAGTACCTGATCCCACAGGTGATTTTGTGGTTTGTACAGATGCTTCGTTAGAGGGTATTGGAGCAGTCCTCATGCAGGGAGGACGGGTGATTGCTTATGAGTCTCGCAAACTCAAGGATCATGAGTTGAACTATCCCACGCATGATCTTGAGCTAGCAGCGGTAGTTCATGCTTTGGTCCGATGGAGACACTTTTTATTGGGACACCGATTTGAGCTTCATACTGATCATCGCAGTCTACAGTACATTTTCACTCAGCCTAATCTGAATGCTAGACAGAGGAGATGGATGGAGTTCCTTTGTGAGTACGATTTTGAGGTTAAGTATATCCAAGGGAAGGAGAATGTGGTAGCTGATGCTCTTAGTAGGAAGAGACGAGTTGCAGCTGTGACTACACTTGGTGTTGATTTGAGGAGTAGGATCTTGCAGGCACTTCCTCGAGATACTTTTTATCAGGAGGTGAAGGCAGAGATTGAGTTTGGGAGACCTCTAGTAGGTAGATTTGAGGGGTATGTGTTGGAGTCTGATGGTTTGTTGCGTCATGCGAGCCGGATCTATGTACCGTCATTGGATGATCTTCGTTCATTGATCCTATCTGAGGCTCATTGTGCACCTTACTCGGCACATCCTGGTGTCAAGAAGTTGCATGCAGATCTTCGACAGTTATATCATTGGTCAGGAATGAAGAGGGATATTGCTGATTTTGTTGCTAGGTGCTTAGAGTGTCAGAGGGTTAAGGCAGAACATCAGCATCCAGCAGGACTTTTACAGTCACACAGTATTCCTTCGTGGAAATGGGATGTTATATCGATGGATTTTATCATGGGTTTGCCTTTGACACCCCGTAGACATGATGCTATCATGGTCACTGTTGATCGATTGACTAAGGTAGCTCATTTTTCTCCCATGAGATCCTCTTATACAGCTTCATCAGTAGCTAGAGTCTTTATGCAGGACATAGTGAGATTGCACGGTATCCCTCGAAAGATTATTTCTGATAGGGATCCAGTATTTACTTCTGCATTTTGGACTTCCTTGCAGCATGATTTGGGTGCTCAGTTGAACTTTAGCACAGCCTATCACCCTCAGACGGATGGGTAGACTGAGTGTGTGAATCAGGTCCTAGAGGATATGTTGAGGATGTATGTCATGGACAGGCAGACACATTGGGAGGATTATCTCTACCTGGTGGAGTTTGCATATAATAATGGATACCACAGCTCCATTGGCATGTCACCATTTCAGGCATTGTATGGACGTCCTTGTCGTACACCCCTTAGTTGGGATAGATTAGATGACAGGATTCTTTTGGGGCCAGAGATGCTTCGTGATATGGAGCAGCAGGTAGAGCGCATTCGAGAGCATTTGATCACTGCACAGGATAGACAGAAGAAATATGCAGATGCTCATAGGATAGATATTCAATTTTCAGTTGGGGATAAGGTGTTCCTGAGAGTGCGTCCAAGGAAGAGTCCAATCCGTTATGGAAAGGGTTCTAAATTGGCGCCTCGATTTGTTGGCCCATTTGAGATTTTGGAGAGGATAGGTCCAGTTGCTTACCGTCTTGCATTGCCACCTAGCCTATCTCGCATACATGATGTATTCCATGTTTCTGTTCTTAGGAAATATATCCCAGATGTGACACATGTTCTTGATTGGAATGCATTACAGGTCGAGGACGAGCAGCTAGCTCTGGAGCCCGTGCGCATTCTGGAGCTTCGGGATATCACACTCAGAGGCCGTATTATTCCTCAGGTCAGGGTCCAATGGGACCCAAATGATGAGACCACAGCTACTTGGGAGGATGCATCTCGATTGCGGGATGCCTATCCTTATCTGTTTGCAGGCTTCCAGGAGTAAGCCTAGTCCTAGGGGGGGAGGATGTAGTACCCCTCGCATCTTTCTTTTGCTGATACTATGTTTAGTTTGACACTGTTTTATCTTGGTTGATTAGATCAGACATATATTACATGTTATATTTATATTTTGGTGTGTGATTAAACAGTTATAGTTTGGATGTTAATTGTTATGTTTGAACCTGAAACAGAACTTTACGTAATGGTTAAATCTAGTAATGATGGATTTTATATGATGTTTCAAATGCATGTATAAATTGAAGTAATTAGATGATGATTATATTTGGTACTACCCCATACCCGCATGTGTATGGTATTATGTTTGTTATCATTATGTTTTCTTTTCTGTTGACATGCATGTATGGTAGAGGAGGAGGCGTAGTTACCTGCATTTAGTCAGGTCCACACGTCCTAGCCATCCCTACCATTGTCTGATAGTATGTTCTATATGCACATGTACATGCAATGGTTTTTATGCAGGTTGCAGGTACCAGGCATCGACTTCCCTGGCTTGACAGGATGAGCGTGCCATTATTATGTCTCAATGGCGGAGAAGGGGAGTTAGCACCTAGGCCAATTCCCTTACCTAACCATCCTAAAATCACGGATGAGACCTTACTTGACTTACCTAAATCGAATTCGTTCTGGTAGAATGAATCCGATATATGTTTTCCCGGTTGAGCATGATATTGTCTTAGGTTTTGTTTCATGTCGGTGTTACATTTTTGACCTTGTGGATCTCATGTCTGATCTCTGATAGTTATTGAAATTATGTTGACACATTGGTAAATATTATGTTATTAGTATGATATAACATAATTAGTTATATATGCTTTCTCTAAGTCTCTTATAATAATAATATTATAAATGGTATATATATTAAGTTTATATGTATGACTATATGTTTATATAGATAGAGCTTATTATATAATCTTGAATATTGAGTGTTATAACTTAATGCAAATGATAAATTAGAAATAAAAAGAAAAAGAAATTCTACAATTTTAAATTGTCTCATTTTAGGTAGTTGACTTGAATAGTAGGGGGGAAATAATAAAATATTTCTTCTCTACTTTCCAAGTCAATTTAGAGGAAAAGAGAGGGACTGGTTACCACTTTTGATATGCAAAAAAATTTAGAAGAGAGAATGGAGAGAGAGATGAAGGGTTGAGGAAGAGAAGAGAGGAAGAATAGAAGACAATTTGGGAGCTGTTTTGGAAGCAGCTGAGAGTTCAAGCCTGTGGATTGGAGAGGTATTCTCGGCTGGACTTCATCAGCTTGCTTGTTGAACCAGGTAGGATTCGAGTTCTTTAATATGTTCTAAATTAGTTTTCTTAATCTTTCTATCAAATGAGAGCATACACTTATTTCCTCAAAAAAATTGAAGAGTGAAGCAATAGATCTGTGAGAATTTAGTTTGCAATGTGAAATTTTAACATCACAAATATACAATCCTTCTCAAACTCAGTCTTTAGTGAATCCAATTTTGGAAGAGAAACTTGTTACTCCATAACACCATGAAACTTAGTTGTGTTTTGATCCAATGTTTGCCATTTTAGTTAATTAAAAGATCATATAATTATTCTGAATTGAAGATGTAGTATACCTCCTTAGTAATCAAATGTGGAAATAATCATCATTTGCATGGGTTATCAAAAATAAAACTAAGTCTTTAACAAATAGACATTTCCAGCTTGCTGGAAAATGTATGAGGAAAGAAAAAAAAAGAATTCCCATGCTTTCAAAAAAAACACAGACATTATTTTAATTTATTTTTGCCACCCTATCTTTTAAACTAATAAACAATTCATATATTGAAGAGCAATTCAAACTATACCTTTTTCCAACTCCTCAAGTGGGACCCACACCTCATGTAAAGGTTAACCCTTTTAGAAACATATTGACCAATAATAAATAAATAAAAGATAATAATAATAATATTTTATTATATCCTAGTGGATTCAAATTTAATTTCCATCACCTCAACACACTCCATCTTCTTTGATGCGTACCCCAACATGTAAGGCCTTAAAGGGCTTATTAAATAATGTTTTTCCTTTCCTTGGGTGATGACATCACCTCCCCACTTGCATAGTACGCAGGTCTTGGGGGGGATGCAATTTAATTTTGTTTGAAACAAATTTTTGGAAGGAATTAATTTTGGTATGGGCTCAACCTCCAAAACTGGCGCCCACCTCCACTTGGCCATGCCTTGTCCTTGGTCAATGTACTCTCCAATCATATTTAATGTGTTGTGCAAGCCCTTTTTGAACATAGGGTGGCGTGAGCTTGGGGGTAGTGTTTGCTTTTGGTCCTGCACTAATAAATGAGTATTCAAACCCATTGCCATTCCTTGGTGGATTTTCTTTTTGTGTGGAGTGCTTGGGATTTGGTGGGACCCACACCCAAGTCACATCCACTCCTTGATTTTCGCAGCCCTTTTGGGGAAATTTTAAAATGTTTTATGTTTCTTTTTATTAATATGGATTTGCATGATGAGGTGGAAGGTAGGTCCTAGGTGCTAGGTGTTAGGGGTGATTAATTATAAATTTGATTAGACATTAATAGAATATGTTTTATTAAGCTCTAAGCATGTTATTTTTAAGTTAAAAGTTGGGCAATATAAATTGGAGATATTACTTAAATTTGAATTTGGAATATTAATTCTATTATGTGAATGATTTTATTAACTATTATTTCTATCTTACTAGTGAATTCATTATGGTTTTTGGTATTTAAATTTAGCCTTGGCAATGGAATGTTAACAATAGATGTTATAGCATTATTACTAGCAAACTTATTATTTTATCTTTTAATTGTATTTTAGGAGTGCATTTCTGAGATTAGTAATCTTTCCATTAGTTAGGAAACGTTCCCATTTATCAAGCTATAGTAGGCAATATTAGAGTTAACAATATGGTCACTTTATGGTAGACGTGGATATTCAAATTAGTGGGATTAATTAGTGTGAGCAAAATTACTTGTTAATATGATCATTATGTCTTGGTTTCTTTACGGAATGACAATTTCTTGTTTACGATGTTCTCTTCTATGTATATCATATGTGCATGTTAAATACTCTGTTGATGTAGTTGATTTACATATGGGATTAGATAACCGAATAGGGGGTAAAATCCAGAGGTCGGGTATATGTTGCGGTTATCAGTTATCTGTTTGTTGATTGTATTTATGGTGCAATGTGGATTCTATCTTCATTTGCTTGTTTTGGATTAGGGTCAATGTGAGACCTTGATGGGGTGGTCAAACCGATCCCTGTTAGTATTTTCCTCCTGGTGGGTTAAAACTTGATTTAGTGGCCAAGTGAATTTATGTTTTGAAATGAGATTTGCTTTAATTGTTTATTTGGTTATGGGAATTTAATGTGTCATAAGTGGCCACAAACCAGGATGGGTATTGTTGTGGAACTAGGGTAGGTTATCTAGATGTGGTGTAGAAGGTGGCTTGCAATGGATCGCCGAGGCCCGCAAGTGGCTGACGGATCATCCATTGACAAGTTTCTTAATTCCAGTGATAACATTATAAAAATTGATTTAGTCAGGATAACATTAAAAAAAATAAAAAAAAAAGATAATTTGAAATACCTCACCCATGCCTTGAGTGCTAGTTAAGACTAAGGATGGATGTGGGAAGATGCTAGATGCATCATCGATATACTTGTCTTCATGAGAGATATCGATGCCACGTGCGATCACTTGAGTGCCGTCAGTTCAGTGAGGAACCTTCAGGACTAAACTCAAGGGTGGATCTACGTGATGACACCTTCCTACTCACACCGTAGATATCCTACGTATGTCAGTGCCTCTGGTAACCTGTATACCCTCTTGTATTAGATATATTCTCCTAGATGTGGTTTGGAGAATGGTCCTTAGTGTGTGTGTGGGCCTGGTGTTATCTCCCTCGCACGGTGGGGTGGACCTCTGGGTTCCACATGGTCGGGTGGTAGTGTACTTCTCCATTGAGACAGTTGCGGACTACCCTTCGTCACTTGGTTGTACACTTGGATCAGTCTATCTCTTTCTTGCAGATTTATGTACCCAGATGTTAAAAGTTATTATGTTGTACTTCTAGGAGGTTTTCACTTGATTTGTAATGATCCCTACGTGGATCCATGATGTATTTTGATACATGTAATTGTATTAAATATCACCGCATACCCTACAACATGTGTAGCGGATGTAGGTGATCATGAGTTGTAATGAAATATTGATTAAGAGATGTATTTAATTTTACTTTGTACTTAAGAGTTCTTAAGCATTTATCATGTTAGCGTAGTGTTAGTTAGATGACGTAATTCGACGTCAGGGACCCTTGAGAACGATAATGTAATGATATGTTTTATTCTAAACTCATGTTTGTATATCATTGTGTTCTATGTTCAATGTGTTTGTAAACTTTAATAAACAAAAAAAAAAATGTTGCATAACTTAGTTTAATTTTTTTTTTAGTGCTTTTCTTTTGGGTTCCCTGACGGGGCGTTACAGAATGCATATTCACATCCATGTGATACACTTTGAAGTCCTTGTAGGAAGAAAAGGTAATAAATAGTCTCACTGCCTTCATCCTAGCCACATGTGCAAAAGTTTCTTCAAAGTCTATTTCTTCTTGCTGTGAGTATCCTTTATAGAACAATCTTTCTTTGTTCCTCATAATTGTGCCTTCTTCATTCATTTTGTTTCTAAATGCCCACTTATTTCCAATAACATTCTTTCCTTTAGGTCTAGGAACCAATTCCCAAGTTTTGTTCTTTATTATCTGATCCAGTACTTCTTTCATTGCATTAACCCATGATTCATCTTTGCAAGCCTCATTAGTAGTTCTAGGTTCTACTTGTGCAATCAAACATAATTCCTCTCTAGCCTTAGACCTAGTTAACATGCCTTTATTTCTATCATTAATAATCTAATCTTCAGGATGATTTATTGGTACATACCTTGGAGCTTTAGGAGCTTCTAATTGTTCACTTACACATATTTTCTTGTCATTGTCAAATTCAACTCATTCTTCTACTTCAATAGTCTTTTCTAAGTTTTGATAATAGATCATTTATTGAACTTGAAACTTCTCATCAATTCTTACATTAATGCTCTCAACCATATTTCTTAATCTCAAGTTAAAATATCTGTAAGATTTACTTTTGGTAGAGTAACCAAGAAAGATTATGTCATCGCTTCTTGAATCAAACTTACCTACCTCATCATCTCTTTTGATAAAACATTTTCTACCAAAGATTCTGCAATATTTCATAGTAGGAGCATGACCAAACCAAAGTTCATAAGATGTTTTAATATTAACTTCCTTGATCTGAACTCTATTCAATATGTAAACTGCAGTATTGATTGCTTCTCTCCAATGTACATGTGATACATTTCCTCATTGTTCTAGCAGCATCTAGTATAATTTTGTTTCTTCTTTCTACAATCTCATTCTAATGTGGAGTCCTAGGAGAAGAAGTCTTCCTATATATCTCATGTTCTTTGCAGTATGAATTAAATGCAGTAGATGTAAAGTCTCCTTTTTCTAACCTCAAACATCTTATCTTTAGACCAGATTCATTTTCTAATTTTCCTTTAAGATCTTGAACTTGTCAAATGCCTCTGATCTTTCTTTAAGAAAAGAAACCCACATCATTTTAGAATGATCATCAACAAATAGTATGAATTACCTTTCACCATAAGAGGATCCAGTCATTATAAGACCACATAGATCTATATGCACCAGATCTAGCTTACCTTTGGTAGTGTATGACTTTCTTTGGAAAATTTTCCATTACACATTATATGCACATGATGTTAGAGGGCTTCAAAATTTTTGGTAATTCCCTAAATGCGTTGATGTTACTTGCCTTCACAATGTTATCAAAATTCACTTGAGAAAATCTTCTATGCCATGGCCAACTTTCATCAACCTGAGCAATAAAACCTTTTGCATCTATGATATTCAACTGAAATACATTACCTCTTATCTTTGTTCCTAATGCAATCAAGTTTCCCTTTTGTCCTCTGATAGTGCATGATCCATTACTGAATTTCAACTAATAACCTTTATCCATAAGTTTCCCAACACTCAACAAGTTATGCTTAAGTCTATCAACAAGAAACACATTATTAGTATTAATTTTTCCATCCAAAGAAATAGATCTTACTCCAATAATCAGTTTTGGAGTATTATCATTAAATCTAACAACTCCACCATCATGCATCTTTAACTGAACAAACTTATCTTTATCACCAATCATGTGATGTGAGAATCCACTATCAATGATACACTCAAGTTTCTTCTCAATATGTGATACTAAGGATTTTTCTTCATAAATAGGATCATTATCCTTTATAGCTACAAACCCAATCTCATATATTGTTGAATCATCATTAGAAACACCTTCACTAGCATAATAGCATTCCTAATCATAGACATCTGGCCTAGTGAACTTAGTTTTGTATTTGGAGACCCTTGTAGGACATCTAGATGCAAAGTGACCAACTTTATTGCAAGAAACACAATTTAAAGGTAATTTTACTTCAATTTTACCCTTACCTCTTTTCTCCTTTCTTACGATTAGAGAAACAAGTTTGTCCATCTTCCTATTTTCCTCACCAATTTCCATTAGTTCATATCCATAATCTCCAACCTCAGGATATTTGTTAACCCTACTAGTTCTTACAAGGCTTGATGAGGTCTTTTTGTCATTATGAACAATTGCCTTGAATGTATTTTTTTTCTTAGGTATTGAATCTTGTAATTTTGTCACCTCAAAGGTAGTTAAATTAGATGTCAATATCTCTCTATTGAATCCTTGAGTCAATGAAATTATCTCCTCAATCACATGTACTTTGGTCTTGTACATAGGTGCCAAAGATCTCATAATCTTTTTGATGACCTCTTCTTCAGTTTAAGTACCTCCTAAATTTGTGATTTGTGCAACTTATTATAAAACCCTCTAAACATAAGCTTTGACATTTTCATCTTCACGTATTTTTAGATTTTCCATCTTTTTCTTCTAGTTTTGTAACTTTGTATGCTTGGTGTACTTGTATCCTTCATAAAGTGCTTCCAGTCTTCCCCAAATTTCATGAGCTGAATCAAGGTCCTTAACTTCTGTAAATTCTACTCTAGATAGTGTGCTTATCAGAGCTTCCTTTACAACCATATTGCAAGAAAATATCTTCTTTTCATCATCAGTATCATTAGGAAAATCACTTTCTGCAACAATATTTTCCTTATTCTTTGTAATCATCCAATAATCAATTCTTAGGTAGAACAAGTGTATCCTCATCTTTTTCACCCAAATGTCAAAATTTTCAGCATCGAATTAAGGACTATCCTTCCTATAGTAAGTCATCTTAAGATCACTTCAAGTGGTCAAGCTTTCTCTCTAAGGACCAATAGCTTTGATACCATTTGTTGGATACAATTGATAGGGGGTGAATCAGTTGTATGTCCTTAATATAAAATTTATATTTTCACATCAAAACAATAAATGCAAATTTGAAACCTCAAAAGTAACACAAATCAAATTACCAAGAATTATTCTCGAGGAAACCCTGTTAAGGGAATAACCACGGTGGGGATGAAACCCACAAATAATGCACTAGTAATAAAGTATCTCAGCTACAAGATCTTGCCCTATTAGGAGCAGATAAATACAACTAGTACAAATTCCCTGTTAAAGGACATACTCTTTTCTTTGAGTCAGCAACCCTGTCAGGAGTTGATAGGATGAGCCTTTCTTTGCTCGGAGAAACTTGCCCAATGTGAAGGTTATATAAGTTTATATTAAAGGACATACTCTTTTCTTTTATTTAGAAACCCTGTTAGGAGTTGATAGGATGACCCTTTCTTCACTCAAAGAAACTTTCCCAATGTGAAGGTTATATCCACCTTATGAAGGTTAAACCCACCTTCTGGAACTATTGTCCAAATTAAAGTATATAAATATACTGATAATAGATAATGAACTGCCTAACAACAACTCCTTTTCTAAAATAGTTCCAAAAGTAAAATGATCACACTACTTTCTCTACATCAAGTAGTTCTCCATCCACATATTCATGTCCCCATCCACATCCTTTGCATCACTTGTTTCTCTCCTTTATACAAGATACAAATGATTTATTTGGTCGACACCAATTAGGAATTTCCTAATAAAAATGGTTACATAAAATATTGTCAAGAAACACATGGGATCTTAGACAAGAAAATAATAAACATCAATTGGCTAGCATACTCCATAATCCACAACTTATCTTCACACAAGGTAGAACACACCACATCCCATAGGTCGGCACCAAATAAGACCTCACAAGGTCACAAGATACAACTGATATCACCAAGAGCATGGTGATCAAGGAATAAGGGAAATTATTCTTTAACGAGTCTTCTATAATATCCCAAAATCACATATCCTAAATCCATCTCACATCTAAGTAAATACAAAAATTCAAATACTAACTCATCCACAAACCTTTGATCTTTTTCCTACGACCAGTATATACCAAAACTATTGTAACTTATTCCTTAGAATGAATTAATGCATGTGACCTTAGGTATAATATCAAAACTTATTTTGAAACATACATCTAGGCTCATAGAGTCATACATCTTGTACAAATCTTGTACATGCAGGATGATTTTGTCTATTTCTATCTTAACCATTTTTACTGCAACATCAGATACAGTCAATCTTCTGAAACAAATGTTGATATCAATGACAACACATGTCAAGAATAATTCCAACATGAACTTCTTCTTACTTATTTGCATTGATTCAAATTCTCAATAAATATCCCTCTAATTGGCTCGCACAAATCACAGTCTACCCCATTGACCACCATATCATATGTAGTGAAGATAGTACTAGCAAAAATGGAATTTTCCCAATTGGAGTAGAAGACTTTATTTCCAATGACCTAGGCAGCATACCTTACAATAAAATTTTCAACTGTGTGCACCACCACAAACCTACCATAAAATTGTCTTTAGTTAGGTTTCCAACCTCCTTATTTTTTGCTATCTTCAATTTCAAAAGAATGTCAGGGTCGTTCAACCTAGTAACAATCTTCATCACTTCTTTATTGACCAGGCGAACTTCATCTAACCATAGGAAGCATTCATGGAACCTTCTTATCACCATTTGTACCCATTTATCATCAAAGTAGAAATACAAGAAATTATTCCAGAAATGTGATTTCTTATCAACCATAACCTTGTACTCAGGTTTGACATTGAAATTATCACCAATTATTTTATTTTCCCATAAATCAACTAATTTGGTATGATCAAACTCTTTGAGTTTCAAGTGAATGTAAACCCTAACATCTTTCATAGGGATGAATCCTTGTGGGATTCTTGATAAACAACCAGCTAAATCATTCTCATTTGATATATTCAGGTACTTCTTCAATTCAAGATGGGGTTGGGGTGTTGAATCAACCAAAATGAGAGATTTCATAGCTGAGAGTGCAAATAAATAGAAAATCTCATAAATAAATACTTATCTAAATTAAAAAACTCTAGGATGCAAGTCATCTATGTTAATATAATTTAGAAAAATAGTTGGGGGGGGGGGGGGTGAACCAGTTGTTCCCAGGTCTAGATGTACCAATTAAACATTCAAACACTTCAACAAACTCAGATCTAATCACCAACACAACTTGGTCTCTAAAGAACATATATTTAAAAAACATATAACATGCAGTCTACTGTCCAATAGTATTTAACTTGCAGAATATCAAAACATTCATAACAAAACATTCAAACAAGTATGACATCAGGATTTATAGTGGAAACCCAATTTGGGAAAAACCACTTTGTAACATGTTACTAATATTTTCACTCTTCTGAAGTGAGCTCGATGAAAAGCCAACATTGTTAAAGGTATACAAACACACTATTAGGTGTGACCCTATTAAAGGATTTCAATCACCCTGTTAGGAGTGGCCTGGTCAGAGGACTTGAGTACATTCCATTAGAATGCCACCTTGATTAAAGGATTTATTAATGATTGTTAGGTCAACCTTGATTAAAGGATTTTGACTGTTACAATGGTTAGAAAGTAGTAGTAGTTTCTGATCTATAAAACATACAACTCACTTTGCATATATCAGATCTAATTCATACATACATGCTGATTTAGTAACTAAGTATCATTTACATCTCCATCTCTGATATGCTCAAAATTTTCTTCAAGCAATCACAACTCTAATCTTCACCTTTAGCCTTTCTACTTAGACTTATCAGTCAATAACATCAAAATAACTAGCTCCCTTCTTCTTATTCTTTAACCTCTCCATTAGGTTTCCTTTATATCTCTCCAAATAGATAGATCTATCTTTTGCCTCTTAATCTCCTTTGTAGATCTTAGGTTAGGTCAGATGCAATAGATCCTTCCAACATTTAAGTCCTTCATACATCCTTCTAGAAACATCTTCAATCTTCTCATTGAAATCATAATAAAATGATTTACCATGCATTAAATTCTCCATATAATTATTTGATAAAGTCAACACGATTTACATAACCCAAGAATTCAACTATGTCGACTGGAAATCTGAATTCTTCCTCCAAATGTAAATTACTGACGCTCGGTCAATACTATGTTCATCACCTCGGTCATCACTACAAACTGTCTTCCTCGGCTAACATTGTTTTGCTCGATAATTTCATGTCACTCAACATAAACTGATGTTCGGTCAACACTAGATTTACTCGGCATATACTAGTGCTCGATTGACACTAACATCACTCGGCTTAAACTAGATTTCTTTACTTTTGCTCAGTTAAGCCTACTTCTTCAGTCTTTCTTCTTACTTAGATAAATAATACATTATCTCATCATATGCAAAATAATCAAGTACTCATTGAAGTATCAAATAACTCAACCTTTCCTTAGGTGTTATTGTTATTTCCCTTTCCCTAATCCTTTTCATCAACCAATAGATATAGTACTTTCTTAGATAGCAACTATCTTACCAGTTAAGGTTTGACATCAATGACAATACAATAATTGTTTCAATTACAGTTTCCAACAATCTATCTTTCTTCTCCTTAGATCTTTGGAATCTTTTTTCACTTTGTGTGATAAAAAATGACTTATTGACTTTCCTTTTATGCGAATTTTACAATAAATACACCTTTTTCATTAAATGTGTTGTAGCTTCTTTTTGCGATTACTTTTTCATTAGAAGGATATGACTTTATTGAATGTCCTTAAATTTATTGTTCATTATTCTTCTTTACTAAAGACTCCTTGATCAAGAAGATCAATCCTTCCTATAATCACTTCACTCTTGCAAGGGGAAGAGACAAACTCTAAACTTTTCTCCCCTTGAGTAATAATCGAAAAGTTTCTCTTTACTGTAACAAATGTTTTGACCAGATCCAAAACCATTATCTTCCTTCTTTCTCCATATCTTCTCCATTTTGGCCTTAAATATTATTTATTGATCTTCTTCATTGGTTTGGTTAGCTTGACTATATTGGTTTTGTAGAATCTTACAATGTGTCCAACTTTATTACATTTATAACACCTATTGGTTATCTTGTCTTGTCTTTACCTACATTGGTTAGCCTTATGTCCATATGCATAACATGTAAAACAAATAGTAAAATTATTGCTTCTATTTGGTTTTCTACATTGATTAGCTTTGTGACCATGATTGTTGCAATTAAAATATCTATGGGAATAAGATATATCTTGTTGATTTTATTATATTCCTACAATTCAATGTTGTATGACCAACTTTATTACAATAAAAATAATAACCATTAAAATATAAGGGTTTCGTACTTACATATTGCTTTACCAGAGACTTACCTCTAACCTCTTTGCCAAATTCAATATTATCTTCTCTTTCCTAATTTGGTTCTTTCTTTTATTCAATTTTACTATGTGAGCATTCACCAATCTCACAACCTAGGCCTTTCTTATTTATCAGAGATCTTTGAGTTGTCAATATTTCATTGAGCCTTTTAGAGCTTGTTTTGAATTTGTCTTCTTTCTTCTTTGATTATTCTAGATCTGATTTGAGAGATGCAAATTCTTATTCCAACTTTTTGCATTCATCATATTTTCTCTTAATTATATTATTCAAATGTTTCTTGGTATTTCCACCTTCTTCACTCTTAGCTTTTAACTCAATTTAATAGTATCATTTGCTAACTTGAGTTCATTATTAACCTCTTTTTGTCTTAGCTTTAATTTTTTAATCTGATTTTTTAATTTCCGGATACAATAATTAGCCATTTGAAGACTTTTTTATAGTTCCTTATTTTCATCTTCAATATTTTCAAAATATTCAAATATAGACATAAGCTCTTTCTAATCCATGGTAGATCTAAGCACTGTATGTTCAAGCTTCTAGATCTCCTTTGACTTGTTAGACTATTCTTAAGGATCTGGCTCTAATACCAATTGTTGAACATCTAGAATGTTGAGAGGGGGGGTGAATCAATATTCCTCTAAAAATATTAAAATTTTTAAATACTTGTCCACATAACATAATTAAATTTGCAGAAAAGAAATAAGCAGTAACCAAATAACACAATACCACATCATAATTTTAATCATGTAATCTGAAGATGGGAAAAACTAGGGAGAGGGTTAACTCTCAAGTATTAAGTAACCAATTATAAAATACATAGGTGGCTCACTACTGGGGAAGCTCACTATGAGATGGGCTCACTACTCAAAATCCAAAAGCCAACTATCAAAAATGAGAGGTGGCTTATTGTTGGAGTATAAAATACAAAACTAAATTGTTACAATTGTATCTGTATATGCATGAGATATAGTTCTAGCTAAAGTATAGAGTTATATACAATCACTAAACTATACATATATCAGTTCACTATGTGCATCAACAAATCACTATCATATTTCATATCATCTATATTGTCATATATTTTGTGTTGATACCACTTCCTATATATACACCAGATCTGCATTCACAAGTTGGATTAGACTGGATATGGAATTGTGTGATCATGTTACACAAAATGTTGGAGATTTTGACAATGTCAAAAGGATATCCCACGCTATACCAAATAGGACTGGACCAAAAAATTTGGTACACCGCTACATAGAGAATAACTTGCACTAGTAACAACATTGTCAGTGACACCACTGTCAGATTAAAGGATATGTAGAAGATAAGAGTGTTGTACCAATCAATGAAATCTAGACTCCAACCCCTCTTCTAAAACTTTCTACAAAATATCAATTTGGGTTAGAATCCCCTACCTCCCACTTCATCTTTAGGTAGATTCACTTCTTGAGCAAGTGGTTGAGGCTCTTGGAGATTTTCTAATGGTGGACACAGAGACTTGTGATATTTTTGACTCCACCTATGCTCATATTTTGGTGGATATTGATCCATATAAGGGGATTCATGTGGAGATTAAACTTATGTCTCCTAAGGGTAGCTGGATCGAACCTCTAAACTATGAAGAGATTCCCTTTAGGTGTTAAAATTGGGAATGTTGAGGCTGAATGTGATCAAGAGAAAGATAAATCGAAGAATCCCTCTTCATGGTAGAAGGGTGCTTCTTCTTAGCATTACACAGTTTTCAAGAACTTTTCCCAGAATAATCTCTCTCAAGTGGTTGCGCAGGATATTCCTATCAACAGATCATAAGATTCTAATGTAGGTTATATTGGGACTATTGGTTCTAATCCCATTGCTTCTATGATGGATAGTGATAGGGTTCATGTTGATGAGTATGTTATTGGTGTTGTCCCTTTTGTTGTTTTCTAGTGAGTGTGCTACTAGTGATGTCCCTTCGGCTACTGTTGGTGAGTGCCTTTGTAGTGTTGTCCCTTCGACTGATGTTGACCCATCAGTTCATCCTACTTGTCCTAGTGTAGTATTGGTGATTCTATCTCTGTGGATGTGACTGGCCTTGGTTCTCATATTATTACTTTTGTGTAGTGTGTTGTCCTCCCTATAGGTGTTGGGAATTCTATGATTGATTCGATGGCTTAGCACAATGTGAATGCAAAGGTGGAAGAGGGCTTGATTGGGGTAAAAGGTAAAAACCATAAGAGGTCTTCGTCCCCCTTTCATATGACCCTTCGGTCCCACAAGAAGGGGGATAAAGGAAAATATTAGTTATGGATGGTTTTAGATTTGTCAATTAGATTTTGGATCCTTCCTCTAGTTTGAGGTTGCATGTAGTTCATGTGCAATGTTTGTTCCAGGTTGAGGGATCTCGATGATAAAATCCTCTCTTTGATCTTGATTCTTTCCTTATTCCAGGTTGAGGGAACCTGATGATAAAACCCTCTTTTTAGTCTTGATCTATTCCTTATTGAGGGATTTCCTTGGATATCTTAAGAGAACTTTTTGTAAAAGGGTTTAGGGGCCCCTTCAAACCCCATTTTTCTCTTAATAAAAAATATTTAAGGATGTGGATATTTTGGTTGAGTGCTTAGAAGTTTAAGGTTGTGAGTTTGGGTAATGAATAAAACTTCTTAAATCATATACCAATTCATATACCAATGAATAACACTTTTCAAAGTATATACCAATTCATATCTAGGGGGAGATCCCAATAATGGGAAATCTACTTTTGGATTTTTTTCTTTGTTGGATTAGGTGAAATATCATGGAACATTCAAAAGAATCAATCCACTTCTCTTGGATCTATCAAAGTTGAATATTAAAGTTGTACCCATGTATCTAAACAAGCCCTATGGTTAAGAAGACTGCTTGAACAATTGGTTTAGCTCAAATTCAAGACATTCAAATTTATCTTTTGTATTGTAAATATAAAGATCAAGTTGTGGATATTATAAATATATATTTCTATCTCATTGTGAAAACCTTGGCCTACAACCCATTGAAGGGTTTGATGTAAACTCACCAAGTAAAGATTAAGGGGGGTTGTTAGAATATTAATATTTCCTTGGTTGTAGTTAGTTTAGGATATTCCTTTGGGATCCCTACATGTAATTTATCCTCTTGTACATGTGTGAGGATATGTCATTTCTTTTTATTCCTTTATTAAGGAATATTAGTTTATCCTCCTTAAGAGGATGTTGATAATTTGCACACACATTATGAATGGTGGCATTCATACATTTTTGAGTTACTTTGTAACTCCTATCCTCATCTCTATTTAAGAGATGCTTCTCTTCTCATTTCTACTAGAATGATGTTATTGTAATGAGCTTAATTCTCTCCTTCTCCCACTCTCTTTTTCTCTTTAATATTTCCCTTCATTCATAATACACAAGGGGTTTTTATTTTCTTTTCCCCTTTTAGAAGATCTTGTGTCTCCTCTTAAATCTATGGGTGATTTCTCTCAATTTTATCTATACTTTGGTAACATTACTTCAATCAACATACTTGGATTTATTTTTCATTTTATTACTCTTGTATTTCCTTTCAAAATGGTCCCAAAATGTACACAAATTAAGTGCTTATTTTTTAGAACAATACATTTAGCCCCCACTTTAGCAGGAGTATGAGACAAATTTATGCTCATAGTAAATGAAGAGAAACAAGATTGATGAGAGAGACGATCATGGAAAATTGCAAAGAGGTAAGACAACACTAAGTTTAAGGATGTAAGCCCCCAAACCAAAGATCTTAACTCCACATCCATGCACAAGGGCACAAAAAAAAAGTAAAAAGAAAGCAAAAACAAAGGACACAACACTCAAAAAGGGTTGGTACTAAAACAAAACTCCAACTTAACTAGTGAAAGAGACCTTGATAAAAAATGTCTCATCCACTAATATCATATTTTGAAATCTATCACAAGAGCATAAGTGATCACATAACAAGAAAAAGAGCATCACCAAAGATGATATAAACTCCATGGTCTAACCTACTAGCTTAATCATGAGAGAAAAGAGAGAGAGAGAGAGAGAGAGAGAGAGAGAGAGAGAGAGAGAGAGAGAGAGAGAGAGAGAATTGATGGTCTAGAAAATTGTGTTATGCTAGTCAACTCTACCTTTAAAAAATTTTGCCTATTGGTGGCTTAAAAAATGGATTGCGCACGGAGCAGCTTGAAAAAAATGTGTGCATGGGGCTGCTTGAAAATGTTTTAAGCATGGGGTAACTTGAAAATGTTTTGCATATGGGGCAACTTGAAAATACTTTGTGCATGGGGTAGCTTGAAAATATTTTGCACACAAGTTGTCTTGAAAATGTTTTGTGCATGGGGTGAATTTAAGGGATCAGTCTTATGGAAAGCATTATCTCTAGGATCTATAAAATATGTTGCATGTAATGTTCAAGGGAGGTTGTATGTATGCCCCATCCTTATGATGGAACCATAGGGGACATCATAAGGAATAGAATGAAGGATACCTACTTTTGACAACAAGAAGATATCCTTGAAATAATAATATATGTCATAAACTTAGCTAAGAGTGTTGACTATTATAAGCTAAGAAAATAATTAATTATGAAAGGATTATTTTCTTGTGGGAAGAGACCCTTGAAAGGAAGACATTGTGTCTACAAGACATATACCTTCAAGGGGAGTTATTAAACAAAGATAACATCTTCAAGACAAAGAGGGGGAGGAGAACAATAATGCACCCATTTAACCCCTCGTTGCCAAGTGAAATAGGGATCCTTGATGAAGGATGGCAGACTCTAAAACACATAGTAAGAGAAATTATTTATAATGAACATAGTTTTGAAAATAAAGAAGAGGTTGTGATCAAGGATGCACACCTCTTGTATAAGAGAGAATAATACTTCAAAATGAGAATTTTTTTATAAGAAAATAATGTCACATGATAAACAAATGCCATTGTACTAAGGAAAGTAGGTCCTTAGATAAGAGAGCAATAGAATATACACAAAACCTTTTCCCCCAAACATGAAGGTAAGATAAAATATATAATAAAATCTCTAATGGTAGTTACTTCATAATAGATATACAATTCCAAGCAAAATAAGTTGTAAAATAGAGAGAACTCCTAATGTAAAATAGACATATACCTGCTAGAAAAGACATCACACATAAAGTAAGCAAGTCGTTAAGGAAAAGGAATGAAATAAAAATATGAATGATTATAAGATGATATACATTCCTTTTGAGGCATGAAATGGATTTCTAAGAAAAAAATGTTTAATCTTGTGTGAAACAAAGGATCTCATGCCAAAAATAAGAAGGATGTCACCTTATATCTACTTGTTTGTCAACCCCATTATACAAGATATGCACTTCCAAGCAAGGAATAAATCGTAAGGAGGATCCTAATCTCATGAAAGAGAAAGACCCTAAACAACAAGTCTATACATCAGAGGACATCATAGTATAAAAGAGATGAGAAATAAAGAGATAATGGATCCTACAAAAGGAGAAGAGGAAAGGAATATAATATACACCCTAAGTGATAGATCTTTAATAATAGGCACATACTTTTAAGAAAGCATAAGGTTGCAACTTGGGATGAAAATCCTTGTGTAAAACAAAAAATCCTTGCAAGAAAGTGTATCATTCTATACAAGATACAAGATCACAATGGATATTGGATACATTAAAAGGAACATAAAAGGAGAAGGGAAGACACATTAAGCTCCCTAAGTGGTTTCTCATGTATAAAATATATGCACTTGAAAGCAAACATAAGATTGTAATTCAGGATGTCAATATCCTTATATAAATTAAAAAATGCATGCCAAAAAGGATGTCATTGTATAAAGAAACATGCTAAAAAAGGGATAAAAATGGTTCCCCAAAATAAAGAAGAAATTATGACCTCTTGCCCCCTAGTTGAGAGAGAAAAAGTGAATTCCTATTATGATGCCCTCAAGTTCATTACACAAAGGTGTTTGTGCATTATTGAGAGAAACATAATAGGAAAAAGAATGGATAAGGTCTCCCTTAGATATGAAGAAATTGTATAATATCAAGTGTTAAAAGAAGAAGACATATATTAACCAAATCCTGAACAAATTCTCTGAGTTCAACACAATCACAAAGAGAATTCCTATTAAAATAATGAAAGGAACATGAAAATTCACCATTGTAATTATGTAGGCTTTGACAAAATCTATAAGTAAATCTTATCCTAGAATGATACTTGATATTTATATAAATTGTTCTAGCCAAAGCTTCATAGTCATCATAAGGTGAAGGATCAGGAGATGGTGTTGGCAAGAAAATGTTAGGAGGTGGTTTTGGTTGAGAGATAGGATTAGCTTGAGGTACATGATATTATTTAGGAGGATTAGGAGGAGACATAGGGTTATGGTCACTAAATTCTTGATCATGTTAGGTAGAATGTGATGTAAGAGAAGTTTGGATAGTTTCTCTAGGAAGATATTCATCATTATTATCCTTAGTTTGGGAGGAAGAAGGAATATTATCCTTTGGAGAGAAGTCATCTAGGAAATGTCTAACATCCAAATCATGGATAATGCTTTGAATGTACTAATAAGAATCAAAAGCATTAGGATCAAGAGGATCTAGATCTAGGAGGATAGGATTAAGAAGGTTAGTATTAGGCTCATTAACAAAGACCCTTATGCTATCAATATATGTCATGCACTGTGTTAAAATCTAAAGGATAAACCTACATGAAACTTTGATATTGGTCTTGAAATATGCCTTATAAGGAGGAAATATATTTGTTAATCTCATAATACCACAAGTGAGAAGGCCATAAAGGAAGACAAAGATAATGAAATGCAAGAATCTATTATTTACTCCATGTGTTTGATAAAGAGAAGTAAGAAGGAATGTAAGAAAATAAGTTATAGAACACCAATCCAATTTAGAGATTTCCCTGCTAACAAACAAAAAGGTAGATCTCAAAATAGGAATGTAGTAAAGATATGATCTACTTGATGCAAAAGAAATAAATCAATGCATACAAAGAAGATCTATCTACTAAATGAGAAAGTATAATGCATGAAAGCGTCAGGTGTACCAAAATGTGAAGAAGAAAATGGTGATCAATGGGAGACAACCAAGTTCCTCATACATTGGAATACAAAACTCCCAATAAAATAAATCTAATTAGCACACTCAAGAAAGTAAGGGTGCTAATTCATGATCTATACAATGTGGGGTTTTTGTGATTCCTTATAGATAAAGATGAAAATGATATGTAAATATGATTAATGACTAAGAAAATCAAATCTAACAAACTCATCTTGAATTTAGGAGAAGAGGAGTGGAACTTTAGATCTGGTTTTTATTGTCACAAAACTGTTGGAATAAAAAATGGTTTTGGATATGATACTCAGATACCTACAAATTTTACTGTGCAAATTTTAGATTCAAAGGACAATGTTAACTAAAGTCGACCTTGTCCAAGAAATTTAACCTTGTCTTGGAGACTCCAAATTTGATGAATTCTATGAAGGACTGCAACTAATTCTGTAACACACAAAATCTAGATCCAAAACTCTGAAAAACATGTTCCTGCACACAAGAAGAAAGGGGAAAAGGTTGTGGAAAGGAGCTTTCCTTGGTCAATCCCCTGTATAGGAATCAACCTTGAATTGAAACAAATGCAATTGAAAGACCACTGACATGTAACATAGGTTAGATCTAAACAATGGAGTATATCATACCATCTAGATGAAATTATCTCTGAGTATGTGATCAAGTATGTTGATGCAATAGCTTTGACTCAACACAAAAACCAAAAGGGAAATCATGTAAGACAAAACCTCATATAGTAGATATTGTAATTCACCTTAATGAAGAAAGAGGAAGACTTGATGGATAAATGTAGATCTCCTTCCTTGATGTCAAGCTCCTTTCCTTGGTCTCCAATGGGGGAAAAGAGCTAGATCTATGGAAGGAAACGCCTTTCATGCATGAGTGAGATTGAATGCATAATGAATATCTTCAATAAATTCTTGCTTGCTTTTCTTGAATCTTGAATGCACAATAGCTTGCTTGCTAATGCTTGAATGAAGTCTTGATATCAAAATGAGAGGAAGAGGTTTCCTTTTATACACATTTTGGGGCTCATATTTTGCAAGGTTGACCTTAATTAAGTGACTAGGAGAAAAAACCCCACATTGGGCCCAGATCCCACTAAAATAAAAATCCCTAGGACAAGGCCAATTTAGGTTGACCTTGTCTAGACATACTTTTTCAAAATTTTCCCAAGGCCTAGGATTGTGTGCTAAAAAGGGGATTTGAAAACCTTAGTTTGTCGGGAAATCAAGGAAAATCCCGAAATGCATGTAAAGGACCTATATGGAAAATGAGTTATGTGAGTGGTGAACAAAATGGAAAAATTATGCATATAAGCTAGAGACAACCTCAAATTTAAGAAATATTTGAAGAAGGAGGACTCTTATTTGAATTAAATATGCATTTAAGTACAATATGAGGTCCTACCATAGAAAACACATTAAAGTAGGCTAGAAATGGTCCCAAAATGCACACAAATTAAGTGCTTACTTTTTAGTATGGTACTATATATATATGTATCATCTTAAAATGGAAGCACTTCCATGTTAAGAGTGTTTAGCCCTCTGAGTAAGTGGTTTGGGGTCATGTTGAATGCCTTGAATGGATATTCGACTTGGATCTGGCTTTTCTCCTTGTTTTGCTCCATTTTCCACTTCTTCCTGGCATTTTCCTGGCATTCTGAACTATGAACCTGAGGTTTTTTACCATAAGGTCAAAGTCAACCTTATGGGGTCAAAGTTGACCTCGATCCTAACTAGGTCAGGATCAAGCTTGATCCTGACCTAGTCAGGTTCAAGCTTGATCTTAACCCTAGGGTTTGGGATCTTCGAGGTTTGCTTCTGGTTTCGGTATTTCATCAAAATCTTCCATTTTCCCTCTTTGGGGCCACTATTTCTCAGATTAAGTGTCAAATTCTCAAATTAATATTTGAGGTGGACCTTTCTTGATATTTGTATAAGATTCTTAATTTATCATTGGAGATTAGCCTTTCTCAATTTTTGTGCCTAATGCTCAAATTAACTTTGGGGTTGGCCTTACCTTAAATTTTGTAACAAGGCTCTTAAATAATTTTTATTTCTATATTAAGGGTGGTCCCCTCCTAGAGTTTTGTGTCAAGACTTTAATTTAATTTCCTCTCCATGTGCACCTCTCTAGAGTTTTGTGCCATGGGCCCTTAATTATTGTTTTCTACAAGGCTCCTCTTGTGCCCTAGATCACTATAAAAGGGAGTCTTCCTCATTTTCTCCATCTCATATCTCATCACACAATCTCTCAAGCTCTCAAGTGTAAGCAAGAAAGAAGATCAAGCATTCAAGCCTTCAAGCATTCAAGATCCAATTCATCAAGGAGATCCATTAGTAGCCATTGAAGGATTCAAGCTCTATGGAGCTCTCTTGTTGAAGATCCATTCACTCAAGCCTCTTCCTATTCCAAGATCCATTCAAGATTGGTGTTGAATATCTAAAGACAATTGATTGGAGACATCCTACATTTGATTCTACATTCATCCATTCTTGTGGATTCAAGGATTTGAATCCTCCATAAGGGTTTCAACTCAAGCAAGGTGAATTGTTCCATTTACTTTGTTTATTCTAGCAATTTCAATTCAATTTCAAGGTTAATTCCTAAATTGGGGTTTGACTGAGGCAAACCCCTTCTCCCTAACAAACAAAACCATTTTTCTTGTAGGTACAAGTGCGAGACAGTGAATTAAAGTATAGATCTGGATACCCTTTTCACCGAACTTTCGAGATCCACGAACAAAGTCAAAGTCGACCTTCAAAATCTCTAGGTCATCATTGACCTTTTATGAGGGTCAAGGTCGACTTGATTTCATCTCAGAAAAAGATTTATGGGTTTTGTAGATCTCACAGTTTCGGTTCAAGCTTGTAAGAATCACTAGTTTTTGAGATTCTTTAATAGGGTTTTTAGTGGATTCTTTTTTGGAGGTAAGTACCTTTATTTCTTAATTTCAACATTAGTCATTTACATTTACTTTTCATATCAATACAATTTCATGTAAGTATAAAATATTGGCTTTGGGGTCTCTTTTATGTGCAAACCATTGTTCTAGGACCTCATCCATATTTTACCCTTTACATTTTGGTGAACCCGACACACTTACCCTCCTTTCTTTTGTGGATTTAGATGCTCTATTGTGTTAGATCTTCCTTTGTATTCCCTTGTGTGTTCACCTTCACTATACAGTTTGGTGAACCCAACATACTTACTCTCTTTCTTTTTGGTGTTAGATCATTTGTTTTCTTGCATTAAGATTAGATTTCTTTTATGCTCTTGCATTTACATTTCAAAAATCCAAAAAAAAATAAATTGTAAAATTTCTTCAAAAATACAAAAATATTTCATTTGAATGCATTTAGATATATCTAGATCTATTTCTTTATTCTTTATCATGTTGCACAAGTTATCTCAAGCGTGGTTTAAGTGCTTTATTGAGCCTTTGGATGGGGATGTTGATTTTTTGCTTCCTCATGAAACCATTGTGAATGAACCCTTTGATGAAGACATTGATTTATCCCCTCTTCATGATGAAGCTTTGATACAAGAGGGTGATTTATTACATGATGATGAATCTTTTTCTAAAACACACTCCCTTTATGTAGACATTTTAGTGAAAGAAGATGATATTATAGATGTTTTACCTCCATTTGAGATTCCTTCTAGTGATGAGGCATTTGTGGAGAATGATATGAGTTCCCTTAATGCTCTCCCTTTTAGTGACGATCCTATGGAGAATCAAGATCTTACCTCATCTCCTCCTAGGATGTCCTCTTTTCTTCCTTCTTTTGAATCTATTTGTAGTGTTGAAACAACTAATATGGTTTATCCTAAACCCTTGTTAACTGTCAAAGGTAAACCTATGGAGTCTTTCAATGATCAAGGCTCGATAGCTCACACATATCATACAAGGAATAACCCTCAACCTAATCCGGTGGTTTCTACTTCTTTGACACCTTCTCAACTCATTCTTCCTCCTCCACCTCGTCTTCCTAGTAAGGAGTATGATTTGATAAACCAATTGCACAACACTCTTGCCAAGATTTCTTTATGGGAACTTCTTAAAACTTCACCTACCTACTATGAAGCCTTGCAAAAAGCTCTAGCAACTCTTCCCACTCCACATCCTAATCAAGAGAACATCAATAACTTCTTACAATGCATGCATGCTACCTCGGGTCCTCCTAACATTGTTTTTACTCAAAAGGATTTACCTTCTAAAGAAGTTTAGAATCGATATGATGTTCTTATGGTTGTTGTTTCTATCAATAAAAGTATCATTCGTAGGACCTTGATTGATAACTGATCTAGGCTTAATGTTTGTAGCATGGACATGCTCAAAGAAATTAACGTTGATCTTTCAACTATTCAACTTGACAATGTTCCTATATGTGGCTTTGATAACATTGCTAAGAACACTTTAGGAATCATTACCTTACCTATCAAAGTAGGACCGGTCATCCTGAATACACCTATTCATGTTATGCCTGGACCTCTCAATTATAACCTTCTTTTGGGTAGACCTTGGTTGCATGAGATGCATGTTGTTCCTTCCACCCTTTACTATAAAGTCAAGTTTATACATAACAACAAGATGCATACACTTCATGTGGATGATGCGCCTAATCTTTGTTTGAATATTCAAAATCACACTACTCCTATTTCTAATAGTAATCCTCCTTCCTCTAATGCTCTTCCTGACAATGATTGGGGAACCTTGGATTTTACTCCTACCTTTATTGGAGAGTATAAGGTTAATGATCTTGATTTTATGAAGAAACAAAGAGAGTTTTAACAATGAGTTTTTACTTCTAAACCCCTTTGTAATAACTTTGTCGCTGCTTCTACTCACAATGAATCTATCAAATCTACTAAGGATGATATAGTGACTATTGAAGCTCCATTGACTCCTAATATGGCTTCTTATTATGGTCTTGGTTATCACTTCCTAGTTAAACAAGGATTTAATGGTCAAGGATGTGGTAAGCATAAATAGGGAATTCAAATACACACTAGGGGGCATGAGAATTCTTATGGATTGGGATTTAATCCTCAACAACAAATCAATGTTAACATCTCAAATAACACCTTAAAACATGATAAACCTATGAAGGAATTTGACCAAGAATTTATTTTGCCTAAACTCCTTCATGCCAAGATGATTATTAGACCTAAACGCAAAAATAAACGTAGTCCACACTTGAAGACTCTTCCTTTTTGTTTATATCATAGATTTAATGATCACTCTACTAATGAATGTCATGCTTTACATTATAAGATCAGGCAACTCATTGATAGTAAGGTTATTTATATATCATGTGACAATGAGTTGTATTTCAATCCTATTTTCTCTAAATAACATTTATGTTCCTATTATGGAACTCCACATTATATAAACAATGTTAGCCTAATCCTTGGGGGCTCATTGTCTTGTATAATGTTGTGAGTGATATAATAGGTCCCCTTCCATCCTTGTTCCTACACTTGGGGGGGCAAGGATGTCATCTCCTTCTTTTATGTCTTTCTGAGATTTACCTCTTTCCTTAGTTAAGTAGTATCTATCTATTATGTGATATCCAATCATACATGAAAATTTTGGTTTGCATTGAGGATCTTTGTCCTTCATCACAACCTATTTCATTGTTTGACATTGGGTTTCCATGGTTGATAAATCTCTCACCTTGGAAACTGAATAATGTGCTATCCCTCCCAAGGGTTGCTTTTTCACTTCTTGCATGATATCTCTTTGCATTTGTCTCTTCCATGGCCTCATAGGAGCTGTGACCTTCTTGGCTTGGACTGGGTGTTGTCTATGGATATTGTCTTGATGCTAAAGAAGGCTTTATCCTTGTTCTTTTCTTTCCTTAACATGTCAAAATAGTATGTTTTTTCCATATTAAGGAGGGGGGCATATATACGACCTCCCTCACTCTATATTATGTATTTTTGTTCTAACTTTTTGTTTTGCAGCATGCTAAATCTCAGAAGGTAACACACATAAGTTACTAAATCCTAAAGGGACACACATTTCCAATTTCAAATATGCTAAATCTTTTGAAGGTAACGCACATAAGTTGCTAAATCCTAAGGAGACATGCATTTTTCAAAAAATTTCAATATGCTAAATCTTGGAAGGTAACGCACATAAGTTGCTAAATCCTGAAAAGACATGCATCTATATGCTAAATCTTCTGAAGGTAATGCACATAAGTTGCTAAATCCTGAGGAGACACGCATTTTGTATTCCATGGTGATACAAGAAGGTGGATCCATGGGTACTTTATAAAAGCCATTAGAAGACACACTACATACATGCACAAAGCTGCCATAAGGTGCACAACATTATGGGGTGACTATCAAGTGTTTTCTTGGTAGGCCATCCTATCCTTTTGTGGTTCAAAATGAGATACACACATCTTACTAGGCAAGCTAACCACTCCTCTTTCTCCTTTTCTCTCTTTTCTTCAATGATGTCTCTCTTATTGCAATCTTGGAGTTGATGAAGACTTGAGTCCCTGGGGGATTGAGGATTCCTTTGTCCCTTTGATTTCAATAAGATTATCTTTTTCTTTATGATCTCCTTTACCAAGAGTTTGCATCGAGTCCATACTCTTGCTAAAGTGGGGGCTTAATGTATCATCTTAAAATGGAAGCACTTCCATGTTAAGAGTGTTTAGCCCTCCAAGTAATAGGTTTGGGGTCATGTCGAATGCCTTGAATGGATACTCGACTTGGATCTGGCTTTTCCCCTTGTTCTGCTCCATTTTCCACTTCTTCCTGGCATTTTCCTGGCATTCTAAACTATGAACCTGAGGTTTTTGACCATAAGGTCAAAGTCGACCTTATGGGGTCAAAGTCGACCTCAAACGTGACTAGGTTAGGATTGAGCTTGATCCTGACCTAGTCAAGTTCAAGCTCAATCTTGACCCTAGGCTCCGGGATCTTCGGTGTTTGCTTCCAGTTTCGAGATTTCATCAAAATCTTGCATTTTCCCTCTTTGGGGCCACTATTTCTCGGATTAAGTGTCGAATTCTCAAATTAATATTTGAGGTGGACCTTTATCGATATTTGTATAGGATTCCTAATTTATTATTGGAGATTAGCCTTTCTCGAGTTTTCAGCCTAATGCTCAAATTAACTTTGGGGTTAGCCTTACCTTGAATTTTGTAACAAGGCTCTTAAATAATTATTTTACTTCTATATTAAGGGTGGTCCCCTCCTAGAGTTTTGTGTCAAGACTTTAATTTAATTTCCTCTCCATGTGCACCTCTCTAGAGTTTTGTGCCATGGGCCCTTAATTATTGTTTTCTACGAGGCCCCTCTTGTGCCCTAAATCACTATAAAAGGAAGTCTTCCTCTCTCATTTTCTCCATCTCATATCTCATCACACAATCTCTCAAGCTCTCAAGTGCAAGCAAGTAAGAAGATCAAGCATTCAAGCCTTCAAGCATTCAAGATCCAATTCATCAAGGAGATCCATTAGTAGCCATTGAAGGATTCAAGCTCTATGGAGCTCTCTTGTTGAAGATCCATTCACTCAAGCCTCTTCCTATTCCAAGATCCATTCAAGATTGGTGTTGAAGATCTAAAGACAATTGATTGGAGACATCCTGCATTCGATTCTACATTCATCCATTCTTATGGATTCAAGGATTCGAATCCTCCACAAGGGTTTCAACTCAAGCAAGGTGAATTATTCCATTTAGTGTGTTTATTCCAGCAATTTCAATTCAATTTCAAGGTTAATTCCTAAATTGGGGTTTGACTAAGGCAAACCCCTCCCCCCCAATAAACAAAACCATTTTTCTTGCAGGTACAAGTGTGGGATGATGAATTAAAGTACAGATCTGGATACCCTTTTCACTGAACTTTCAAGATTCGTGAACAAAGTCAAAGTCGACCTTCAAAATCTCCAGGTCATCATTGACCTTTTATGAGGGTCAAGGTCGACCTAATCTCATCTCAGAAAAATATTTCTAGGTTTTGTAGATCTCGCAGTTTTGGTTCAAGTTTACAAGAATCAACAGTTTTTGAGATTGTTTAATAGGGTTTTCAGCCGATTCTTTTTCAAAGGTAAGTACTTTTATTTCTTAATTTCAACATTAGTCATTTACATTTACTTTCCATATCAATACAATTTCATGTAAGTATAAAATATTGGCTTTGGGGTCTCTTTTATGTGCAAACCATTGTTCTAGGACCCCATCCATATTTTATCCTATACAATATATATATATATATATATATATATATATATATATATATATATATATATATATATATATATATATATATATATATATATATAGTATCATCTTAAAAAGTAAGCACTATTAGACAACTGAGAGGGGGTGAATTAGTTAAGTCTAGTTTTCCTACAGTCCCAAATCTCTTAGATGTATATATTAAAATTTTCAAATCAAATAATCAACTCGGTAAGATGTCAACTGGGTCTTTTTCTACATCTACCGATTACTAGTAAATTAAGTACTGTGTTCACCAATCTATTTAGTTATAGAAATGTGTAAAGTAAAATAACAATTCAACACATTCATACACATATAAAACATAGATTTTAACATGGAAACATTGTTAGGGGAAAAACCACCTGGGACCGGTAACCCAAAATAATTCACTCTTCTGAAGTGAGCTTGGTTAGGAGCCAACCCTCTTAAAGATTACAAAAATACAATGTGAGGTATTACCTGGTTAGAGGATTTATCAGTAACATATCTCCTTTGACCATGCATTCACTATGGGGTCAACAAGAAAATAATCAACATTCATTGAATGTCATATTGAAATATAAAGATTGTTAAGTCCCACTTGATTAAGAGATTTATTTGTAGTAATGGTTAAATTGATACAGTAATGATCTAATTTGAATACAACTTTGATTTGCAAATTTTAAGATCTATGCTAAGCTCAAAATACCTCTAATCAATAATCAATTCAATCCTTATGATTCCTCCAACTCTGTTTTGCTTAGTAATTATTTCTTTGATGCTCGATGTTGTCTACAATTTTGCTTGGTTCTATCTTCAACCAGTTTGATCAGTGTTGCATGAAAATAATCCTTTTCACGTGAATTCTCCTGTAGTATCTCTAGTATCCTAGACTCAATAATGAATCTCATGTCTCCCTATATAGACATCATAAACTATTTTATTTCTATCCATAGATTTTGCCTCTTAATATTCATCATTCATTTTTTCACTTTAACCTTCCTCAAAAGTTGTGTCATTAACATGTTTCATTCTCCTTCATCCAATCAATCTTCAATTTTGTCAGTCGTTAGATCATTATAACAAACATTATCTTTTACCTTGAAATCATAAGCAATTGTCCAACTCATCATTTTACTTAGCTATTCCAAACTCTATTTATTTCTTTTACTCGGTCAATACCAGATTATGTCGGTGAATACTAGCTTGGTTAATACTATACTCAATATACACTACACTTTCTAGGTGTATACATAAATCTTCATTTACCGAAAACATAAACTTGTTCAGTTATGATCTTCAATGCATAATAGAATCATGCAATACAATCAAGTCATCAAAATGATGCCATAGATTCATCAATAGGTTACCCAATGTATACCATATCCGTATCTTTCTTATCCATCTCATCTTCATGTAGATATTTCATTCCTTTACCATTTTCCTTCCTTAGATGTTTGTAACCATCATGACAAGTACAGAAAAAACTAGTTGACATCAATGACAATACATTAACTGATTTAATTGTCTTGCATATACTTTAGTAGCTCAGTGATCATCAATCATTGTCTTTCAATTTTCCATTCCATTGTCAAACTTTCCTTCAAGATATTCAATCAATTGTAGGTTATCAAGTGCGCGTATACACACACACACAGATATCTTTTATGTGTGTGTGTGTGTGTTTTATTCTAATTTATCCATGGTGTCATTCTACTTTATCCATGGTGTTAATATGGCAATAGTTTAGAGGAATTCCACTTCTTTCATCAATGTAGAAGAATACGATGAGAACTGAATTTTGTGATGCATAAGGACAAAATTCTATGCAATCCTAAAAAGGGGAACATAACTAAGTTGGTTGAAAAGTGAAAAGAAAAAAAATTGTAGTTGTAATTAAATAGGTAATAAAATGCTAAGAAACCTCAACTAAGGAAATGCTTCACATAAAATATAGTAATATCCAAGCACCCACCATTTGGGTTGTAGACACAAACATTGTTTTCAAAAAAATGTTTATCAATGGCGCTTAAAATTTCTCACCTATGAAAACTACTAGAAGACAAATATAAACAATAAAACTATGCCTTTAATTGTCATCATCTTCCCAGATTTGGGAATAAATTATAGAGTTTCCACGACGAATATGAAAAGAAAGAGAAATGACTAAAAGGGGGAAAACTTTTTGATTGACAACAAAGACAAGGGAAAAGTCGGGTTCATAAAGAATCACCCAATTTAAAAAAAGCATAAGTTCATACAAGAAAAAATAAATTCACAGACACTACAAAGTGATATCCATAACTAAATTTAAATAAAATTAACATTCACTTAAACCATATTTATTTATTTTCCAATATAAAATTTACAAGAATGTAAGAAACAAAAGGCAGAAGCCCTACCTTAACAATGAAGTTTCCAATAGTTGGTAAGACATCCCTTGATGACACTCCCGCCCAAAGCCCCTTTAACACAAAAATTGATTTTCTAGAATGTAGCCCCAATATAAAAGTATGAATTTATCAAATCAACACCAACCTCCTACACAACATTTTCATAGTCACTAGTAAATATCTGTGCAAACCAACTTACCATAATCGAAATGAATATAATACACACACAAAGTAACATAATTAACATAATACCATCAAAGACTTATTAAAAATTTCACATAATGATCAATACTAATGATATAATGGCTATCCAAAACTATTAATCACTAACCAAAATAAATATATAACTGATCATAATATTATACCCCAACGAGAAATAGAAATGTCCATCATGTAAAATGAAATATAAGCTCATAACAAAAAAATGGGTGGGTATTACATAATGCCCCCACAAAGGAACCCTCAAAGATAAGAGATAAAATATCATTAAATATTTTTTTAAAGTATTTAAGTCAATTTACATGATGCAACATGTGAAGTTCTATTGTCGAAACCTCAAGACTAGTTCAAATTATTGACAAGTGACACTACACAAGCAAAATACTTGAAGCCAAAAAACTAAAAAAATTAAGGGAAAGGTCTTATAAAATGGTATACATGATAGTGGGATACTTTAAGTCACCTAAGACCCCCCCTAAAGTTTTGAAACTTAATTCACAAAAGTAGACCTTTTCTAAGGTCCAGACATCATAGATGGGTTTTGTCAAACATTGACTTGTCAATTTCTACAAACACTGTCTAAAAGAATTATAAACCTTGTAAAACCTCCTCTATGGGTTTCATGGCTCTTATATATTTTAAACAAAACTATAATGGAGTCAAAAAGATGCTCTAAGCTCTTGGAATCCTCTCTGACCTTAACTAGGGTTAAATCAATATAATTAGAAGGGACTTTCACCTTTGGTCACTAGTGATGCACCTTTGTTCACAAAAAATGTAATTTTTTTACCATCAAAGATTCTTTGTTCACCTGTGATATGTTTTTGTTCATTAGTGATGTTCCTTTGTTCACTAGTGATGAGAATCTAAAAACATGTCTAGTTCACCCTAAATTCTTGAATTCAATCCTAACACAATCAAATATATCCTAATTAAATGAAAACCATAGTGCGATACTTTACAAGGTATGTCCGGATATCCAAATTGGGCCTTGAATGATCCAAACACTCAAAAATCCTACATGGATTCACTTGGTCTTAAACTAAGCTCACACGATGACAATAAGAGGGGAAGAAGACACCCTCAAGAAATTCAATGACACTATGGGTAAGTGCACAAAGAAGGGGGACCGAAATATGGCACTCATTTCTTTGTCCCCCCAAAAGTGCATGGCATGCACCATATAGGGTGTATACCATATGGCTTGATCTGCCAAGCATTAGGTTTAGGCACACCAAAGATATGTGCCAAATATGGTGTGTGCCAAATTCCCAATATTAAAAACTCCCCCTTCTCTCTCTCTCTCTCTCTCTCTCTCTCTCTCTCTCTCTCTCTCTCTCTTGATCAAGTGCTTCATAATTGTGACAAATGCATTCTTAAGGCAAGAATATATCCTAATTGAATGAAAACCATAGTGTGATACTTTACAAGGTATGTCAGGATATCCAAATTGGGCCTTGAATGATCCAAACACTCAAAAATCCTACATGGATTCACTTGGTCTTAAACTAAGCTCACACAATGACAATAAGAGGGGAAGAAGACACCCTCAAGAAACTCAATGACACTATGGGTAAGTGCACAAAGAAGGGGGACCAAAATATGGCACTCATTTCTTTGTCCCCCAAAAAGTGCATGGTATGCACCATATATGGTGTATACCATATGGCTCAATCTGCCAAGCCTTAGGTTTAGGCACACCAAAGATATGTGCCAAATATGGTGTGTGCCAAATTCTCAATATTAAAAACTCCCCCCCCCCTCTCTCTCTCTCTCTCTCTTTGATCAAGTGCTTCAAAATTGTGCCAAATGCATTCTTAAGGCAAGAATATATACATGAAATATAAAATTTAAGTATAAGTCACATTTAAATATGTGTTTTTCCTTTTTTATACTTTAAGTTATATTTCATGTATATATTGTCAAGATGTTTGAGGAGTGGTTTCAAATCTGTACGTGTTATAATGTAGATTCTAGGTTCTTGAAAATAATATAAATTTTGACTTAGTCAAATTTCAGCAACTAGCATGCTCCTATCAATATACTCTCATTCTCTATATCTCCACCAAACTCTAGACCTATCTCTCTCCCTCTATTTTCTCTCCAATCTCTAGGTCTCTACCACCCTCTCACCTTCTCAACTTCACCTACCCTTTTGAGGGTGCATCAAGCCCATCTCTCTCTCTCTCTCTCTCTCTCACACACACACACACACACACACACACACACAATATCCATCTCTCTTTCCCCCCTCCATATATCTCACCCCTCTCTTTCCCCATCTAGGTCACTTAGATATCTCTCCCCCTCTAGGCTTCTCACCTCTTACTTTATCCCCTATCTAGTTATATCCCTCCATCTAGACCTCCATCTCCCTTATCCTTACCCATCTCATCCTATTCTCTCTCACATCACATCTATATCTCTCCCTCTCCCTCTCTACATATGGTTTAGGGTGCAATATTTATAGTACAACGTTTAGGATATATAAGGTTGAGGACATTTCCTATTTTGATACTTCTCTCTCCCTCTCTCTTCTCTATAATCTATCTAGGCCTCTCTTTATTTTTCTTCCTCTCTCTCTTTATGTCTCCCCCTCCCTCATTGAACACTCATGGCATCTCTCTCTCTCTCTCTCTCTCTCTCTCTCTCTCTCTCTCTCTCTCTCTCTCCCCTTCTAGGTATCTCACCTCTCTTCCCCTATATCTCATTTTTCCCCAAGAAAGAGAGGGAAAGAGAGAAAGGGAGAAATGATTTAGGGTTTAGGTTTTAAAGTTTAGAGAGAGAGGGGGGAAAGATAGAAAGGTAGAAATGATTTAGGGCTTAGGGATTATGGTTTTAGGGTTTAGGGTTTGGAGTTTGAGAGAGAGAGAGAGAGAGTTTAGATATTATGGCTATAGGATTTAGGGTTTAAAATTTAGAAAAAGAGAGAGATGGGTAGGGGAAAGAGAGAAAGGGATAGAGGATTTAAGGCTTAGATTTTAGTGCTTAGAGTTTAGAGAGAGAGAGACCTGATTTAATGTTTAGGTCTTATAGTTATAGGGTTTAGGGCTATGTTTTAGGTTTATAGATCTTACCCTCTCTCCCCCTCATCCTCTTTCCTACATCTCCATTCCCTTTCTCTCTTTATATTTCCCCTTACCCCTTTCTATTTCTCACTTTCTTGATCCATCCCACCTCTCCTCCTCTCCTCCTCTCCCCTTCCCCTTTTTATTTCTCCCCTCTTTTCTACCCTCTCTTTTCTATCTACCTATTCCTATCTCTTTTCCCCTCTCTCTATTTATACTATACCTTTTCCCCTATTTCTTTCACTCTCTCTCCTCCCTCTCTTGTCCCCCCTCTTTCTCCACCTCTCTAACCATATCTCATTATCCATCTCTCACCGCCCCCTCCATATATCTCACCCCTCTCTTTCCCCATATAGATCACTTACATCTCTCTCCACCTCTAGGCTTCCTACCTCTTAGTCTACCATCTCTCCATTTATCCCCCTCCCTCCCTCTAAACCTCCCTCTCCCTTCTCCTTAACCCTCTCCTCTTTTCTCTCACATCATCTTCTTGTCTCTTCTTCTCCCTCTCTACATAGAGTTTAGGGTACATAAGGTTGAGAGCATTTCCTATGTTGATACTTATCTCTCTCTATCCCTATCCCTCTCCCTATCTCTTCTCTATAATCTATCTATGTCTCTCTCTTTTCTTTCTCTTTCCCTCTATGTCTTTACCTTCCTCCTTGAATACTCATATAATCTCTCTCTCTCTCTCTCTCTCTCTCTCTCTCTCTCTCTCTCTCTCTCTCTCTCTCTCTCTTCCCCTCTATCTTGTCTCTCCCCAAGTCTCACACTCCCTCCATGTATACCTCTTCCTCCATCTCTTCTTGCTCCTCAATCTTTGTTATTTTGTCTCTCATCTTCTCCCTCCCTTCCATCACTATTTTTCTTCCTCCCTTTTTCCTCCATCCCTCTCTATCCCCCCTCCCTCCTTACCCCTATCTCTATCTCCACAACTCTCTCTTATTCTCTTTCTCTCTCCATTGTCTATGCCAAGATCAATGGTACAAATGGTATAGAGAGAAGGAGAACAACGTGGTAGTGAGATGGTTATAGGGTTTAGGGTTTAGAGAGAGACATGAGGTGAGGGAGAGTGAGAGGTTGGGAGATTGGAGAGAGATGAAGAGAGTTAGAGATGGGATATAGGCAATGAATAGAGAGAGAAGGGAAATAGGGAGAGAGTGAGACACGGGGAGAGAAAGAGGGGGAAATGTAGAAAGGGATATAAGATTTAGGGTTTATGGCTTATAGTTAAAGGGTTTAGGGTTTAGAACACACACACACACACACACACACACACACACACACACATATATATATATATATATATATATATATATATATATATATATATATATATATATAGAGAGAGAGAGAGAGAGAGAGAGAGAGAGAGAGAGAGAGAGAGAGAGAGAGAGAGAGAGAGAGAGAGAGAGAGAGAGTGGATGGATCGAGAGGGGGGAGAGAGAGGTGAGAGAGAGAAGATAGGGAGATAGATAACACTAGAGTTTGGGGAAGATAAAGATAGTTAGATATAGAAAGAAAGAGAATACTGATATGAGCATGTTGATTACTAAAATTTGACTAAGTCTAAAAATTCATATGATCTTCTAAAACTTATATTTTATTTATATATTCTTTCTTTAAGATTGTATTTAACATGAGTTTGAATAATTTGATCACAGAGAGAGAGAGAGAGAGAGATGTTCTCAATCTTGAGCATTTAGTGAATGCCATATTTGGCTTGCGCCAAATAGGTTTGGTGTGCCCAAATCTAAGGCTTGGCATGCTGAGCCATGTGATGTGTACCCTATATGGAACATTTCATACACTTTTTTGGGGATAAAAGAAGCGAGTGGCATCTTTTGGTCTCCCATCTTTTTTCACTTACTCATAGTGTCATTGAGTGTCTTGAGTGTGTCTTCTTTTCCTCTTGTTTTCATCTTGTCAACTTAGTTAAGATCAAGTGAATCTATATAGGATTTTTGAGTGTTTGTCTCATTCTATGCTCAAATTGGACACCCTAACATACATTGTAAAGTGTCCCAATACATTTTTCATTTAATTAGGATGTAGTTGAATGTGCTAGGATTGAATTCAATAAGTTTAGGATGGATTGGACATAGGTTTGCGAGTTAAGTTTCAAAACTTTAGGGAGGGTCTTGGGTGACTTAAAGTACCCCACATATCATGTATAACATGTTATAAGACCTTTCCCTTAGTTGGTTTAGTTTTGTGGCTTAAATTCTTTCACTTGTGGGGTGTCACTTGTCAATAATTTAACCTAGTCTTGAGGTTTCAACTTTAGAACTTCACGTGTTTTATGTGAATTGACTAATCTATTTTAAGAAAATATTTTATGATATTTTATGTTTGTTATCTCTTATCTTTGAGGGTTCTTTGGTGGGGCATTACATCAATAAGCCTCCTCCTTGGCATCAAGTATAATCCATGCTTTTACATGTGATTGAGAATCAATTTGCATTGATGGAATTTTAATGTTGTGAACATGTATCTAAACTGCATAGAGAGATGAGGTGGAACAAAACCACAATTTTCCCCTAATAAGCTAATAGGGGAATCATAAATAATGTTTGAACTAAACTCGTATGCAAACAACACAATTAAACAATTTAATATATTTTTCTCATATCCTTATTGTATTCCCATTATGGTTGTTAGAAACATCTTGTTTTCTTTAATTATTTATTTTAGAATAAATTTTGGATATTATTAAATTTTATATTATTTGGAAATTGGAACTTACATATATTTTTGGGGAAGTGGGGCTAGCCTTCCAAAAATAATTATCGATTTGTTGTTTCTAAAAAACCTAATTGATTTTGGTGGATTGGTTTAGGGTTTGTACTTATTCAGTAGGGAGTATGAATTCTTTATTTGGCCAATTCAGTAGGGAGTACAAATTCTTTATTTGGCCAAATTTGCACTTAGACTTACATAGGTTTTTTATTTGACATAATTTTTCCCCAAGTTTTTGGGAGTGCCATGATAGACATGCATACAAAATGGAGAGTTGAAAATTTTCCTTGTTGTATTTATTATAACACTCAGGTACATTGTAGATTTATTGACCTAAAATCACTAACACTTTTGGATTTATTGGATATAAAAAGTTCATATAATTGTATTCATTTTAGTTTAATCTTGGAATGAACCTCTATTATCTTAGTATTTAATTTGATATAGAGGAGTTTACTATGTTGTGAAAGTGCATTCTTGTCGTATTTTTTTTTATGGTAAATTAAGTTGAAAGCAAATTGTCAGCTCTAATTTTAATTTTTTTAGATCTTCGAACATCTGTTTTCCAGATGATTTTTTGGTTGATTTCTGCTTTTTTCAAATGATTTTTTCTCTAACGTCACTTAAATGACAATGCCGTTGGGTTTCCTCTGTTTTTTGTGTTGATTTCTGCTTTTTTTAATTATTATATTGAAAAATTCTTAAAAATATGTTTTCTATTATATTAGATAATTTCTGCTTTTTTTTAATTATTATATTGAAAAATTCTTTAAAATATGTTTTCTATTATATTAGATAAAAAAATAGGCAAAATAGCACGTATTTGGACATCCATTATATCCTGTAACCCTAGATAACAGAGAAGCTTTTATGCTTCGACGGCAGTCAAGTGAGAGTGTGTTGATAAAGAACAACTGTTTTCAGTTGAGCTCTGCTTTTTCCCAGATGTTTTTTGGTTGATTTCTACTTTTTTCAGATGATTTTTTCTCCAACGTCACTTAAATGACAATGCCGTTGGTTTTTCTCTTTTTTTTGGTGTTGAATTCTGCTTTTTTTTAATTTCTGTTTTTTTGTGTTGATTTCTGCTTATTTTTTAATTTCTAATTTTTTTTTAAAATACTGTTGATTTCATCAACTATTTATACAGGCACTCTTTGATCAATTTCATTTGTATATTTTCGATTCCTTTTTCATGTGTTTGAGTTTTTCTTTCTTGTTTGTTTTGGCATGGCCACGTCTTTTCTTCTCATTTTTTTTTCTGGTTGTGATTATCTTTTGTGTTGTGTGCTTCATATCTGCATTTTGTCTGTATGTTATATTTTATTTGAGATCGAGGAAAGTGTGGAGAAGAGGGGAAGAGCAAGAGGATCCAGCTATTTGCAACATGATGCAGCCCAAACATCCAACCAAAACTATTTTAGGTAAGTACTTTGATTTTATGTCAAGTTGTATGTTCATTGTTTACTCAGTTTGTGTATTTTAATTGTGTAATTTTCTGGATACTACATTGTTGGTAATTATATTTAAGTTTTTTTCTAAAGAAGATCTGGTATAAAATGAGAATAATATACTACGGAACTAACAAATCTGAAATAATTTGGTTATAGAAATTTTTGTAGTCTACAGTTTTTCTGTGAGATTATTTTGGTGGTAATCAGGTTTGTGGCTTTTTCCAAAGAACTGTTTTGTGATTTTCTTTGACTATTGTCTCAAGGTTAAAGACCCAATTGACATATGATATTATTATGTTTAGTTTCTGATAGATCAAGGGACTCCTTAAACCCTAGAAACCTATTGTGTTACGTGTAACAAGGGCATTCTACAGATAAGGTGATTTTAAATTTACACGGAGATTTTAGAATTATTATTAGCACTTTGGCATAGTTTATTTAATGATATTTCTCTCGAGTCATTTTCTTATATTTTATGATAATCTTACGAAGTCCTGTTTCCTGTATATTAGGGATTTTCCTATTTCTAATTACATTAAGATTCATCCGTTTCCATGGAGTGATTATTTTAAGGAAGCCTCTATTATAGTCAATTACTATAATATGATAATGTTATGCTTTAAACTGACACCAATGTGGTATGGTGTGCAATTAGTAAAAAGTATTTGTGTACCCAGATTCGTAACGTTAAGATTTTGGCCCTCTGCTCTTCAATTCTAACCCATTCACTTTAACCAAATTCATAACCCAAGACATTGGTCCTCTGGCTTTTCGATTCTAAAATCTCCCAAGGTACTTAGTCTCAAGGTTTTACAGTTAAATGATTGTGCTTTACTAAATTTATAAATCAAGGATTCAAGTGAGTCTTTATACATTTTTATACTACTAGGAAAAAAAAAGGTTTGTGGAGTCTTTTGGATGTCTGTTTATTGAGTTTTATCCTACTATAATTCAAGTGGAAGAATCTTAAGACAACAGTAGATTGAGCAGGAGCTACCAGTATAAGGTAGATAATTGGGTTCTTGTTATTTTTCCTTATCTTTAACATTGTCAACTTCTTTGTTTGGTAGTGTGATATTTTCAAGTCAGATCCTATCAATAATTTTTTTGACTTGATGGAAGCTAAAGATTAGATTCTAATCCAATCATTTCTGTGTAGAGGGAATAAAAATAAAATGTGTATATTTTACAATACTGAAAATAAATGTTAAAAACTGAATGAGATTTGTCTAACAGAGAGATGGTGATTTGTTTGTAGATGGGTAGACAAAAACGGGAGATGAAGAGAATATAAAATACAGCAACCGGGCAGGTTAAATTTAATAAGGAAAGCAGAGGATTGAAGAATAAGGTTCATGCGTTAGCTATATTATGTGATGCAAAGGTGGCGTTTGTTGTTTTTTCCTCGCCTTGAAAAAATGTGGACCTGCTTCAAGTATGTATTGTTCAGTATTATTATTGCATTCCTGCTTTTCCTGCATTTCTAGTTTTTGTTTTTTTACTGGATATGTGATCAACCACTAATTTTCTACATGTGAAAGTAACTGCTATATATTTAATAAATCTAATTTTGCTCATTTGCCCACATATGTGGATCAATTTCATTTTTTCTAATCATTAAATGTTCTATGTTAGAAATGTTAGACTAGAGCAGTTAGCAGACTGTTATTAAAATAATAGTAGTTTCAGCCTTTTCAGTATTACAGAACAGTCCAAAGTTCCAAACTGGACTATGCGGAATAACCCTGAACCATCATACCTTTCACCAGTTATTTGACTTGTAACCTTTATAGATTTTAGATTTAGCTGAGCTACAACAAATAATTTTGGGGAGCAGTTCACTACTTCTCCACTTGATTTATGGATTTTGAATCTAATTTTTAAAAAAATTGTGTTATCTATTGACAAATATTCTAAAACAACTTCTAAATTTTTCTCCACAAGCTCCATGCTTACCAATTGTATATATAAACTAACAATTAACACTAAACTTTACAGTCACGTCCAGTTTATGTTTATTAATACTATTCTGTTAGATCATAGGGACAAGTAATCGTTAAGTACACTTCAAAGCATTCACCAGGCACAAAAGGCCTACAGAGTTGGAGAGTTTTTATGCACAGGATCATGCTGCTTAGTTGACACAATCGGTGTCTCTTTTTCAAATTTAACACCAAACTAAGCTGAAACCACACTAACCATATAATGCCAAATTTATGGATGAATATATACTTTAATCTATTTTATTTTCTTTTGTTGTTATTTATATTATATTATTATCTAGTATTTCTCATGTTCTTTCTACATATGCCAAAACCTCTGAAACAAAGAAGATTGATTAGTTTTTAATGACAAGGGTTTCAAAAGCAACTTGCTTTTGAATACTAAACTACTAAAAACAATGCCATTATTATGAAGAGCGCAATATATTTTCTTTCTGTAGTGTAGCTTTTTAACTCCACATTCCATTCTATATTTAGTTGTCTATCTCAATGGTCACCGTATATCTCAATTCTTATTCCTTATGTTACATTATGGAAGAAAAATGTCATTCCAAATCACACAAAGTAATTTAATAGTTAATACCTTCAATTTTATAAATGTCAATGGTTTTTCAAGCTAACATAAATATACATAATATATTTAGAGCTTCAATTTGATTTGCTGGACTTTGAAATAGCCTCTTTCCAATCTAGACAGTGTGAATTGTGCAACTTGCACAGACACGATAGAGGACCAATTTCATGGAAGTAAAGATGCAGGATATAAAACAACTATCTGCCTTCATCAACTGTACATCAATAATTAAGCAACGTTAGCTTAGCATTTTAAAAGAGAGAATTCAAAAAATTGTCTGTTCAAAGTTGAAACAAGGACGGTTGAAAGCAAATAAGGTACATGAAATTATTCGATAACAACTTGAATTCCCACCTCCTGTCCAGTAATATCTCTTGCATTTCTCTCTCTGTTGTGGACATCTTCTGGTGGAGGAACTTCATTTTGGACATCGAGTTCTGAGATCAAAGATTGCTCTGATAAAGTGGCGAAGCAACAGTCAGAATGAAAGCTGCAGAAAGAAAAATAAAATTGAATCAGTTTATCCCCTAGAAATAAATTTATGCAATCTGAATAATATCAAGCTTTCAATACACGTGATGCAACTGAGGATAAGTTCCAGGCAAGAGCAGCAACGGCAGCCAGCACTGCTTTCTTAAGTCATTTTCTTCCGTTTAATGATTGCAATATGAAGTCCTCACGTTCCTTGATTACCTATTGTGAATGTTCCTATTTCTAGTGTTTTAGGATACTCAATTTCCATTGAAAATCATTCGATGGAGTCCCCTATTTTCTTTTAATAAGTGCTTCAGAATCAGGTTTAGTTATTAGATAATACATAAAGCTTAATTTTTGATACCCCAGTTGACTTCATGAGCCCTGGAGCCTTTTTGTGTGGTAAGAGCCTTTTACAGATTTGGCTGATTCTAATGGTAGTTTTGAGCATTGTTATGTCATATATACGATCTGATATCATTTCTGTGAACAGAAATGATATTTCTCTTAAGTCACTTGGTTTTATATAACAATGATATTGTGAAGTTACCCCCGTCTCTTGGTTATCATATAAATTTCCATGGTTCTAGTTGCTTTAGAATACATCAGTTGCCATTGAATGATTATTTTATGAAGCTTCTTTTCTGTATAATGATTACTTTGTGATATAATTAAACAATACTATTAGTTTCCAGAATCCATGGCAACTCCATTGTCTTGATTACTCAGTTTTCATTGTGGTATTGCTTTATTGAAGTCCTTTGCTTCCGTGTAATGAGTAGTTTATGGTTAGCTTCAGGGCCAGGCTTAATACATTTTGACCATTAAATTTGGTATTCCCTTGTAGGATCAATCCCAAGCCACAAAATTGATCGTTCCTCTTCGTGATCTAACTTGACACACATTTCACTTTAGTAGTTCTTTCTCTGTTGAAATTCTTTGTTCATTCATTTACTAGAGAAAAGTTTTAGTTCTATGCTAAGACTTCTTATCAACTACAAGTATGAGGCAATCTTTTAATGCTCTAGTCGAAGTTATTTTTGAAATGGTTCCCCAAATTTAGTGAAGTCTACTCAATGAACATACATTTATTTGATAGCTGGACATGTGATTTGGAAGATCAGAAGTTGACTTAGGACCTATATTTGATCACAAAGAATCATGAAAAAAGTCATATTTTCAATATCTACTCTTCTAAACTAGGATAATTTTGGTTCCACATGTTCTAAAACAACCCAACTATCCCATGTTTGTGGAAACCATTCGTTTTTTATAGTACCATGTCATGTGGCTACAACTGAGTCCTAAATTCATCATAAAGACATCAATATGAATAGAAAATTGACAACTATCTACCCATCCAATTGTGGAAGAAAAGAATAGAAAATACATTTCATAATCTACTTCCAGTGGCTTAAAGTTAATTAGCTATATTGTTTTGCCCATTATACAAATAGGTTTCAACAAAAATGTGAAAATTTTCAATAAATCATGAGACATTTTATTGTCTCATCATATCTGTTGAATTTTTATTGTCATATATAGTTAATTGCAATCATAATTCTCCATTATGTATGTGACCTAGGCTCGTGGGGTTTTGTGACCTTACGTAGCAATTATTTGATTATATCATTTTAAAAATTTCTGTTGAAGTTTGCCCCTAAGTAGTCCAAATTGAAGCGGACATCAATGGGAGAGAAGGTCAGAAATGCATATTCATGTCTTTCAATGTGGTACAGAAGGTAGTGAGCTCTCTATAAACTCCAACTGAGATTTGTTAGAGATACAATTTCCCTTTATGGAACTTCATACTGAAGGATGATCCGCCTGGTTAAATTGACTTGTTTCTAAAGGTTATTTTGTAAGGCCTTTCTACACTTTAATATGTAAGTAAATAAGATTGTTTTCTAATGAGGTCTCTGTGAGAATACGAATTAATAATATCTCACACGAATGAGCAGATTAGTCTGCTTGTCTGGCAAGTGCTTTAGCTGCTTTTTGTCTGCATTTCCCTTTCTTTCCCTAAGAAAGAGACTTTCATTAGAATTTCACACTGGATGCAAAGCACTGCACTGTACCAAGTCACAAGACTTGGCTCGGCTGGAGACTTGCAAGTTAGGTTCAGTTAGCGAGGATGGAAAGAAATGTTTGTTTGTTCTCCTCTAACTTGGGCCAGACTTTAACAGACTTAGAAAACAAAATGGTTTGTTGAAAATAAAAAAATTGTACATTTTCTCTTTTCTATGTCCATTGATAAATTTATGTGATCAGACCCTTGCCAAGTTTGAAGTCGGGCATTTTGCTGATTCTCAGCTGACTTAGCATTTGATTTTCATTACCAAACTCCAATGAGTATTGGGTTTTTGAGTTAAACCAACATACTATACTCTTCCTTGATTATAGAATTGAAGGATTTGGGCTTAGGGTTTTAGAAATGGTCTTTGCATTCAACAAATACAAGATTGTTTCTCAATTATTGAAAAGAAATCAACTGTGTATGTTTTATTCATTTTAGATTACAAGCAAAAACATAGGAAAAGGATTGAGAAAGAGGTGTGGCTGAAGGATGATTTTCTAAGTGTATTATATTGTGTTATTTTGTGGTAAATTTTTCTTTTGAGATAATGTTGTGTTTATACTTTATAGTTATGGAAGAGGGTTGTGTATTTGCTTGTTATGTTTGAACTTTTGGAGTTTATCCTGCCTGACCACTATCATCATTTCTTCATTGTCTATGGGGATACACTTATTTCAAACCCTGGACTTCTTCTTTTTCTGTTTGGTCTTTTGTTCTCCTTTTGCTGCTTTAATGGGCAAGTGCTAGTACTGTATCCTATTTGGTTATGGTTTCAACATTTTCTCTGTTGGAATTCAGTTATCGACTTGTGGCTTATATTGGCAATACTGAAACTTGAACCTTGTTTGCTGTAACACCAAATAGGTCACAACTAGCTCTGTGTTTATTTTTTAAAACAATATCTGTGGTGGTTTATAAACTAAATTTTTCCTGTGCAGTCCATAAATTTTTCCTGTGCAGTCAAGAAGTTTCCATTAGGATTTTTGCACAGTGGTTTCAAAATTGGGAGTGCAGTGGTAAAGCTAATTTTATTTGGACGCACCAATGTGGATTTTTATGATCACCAGGGATTTGGAGCAGTCCATTATTTTTAAAAGGATTGAGAAAGAGGGGTGGCCAAAGGATGATTCATCATAGAGAGCAGAGGGAGGTGATAAAAGGGGAAAGATGTCAGTGTTTATTACATCATCTCTAAATTTATGTACAACATCTTCTCCCCTCCTAAAGTAATGTTTAATTCAGAGTTATTTATTCATGAGTGCTTGCATTTACATTTCTTTGATGTTTTTGTCAAACAGTTCATCTTCCTAGCATACCTTTATTTTTCACTAAGCTATTTTTTTAAACAATCCCTTTTCCTTTGGTGTTATGTATTTGGGTAGCTTTTCTTTCTTGAAACGTTAGATTAAGCTTATTCTCTTTGGCCCCCGTGAGATTTTGTGTGGAAATAATATGTCTCAGTTTAATTATTCACTATGGTTCGAACTTAAGTTTCTAAGAGAACTAAACTATTCATATTAACATGTGGGGAAAACCTTAATTATATTCACATTGCGTGGTTGACTGGAATTGCAGCTAATACTGGATTTGAGGATGTTGAAGTATTAATCTGCTCTTTCTTCTCCTAACAAAGTGTGATACTGATTGCAGACTTTTACTTATTAGAGCATAGATCTTATATATTCTAGTTTGTCACCAGATTATTCTTTCTGTTTTCTTAATGTTTTCTGAAACTGATTCATCTTTAAATCTTCCTTCCTTTTTCTCAATTTCCATAATGTTTTCCATTTTTTTATTGCTTTTCTTTGCTGCTACTTATGAATCCATGGCCAAGACTTTGTTGTCTGGTACTGTCTTGGTACAGTAACTCCTTTCTTTTCCAAAACCCAAGGTTCAAATGTAGGTTTCAGACTTGGTTGTGGCAATTCCTCTTTCTTTTTATTTTTGCTTGAATTTGAGATTCTGAAGCTAAGTCCCTCAATCTCTTTTTGCTTAGCCAACCATTCAGAATAGTTGACTGTGAAATTAGAATATTCATCATCTGCACTGTTGTAGACTATTGTGTATTGAGTATTGGCATCCTCTGGTATGAACAAATACTCATCTTCGATGAACAAATATGAATCCTCTGTTTTTCCTATCATGATTTTGAGATGCACAATGCATACATAATTTTCTTTACAGCCAAAATTTGAGGCTAATTTCTTACATGTTTTTGACGATAAGGGTGCAAGTTTTTCTAATCCCGGCATAATTTATAGCTTTCCATACATTACCTTGTTTGTGCAAGTGACCCATTGATAGAATTGAATAAACTAAGACCATATAGTTTTATATTTCTAGCATTCAAGATTTTTCACTGGAGATTTCAATCCTTCTCAACCATTTACAATGATTTCTTTTATATATTTCTCATTTCTTTTTCCACTTTCATAGTACTTGACTTCTTGAAACTGGATATTGCAATCTGGTTAATGAAGTCTACATTTGATGTTCATGAAGTTGAATCGAGCTATTTCTTTCCAATAACCAACATCTCCTACAAATTCATCCATAGCTACATGTCCAAGGTGGGATGCTCCTTGATTTATTAATATTATTAAATCTCACACATGATTCCACTAGTGAAGATTCTTGTTACAGAGAGGGAGGACATCTTTATGGTCTTTGTTTGCAACTGTGATATATGGTTTTTTACCCAAACAGTAATTCCTTCAATTTTTAATTTTCTCTTGTTGCTTCTACATGCTTAGCATCAGAGTGTTAAGTGCTTCATTTTGGCTTTTCATTGCCAGATTGTTCCAGTTCGGTATTTCTCACCAGAAGTTTGTTCCAGAAATACCAAAATTTGCATTTGGATTTACCATCATGGGTATATTTATGGAAATCTACTGTCACGGGATATTCCCCTATGAGGGTATCTGCCCAATTTTCTTCCGCTAATTCATGGGAATCCTTTAACTCATTCTTGCAGATTTAAGATATGTATTCTGTGTCATTTTCATTGATTTTTGTCATTTTATGCCACTTCTTGTGGAGGCCTGTGATCATTTCTTTTGTGCTCCAAACTTAAACTAAATCTTATAGACGCTAAATCGTCCTTTTCCCTAATTCTATCTGTAATTTTATCCATTATTGTTTCTAGTCCTTTGATAGATGAAATATCAATTATCTGTTTCTAGTCCCTTGATAGATGAAATATCAACTACTGGTTCTAGTCCCTTGATATATGAAATATCAACTATCCGTTCCTCTGTAAAATTATTCCCAATCCATCAACAGATGGTTGGAGCTGTGATGTTTGCACTTTGAGTTGCAAATTCTGTATTTTGTTCAAATCTGATGATTTGTCTTGAAAAGTGATAGCGTTTCTATTGATCCAAAGAAGGGGTTGAGATGTTTCATGGGTTCTGTCACATTCTGTTTCAAATGAGGAGAGCTTTGTTGTTTAGGTTTATAAATTGTTCCACTGCCCCTAAGATAGCACAAATAAGCTTGCTAGTGTTTAACAAATATTTAACTGCCAGACAAGATTGACCTATCAGATGGTTATTGCTTCTTAATTGCTTATTGGATAGGATGCATCTGAAGGAATTTGGAGTACCATTTATAATCTTATTGTACAGTGTTCAAATTTGATTGAATACAACCAGCAGGAGAAGGCTTGTCTTTAACCATTTTTTTCAAATCACATATTTCTTGCCATCTCAGATTGAAACTTTTATTATCATTACTATTAGGTTTTTCTAACTGAGAATGCCCTAACTTGACCGCAATTTTTTTTTCTTAGAACCACACAAGTGTATTTTTCTTTCTTCCCTCTGCAGGATATTGTAGGTATGAAGGATTCTCCAGATTCTTTTCCATATCTATGTCATACTCCACTCTAGGTCCAAAATCTGTTTACGAGCGCTGATTTTAAATCTGTCAAATCCTAGACCTCTTTAAAGTAGCATTTAACTAGATTTGCAAAGCTCTAAACTAGATGGACCTTTAATTTACTTGTCCAAAGGAGGTCACTTGTCCTGAGCAAACATTTTGCAGGAAAATAAGAATTGTCTTTTTCATAGCAGAGTGTTCCTTAAGAGCAGCAGTTTTTGAATGCCTAGGGCATTGTGGGTTTTGGAATAACTATAAACTATGTGAAGTCAACAATCTTTGAAGGTTTGTCTATAGCATCTCTATTCCTCCTACTTTTTTTTGAAAGAAATCTCTTAAAGAAGCATTGTCACGAGTCAGAATTATGACTGGGTCAACAAGCCCAGGAGTAAGAACTTAACTAGGAAACAAAACTAGAATAGTTTCAGCTATAAATCAGAAAAATGCCTAGCAATATTAGATGATCTAACTCAAAAATTACAAAATTTCATAATCATTTAATGTGAGATCTACAGTTAGTCTTGAAACTTGGCAATAACACACAGACAGTTACCTCTGCTCATTTTCTCAAAGGATCAATGCCATCTTAAGAAGGGTATCACAATTAATTGTTAGCATGGATTTGAATCAGTCCTTCCACAAATTTGAGTTCATTGTTGTTGTGCACTTTTGCTTTTAGTGGAGCTCCTAAATGGCATACATCAAATCTTTTAATTTAACAATGCTTCCTTCAACATGTGCATACATTCTGACTAGCTATAGCCTATATATTAATAGACAGGGTTCAAGACTGCTTCAAGCACTTTTATCCCAAATTTTGGCTGTTAGTTAATAAGTTACACAGCTCCTTGAATAATCTATAAAAACATAACTGAGACATAATTGAACATATCAAAATTTATGCCAACGTTGCTAATAGGCTTTCCTAAATAAATATTAAAAGAAGTTGCAAAAGGCAAGATGTTAGCTTAGAACCACCGATCATTGACCAACACCTTTACTTTAGTACATGACTCTCAGAATGTAAGATAAATTCTACACAGAAGATTCATAACTAATTAGCCTCCAAGTAATGAAATATGATGAAGCTATAGAGAGGACTAATGAAGCTTAGGTAGTATATACCCATAATCTCTTGCAGTCACATCACTAAACCTTAGGTTTCTATTGTCCTTGAGCTCTAGATGTCCTAGCACCAGCGATAGGAGATAATATATATAGAAGATAAGTGCTGCTCCAATGCCCAGTAATACTATGAAACTGCAGCAGCTGAGGTCCAACTATAATAGCCAGCATAGAGCCATGTACCTGCAACCACCAATTAACTTTAATAGGTATATTTAGTATTAACCCACATCACTCATTCACTTGTATTGTATACAAGCTATGTGACTGGAGACACCAATCTGGGGTGTTGGGCAAGATACTTCATGTTCATTGAAAGTTTGAAATAAAAAGATTGAGAAAAAACATATATGCATAGCTTTGAATTTGAACACAAATATAGCAACTGCATCCAACTATTTTTCTGTGTCTACATCTTTATTATTTGAAGTTTTTTTGTGGTTAGAATGAGTATCCATCTTCCCGATTTCAAGCTGCTATGCGAACACAAGTATGCTTGCTCATATTTGCATTTTTCCTTTATATATTTATAAAAAAAGTTACACAGAGGAACTGTCAACTCACAAGTGAGATTACTGTACCCTTTTGAAATTCTTGAATGATATTATTTGTTGTACCCTTTTATAGCTTTTGATTCATTTACCTGAAGGCCTTAACAGTGACAAGAGATTATAGAGATTATATGTATAGAATGTAAGAGATAATTGAAGGTGAACGTAGAAAGAAATCTAAGTCAAAACACTGGTACGTCTTCAGGTATGAAGTTGATATGGTTCGCCTGGAGTAGTTCATTTAAAAAACCAGCACATATCTTTCAGTTTTAGAGCTCTGAGATAGAAAGAAACACGAGATTATTGATTCCTTCAACATATCTTTTAATAGAATATTAATATCTGTAATCCATTAACCTTTTTCCAGAGTTCAAAACTCCTATTAATATCTATTGTGTTTGCTATCGTGTGTTGTGAGTTTGTCATTATATTGTAACAGCAATTGTGGTTTGGTCTATTTAGAATTCTAAAAGAGCATTATAGCCTGTGTTATTCTTGATAGTTTGTATTGCTTATATAGCAATACATGGCAATGATATCACTAGATATATATTTAATATACTATCTTATATACAGCTTTTAATTTTTTAATTTCAATGATGTTTTACTAATCATTTTGTTATATATTCAGGGGCTTAAAATTAAAAAATAAGAGGATGTTACTGTTTTTCTTATAGTTTTATTTATTTAAGATGTCATGTTATATATAGCTTCTAATTTTTTAGTTTTAATGATGCTTTATTAATTTTTTGTTATTTTAATATTGAGTTCTACATGAAGATTCTAATGTATGCATAGTGCCAATTGATTTGTACAGGATTTATTTCTTTTAATATAAGCTGGAGGAGTTATGCTTTTTAACAACGGGCCACAAATTTGATTGGTAGGGTATGCCCAAAGAGTTCAAACTTCTTTTGAAGAATTTAGTGTTTTTGCTTCTAGAATAATGCACTATTTCCTTTCAGTCATGCAAACTTTTCCCTCTTATCCCTTAGATAACTAATAAATTTACAAAGTACAAACTATTTGAGGATTTTAATGGTATTTTCTTATTAATATTAGGTACGAAATGAGCATTGTGCAGCTTTCTTTTGGATGGGAAGAAATAGTACAAAAATAAATGTTAAAGACCACTATAATTTAAAAGATGTCACTAGCTTTGTTGGGAATGGTTTTTTAGTGATGCAAGCTTGAAAACAAGTTTGAAGGCAAATTTACTTTAAAATATTACTTAACAATTATATTAATAGAAAGTATTTCTTTTAAGGAGGGGTAGGAATGCCCCTCCATAAACTCTCAAGGATGGCCATGGACATCCTTCAAGAGGTATTTCTTGTTATTTTTTTGCTACTTTTATTTTTATTTATTTTTAAAGTTAATTAAATTAAAATTTATGTTAATCTAGGAAATATAGTAGTCATCAAGTCTCATGGACTTTGTTTACTATGTACCTAATGACAATTCAATGCTTAGTGTTCTTGTGGTTTCAAATTGATGATTTTGACTACGTGTAATCAATTATAAGGCTTTTATATCAAGGCATGTATTCCATTTAGTCTTATGGGGTTTCCTAGTGCACTTGTAGTAGTGTCAATGAATAAACAATGGTTGAGTGACCAACACCAGTGTGTGGTAGTTCTAATTGAATATGTATATGATCTTGTGCATATGGGCTGAATGGCTTAGCGATATGCTATGAGGTTTTTGAGTGAAGCTTTCATCATGAGTAGAGTGCATACAACTCCTATGTTTTGTTTTTCTTAAATGGGAACCATGCTTGGGGACATTTACTTTTATACATTAGGATTGTATGTATTTTGTTTTTAGTTCTAATGGTGTATATGCCATTGAGTTGTATGGGTTTTTTTTTTGAAGTTTTAGTGGCATATATTATTAAATTGTAATGGTTTTGTTTGAATTTTGCAAAACTCCTATTCTTAGTGCAAATGTTTACTCATCATGGTTAAATGACATTTACTATCATGCATGATTGATTTTATAAAAGTGACATGAAGGTTTAATGCCATTTACCATTGAGTTCTATTGGTTTTGTTTGAAGGTTTTAATGACATATATTTCATCAAGTTGAATGGTTTTTACCTAAGGTGTGTTGGTGCATGCATCATGGTTTGAGTGATATTGACTCTTGTGTATATTTTTTCATTAAGGGTCTAATGACATATGTCATTGAGTTCTAGAGTATTTGCTTGAAGGTTGAATCAAACTCCTATAGTGTGCATAATTTTCTTGTTCATGCATCATGGTTGATTGATCAACCTTATGGGCAATAACATTAAGCAGTCTACAATGGTTAGGTGCAAATTAGCTATGCATCATTATTGGTGTTCTTATTTATGCACCATGGTTAGTAATATTGACTCTTTTGTAGTACAACTATATAGTTTTTATATAAAGGGTATAATAATTTCATTACATTTTATGGATTTTGTTTGAAGTTTACATGATAGTGTATATGTCATTGAGTTGTATGGGTATGTACTTATGCATGGTGATTACATGCGAAGCATTTGAGTCTTAAGGGCTTTGTATAAAACTTCTGTAATAAATCTACATATAATTATCATGGAGTGTTTGGTATTCATGTGCATTGAGGTTGATAATGTTAGCCAAGTGTCACTAATTATATAGTTTTATTGATTAGTTATGTCATCAAGTTTTATGACGACTTATAGTGTGCATATGTATCATGGTTAAATGGAATTCGATTAACACTAGAAAATTCTTAATATGTGTCTCCATGCCTTATGGTTGAGTGACATTGACACTTACATTTATGATCCTTATGGAATAGACATACGTAATGTCCCTAATTTGGACTTTACTTGTTTTACCCTAAAATTCTCAACTAGTGTTTAGATTGCACTTGGAAATGGAAATTTACTCAGTCTTGTAGTGTTTCCTACTAGATTTCATTCATAATACATTTAGCAATTAACATACTTCTCTCCAACTTCTAGAATTTTCCCTAGTTTACACCCTACAAACACAATTACTCTATCTAGGGTTAGAGAGGTGTCTTACCAAGTAAGATATTTTGTCCTTTGTGCTTCGAATATAAGTCTTGCAATCATCAAATAAGGAACAAGTGCACACACACACACACACACACACACACAGAAGCTGATGAAGGAGTAGTAGGAGGAGGAGGAGGAGGAGGGGGAGATGGAGAATGAGGAGGGGGATGACCAGGAGGAGAAGCAGGAGGAGAAGGATGAGCGCTAGGCTAGGATTGATATAATTATTGTGGAGTGTTTTGTGTTCATGTACATTAAGGTTGATAATGTTAGCCAAGTGTCATTGTTTATGTAGTTTAATTGTTAAGGGTCTAATTGCATGGATGTCATCAAGTTTTATGATGACTTTTAGTGTGCATATGTATCATGGTTAAATGGAATTTGATTAACACTAGACAATTCTTAATATGTGTCTTCATGCCTTAAGATTGAGTGATACTAACACTTACATTTATTATCGTTACGCAAGACATGTGTAATGTCCCCAACTAGGACTTTACTTGTTTTACCCTAAAATTCTCAAATAGTGTTTAGATTTCTCTTGGAAATGGAAATTTACTCAATCTTGTAGTGTTCCCTACTAAATTTCATTCATAATACATTTAGCAATTAACATACTTAAGCCCAATTTCTTACTTCTCTCTAAACTCTATAATTTGCCCTAATTTATACCCTACAAACACAATTACAATAAGTAAGGTTAGAGAGGTGTCTTATAGAGTGAGATATGTTGTCGATTGTGATTTGAATACAATTTCAACAATCATTGAATAAGGAACAAGTTCATATGCGCGCATGCGCACACACACACACACATAGATGTAGAAGAAGGAGATTGAGGAGAAGAAGAAGGAGAAGGGGGAGAAGGAGAGGAGGAGAAGTAGGAGGAGAAGGGGGAGAAGGAGAGGAGGAGAAGTAGGAGGAGAAGGAGGAGGAAGAGAAGAATTAGGAGGAGGAGGAGGAGGAGAAGGAGCAACAAAAGAACGATAAGTTAAAGGAGGAGGAGGAGGAGAGGAGGAGAAAGGATAAGAAGGAGAGGAGGAGGAGGAGAATGGATAATGAGAGGAGGAGGAGGAGGAGAGGAGGAGGAGGAGAAGGAGAAATTGAATGAGAAGGAGAAGTTGAATGAGGAGAAGGGGAAGAAGCAGAAGGAAAAGTTGAAGGAGGAGAATAACAAGACGGAGAAGAAGTAGGAGTGGTAGAAAGAGAAGTGGGAGGAGAAGGAGGACGAGGATGAGGAGTAGAAGTAGGAGGAGAATAAGAAGAAGCAGTGAGAGGAGGATGAGGGGAGTAGAAGCATAAGCAGGAGGAGGAAAGTAGAAGCAGAAGAAGCACAAGGAGAAGGAGGAGGAGAAGGAGGGGGTGAAGAAGAACCAAGAGGGGGAGGGGGAGGAGGATGAGCAACATGAGGATGAGAGAGAAGGAGAAGAAGGAGAAGAAATATGTGGAGGAGGAGGAGGAGGAGGAGAAGGAGGAGGAGGAGGAGAAGGAAGGAGTAGGAGGACGAGGAAGAGGAGAAGACAGAGGAGGAGAAGGAGAAGGCAAAGAAGGAGGAGTAGGAGGAGGAGAAGGAGAAGGAGAAGGCAAAGAAGGAGGAGTAGTAGAAGAAGAAGCAGGAGGAGGAGGATGAGTAGCAGGAGCAGGATGAGGAGAAGGAGAGGGGGGGAGAACTAGAAGGATCAAGAGGAGAAGGATGAGTAGCAAGAGGAGAAGGCAAAGGAGGAGGAGGAGAAGAAGCAGGAGGAAGAGTAGGAGGAGGAGGAGGAGGAGGAGGAGGAGGAGCATGAGGATGAGCAGAAGATGGAGGATGAGGAGTAGAAGAAGGAAGAGGAGGAGAAGAAGCGAGAGAAGGGAAGTAGAAGCAAGAGAAGTAGGAGGAGAAGGTGGAGAAGAACCAAGAGGGGGAGGGGGAGGAGGAGTAGGAGGATGAGCAACAAGAGAAAGAGGAGGAGAGAGAAGGAGAGGATGAGTGAGGAGAAGGAGAAGGAGAAGGAGGAGGAGCAGGAGGAGGAGGAGAAATAGAAGGAGAAGGAAGGAGTAGGAGGATGAGGACGAGCACAAGGAGGAGAAGGGGAAGGAGAAGGAGAAGACGAAGGAGGAGGAGCTAGAGAAGAACGAGGAGGAGATGAGGGAGGAAGAGGAGGAGCAAGAGGAGAAGGATGAGAAGCATAAGAAGAAGAAGTAGGAGGAGGAGGAGAAGGAGGAGGAGTTGGAGAAGAACCAGGAGGAGGGGGAGGGGGAGGAGTAGTAGTAGGAGGAAGAGTAAGAGAAGGCGAAGCATACAAAGTAGGAGAGAAGAAGAGGATGGAGGAGAAGGAGAAGGCTAAGAATGAGTAGAAGAGAAGGAGAAGGAGGAGGGGCTGGAGAAGAACTAGGAGGAGGGGGAGGAGGAGAAGAAGCAGGAGGAAGAGTAGGAGGAGGATGAGAGAAGAAGATGGAGGAGGAGAAAGGAGGAGGGGAAGCATAAGGAAAAGGAGGAGCTGGAGAGGAACTAGGAGGAGGAGATGAGGGAGGAAGAGAAGGAGAAAGAGGAGAAGGATGAGCAACATGAGAAGGAGGAGAGAGGAGTAGGAGAAGAACTAGGAGGGGGAGGGGGAGGAGGAGGAGGAGAAGAAGAAAGAGGAAGAGTAGGAGAATGAGGAGCAAGAGGAGGATGAGTAGCAGGAGGAGAGAAGAAGGATGAGGATGAGGAGTAGAAGCAGGAGGAGGAGCAAAAGAAGCGAGAGGAGAAGGACGAGGATGAGGAGTAGGAGGAGCGGGTGGAGAAGAACTAAGAAGGGGAGGAGGAGAAGTAGGAGGATGAGCAATGAGTAGGAGGAGAGAAAAGGAGAAGATGAAGGAGGAGAAGGAGAAGGCGAAGCAGAAGAAAGGAGGAGGACGAGGAGAATGACGAGGAGGAGGAGAGAGAAGGAAAAGATGGAGGAGAATGAGAAGCAACAGGAGGCAGAGGAGGAGAAGGAGAAATAGAATGAGAAGGAAGGAGGAGGAGGAGGAGGATGAGGAGGATGAGGAGAAGGAGAAGGAGAAGACAAAGGAGGAGGAGAAGGAAAAGGAGAGGAGGGAGGAGGACAAGGAGGAAGAGAAGGAGGAGGAGGAGATGGAGAAGAACCAAGAGGAGGAGATGAGGGAGGAAGAAAAGGAGCAAGAGGAGAAGGATGAGCAACATGAGCAAGAGGAGGAGAGAGAAGGAAAAAAAGCAGGAGGAGGAGAAGAAGGAAGGATGGGGATGAGGACTAGGAGGAGGAGGAGAAGATAGGAGGAAGAGTAGGAGGAGAGAAGAAGATGGAGGAGTAGAAGCAGGTTGAGGAAGAAGAGGGGAGTAGACGTATAAGGATGAGTGAAGTAGAAGTAGAAGAAGAGAAGGAGTAAGAGGAGAAGGATGAGAAACAAGAGCAGGGGGAGAAAGAAGGAGAAGGCAGAGGAGGAGGAGGGAGGAAGCAAGAGGAAGAGCAGGAGAAGGAGCAACAGGAGGAATTGAGGGAAGAAGAGGAGGAGGAGGGAGGAAGCAAAAGGAAGAGTAGGAGGAGGAGGAGATGAGGGAAGAAGAGAAGGAGCAACAGGAGGAATTGAGGGAAGAAGAGGAGGAGGAGGGAGGAAGCAAGAGGAAGAGTAGGAGGAGGAGGAGATGAGGGAAGAAGAGAAGGAGAAGGAGCAAGAGGGGAAGGATGAGCAACAAGAGTAGGAGAGAAAAGGAGAAGAAGGAGAAGGTAGAGGAGGAGGAGGAGGAGAAGAAGCATAAGAAGGAAAATGATGAGGAGGAGGAGGAGGAGGAGGAGTTGGAGAAGAACATGGAGGAGGAGAAGAAGCAAGAGGAAGAGTAGGAGGACGAGCAGCATGAGGAGGAGATAAGAAGATCGAGAAGGAGAAGGATGAGGATGAGGAGGAGAAGAAAAGGAAGAGCTCGAGAAGAACTAGGAGGAGGAGATGAGGGAGGAAGAGAAGGAGCAAGAGGAGAAGGAGAGAGGAGTAGGAGAAGGAGTTGGAGAAGAACCAGGAGGGGGAGGGGAGGAGGAGGAGAAGAAGAAGATGGACGAGTAGGAGAATGAGGATCAGGAGGAGAGAAGAAGATGGAGGAGGATAGAAGCAGGAGGAGGAGCAGAAGAAGCGAGAGGAGAAGGACGAGGATGAGGAGTAGGAGGAGCGGGTGGAGAAGAACCAAGAGGGGGAGGAGGAGAAGTAGTAGGAGGATGAGTAACATGAGTAGGAGGAGAGAGAAGGAGAAGATGAAGGAGAAATAAATAGGAGAAGGAGAAGAAGGAAGGAGTAGGAGGACGAGGAGGAGAGAGAAGGAAAAGATGGAGGAGAATGAGAAGAAGCAGGAGGCAGAGGAGAAGGAGAAGAAGTAGAATGAGAAGGAAGGAGTAGGAGGACGAGGATGAGGAGAAGGAGAAGGAGAAGACAAAGGAGGAGGAGAAGGAAAAGGAGGAAGAGGAGGATGAGATGGAGAAGAACTAGGAGGAGGAGATGAGGGAGGAAGAAAAGGAGCAAGAGGAGAAGGATGAGCAACATTAGCAGGAGGAGGAGAGAGAAGGAAAAGAAGTAGAAGGAGGAGAAGGAGAAGGAAGGATGAGGACTAGGAGGAGAAGGAGGAGAAGACATGAGGAGAAGGAGGAGGAGCTGGAGAAGAACCAGGAGGAGGAGGAGGAGAATCAGGAGGAAGAGTAGGATGAGAGAAGAAGATGGAGGAGGAATAGTAGGAGAAGGAGGACAAGGACGTTGATGAGGAGTAGAAGCAGGTTGAGAAGGAGGAAGAGGGGAGTATACGTATAAGGATTAGTGAAGTAGAAGGAGAAGAAAAGAAGGAGAAGGAGCAAGAGGAGAAGGATGAGAAACAAGAGCAGGGGGAGAGAGAAGGAGAAGGTAGAGGAGGAGAAAGATAAGGAGGAGGAGGAGAAGGAGAAGAAAGGAGGAGTAGGAGAAGATGAAAGAGGAGGGAGGAAGCAAGAGGAAGAGTAGGAGAAGGAACAATAGGAGGAGATGAGGGAAGAAGAGGGGGGGGGAGGAAGCAAGAGGAAGAGTAAGAGGAGAAGGAGGAGAAATAGGAGATGAGGGAAGATGACAAGGAGAAGGAGCAAGTGGGTAAGGATGAGCAGCAGGAGTAGGAGAGAAAAGGAGAAGAAGGAGAAGGTAGAGGAGGAGGAGGAGAAGAAGCATAAGAGGGAAAATGAGGAGGAGGAGGAGATGGAGAAGAACATGGAGGAGAAGAAGCAGGAGGATGAGCAGCATGAGGAGGAGATAAGAAGATGGAGAAGGAGAAGGATGAGGACGAGGAGGAGAAGTAGGAGGAGGAGAAGACTAAGCAAGAGGAGGAGGGGAATAGAAGCATAAGGAGGGAGGTAGAAGCAGAAGCAAGAGGAGAAGAAACAAGAGGGGGAGGGGGAGGGGGCGATGAGAATAAGGTGGAGGATGAGAAACATGAGTAGGAGGAGAGAGAAGGAGAAGATGAAGGAGGAGGAGGAGGAGGAGAAGGAGAAGGAGAAGGAAGGAGTAGGAGGATGAGGACAAGGACAAGGACAAGGAGAAGAAGCAAAAGGATGAGAAGGAGAAGACAGAGGAGGAAGAGGAGAGGGGGGAGGAGGAGGAAGAGGAGAGGGGGGAGGGGGAGGAAGAGAAGGAGGAGGATAAGTAGAAGGATACGGAGGAGAGAGAGGAGGAGGAGGAGGGGGAGCATAAGGAGGAGGAGGAGATGAGGGAGGAAGAGAAGGAGGAGAGAAGGAGAAGGTAGAGGAGAAGGAGACGAAGCAGAAGGAGGAGGAGGAGGAGGAGAAGGAAAAGTAGGAGGAGGAGCAAGAGGAGCAAGAGGAGGAGGAGGATGAGCAATAGGAGGAGAGAAGAAGATGAAGAAGGAGAAGGAGAAGGAGGACGAGGAGTAGAAGCAGGAGGAGGAGGAGGAGGAGAAGAAGCGAGAGGAGGAGGAGGGTGTGGAGAGGAACCAAGAGGGGGAGGGGGAGGACGAGAAGTAGGAGGATGAGCAACAAGAGCATGAGGGAAGTAGAAGCAAGAAGAGGAGGAGGAGAAGGAGGGTGTGGAGAAGAACCAAGAGGGAGAGGGAGAGGAGGATGAGCAATAGGAGTAGGAGGAGGAGATAAAAGGAGGACAAGGAGAAGGAGAAGGAGAAGGAAGGTGTAGGAGGACGAGGACGAGGACGAGGAATAGAAGCATTAGGAGGGGAGGGGGAGGAGGGGAGTAGAAGCAAAAGAAAGAGGAGTGGAGTAGAAGCAAAAGAAGCCGAAGGAGGAAGAGGAGAAGGGGAGTAGAAGCAGAAGAAGAAGCAAGAGGAACATGAGGAGGAGAGAGATAAAGAGGAGGATGAGCAACAAAAGAAAGAGGAGTAGAAGTAGGAGGAGAAGGAGATGGAGAAAGAGGAGAGAGGAGTAGAAGAAGTTGTAATACCCAAGATTTTAGAAAGAAAACCCAACCATTTTTTTAACATACTTGTCATGCTCAATTTGTATTTGGGTAAGACACTAATATTTTATTTTATATGAAAACTAATCATTTGTTAATACACAAATGAGAGTGTATTACAGGCATCACTATACATTGTATATAAAGGTCATATCATATAGCATCATGATACCTAAGTAATGAACACGATAGAGTATTTATACATGGTTGTATTTGTACGTCAACCATTAGGTGCCATGGCCAATCATGAATTGCTAATACAGGTAATTATTAACTCAAGATCCACTTAATTCATACTTATATTACTTAGTGTTTGTACTACAATCAATATAGTCACGAATCAAATAGAAGATATATTCATAAATAAATAATGATAGTTTATATATGTTTTCTCTAGAAAAACAATTTAAACTTCTTAGAAAATACCGATACAATACTCCTGTTTTCTAAGTTAACTTTCGGAATGAATTAATCACTTCTAAACCATCTATTAAATTAAACACTTCCAATGAATTGAGTTTTATCCCTTCTAATAAAAATTTCAATTGAAAAAAAATAGTCTGTTATTTTGACTTGTCTCAAAAATAATATTTACATACATATCTTGTAATTGTAACAACTCCAAATAGACAAATTTTGGACAATTAACATAAATTAATATAATAATTTGCAAAAATAATATTTAATAACATTTTGATTTCTTTTTTAAGTTTTGCCCTATTTTTATTTAGTAAGTTAATGATTATTTAAATTCAATATAAATATCAACACAATTACCAAAATACTAAAATTATTTTTAACCATATTAGAAGGGAAATTAATATAGCCTATACTAATATTTTTAGTTCCTGCCATGGGAGAGAACTATTCCAGGGGACCAGCCTTAAACCGTGATTAAACTACCTTGCAATAACTAATTAGAATTAAAGTTTTCTAAGATTTATTTTATACTTGCAGATAATAAAGCCTAATGTGCTCGGAGGTTGAACAGTGAGAAAGGTGCTTGCTTGATATTGGTCTAAACTTACAGTTGCAGAGGTTTGGAGCTCTATGAGGTGAGAAATGGCCTAAATGCCTAAGAAGTATTATTTGGGTTTAAACAGTGAATAATTCATTTCCATTCAGTGAATCAAATTATCAGGATTTTTCGCATAAGTTTCCTTAATGTGTATTATGTACAACTTGCACATTTTTTGTGCAAAAGTTTTTATCCAAAATATTTTGAAACCTGTGATTGGTGTTGCAGAGGGTGGACAGAGGTGTTTGCAAATATCCATGCAAGAGAACACACAACAATTTGTCTTTGTGTGCATGGGAAACTGTCTCCGTGTATGTGTCAGGGTTATTGTTAATATGACTGACATCAACTGAATAGCAAGATTTTGAGCAGCACAATCCAGATTCCAGATGGTTTATTGTGCTAAGGAATTAGGGAATCAAGTGCTATATCGGAGCCTCTTGCTTGCTTTGGGTTTGAAATTGTTAAGGTTGAAGATATGCTCTATATATTTATGTCAAGTTAGGGTTTGCAATTGTTGAAGGTTGAATATATCCTTCGCATATTTTTGTTAACTCAAGATTAACCTAGAAGAAACTAAAAAAATTGAAATACTTTGTGTGGCCAAGGATTTTGGAACATCTGTGGGATACTATCTAGACCTTTTCCACCCAGAGATGGTGAAGGGTATTATGGCATTGGGCATACCATACAAGAGGGTCGGTTCCTCAATCACTCGGGGAAATATATATTCAGACATAGGAGGTAACATAAATAGATGCCCCAAAGAATTTCATGATTTGGAAAATTGGAACACTTTTGACTCTATGCCCTATATAATCTGCTATTGGATAACTATTAAGCTTTCCACTAGCCCTGATTCATATTAATGTGTAGTTTCCCAGGAGAGAAAAGGCAGATTTTGGACATTTTAATGTAAAAATAGTGGTGAAGAATGTCTACACACTTTTCTCTGATGTGTGCCTTGGCCAGTCCTTTGCCAAAATGTTTCATTGAAGATGACCTCACCTCAATGTGTATTCAAGTCTATATGAGAAGTTTGGTTTTTGGTTTGCTCTGCAAGTTCCATACCGTTGTTTGCCAAGGGAAGCCTACAAAACCCATGTTCAATTTACTTGTAGTTGAGTTACTCACATGAGGAAATATTCATTAAAATTTTGTTTTAACATAGAGAGTTGATATTTGACGAATTTGCTTTTGATTTTCGATGTTCATGTATGGGACTTCGGAAGTTTTGTCTTATCTGACCAGCTTTTTTTATTAAATTTCTCACCCTTCTTATCATTCCCCACCATTGCACATGCTCCATACCAAGAAGAAAGATCAAGATTTGGTGATTCCATGCCATTCTATTCAGTTTTGAGTAAAATCTGTTTGCATTTGGGGAATGGAATTTACTAGTAGAACCAAAATATCCGTTTGCTCAAGTTTGGCTTCAAAAAGATTGCTTTTATTTTGCTTAGACAATACACAAAATGCTATTAAAAGTCTCAAGTTCCCATAATTCTTCACTAACTGACCACTTCTTTTAAAATGAAAAGTATTAGTCAACATCTAAAACACTTCCAGACAATAGTACAAGTGCAAAATCCTCAGGAACAACTAATACCGGATCATGCATCTGGCTTTGACACATGCTTCGAGGGTAGGACAGGCCTATTGTATTTGCATGAAGTGTCATTTTCACAATATTTCACATAGTCCCTCTTCAAGTATGAAAATATCTTATCTTTAATACACAAATCAATGAAGTCAAATTTTTCTTTTATCTATTAACTACACTAATCAATGCAGGTGTTATAAAATTTATCCATCTGAAAGTGCAACATAAGCATATTTGATTATGGTTAAACCAATAGCACATCGTGATTTTGAATCAGATTTGTAGAACAGATGTTTAGCCTATTCGAAGCTACCTATTTATCAGTTACATGTCTGCTAGTATTGTAAAATTCCCTTATATTGCTGCATAGCATGAAGTTTACAATCCTCATATAATACTGTACCTCCATTAATTAAAATTGTTCTTCTCATAAGGCTTATAACAAGTATATGGGAATAATGACATTATCAAAAAGCATGGGGGAAACGATGCACCACCAAAACATGATCTAACTAAATGTCTCTTTTCGTATTATTAATTTAGTAGAGAAATGGGAGGGGAATGCTTTTGTAATAATACCAGTTTGTTTTGAACTATCCTATTCTTTAGAGGAAAGGGAAGTGTCATTTGCACGATGATCTAATTTGTTAAATGATTGAATTGTATAAAAAGTTTTCTCCTAGCCTGATGGTTTATTTTGGATGTATATTTTGGGTTGGATGTGTGTATAGTACATTTCTTCTTTATTTTCTAGCGTGTCTGTGTCAGTATCTAGTTTTGAGTGTTAAATTGTAAGTTTAGGGCATCCTTTGGGGCAAGGTTGAAAAACTCAAACTCGACAATAACTCGGTCAACCCAAAATTTTTGGAAAACTCGGAATAGCCAAAAACTTGGTGAAAAAATTGACAATAAATCGACACTTTTATCAAACATTTGAAAATATATAATTTCTTAAAATATTCCTAAAAACACACACATACATTAAATTTGTAGAACATATACTTATTTGAGATATCCACCATATATGAATCAAAGTTTTGAGTCAAATACATAGCAATTAAAACTTGGCAGATTAACATAGAATCATATACCAAAAAACAAGTGCAACATCTAAATAAAAATAAGTTCAATACATATCAAAGTCAAACTCAATGAAACTACAACTTCTGAATACATATTAAGTTCAAGTTTCAATATCAATAACAACTAGAAGTAGAAATCATAAATTGCGTCTACAACTAAAGGTCAAAAGAGATTGATGTTGCTGGGTGGGTGGTGCTGAAGTAGTTGCAGCACCTTCAGTAGGGGCTTGAATAGGTGCCTCAATAGAAGACTCAAACGGATGACCAAGCTCACATTCCTGCTTGTCACATGCTGCGACTTTTGCAGCCTAGTCATCTTCCTCCATATCAAAGTCATCTAGCTGATTATCAATCAACAAAGGATCCACATGCACATGCACATCCACATCATCACCATTAGCAGGAGCAACCCAATCTACTGCATATGGATCAATCTCATCTAGGTCAAGTGCTTCGTATGAAGCTTGCCCTCACACCTTCTTTTCATGCAATCGAAGGTTGTACCACACCTAAACCAAGTCATTCAAGCACTTTTGAGTCAACCTATTGCGCTTCTTTGTATGTATGTTCTAAAAAACACTCCAGTTTCACTTACAACCAAATGCACTACAAGGCAACGATAATATTCAGATGACAAGTTTTTGAAGATTAGGTGTTGTGGCAACATAATCTTCCCACCACAAATCTGTAAGGATTAAAAAAAACCATTTATAATGTGATGAAGATTCCAATAAACTTAATGAGCGAAATAAATGGTATAATAAAACTAAACACATGTTCTTGTTTACCTCACTGCAGAGTGTATATCCTACGTTTGCAATCAAGTGAAGAAAGCAATAGCCCTTCTTCCCTCTTGTAGCTCTCTAACTCATGAAGTATGAGGTCTAGAAGGTCCAAATCAGCAACCAATCTCCGAGTACATGTGTATATGCCAACTTAAACCTTTGCATCTGCTCGGAAAGTGTTGGAGAAGTAAAACTTGGGATTCAAGTAGTAGGCATCATCATGAATATGTTGGTGAAGTTGTTGGTTCCACCTACGATCGATTATGTTCCATATGGGTCTATATTTGGTCTCATCTGACCTATACAAGTGTTGAATGACCTCTTTGGCCCTATCCATGGCCTCATATAGACACCCCATGGGGCTTTTATCCCCATCCACTATTCGTAGAACCCTCACCAATGGTTCTGACACTTGGACATAAAAAATTTAACCAAAATCAGTGAATTGCATTATCAGAAAATTAAATAATAAATCATCAATCAAGGTTGGAAAACTTACATTGATGATCTCCTCCATTAGCTTGCCAAATCTAACATCAAACACAACCTTCATAGCCTTCTCTACTTTAGGCTTCTTGGCATAAGGACTCTCAAATCATTTCTCACTCACAAACATTCAGCTTAGGTTGGGCAATGCGGCTAATATGCTTTGCAAGTTGAGAAAATTAGTAGCAAAGTGCGTGACCCCTGATCGCACAAGATCCTTACAATTAGTGTGTTGTCTCGTAAGACTTAGGACCCATGTGTGATTGTAGATGTACTTGGTGATATTTCTTCCATCTTCAACCACCTTCTCCATCCAACTCAGTTTCCCTAGGTCCTCAAGGAGCAAGTCAAGACAATGGGCAGCACAAGGGCTCCAAAATAATGTGGGATGCCTATCCATTAGAAGTCTACTGACTGCCACATATGCAATTGCATTATTAGTCACAATCTGGATGACATTACTAACTCCCACTTCCAACCACCACCTCATCCAATATGTTGCACAAAGTCTCTGCATTTTCATTTGATCAGAGGCATCAACTGATTTTAGAAATACTAACTGCCCTCCTGAAGCAACAAGAAAGTTTATGAGCATCTTGTTCCTACCATGTTTCCACCCATCAGATATAATAGTGCAGCCCCTCTATTCCCAAATTCTTCTTTTCTCTTCCACAAGTTGATGAATGCTTTGGACCTCATCATGTAACAACAGTCCACTCACCTCATAACGAGTTGGGGGCTTGAACCCTTTACCAGACACAAAGATCACAACGACCACTTGATCCCAATATGGACACATAAAGCATTGAAGGGAAGATCGTTGTAGTACCAAAATCTTGCAACTCCCACCTTTGTCTTCGCATTCATTTCTTTGTTCCATGAAGTGCCTTGCAATTTTGGTTGAGCACCAGGAGTGTTACGTGGAACCCAAAATTCTGATATAAACCTGCCCACATTTCGTGATCTTCATACCAGTGCCCCAATGAAAAAAGAAGCCTCTGCACCTGTTTGTGACCCTGTAGAACTAAAACTCCTCACTGGGGTTGCCATGGCCTCTGATGTCCTATTTTTTGTTGCCTTAGTTTGTGCATATGCTTCAAGGCTTGCGAAAGCCTCCCTCGTAACCTCTTCCGGACAGCCATCACATGGTGTAGTATCATTTCCTAAAATCTTTGCAAGGTGATATTTTAGTCGGTTTATGCCCCCACCCATCTCCTTAGGGCAATGGTTACATTTGACATCTCCTCGATTTGGACCTGGTGTCCCATGTTTCCATAAAGGGTCCCTCTTTCTGCCACTAACCATTTTATACAGTTATTGGCACTAGAAATCTGCAATTACAAGGATAAAGAATTAGATATCAGATCAAAATGAACTATGAAGTAATTGAGATCAATATATGGAAATAATTGTCTAAGTTTGAGATCAAATATTTGTTAAGTCAGTGAAGTAACTGAAATCAAATTAATCAGACTTTTAAAGAGGGCAGTTACTAAATAGTTGCCTAAGTCTGAGATCAAACAATGGTTAAGTGACAAGTCTATTAAGTAATAGAAATCAAAATATATGTAGTCACCTAATAGTTGAAGTTTGAACTGTTGGAGTTTGAATAGGGAACTTGTCTAACTCTGAGATAAAATATTAGCTAACCATGACTCTATGAGATGACTAAGATCAAAGTTTAGTACAGAATAAATAAATTACAATATAATATAAATAGAAGTTAAAACATCTTATTTAAAATTTAAAATAATAATAATTTTACAAATTTATATTGTTATTTATTAAAATTACATACATACATACATACATACATACATACATACATACATACATACATATATATATATATATATATATATATATATATATATATATATATATTGTAAAAAATTAAAATGGTGATTTACAATTTTGCATGTACTGTGAAAATGGTTGAATGTTACATATATTTATAATTTTTGTTATATATTTATTATTAACTATTAGTTCAAAATTTAATGTTAAATATATTTTGATAAACATATTTTGTTCTGATTAGGTAAAAACAAGATTTGAAAGGTCCTGAAACCTTGTACAAAAAGATTAGAAGATATGCATTACTGATCAAACCCAAAGGTAGAACTAGACACGAATAGAATAGGGGCCCTCGACCCTACAAAGATAAACAAAGAAAGACAACATGACAAACCCAAACAGAAAAAAAAGACAGCAAAAAGGGAAAAGGCAGCAGCTAGTTTGTATCCATCGACTCGTTGGCCTAAATGACTAAAAGCTCCATGTTGCCCGCAGAGGCTTTCAGATCTTCCAATTCTGCATCTTTCTTCTTGGTTCTAGCACGAGTTCTAATTCCAGACCCCTTGCTCTCTTTGGTCTCCTTAACTTCCTCACCCCTGTTGGTCTCCGACTTCTCCACCAGGATCTTGCTGTGTTCCGCTGAAGCTTTCAAAATATGGAAACTCTGATCACTGGTCTTCTTAAGAGTAGTTTCCAATTTATGCACTTTGTCCTCAAGGGCAGTAATTTTGTCTTCATGCTTGTTGTTTTTAGAATCCTTGCTAATGTTGTTCAGTTTTTCTTCCAAAGCAAGCACCATGCCACCAAGCTCCCCAAAGGCCTCCCCTTTACAAATAGCTTCCATCCAGTCATTCAAACAAGTAGCCAAGGGTTTATCACCAAAGGTAGGCGTCTTGATCATGTTCACAATCTTGCCCTATTCTTTGAGGTCAGCCTTCATAGCTTCATTGTCTTGAGCTATGGTCGCCAAAAATTGACCAAAAGAAAGGATGCTATCCTTTTGATCCTACCCTATAATAATACCATCTTTCTTGTTGACAGGTTTCTCACTAACTTGGGTAGTGTCCACACTGTTAATCTGCTTGCTGTGAGGAATAGTATCTTCAGCCATGTTGTCAGTGATAATTTTATTATCCTCCTCCATGCCATGTTGGGCATGTTGAGTACAGTCCCCAACCTCCTCTTTTTTCTTGGTCTCTTCGGTGACAATTTTCTTATTCTTACTCTTCAACGGGATTTCAATGAGATTCTCCTCCTCATTAGAGGAAACAAAGAGGCCCTTTTTGATTTTTTTTGCTTTTACCCTTTTTATCTTCAATTTTTTTCTCCTTGATGAGAATTTTTCTCTTGTTCCTTCTAGGGTTAGTGTCCTTCTCTGTATATGTGAGGTCAAGCTCAAAGTCGAAGACCTCGGTCTTCTTAAACTTGTTAGAAGTGCTCCCCTTCATATTCCCTTTCCCTTTAACACTGTAACCCACAATCTTTGAATCATCCTTTGTGTCTTCTTCAAATTTTTCTCCCGAATCCTCATCCTCGATATCTTTGTCACCAAGGGCATTGCCCTTAAGGGGTCTTTCAATTATTTTCAATTTCAGCAAATTATAGACAAGAACCATTAATCCCTGATGAGAGGCATGGTCACCTTTAGGATTAGTCTAAAGGTCCCTCATCATGTTATTCATGGAGCTCATGAGGTAGTAAGGAATACTAATTTTATCATCATGTCTGAAATGATTCAGAATAACAAAGTGGTGCCCATAGGCCCTAGAAAACCTACCGTCCAGAGTCAAGTAACTAATGGCAGCATACAAGATAAAATCCCAAGGGTGACTAATATTACTAGGGAAAAGTACCCACCAACCTTTTTAACCAATCGAGCCGCCGCCTCCTTGTCTTCTGGAAATCTTTCATAGGCTTTATCTGAATAACTCCTATCCCGATAGAATTTCATGTCGTCTATAGGTAACCCCGTAGCTTGAACAATCTATTCTTCAGTAATGTTGATCCATTGATTGTTAAAAAAGATTTTCCCATTCTTCCAATTCTTAGTGAAGAATTTCGTGATAGCCGGATCACAGCCTTGAAGCTTCTCTATGTAACCAATGAAGTCACCTTTTTTGAGAATCTCCCAGACATTCTCTTTTTGAGTCCACTCAAAACGTTTCTTGCTACCACCCATATTCTCTGACTGGTTATTTCTCTGCACAATGCTCTTGAACGAACGACCCCCTAACTTCTTGGTGTAAATAGCCTTCTTCGTAATCACCCAGAATCCGTGAGAAGTGGCATGATGAAACCAAGTGGCTGTGATGGAAACAACAACTTCATTATTAATCCTTACAAAGCTTATTTTTTTCCCCATCATTTATTAATCGCTTTTCATTCCTTTGAGTTTCGTAGATTCTTTCCTTTATTATAATAGATCTCATTTTGTATGGAATGCTTTCTTCATTCTTCCATAAGGTGATATTGTCATTTCTGCACGCGTAGTTTGCAGCCCAGTCAGCAGCTGCATTTGCTTCATGATAAACGTGGGCAATTATGCAATTATTCATAGTACTTATGATATCCTTTGCATTTCTTATGATGTTGTCAATCGACCAAGAGGGGGGAGAAACCTTATTAAGGCATTTAATTATGTTCAAGGAGTTCCCCTCTAACCAAAGGTTTTTGCAGTTGAACTCTTTGGCTAAGAGAAGGCCTTGGTAGGGTGCCATAGCCTCCGCCACATGGTTATTCTAGATTCCAATTGGGATAGCTCTCATCGCTTTGCATATACCTTTTTCATCATGGATCACAACACCATAGCCAGAAATACCAAGATTGCCCTTAGAGGTGCCATCAAAGTTCACCTTCATCCACCCTATAGGGGGATTTTCCCAAATAACTTCATTCCTAGGGTTGTTTCAGTTTTCACTTTTAACTTGAATTCTCCAATTCTTAAGGACAGCAATTTACCAATCCTCCCTGATATTGGGATTAGATTCCATGATTTTATAGTTTTCAATTATCATACTTTTTGTTTTTTCATATAAAATCTTGGGGAGATTAGCCTTGTCTCTGAAAATTTTGTCATTCCGCTCTTTCCAGATAGCCCAACTAACATGAGGTAACACAATTTGCCATATTTTTTAATAGCCTTGTTCCTAATTACAATATCCCATGAACTAAACATACTCTGAATATCAGAGGGGAGGACCCATTCAAGATTAAAGGATTTCAGCAGAAGAGACCAAATTTCATGAGCAAAGGAGCATTGGACGAATAAGTGATTGACAGTTCCTTCTTCTTTCCTGCACAAAAAACACATGTTAGGCAAACACAAACCCCTAATCTTGAGATTATCAAGAGTAAGGATTTTATTTTGGAGCATCATCCAAAAGAAAATATTGATTTTGGGATTAAGGCCTTTTATCCAAGCTTTGGCCCATAAGGGAGCCTCATAATTGACATAATTCAGATTGTAGGCTGATCCCACATAGAAGTTGCCACTAGGGGTAAATTTCCATATCAAAGTATCTTCCTCGTCATATAAAATAATAGCATTGAGGATAACATTCAAAGAGTGAAGGGTAGGATCAATAGTGGTGAGGTCTATCCATTGACTGTTCACCCAATAGTCAGCCACTTTAGGACCAATTCTAAGTTTACAAGTTTCAGCATAGTGATCCCGGAGGGGGTTCTTCAGAAGAGAATAGTGACTAACCCATATGTCTTCCCAACCTTGTCCCCTTTGCCTATTTTCCATTTGACCCCTCCCCTAATAATTTTTTTAACCTTGATCACATTCTTCCAAATGCACGATCCAACAGGGTTGTCATCACTGTCCAAGGAATCATGGAGAGTAGGTATGTTCCTTTTATATTTATTATTTCATATAGTAGTCCATTCCCCCTTAGATCTATAACCCCTCCATCTAAGTTTAGAAAGAAGGGAATCATTCAAGTTCCTGATCCTTCTGATTCCAAGACCCCCTTTAATTTTTGGCCTGCAAACTTTTTCCCAAGATATAAGAGCAAGTCTCTTATTTTTTTGAACTCCAGACCATAGGAAATTTCTTTGAATTTTTTCAATAGCTTCAGCATATTTGTTTGGGATCCTAAAGAGACTCAAGGCATAAATGGGGATACTCTGGAGGGAGGATTTCAACAGTTGGACTTTGCCAGTCTGACTAAGGAGAGTCCCTTTCCATGCAACAAACTTTCTGTGAAATTTATCAACTATTGTGCTCCAAAAAGCCTCAAGGGGATTGAGACCAAGGGGGAGGCCCAATTAGGTAGCAGGGCGCTGGCCAATTTGACACCCCATAATTCTACTGATTTTTATCTGTCTGTAATCCAAAGTATTGATGAAATAGCTTTTGTTCCAATTGATGGTTTGACCTGTGGCATTGCTATATTTTTTGAGAACATTTTTAAGATTCCTAGCTTCAGAAACATAAGCTTCTCCCAAAAATATGGAATCATCCACAAACTGTTGGTGGGAATAGACAAAGTTGGAAGATGACAGTCTGAGCCCTTTTAGGTCACCTTTTTGAACAACACTGTCAATGAACCTTCCCAAACATTTTTCCATGATAACAAACAACACAAGGGAAAGGGGGTCCCCCGGCCTAAGGCCCCTTGAGGATTTATATAAGGGGGTAGGAGAGCCATTAACCAACTCAGAAAAAGTAGCAAAAGTAACAAGCTACATCAAAATCTTAGTACAATTAAGATTAAAGCCAAAAGCAAGGAGAATTTTCTATAAAAAAACCCCAATTAACTCTATTATAGGCTTTAGAAAGATCAATTTTCAAGATAAGCCCTTCTTTCTTGGCCATGACCAAAGAATGAATATTTTCATGAACATTGATGATGGAGTCTAAGATCTATCTGCCTAGAACAAAACCAGTTTGTTGATGGGAAATGATCCTGGGAAGGAGAACCGACATTATAGAAGTGATCACTTTAGAGATAAGCTTGTAAGAAGAGTTGCAAAGATTGATAGGCCTAAAGAGATCCATGGCATCAACCCTGGATTTTTAGGGATAAGAGCAATAAAGGTACCATTGATTTTTTTGAGGATTCTTTTAGAACCAAAAAATTCTTTGACAGCATCAGGGCCTGGGGATTCGCTACCTTCAAAGGAAAAGACAGCCCTCCTAATTTATTCATTAGAAGGAATTGCATTAAGAAATAGATTGTCACTATCATTGAGAATTTTAGAGATACTAACCAAGATTTCCTGTTGAAGGTTCTGGTCCAACATGTTATTCTGAGATAGAGAATTTGAAAATAAATCTTTAGGTTGCTTAGAGATATCCTCCTCCACAACTCTGTCACTAACTTTGAGTTTAGAAATTATGTTAGCAGCTTTGTGCTGTATAGATGACATGTGATAGAATTTGGACTTTCTATCCCCTTCTCCTAGCTAGATGTTTCAGGATCTTTGCTTCCAAAAAAATTCTTCTTTGTGCACAATGTCGTGATATTTAATTAAAACTTCACTCTCTTTTTCCTTGGGGAAATTCATGTAGCCATCCTTTTGTATTGAATCCTGAGTGTCTTTTAGTTCTAACATAATATCAACCTTGGAAGAAAAAATATTTCCAAAAGTTTCCTTATTCCAAGTCTTGATATTGTCTTTAACATGTCTAAGCTTATTAGCTAATCTGTGCATAGTTGTTCCATCAATTTTAATCTGCCACCAGTCTCTTAATTTGTGGACCAACTCGGGATGAATAGTCCACATTTTCTCAAACCTAAAGGGAAAGTTCCTTTTCCTAGTCGTAGGATTAGAAATGAAAGAAAGAGGGTAGTGATCAGATTCAGTTCTAACAAAGGCAGTCAGAGACCAAAAATAGTGTTGGTACTAGTCATCAGTAATGAGGGCCCTGTCAAGTCTCACCTGAATAAGCTTCTCTCCTTCTCTTCTATTGGACTAGGTATAGTTTACACCTTGAAGATCAATATTAGTGAGGGCTTGTCTAGTAATATAGTTCATTAAATCAAGTCTACTATCCAAATTGGGTTGACTGCCTCCAATTTTTTCTTCTTCCTCTAGGGGAGTATTAAAATCTCCCATGATGATCCAGCTTTCATTCCCAAAAAGATGCCTCGCTTGTTCAATATTTTTCCAGAATTTTTGTCTCCCATTCTTAGTATTAGGGGCATATATATTGGTAAGGATCCAAGAAGTGCCATCCTTAATATGTTAAAATCTAATGCAAACCATGTTGTTGTCTTGGATGATGACTTCACCTTTTATGACATCCCCATTCCAAAAAGTAACGATACCTCCAGAGGCTCCATCCGAGCTCCCTCCACTAATAAAACTAATTTTGAAAAACTTAAGATTTTGTACCTTGTCCTTACGCATTTTAGTTTCCTGAATCAAAACAATATCGGGTATGTTATGGCTAACCATATTTCTAATAAGATCCTGCTTATGAGGGTTATTTAACCCTTGAATATTCCAAGAAATGATCTTCATTTCTTTTTGGTTAGACTGACTTGGGTGATGGTCTTGTGAGTACCATCCACTATATTTTTGCAGCCTCATGGTTCCTTTTCCTTGAGCTAGGAGGTCTCCCTGGTGGTGATAACTGACTCCCTCCAACATCAGGAAGATTAGCTTTTGAATTCTTTTGGCCTTTAGAAGTCGGATTCTTCTTTCCTTTAGTTTTCTCTACAACATAGTTGTCAATTTCATAGTTTCCCAACACTTTGTCTATTTCTTCCTGATCACCCCATTTGGGCATTTTTCGTGTCCTCAAATTTATTCTTACCTATTAATGGAGAGTTTTGAGACATGTCAGAAAGCCCAAGTCCTAGAACTATGTCTTGTTTAGCATCTACAAACTCCATCTCCCCTATTCTTGGCATTAATTCCCCTTGTTGTCTATAAGAATTAACCATCTCTTGAGTAGCTGATTGATTGTCCTCTTGGTGAATCTAATTGATTTGGTTATGAATGAGTTTGTTCTCTTCATTTCCTATCTCTAATGTATCTTGAATAAACCCGCTTTTTTGTTCTGCCTCCTTATCATTTTTTTCCGGCTTCATGACTTCAGAATCAGGCTGATCTAGGATTTCTGATTATTTTTGCTGACTTGTCGGACCCATTTCATTCTCTATCATAATGTCATTCTTTTTTCCATCTTTGGGTCTTTCATTCTCACCAGATTTTCCTCAGTGTTCTTAAGAATAGAGCTTACCACTCCATCTTAGGGCTCTCCATTAATTTCCAATAGGTTTCCATATCTTTTTATGCTGAACTTTCTTAGGTATATTGTTCAAACACTTTTTTGCCTAGTGCCCAGCCTTTTTGCATCGAAAGCAGGCAAAAGGTATTGTTTCATATTCTAATTTTTGTGTCCATTTCCCAAGTTTAGATTCCATTTCTATTTGTTCCGACATATCAGCTTCAGGGACTATACCGACACATATTATGGTGTGTGTCAATCTTCTTCTTGAGGCTGTGACAGGGTCTATAGATAGTAGTTCACCAAATGAACTCACTATTCCTACAGAAACATCTTCATTCCAATACTCAAGAGGAAGTCCAGGGATCTTGACCCACACAGGGATTTGGACTACGGAATCCTCATGAAGGGCCATGTTAGGATACCATTAATGTAAGAACATTGTACTTCTTCCTATGCTCCATGGACCGCTACTGATAGTCTGTTTCCTATCTTCTTCACAGGAAAAAAAGAAAGATAGATATCCTTTATTCATGGCAATAACATCCACCTGCCCTATAAGATTCCATCTTTTGTTAACAAGGCTTTGATAACTTCGATATTAGGTCTAACCCCAATGAATCGATCGACTAAAGAATTTTCCATTCTTTTAATGTTATGGTCAATGACTTGATCGGGAATAGCAATAGCATATTTCCCTTTAGAAATATTTGAGATATTTCTAATAGGCAGATAGATGGGTTTACCTATTGGTTTGACCCCAAAAAGAGAGGACCATTTTGCTATCTCAGTACCCGTATTGGGTCCCCCTCCTGGGTCCCTAGAACTTGTGATTCCATCTTTTTCCTTCTTTTCAACGTCTTCTCCGATTGAATCCTTAGGGATTCCCCCTATGGCAGAGGGGCTTGCACCTTCTGTGGAGAAGCATCTCGCATGAGATTTTGAATTTTGGTTTCCCGTCTTTGCTCTGTCGCTCCCCTCTTGCTCCCCGCTCGTACCCATTTGTTGAACATATAAATATATTTTGTTCTATATTATTTTTTTAATATTTAATTGTAAATACTAAATAGAAACATACTAAAGATCAAAAATAATTAAAATAAACAAATACCTTCAATCTTTCTCAGACCTGACGGTTGTTGAATCCAAACACTGGCGATGTCAATCACCTGCTATGTCTATCATGTGCGATGCCTGCGATGTTTATCACCTACGCTACTTGTGATGTCTCAGAGTCAGAATGAAAACACAAATGTCAATCTGCGATGCCTGGAATGTCAATATGCGGCGTCTTAAGACAAAACAAATGTTTTTTTGTCCCTTTATTATCCTATTGCCGAAAACCCTAATCAAATTTCTTTTTATTTTGTTTCTTACATTCATGAGTTTACAAGTCGCTGATATTTTCACGGTTATCGCGCGATATTTTGGCGAGTATTTTTATTAAAACCGCCGCAATTTTTTCATTGTCTTGCCCGCGATATCTGGGGCAATTAAATTGTTTTCAATATTCAGTGGTGATATATCGCTATTTTCAACCATGCTTTGGGGAATGATTTGTAGAAGTAGAGATCTGTCTTCATCAGATTCCCTTGATTTTTTTAGGAACTTAGGACCAAGTCTTTAAGCTCTACAATTCTTTTTAGCTACAAAAATGGTGCTGGCTTTTGTGCTAATCCACCTGGGAAGTATTTTTTCATTTGTCAAACAGGGGATTCTGCTAATTAACCTTAGATTCTTTCCCACTGATTTAGTTGTCTGTTGTGGGGAACCACTTCAGTGTTGGTCAAGTGGGATAGTCATCTCCCTCCTCCAAGAGCCTAAAGACTTCGCATTCCTTTGCTTGCTTTTGTTTCCAATTTGTCCCTTTGCCCTGTTATTTTGATACTATTTCATTCTTCTTGGATCTATGTGTGGAATCTTGGAATCAAATTCTGAAGGGATTATTATCTAGGCATAAATGTTAACTGATCCAAAATGAAGTTAAGATTGATAAACTTGAAGGATACAGGGGAGCAATAGAAAAAGACACATGAGACAGGGGGAGTAGAAATAGAATAGACATATGAAATTTTATAGAATTATCATACTGAAAAATTACATCTATAACCTGAGCTGCAGCTCTTTGAAAGACCCATTACAATTCACAACCTCTTCTCTTTAGCGAACTTCTCTTTGTGTTTGTAGACCTTCCACCTTCTCAAATATTATCAGTTATGGCTGTGAACACTTTTTATGACCATGAACTCTTCCTTTCATGTGATGGCTTCTCTACAAACCACGATCAATTTTCAACAGCTTCAGGCTTCTCTTTTATTGGCAGCGACTTGCTACAACTTCACCATCAAAGCAGTAGTCTTCTTCAAACAATTCATTGACTCAAAAGTGGCGATTTCTTCTTTGAATCCATGTCTACAGACAACAACATTGTTGCAACATTTGAATAGCTTTCCTTACTAGTAGTCCTGGAAATGACTTTGTACTCTGCAATGATCTCCTTCCAAACATGCAACAAAAGTGTCAACATAAAATAATACGACGCTGACTTCTGGACTTTCAACCTTCAGCCACAACTTCTATTGACAAATCCCTTCTTCTCTTCTCCAACTTTCTCCAATAACGATGGCTTTATTTGAAATGGTAACCCTTTATTCTCTAAGCAAATCAGCACTCAACTTACAAACTAATTTTCTTACTGCGTAGAAGCTCCTACAGCTTCTATCTTCTTAACAAATAATATTAAATTTAGGAATAAACTAGTTATTTTTTCTTCCTCTTTGGTGATTTATTTAGATTTTCAAACTGGGGACTGCAACCATTACACAGCTTTCTCTCCTTTTTATTCTATCTCCTTTCATTAAACAGTTGTGTATTGACATCCATCACCTCCTTTTTGGTAGGATCGTTACTTCAACTATTGCAAACTCTTCTCAATCTATTTCTTCATTCTTGCAAACTAATGGTTTCTTCATCTTTGGCCAAACACTATGCTTTCTATTGAATTTGCAGATCATCTTTTAACTATACACTCTCTAATTCTGAAGGCAAATTTGACTAAAGCGACACTTCTTCAACATTCCTTTGTTTGATGTCTTCATGGTGACTGATAATGAGCCTGATTTTCATTTGCAATCTGGCTTTTCTCTTAGCTGTAACTCCATTCTTCTGACTTTCCTTTGTTTAATGTCTTCACGGTGACTAAAAATTTATGAGTGTCCTATTCCTCCTATCCGTCCAACCATCTGTCATGATGGTGCAAACCTTTTGGCTCCGAGACTGTTTGTGGTCTTCTAGCTCAAGTTGCATATCATTAACCATTTCTAACAAGAGGGAGCCACTTAATTGAACATCAGTAGGGGCTTTAAAGCCTGCCCCACAAATGGCTACAAAATCTATCATGCCTTGCCAATAAGGAGACCTGTCACAAATAGATTATGATTAATCATTAGAGAAAGCATAGTTCAACTTCAAACTATAAAATTTAAAATTTAATTTTAAACTTAAAAAAATCAAATAAAAGAGAATTACCTGGCTGCAAGAAATGGAATGTTGCAAAAGTACCAAAACTTGCAAATTTGTTTTCGGGTAGCATCATGGATCTCCTTGTTCCAACCCATGCTCTCAAGTGAGGGCTGTGCACTAGGAGTAGTGCGTGGCACAAAATAACTGTCCAACTTTGATTTTCGAACTCTAGGGCCAAGGGTAATAGTGCCACTAGGAGCAGCAGTAGAAGCACTAGCACTAGGACAAAAGGGAGGCATGGAAGAACCCTCTCCAACACAGCTTGCAGATGTGGATGTGGATGCGAGTGTGGATGAATGAGAGCCAATAACATTTATCTCTTCCCATTGCCTCTTTTTAGTTTCCTTTTCTTCTACATATTTTTCTAACCGGACATAACAAAAATGAATTGCTTGGAAGTTGCCAATTTACATGGGTCAACATCATTGCCAGGTATGTTGACAATATGGTATTTAAGCCTATTGATGCCACCATGAAAAATTTCTTTACAAAATGTGCATTTTGTTTGGTTTCTTTGCCTATTGGGAAACTCTTCGGTATATTTCCAACATGGACACTTTTGAGGCATTGGGAAGAATTAATGTTTTCAAAACTTGGAATGCGGCTGCAATAAAATTATAAAACTTAAAAAAAAAAATTAAAAACAATGGAAAACCATAAACATACAAGAAAAAATCAACAAAATTTAGAAAATTTAACATTTACCTCTTTCAAATTAGTTGAGAAGTCTTGGAACAGTTGCTATGAGCTCCTTGATGCTCTCAATGCAAACCTATGCCCCAATTCGATTATGTGGACTCCTTGATTGTAAAATTCCCAAATCTCTAGGAAGCTAAAATTATTGTAGATATTCTAATGTACTTCGTCAATAATTCAAATTGTTCATAGATAACTCATTTGATAAAGAAAGTCCATTCATAGTCCCAAGTTGCAAAGTCGAATAAATTCAATAAAATATATCACTATATAATTTAGGTGTGCACCTGTATATACTATTGGTAGTTAATTCAGATTCAGCCTCACCATTGTCTTCCTCAATGACTCATCTCCACAGACTTTCCTCTGACTTCACCGATTTACGGCCCGTATTCTTCTCCCGATATGAAGTTTGGACTTTGGTTTGCCAAAGGGAGCCACCGTATACAACCAATCCTTTTGTCGTTGTTATTAGAGGTAGTGCAGATGATTTCTGTGAGTCACCAAATACTATTCCACATCGTCCATTGTTAATTGTCTCCACTCGGTATTTATCGTGTTCACTTGCCGACTTCTACTTCCGTCTAAGCTTTGCTGTATTCTGTCTCGTGAATAAGTCTCCAACCACATCGGCCACCCACGCAAAGCACTAAGCATTAAATCTCAGGGCACAAAATGTCAAATCTCTCTGTCAGGAATTGTGTTCTGACAAAAATGATTTTTGTCTCCGGTCTAAGCTGTTTCCACGCTCCCACATCTTTATTCCCCACTTCTCTCTCCACTAGGCCAGACATCCAACTAGCGAAAGGAATAGTTTGTCTTTACTTGTTATCAACTTCACGAAATATTCAAGCATACCTCTGACTGTGCAAACCCGTCTTTTAATCACAACCAAACGGTTGTATCCCGTAAGGGAACTGTTCTGTAAGGAACTACTTTATTAAACAAAAGGAACTACTTTATTAAACAGAAGTAACTTAAAGTTTCTTTGTAATTATTTAATATTAATTTTCTCATGTAATTAATATTAAATAATTAAATTTCTTTTATTTAATTAGCCAATTAATGACTAATTAGGGACATGACAAGTCTCCCTGGCCATGTGTTGCTTGTCCACAAGCAACTGTGAATCTAGATGGCTCAGAATCTGCTCATTTTCCCAAGTAGCATCATCCAAAGCAAAATCCTTCCATTTGATAAGATATTCCCAAATGGTGTGGTTACGCAAGTGCCAATCCCGCGTGTCTACAACCTCCTCAAGAATCATTGCAAGTTTCCCTTACTCATCCAAGGGTGGTAATACCTCTGAAACTGTGACCTGTTGACCTAACGCCTTCTTAAGACAAGAGACATGGAACACATTGTGGATCCGACTACTTGCCGGCAAAGCCAATTCATAGGCAACCTCTCTAGTTCTACCCACAATCGGATAAGGCCAATAAAACCAAGGCTTTAATTTCTCAGCCCCACTCCGCTTGAGAGATGACTGTCGATAGGGCTATAATTTGAGGTGCATTAAATCACCAACCTCAAAACTCCATTCCACCCTCTTCTTATCGGCATGGAGCTTTTGTCGGTTTTGAGCATAATGTAAATTTTCCTTGAGGGTTTTCAAGATGTCCTGACATTCCTGAAGCCAATCCTGTGACTTAGGCACATTACTGGCATCAAAAGCAAGATCAAAAAAGGATAAAGCATCATACCCATATAATGCCTTAAATGGCGACATACCAATGGACATATGGAAAGTAGTGTTATAGCAATACTCGCCCAAATGCAACCAACGAATCCAAGCCTTTTGATGCCCAACGACATAATTACGAAGGTAACCTTCAATCCACTTGTTAACTATTTCTGTTTGACCATCAATCTGTGGATGGTAACTAGTGCTGTGATGCAATTCTGTACCTGTCAACCTGAATACTTTTGCCCAAAAATTTCTCAAAAACCTGCAGTCGTGATCACTGACTATGTTCTTTGGTAGACCTTGTAAATGGAATACCTCCTTGAAAAATAATCCGGCAACCTGAACAGTTGTGAATTCTATAGTGATAGCAAAGAAATGTGCAAATTTTGTTAATCTATCAGTCACCACAAAAATACAATCTTTACCTTGAGCGCAAGGTAAACCAGTAATGAAATCCATTGAAATACTTTCCCATTTCTGATCCGGAATAGGTAAAGACTGTAATAACCCAGCTGGATAAGAATGTTCTATTTTATTCTACTGACATGTGATACATTCCTTGACGTATTGCAAAACATCATTTTTGAGCCCTTTCCATGTGAATCTTTCACGGATGTGCCGGTAAGTTTTGAAATAACCTGGATGTCTTGCTAAAGGCAAATCATGAACTGTTTGCAAAATTCTTAGCTTTAATTTAGACTCAAGTACTAAGAAGATTCTATCTTTGTAGTAAATAATATCATCCACAACTTTGTACCTTTCGTCCTGAACTTTCCCATCCAAAAGATCACAAGCAGTGGAGTTCTTAGAATATTTGACCAACAACAAAGATTTCCAATCCATTGTTACCCTGCTTAAAGCATTTATTTCCGGCCTTCGAGACAAAGCATCAACTACAACATTGTTCTTACCCTTAACATATTCAATTTCAAAATCATAAGCTTGAATTTTACTGATCCACTTTTGCTGCCTATCATTCAAATCTCTCTGACTAAAAAAATACTTCAAACTATTATGATCAGTTTTAACTACAAATTTGGCTCCAACTAAGTATTGTCTGAATTTAGCTAATGCATGCATAATCGCTAACATTTCCTTATCATATATGGAATACAGTTTTTCGGCACTAGTGAGTTTCTTGCTTTCAAACACTATCGGATGTTTATTCAGCATTAACATGGCTCCAATTCTTTTACCTGATGCATCACATTCTAACAAAAAGGGCTGATCAAAATCTGGTAATACAAGGACGGGGCAAGAACTCATTACCTCCTCGAGTTTGTCAAATACCTGTTGTGACTCTACAGTCCATCTGAATGCCTCCTGTTTGGTAAGATTTGTCAGCGGTGCTCCAAGTTGTGAAAATCCTCTAACAAATCTCTTGTAATAACTGCATAGACCAAAGAAACCTCTTAAATTAGAAAGAGTCCGTGGAGGCGACCAATCCAGAATAGCCTTGATCTTTTCTTGATGTACCTGCACACCTTTAGCATTGATCATATGACCCAAATATAAAATTTCCGTCATACCAAATTCACATTTAGAAGCTTTTGCATAAAGAGATTGAGACTCCATTATACCCAAAATTTCATCAATATGTTTCAAGTGTTCCTCCCAAGTCTTGCTATAAATCAGTATATCATCAAAGAAAAAAAGCAAGAATTTCTGCAGTTGCTTATTAAAAATATGGTTCATACAAGACTAAAATGTTGCTGGAGCATTTGTCAGTCCAAAAGGCATAACCAAAAATTCATAATGACCATAATGACAACGGAAAGCAATTTTATGAATATCATGTTCCCTTAATTTTATTTGATGATACCCTGATCTCAAATCAATTTTAGAAAAATACACAGCACCGTGCAATTCATCTAACAATTCATCAATGCGAGGAACCAGATACCTGTTCTTTATGGTCTTTTTATTGAGGGCACGGTAATCTATACACATGCGTAGGGTTCCATCTTTCTTTTTGACTAGCACTACTGAAGATGCAAATGGACTAGAACTAGGCCTAATGTGCCCCATATCTAATAACTCCTTAATAGTTCTTTCTATTTCATCTTTGAAAGCCTTAGGATACCTGTATGGAGTAGTAATGACTGGTTTGGCTCCTTCCTCCAATTCAATAGTATGTTCAAAACCTCTATTAGGGGGTACGCTTGGGGGTATATCACTGAAAACCAATTTATGTGAATCTAGTACTTGCAACAAATCACCTGAATAATGCTTTGATTCAAAACCTGTTACTTGAGTAGAAATCAAGCATTATGCTGACCACGCAACCTCACCATGACGGAAAATAGCCTCCATCCTTTTAGCAGTAATAATCCTGGGACCGCCGTTTGTCATGCCTCTTAGAATCACCGTTTGTCCATCAACCTTGAAAGAAAACTCCATGCGTTTGAAACTCTGAGAATATTTATCCAAGGTTTCCATCCACTGGATTCCTAACACCATGTTAGTATCCGCCAAATCAATCACATAAAAATCATCAGTTACTGTATAATTACCCAAAGCAATACTCAGTTGTGGAACCTTATGTGTACTAACTAAATTAGTGCCACCTGCAACTTTCACATCAAAACCTTCATGTTTAACTACCTGTAACCCACGTTGCTTAACAAGAGCAGCATCAATAAAATTATGAGTAGATCCACTATCAATCATAACAATAACTCGCTGACCCTATAACACCCCTCTTACCCTGAAAATGTTGTAATGAGGAATTCCTGTCATTAATGCTATTATACCACTTGCCTGTTTATTTTTCTGTTCAGAAGCAGAAATCGTTTGGGAACCTTCTATATTAGGATCTATATTTTCCTCGTCTTCATTATCTGATGTTACTTCAATGTAATGTATTTTCCCTTTTTCCAAACACCTGTGACCTGGTTGCCATGACTCTTTACAACTGAAGCACAATTTGCGTCTCCTAAGTTCATCCCTTTCCTCTTTATCAAATGTGGGTTTTGGAAACGTTTCTTTATTGAAGGGTTGTTTGTCTTTATCTGGTTTTGTAAAAGGACCTTTATTCCAAATTTTCCCCTTTGAGGACAGTTCTAATTCTCTTGCCTTCTTAATAGCCATCTGTAGTGTAGGAGCATTTAAAGATTTCACCCAACTTTTCAAAGAATCAAAAAGTCCATCAATGAAAATAAAAAGCTTGTTCCTCTCAGAAATTTCAGTGACAAACATAGCTAACGTTTCAAATTCTGCTATATATTGTTCAACTGCCCCTATTTGTTTTAGTTGTGTTAACTCTTTTAAATGTAATTTGGGATCTTTGGAATCAAACCTATCAATGAGATGTTCAGTGAATTCCAAATATGTCTCTACCAAATTATGGCCCAAGGTGACTTGCCCATGGTGCCACCATTTGTGTGCAACTCCATCTAGATGTGATGTTACATATTTAATAGCTTCATCCTCCATCAAAGGATTTAATTGAAAATAGGTATCTAACTTTTGAACCCATGCCCTTGCAGTTGTCTTGCCTATTCCATCAAAGTAAGGTATGGACATCTTCCCTATTTTCCTTTGTAATTCATTGTTGTAACTTTTGCCCCTGTAAGACCTATGTTTCATCTTGACATCCATGTATTCTCGAAATGACATGTGGGATCTGAATTCTGCCCCAGCTACTTCCCAATCATTCAAACTTTCATCTTGTACTTCTCTAGCTATAGGTTCATGTTTTGGTTGTAAATTCCTAGGAGTGAAATTTGGCAGAGAAGGCCTAGCTGTTGCTATTCTTTCAGGCTGATTGTTATTTACTGAACGTCCATCCCTTCCACCCTCATTTTGATTTTGATTTTGATTTTGAGCCATGAATTGAGTCATCAGATTGGTCATCGTACTTATATTATTTTGCATGTCATGTTGACTTCTTATTAATGCAGCAATTAAATTCCTATTATTTTTTGGTTCCCCCATGTGCTCAAAAAATATTTCTTCTTCTATCTTAGTATGACTTTCCTCAATTGCAAATTGTGGAGTTGAACAAGAAAGACTGGTTGGGTTTCTATTTTGACATTCTCTGGTATTCCAGAAGTTGTAATGGGTTGATGGCATATTCAATAAAACATATCTTTTATTTTGACAACACAAACACCCTACAGGTTGGCAAGATTAAAAGCTCTGATACCACTGTAAAATTCCCAAATCTCTAGGAAGCTACAATTATTGCAGATATTCTAATGTACTTCGTCAATAATTCAAATTGTTCATTTATAACTCATTTGATAAAGAAATTCCATTCATAGTCCCAAGCTGCAAATTCAAATAAATTCAATAAAATATATCACTATATAATTTAGGTGTGCACCTGTATATATTGTTGGTATTTAATTCGGATTCAGCCTCATCGCTGTCTTCCTCGATGACTCATCTCCAGAGACTTTCCTCTGACTTCACCGATTTACGGCCCGTATTCTTCTCCCGATATGAAGTTTGGACTTTGGTTTGCCAAAGGGAGCCACCGTATACAACCAATCCTTCTGTCACTGTTATTAGAGGTGGTGCAGATGATTGCCACGAGTCATCAAATACTATTCCACATCGTCCATTGTTAATTGTTTCCACGCGGTATTTATCATGTTCACTTGCCGGCTTCTACTTCTGTTTACTATTCTGTCTCATGAATAAGTCTCCAACCACATCGGCCACCCATGCAAAGCACTAAGCGTTAAATCTCAGGGCACAAAATGTTAAATCTCTCTGTTAGGAACTGTGTTCTGACGGAAATGATTTTTGTCTCCGGTCTAAGCTGTTTCCACGCTCCCACATCTTTATTCCTCACTTCTCTCTCCACTAGGCCAGACATCCAACCGGCGAAAGGAATAGTTTGTCTTTACTTGTTATCAACTTCACGAAATATTCAAGCATACCTCTGATTTTGCAAACCCGTCTTTTAATCACAACCAAATGCCCATAAGGGAACTGTTCCGTAAGGAATTGCTTTATTAAACAAAAGGAACTACTTTATTAAACAAAAGTAACTTAAAGTTTCTTTGTAATTATTTAATGTTAATTTGCTCATGTAATTAATACTAAATAATTAAATTCCTTTATTTAATGCCTTTATTTAATTAGCCAATTAATGACTAATTGGGGACATGACATTGATGCTCTTCTTCCCGGTTGGTTGCAAATCTATGGCCTCTATTTTTTCTTCCTCTTTCTCTCTTTTCCTCTCTTCTTCTCCTACAAAGCAACTACAATGCCTTTTAGGGAAAATAGCATAACAGTTAAGCAAAGAAAAGTAAAAAAAATCAATGAATTTTTTTTTAAAAAAAAGCCCAGCCCAGGCCTGCCGTGGCATGGGTCATAGACCACGGACCCGGTGGGTCATGTCATGACCCGCTGACTTAGCAAGTCATGCCAGTCATGACCCATAACCCGTTGGGTCACCCAGCTGGGTCATGATAACCCGCCAGGGCTAGCTCGGCCCGTGGGTCAGCATAACTCGCATGACCCGTGGCGAGTCAGGGAACCCTTCTCAAATAGTATCAGCTATGGTTGTGAACACCTTTTATGACCATGAATTCTTCCATTCATGTGATGGCTTCTCTACAAACCCCAATCAATTTTCAATAGCTTTAGGCTTCTTTTTTATTGGCATAAATGTTAATTGATCCAAAATGATCAATGTGTGGAACCTTGGGATCAAATTCTGAAGGGATTATTATCTAGTTACAATTGTTAGTTGCAATCATATTTTCTGCCACATTGTTTCTCCATAAAGACAATTGCTGACAGTGATTAGAGAAAAAAAGTAATGCGTTTATTAGTGTGCAGGAGGCATAAATGTTAATTGATCCAAAATGAAGTTAAGACTGATAAACTTGAAGGATGCAGGGGACCAGCAGAAAAAGACACATGAGACAGAAAATAGAAATAGACATGAAATTTTATAGAATTATCATACTGAAAAATTACATCAATAACTTGAGCTACAGCTCTTTCAAAGACCCATTACAATTCACAACCTCTTCTCTTTAGCAAACTTCTCTGTGTTTTTAGACCTTCAACCTTCTCAAATAGTATCAGCTATGGCTGTGAACACTTTTTTATGACCATGAACTCTTCCATTCATGTGATAGATTCTCTACAAACCACGATCAATTTTCAACAGCTTCAGGCTTCTCTTTTATTGGCAGTGACTTGCTGCAACTTCAACGTCCAAGCAGTAGTCTTCTTCAAACAATTCTTTAACTCAAAGTGGTGATTTCTTCTTTGTATCCATGTCTTCAGACAACAAGCTGTTGCAGTCTTTGAATAGCTTTCCTTACTGTCTTGGAAATGACTTTGTACTCTGCAATGATCTCCTTCCAAACATGCAACAAAAGTCTCAACATGAAATAATACGATGCTGACTTCTGGACTTTCAACCTTTAGCCACAACTTCTATTGACAACTCCCTTCTGCTCTTCTCCAACTTGCTCCAACAACGATGACTTCATTTGAAATGCCAACCCTTTATTCTCTAAGCAAATCAGCACTCTCTTTACAAACTGATTTTCTTACTGGTTAGCAGCTCCTACAGCTTCTATCTTTTTAACAAATAATATTAAATTTAGGAATAAACTAGCTATTCTTCTTCCTCTTTGGTGATTTCTTTAGACTTTCAAACTGGGGGCTGCAACCATTACACGACTTTCTCTCCTTTTTATTCTATCTCCTTTCATTAAACAATTGTGTATTAACATCCATCACCTCCTGGGTAGGATCTTTACTTCAACTATTTCAAATTCTTCTCAATCTATTTCTTCATTCTTGCAAACTAATGATTTCTTCATCTTTGGCCAAACACTATGTCTTCTATTGAATTTGCAGATCATCTTTTAACTATGCATTCTCTGATTCCGAAGGCGACGCTTCTTCAACTTTGCTTTGTTTGATGTCTTCACGGTGACTGATAATGAGCCTGATTTTCATTTTCAATCTGTTTTTTCTATTAGCTGTAACTCCATCCTTCTGAATTGTTAGCTTTTCTACAAACTGGTCAACAACTGACCCTTGTTGTTTATAGGCATGAACATCAGGTAAGGATATTGAAATTGGAGATTTCTTACGTAACTCTCAAGGTTTCTTTACATTATAAAAATCAAATAAAGTACTAATACATAACATTATTTACAAGACGAATATAAATTGGATATCATGAGGACACATTTGTAATTGTCCATTTGTTAGTAGAGGAAGATTTAAAAGTAGAATATAGAGAAGTTAGTAAGACCACCGATTTGGTAATCCAAATATATTGATTGATACCTAAACCTGTTTGTATTCAATACAAGGACAGAGTAGACAAATTGGACGAAGGCATTTGACATTTTAAGAATGAAGGGGATAATGGCAATACTAGTGAATGAATATTTTCATTCCATAGCCAACGTCAAAATAAAAAGAAGCAGTTTGTTTTTATTGAATCTTTTAAAAGCATTAAGGAAGTTGAAACAGGTCGAGTTGAGGAAATGTCTGAACAAAAAACTAAAATGCATAGCTTACCAAGGGGAGAACTTAGGTTTTTTCAAACTCTCCTTATATATTAAACGTTTTAGATTGCTGCATAGCCACAGCTGACGCAAGTAATACAACATCTCTTAATTACTATTACCTACCCATACATTCAACCACATGCCCGACCTCAAGGAGAATATTAATGTAATAGACGAGCCCCATACTTTTATTTAAAATCCTTCCAGGTGGAGATGGGGTGGAGATCTCAAATGACCTTGAAGATGCTAGAAACGAGGATTTGATTTAACACATCAATCAAGAGTTATATTCATTGCATGAAAAGATCAGTCAATGGTGGCAAAGGGATGTGTTACCAACGGCAAATGACTTACTTTGTTTTGTGACAGCATACAGTGAAAACAGTAGCAAGAGCGTGGCGTTCTGAGCATCGTACATTAAGTTTCCACCATGCTGATAATTATTGCCATGGAGTGAGTCGATAAGAACAAGCAAAGTTTCCTATTGTGATATAGTCTTATTGACCAATTTGAGCAGCCTATGATGTTTGATATAGCATGTCATCTTGCAAGAAACTTGTACAGGAAAAGCTGGAAGAACCTGTACAGGAAAAGCTGGAAGAAACTTGTACAGGAAAAGCTGGAAGAATCATTTATTTCACTAATTTAAATCATATTACTTTTAACTTGGTGACACATCTATGCGGCTCCTACAAAGAAAGTTCTGCACTTCATTTATTAGTTCACCTAAACTTACACCTTGATAATGAATATTGTACATATTAGATACATAACAATACAATATTGTTTAAACAACATTTAAATTTTTATAATAGCGCAAACTCTGAACCATATTCCTGATTGATGTGGGCATCTCAAAACATAAGTTGCATGAATGGATTGGTCCCCTAAATCATATCAGTAAATAGACATTAGCTAAGGCTAAATGACATTCACAATGATTACTATATCAGCATGTTATGATGAGCATCACACAAAATCCAATTCATCTCTTGTTGGGGAGGCGTTTATATGCTGCCTAAATTTGAATAGATACATAATGAGCTACTATACTTTGAGTGGAGCTTCTTAAGATATTGGGGTCCAAAGAGAAAGCGGTCAACCAATACCCATTCTTGTACGTAGTGCAGGTTGCTGCCAACTTTAATCTACTTCCTTGGGTGATATTAACAAGTCAAGCTTACACAGATTTGTCTTCCAGTTCCTTAAATTTTATACTGTGGATTTGATGGGGCTAGTGGCTAACATACAATCTTACGGGAAGTGAGTTTTTGTGCAAATCAAAGAAGACTCCAGATGAGGCTAGCATACAATCCTACTGGAAGTGAGTTTTTGTGCCATTACCTTTTGACGAGCTGTATTATTTCTTGAGTACCTGACATGGCTATGGAGTTACAGCAAATCCATTTCATTTGTGTTGAAATATAGCATCAAATTGATTGATATAATTATATTAATCTAATAGTCAATTATATATATATATATATATATATATATATATATATATATATATATATAGTATTTGATATTTGTATATGTTATAATATAGTTAATATTACCAATCGGTCATGAAGGATCATGACCCTACGTAGCATAAGCCACGTATGGTCATGGCTCTTCTAGACATGACTATTCAAAGGATATAAATGCATATTGATGGCTGGTGAAAAGATCAATCACAATGGTAATCTATTTCAGTACAGCCTCATATATATTCTTTATAGGATGATCTTAATTTTACAACATGATATTAGAAACTAACCTATAAGAAACAATAAACTTCAATAGATCCATCATACCACTGTTTGAACTTGGCATTTGAAAATAATACAAAGATGGGAACTATAAGTTGGATACTAATCGGAATATGGTTGCCATAATATTACATGGAACGCAAAAGTACATGATCATTAGTTGGATTGCATTATTCCCAAGGTGTGGACGATAAATATATTTGATTGCTTGGTGAAGGTTGTTAACAAACTAAGGAGCTCGTCGTTGCTACCAAAAATTTGAGAGAGGTCCTGAGAGTATCCACCCTGAGCGCATCGGTTTGTAAGAAGAATTCATATATTTGCGGATGACGTAAGACATTGAATATACTGTAAGCACTAATCAAGGAATGAAAGGGAGTGGCGTGACAAAGCTCGAACAAGAGATTAGAACGTAGATAGCTGCGTAAGGAGCAGGAAGGAAGATATATTATTAAAGATAACGGAATGATGAAGAAATAAGAACAATATTCAGTCGCAACTTACAATGAGTAGAAGTCAAAGACAAATGTGGCCAGTGATCTAAGGATCATCAAATGTTTTCTTTTCTTTATTCCATCTACATTAGCAGTAACCTTCTATGGTCAAATCAGTTACATATTAGTTCCTGCCATGGCAGAGAACTATTATGGAGGGCTCTGTCCTTAAACAGTGATTAAACATTTCCTTAACACCCATTAATACAAGTGAATCAAGCCTCCATATAAGGTACGGAATGAGCAACCATCGGTTCATATCAGATAGGGGAAGAATCAACAATTGGTCCATTCAAATCAATCATTATTTCTTAAGCATTACAGTCAGCAAAACAATACAAGAACAATACAGTCAATGCTAAGTGGGGCATACACATAGCAATCAACGGAGAATAGGAAGGAGGGAAAACAAAGTAATGGTTTGGTTAGCATAAATCTAATCTAGTCAGCAGTTAAAGGGAATAATCCAATCAACGGTGAAGTGAACATGAAGAAATGCGATGGAAGTCACTAAAGTCATATGTATCAATATAGTCTATAGCCGATGAGTATTCTATGAATTCCACCGTTAATAACAGTATTTCAATCTATGTATAAGATATAGATGCATATAAACTATAAACTATATAGAGAATTTCCATCCATCGTGGAGAGGAATTTCTATTTGAATAATTAATGTGACGATCACAAAAGAATGATTAAGGCACATAAGGAATTAAACAATATCGACTAAGCACTTTGATAAGTGTCGATTGCAAGAAAGATTATCGATCCAATTGGTATGAATGAACTAATCGACAGGTTATTCTAAGCTGAAGAAATCAATAAAGTAGCATGGAATCACTTAATTACATCGATCTAGTTAATGTATCGATGATTAATGGCAACACAAGTATAATCAATGTTGTTATGCTTCAAGTTGCCAGATTTGTGGAGTGTGATTATATCAAATGTGCAAATGCCGATTTAACTTTGTGAAGAGACATGAATTAGATATGGTTATGCAGTGATTGTGTTAGGGATTATAACCGAAATTCCTTGAATAACAAACCAATTTCGATATTAGTTTTGCATACAAGTTTAATTTATAATCTCCAAGGTTAAAGTTGAAGAGGTGAAATTAGTAACTACTATGAAAGGTGATGAGTATAGAGGCATGAGACATCAACTTCCATTTAGCATTACTAATTACATGAGTCTGAAATCAAAATCAAAGAACCCACCATAGTTGCAGAGATAAGCAGTTCAATGTAGAAATAACACTTGTATATATTGAAAGGTTATAATTCCATAGTGGAGACAATACCATATCGCTATAAGCGATACCATTAAATTTCTACGTTAGGTACATTATAGACTTTAATTTGATTGTCCCTTAATTTTGAGATACGATTGGAAGGGGGCATTACAAGTGGTATCAACTCTGGATAGTAAATAGTGAATAATAGTCTATCAAAAGAAAAACTAAAAGATACTATGTTGCACTGTAGCCCTTGTTTAAAAGGTATCGATGAGGAAAAAATATATATAGAAGATTTGGAAGGAGCAGTAGCAAATCGAAATGGATCTCAAGAGTAACTTCAGACATAGCATATTTATTAAATTGATATACTAGATATCCCAACTATCTAAGTTAATCGAAAAAAAAGGGATAGTACAAGTGGGACAATAACCAATATAATTAGATATCGATAATGTATGAAGTCAACATCTAATCGGTAGTTATCATAATGAGATGTGATTTGTAAAGAAGAAAATTAACATAAAGATCAAAATGAAACCAATATGTTATGAAGAAGGACGATGGGTACGAGTATCGTATTAATGGGCTCACCTTACGAAAGGAGATACTTGAAAATATTTGAAATTTAAGATAAGTATTCCATGATTTATTAATGCATATGAATTTTCAGTTTGTAATTCATTAAATAATAAATCTTGTATGCTTCTATCATTTGTATTTTTGTAGGAGATAGTTTAGCTTTATAAACTATTTGTAATTTATCTCTAACATACTTTCAGGAAAAAAGCATATAAAATTCAGGTTCAGAGAAAGTCTGACATTTTCAAGAGGTCAAGAAGTTGATGAACTCGAGCTTCAAAGGGAGCATATGGTTCAGTTAGCTTGTGAAAATCTCAATTGTATTGATTGAGAGGGAGTTCACTATTGAAGGTAAAACAATTATGAGATTATAGTAGTGGGAACTCGTGGATAGAATCGTCGATGAGATGCACGTGGATAGAATCCCTAATTAAGGCATTCTATACTAGAGGTCTTTATTATCTTCTCTCAAGTCCAAGAGGGAGTGTTAATACTGTGGCCTTGGAAAAGATCAAAATGCATCTTATGCGAGCCGATGTAACCTTATGACTATTCAGATTATTCGTATTGGTTCTCTTAGGAAGAAAGGTATGAAGTCATATTCTGCAGTGACACTGAGCTGAGTATATAAACAGGGTATGCCTCTGTGACAGAAGAGGAAGCTAAAGGATCTGCATCAGTGGACATCCAAGGAGTCAGAGGGAGTAGACCATGTTTTATTGGTTCTCTAGTAATCAAGAAATTTTAGTAGAGAATTATGATTATTATCATGAGAGAAGGTTATATGTCAGAGGGAGAAGCTAGAAGATCAAATTAATTTGCCACCCCATGATCTTGGTCATACAAATTCAAAGGGAGTGTACCATGTCAAGATGGTGTATACTTTTTAAGCTCAGAATTCACCAAGACTATGAGATAGTGCAAACAAATGCAATTCAGTGGAGGTATATCCTCACTAAAGATCAAACAGCTGATATTCTTACCAAGCCTCTTGCTAGAAAGAAGATTGTGTACTTTCAGATAACCTTGGTATGTTGAGGAATAAAGCATTAGCTGAAAAGAATTTTTCAGCTTCAGTGATCCATCATTTTGTATCGTAAATGATTCTCGTCCTTGATAAACAAGTCTAAGGTGGAAACCTTGGTTTCCACTCTCTAGGATGATCCATGGTGGATCCACCCTTTGAGAAGAGTCAAGGTGGATGTCTTATGTGTGACTTTATGGGCTCATTCATTTTGTGTTATATTATGAAGGGTGACAATCTTTCATATGTGTTGGGTTACTATTGCTAGGTGACGACTTAGACAATAGCTTAACCTAGTGTTAGGTATGACTATGTATTGTAGTCACTATTCCTGACACTGAATTTTTGAGTTGTTAAATCCAGTTCCGAATTGGTCGGGGATTATAACATGTAAATCAAGTTTTGATTCAGATTGCGCTGAATATCTTGATTGTTATCGCTAAATCTAGTTCCGAATTGGTCGGGGATTGCGATAACTCTTCTATCAGGATGAGTACATCGTGATGATGTCTCGAGTTGTGTCGGATATCTTGATATGAAGTTGTGTGTAAGTTATCATCTAATCTAGTTCCAAATTTAGTCGAGGATCATGATAATGAATGGTTCAAGTTTTGATCCGGATTGCGCCAGATATCTTGACACCTATATTTATCATTAAATCCAGTTCTGAATTGGTCGAGGATTTTGATAAATTTCTTATCAGGTTGAGTTATGTTCCGGATTATGCTGGAAATCCTGATTCAAAGTGGTTATGTGTTATTTAAAAGAAATCTAGTTCCGAACTAAGTCGGCGATTTCAATAACACTCACTTCTTGTGAATATCAATCTCCTCTCGCTAAGAGGGAGTGTTGAAATATAGCATCGAATTGATTGATATAATTATATTAATCTAATAGTCGATTATATATATATATATATATATATATATATATATATATATATATATATATATATATATATATATATATAAAGAGCATTTGATATTTGTATATGTTACAATATAGTTAATATTACCAATCGGTCATGAAGGGTCATGACCCTATGTAGCATAAGCCACGTATGGTCATGGCTCTTCTAGACATGACTATTCAAAGGATATAAATGCATATTGATGGCTAGTGAAAAGATCAATCACAATGGTAATCTATTTCAGTACAGCCTCATATATATCCTCTATAGGACGATCTTAATTTTACAACAATTTGGATTTTAAAAGTTTGTAAGTTATTTCAATACAACTAAGTGTGCTGAAAGAGGTAACATGAGTTTTGTGTTTGATAATTTTGTTAATCTTTGATGTATGGACCTTGCAAGGAAATCAAAGTGGAACGACTCAATCAAATGTCACTATGAGGAGGCACCACTAGTAGAACTCTATTTGGTATTGTGCAGCCTAGATCATGACTTTGTTATTTGTAATTACAAATCTGCACTAAGGATAATATAAGCTATCTACTCCATTGTTAAATAAGGTTAATGATATATTCAATGCCATAAATTCATTTATTATAAGGCATTTTAACATACGTTGAATTCGTGCTCAAGATTTGACTTTTATGAATGTTTACATAAGAGGAAACACACTAAATACTTTACTTCAAGGGTTATACATAATAGTTTTTTTTTAAACTCGTCTTTTTGATATAGAAGGATATATAATTATTGTGTTCCACCTCCTAAAATAACTTATTTATATTGAAACAAATTACTCATTTATGAAATATATGGACCAATTAATACATGATGCTCATATTTTTCTTCCAAATATATATATAGACACACACTCGCACATTCTTTTGATCTTATGAAGATTGATATTGTACAAACCTATGAAGATAGTTATTCTGAGTTGCATATCTATTTATAGTTTGGACTATAATAGTAATTTTTGCTATGGATTGCAATATACAAAGCTGACAAGCATAATATGATGATCTCTCATTCCTTTTGTTCATAAGGCTACAAAATATAAACATCAAAGAAGACATTCTTTTCATATTTTATACTCTAAAATAATCTTCATTCCTTTTAAAGATGGAAAATTGTGCAAGATTTTTTATTCCATGAATAATAACTTTAATCTATATATTATATTTCTTCCAGATCAAGGGTAAAGTTTACTTTATACTACAATAGATAATCTTTTTTGTGATGAAAAGCTTTTACATCTTATGCACTTAATACGCCATAAAGAATCTCTTAAACTATTAAATTTTGAATAACCATATTTAACCATCACTTGATACTTTTCAATAGAAAGAAACTAACAAAGGCTTCTTACTTCATTACACAATTAAAATATCCACCACGACATTATGAAATAATCCCCCTTTTTTTAAAAACCAACATTTACAAATATTTAAGTATTCCTCATAGAGTTATGTAAATGAAAAAATACAATAGAAAGTCTTGCTCTCCTCCCATCCAAATGGGGCATCATGAGGCCTCTTAAGTCCTAGCCAACCCCAAAGTAAGAAGAATCTATACACCATAGAGATCAATGGTGAAAATTTCCTATCCATGAACATTGCTCAAAGTACCCATACCAGTCTAATATTTACACTTAAACTATCTTCTCGACACCAATACATAAAAAATCGTAACCAAAACTAAGTAGTATGGACAAAGAATAACTTATCTCTGTCTTCAAGTCCTCACATTGACCATGTAACTTCCATATGTGAGATATTATCCTTCTCTCCCTCTTAACTTTTACCTTTAAACAAGGAAGAGTTCTCCAAAAGGAGAAGTGGGCCCCCACTCTCCCTTCACAAACCCTTTATAATGAAGTTTCAATTTGGAAGACTTGGATGGTGAGGTGACACTTGTCACTTTACCATCCACTCCTCCATGAGGTGTTTTCTTTATTTAATAGGGGACAAAAAAATTGGGATACCCCATTCCCGAAGTCTTCTCGAATAAATGAGGTATGGGGTCGGTACCTTCAACCAATCTAACCCCACCAATCCTCCAAACTCATCACTCATTTTAATGAGGACTTTGAGAGGAGTAAGTTAAGTTGTGGGGATTTTTTTTAAAAGCCAAAGTGGACTAGCCACCATAATTATATTAATATAAAATTGACTCAAAGATTCCTCCATGGAAGAATCAGGAAGAAACCCCAGAATCATTGTCATATACATGTATGATATTGATATAGATCGATTACATTTGATTTTCAGTATGTAAACTACAAAATTTCTGAAAGCTATTCAGGTAGAACCCACATACTGGGCAGTAGAAAGATTTCAAAATACAGAGCTATGTCCCAATCGTATACACATACAAAAAGACTTGTACATGATGTCAAATTCACAGTTTAACCATACAATACCAATTTGGCATCATACATAGCCAAAACAACAAAAATTAAGAAGTTTCCATGATGCTCATCACCTATTCGACCATGTCAGCTGATCCCCAACCAGTAACATGGAAATATGAAGGAGAGCACGGGGACCAACCGGAAGTAGCCGGAGACACGCCAAATCTTGAATTAGTCGTTGTCGGATGCACATCTCATCCCGCCTCAGAAGAATCCGAGTGCACCATTTTTGTGTTTAAATGATATAAATATAGAAGGATATATAATTATTGTGTTCCACCTCCTAAAATAACTTATTTATATAAATATATAGGAATTGACCAAAAGACTCTCATTAAAGACCATATAAAAATAAACCACATAAACACATTTCTATTGAATAATATAACCTCATTTGATGGTTAATTTTCTAACTTCTCAAGGAGGAAATCAATTTGGAATAGATGTTTTCCCTTCCTTAGATAAACCTTGTTACTTTTTGGTATTGATGTCTCCCAATATTTCCTTTTACACAACTCCTTTCTTGCATAATACAACTGATGACATAATTAGGCCACATTAATAATTTATTCCAATTGTTAGCCAAATTATGAGAATTTTGTGAATCATTATTTTGACACCCTAAATCCATCTTGTAATCATGATCACATCAAATAATTTTAACTTTCATACATTTTAAAATTCAATCATCTTTCAATTTATGCAAGAGCTATCAATCCTCCTATGCTAATTGATCATAAGGTTTTCTCAATTATTATCCTAGAGTAAATTTGATTTTCTTTAAGTCATTTCAAGGAGGAGAGAGATCACGCACAAGAATATAACCAATAAAATAATCATGTTGAATAACCAATTCTTTATACCTCAATAGTGTAGATGTATTTGAAATTCAAGGTCACATTAATCCTTAAAAGGAGACTTTTGGGAGGACCTTGGTGCTATCTTTGCACAACAACAATTGAGGATTTGAGGGCACACTCGGACCTATGAAGCTAGGTGAAGTTGATGCCCAATACCTATAGTTCTGCATCACAAAGCAATTATACATATGCACATATATCTAGAAGACAATGCAAGCAATGACAAGGGTTGATAGGTCTTGTGGATGTCACTAGGTGAGTAACTATGACTTCTCCCCTTTTCATACAAACAAATCACAAATACAAGATCTTAAGTAAGCATCACAAATACATGAGCATCATCAATCAGATATAGACTAAGGGTTAGAACAACATCAGTAATATAATTCCATTATAGGGCTAGTTACATAATCAAATCATTGACTAAAGATATAATCATAATCATGCATGAAATCATAGAACAATAATCATGACAAACTAAATCAGAATCATAACATTTAGAGAACCTAACCGTTAAAGAGATCTTGAAACCATATTAAAAGATTGTCATATAACAATTAAGACATAAGTGTCAAGGTATCATAATCAACCCCTTTAGTCATTATAACTAATTTATCCAAGCTAATCATATTCATTGATAAGGAGTACTTCATATAGTAAACATACAGATCTATCAGGAGCCCACATAACACAAGTCCCTAAAATATCATGGAACATAAGAAGGGATGATTACACATGAAGGAATATACCTAAAAATCTTTATCATTGCCAACACTAGAGTGAGAAGTTATTATAATTAGAATAGAATGTATTATGCAACACATCAATTATAATCACACTCTTATAAAAACCAAGCATGAAAGTCTGTACATTCATTCCCTCACTTCCAACAAGCATAACAAGGACATGTTAGGGTTTGAGGGGTATTACATACATGCTCTTATTTCAAGAACAAACATAGTAGCTCTTAGCGCACAAATAAACATGAAAAATCAATTTCAAATAAAAACACAAATTTCAATGCAATCCTAAATCAAACCCTATTCAACCAAATCCCAAATCATCACTTTTCAACCAAATCCCAAATCAATCTTCTTCAATCAAAACTCATTCAACCAATAGATGCTTAAAATAGTCCCATCAATTGTTCGCAATATTTTAACTTTTTTTTGATAAAATGGTATACTCAAATTATTGATTGTAGAAAGAAGGTATACATTGAACTCGACTCAAGGGAGCATACCAGCATAAATTATCGGGTCAAGGGAGCTCCTGATGCCACCTAAGACACTTTTACAATAGTATGACAAATAACCATATCCCAAAGCAATTATATATAAAATACCCCACCCAAAACCCCTGAAAGACACCCAAGATTACATCCCAGTACATAATATTAGTTTCTTGAATAATTACAATTATCTTAATTAAATTAATTAAATGATATTTATTTAAATAAATTTATGTTTCTTCTAATTCAAATTTCAAATAAACATTATCCTCCAATTTGTTATTATTAAATAATTTTAATTTTTTAATCAACTAATTATTTTGTTAAAATAAATTAAATGATTTTTATTGTTTAATTGATTTTGTTTTCTCAAATTTTAATTAAATAATCATTATTATTTAATTAAATTAATTCTCCTTATTCTTTTTTGCCTCACTTAAGTAATTTTTTAATTATTTAATTTACTATGTCTTCTATAATTAGAAAAATTATTTAATTTATGTAATTATTCCATTTTTCCAAAGCTAACGAAGTCTTTTAATTTAGTTTATTTATTCCTCCTCATGTACAATAATTTTTTTTAAAATTATTTAATTGTAATTTATTCCTCTAGTTCCACCTCCTTAACTCCCACTAACTAATAGTTCAACTCTTCAATCAAGTTAGTTTTTAGCTCATTGATTTAGTCACACAACCAGTTATCTATTCAGTCTCGTGTTATGCACATAGTCATTTGTCAATTAGCTAATTTAACTTATCAATCAACTTAGTCATGTAGTTAGTCAACTATCAATTAGTCTGAGAAATATGTCCAATCGATCTTGTCTTAATCAATCCTAGTTATTCATTACCAATATGTGCCTCTTAATTTGGACCATTTGTTGGAATCCTAAATTCTAAAAAATGAAGGTGATTCTTCATTATTTTTCTAACCACAATTCTTGAATTTTTTGTGTCATTATATTAAGAGAAAATTTGAGAGCCTACATTACACAAAAATGATAGAAGATAGAGGAATATGGTTATTTTATGTGCATGATTTTATGTTGACTATTTATGACACATGATTTATTTTGTTCTTTCTCTCTTGTAGTAGAATCTAATGCTTAGGGTAGGATCTTTTCTATTTAGATCTATTTATTACTTTGCTGGTGTTTGAATGTTACAATTTTTCCTCCCCACATTTGGTGAACCTGATAGAAGACATTGATTTTATTCATTTTTTAAGTGTGTTTTAAGCTTTTGTAGGATATAGATCCTTTTGGTGCAATTGCAGATTAATCGACACAATTGATAGATTGTGCATCATAATCATTTAGACCATACACACATTCCTTTTAGAATTTGATCTTCGTGTTTTGGTATGTTTTCATGTTTTTTTGTAGGTTGAAGAGCAAACAACACATTTGATAAAGCAAACAACACAATCACCTGTTTCTAATATGTAATTGACAAATCCTAAGCCACATTTGTTGAATTAAGAGCTGCAATTTCATAAGAAACAACATAATTGACTAGTAGGTGTAGGTATACAATATTTGTAGTCTAGTTTATTTTCTGTTTGATGATTTTTAGTTTCTGGTTGTCTAAGTCATTTTTAGTTTCTAGAATAGGGTTTTGGTTCACTGACTCCAATTTTCAGCTTGTGGCATGGGCTTTAGGAGGACAATATAAAAGGAAAATTTCTAAACTTGTGTGTCTTCCCCTCACATTTGTATTTATTAAAGGTTAATGAACCCTAATGCTTGAATTATTTTACACGTTTGTGCTTCATGAGTGGACCTATCGTTGCATCAAAAGGTGATAACAATGCTTCAATTCAATTTTTTAGAAAAGGGCCTTCCTTGTGGGAGAAAGTACTCTCAAGGAAGTGACTCAAGTGGTATTCTTCTGGGCCATTATTTAAAAAATGTGGTTGTGGTTGAAGTCATAATCAACTAGTGTAGCTACTCCCTATACTGACATTTTCCCTTAGTATTCATGCACACATATCATCAAGGTCTTGATGACATCCAAATCACTTGGTGCTTGTGCGTGAGATGCATCAAAACCTATTGTCAATTAGGATTGTGCTTGTTCTTGTAGCTGACTGCGATTTGTTATGATTGATCTGTAACAATACATTGTTGTGTAACCTCTTTTTTAACTACAATTGTAGACTGTCATAAGGATTATGTAACTGATTTGTGGTAGTAGATATTTGTCCTATAGTTTCCATGTAGGGAAACTCACTCTCGTCTTCATAGATGCATCACTATTGTCTAATGAATGCTCATTACTATCTTCTTGCACTATCATTCGCATGATGAAAAATGTAGCTCTTCTTGTCATGTGAGTGTATCAACATTCTTTACCAGTAACAACAATGCAATCTTCTCTTGGTATTATGTACAGGTTACAAATGGCTTTATTGGTGACTCTTGCATCCTTTTTTATGATAGAAACCTTTAGCGCATACTTTAGTTTGTTATGATTCATAGCAACAACAACATTTTCCTTAGCATGTAGCTGCACTGCCTTTATTATTGTTGGGTATTATAACACTCTTTATTGTTGTACCAAACCACTTGTACTAAAATCCATAAATATACTCTTTAATCTTTGATAATGAATTATGACACTATTCTATTAAACTTGTATTATGTCTGAATGCCATGATTGATTGCCCCCTCATCTTGTTGTTTATATCATGGAATGATGACTTTCTACACTCATTGTTGTTCCATTCATGTTAACCATGCATTGTATCTTGTTTGTACCTTCTACTATTCATGGAAGTAGATTGTGTACTGTATTCAATATTTCCTCAGTTTGATTTCTATTCCATGGTGTCTTTTTAGTTGTACTATCATTCATTCACATCTATCACACAACTTTTAGAATTATTTGACACAGTTATACATGTAACCATTCCTCTGGTATTTCTGTAATACTTGACCATTGTGTTTATTCAACGTTCCTATTTTGACATATCCCATGAATGATAATGTTTGAAATCTATACCTTGCATTTGTAAATTCTTTTTGTCCAAAGGATTTATAACATATATACTATGTGTCTTTTTCTCAGATTCCTATAACTTCATAAGTTAGATTGCTGCCTCTATAGTGAGTTGTCTCTGTTATTATGAATGCAAAAAATAATTATCATTGCCACTCTCTTCCACTGTTTACTAGAGGCTCTGTATATTTTTCCTTGGGGGACTCCCGTGATACATTTGAAAGTCCATTACTTCACTCTACTGCTGCTCCATGCTACTTCGCTTCCATATTCTTTGTCCTTGATATGATGTTAATGTAAAATGATGTGAGAACAAATTGTGTTAAACCTCTGGAATGAAATCATTGATTTAGTGGTGAAGTGTGATGATAATGCTTATGATTAGATCTCTAGATAGGTTTGACACTCTCATGAATACAATGAAAGTCCTTTAACAATTTGACTAACATGATTTTAATATGATCATGATATTACTTATTTTGTTGATCCAAAAGTATGTTTTTTATGCTCATGGTATGAGCTACTCTTTTAGCAATGTTGTTTTCATTTGTTTATTGTTTCTTTTTGTAACATATGATGTTGTAGCTTTATGTATCAGACTACAAGGTTTCATACCGAAATAGTATGTCCTTTGAATAGTTCATTATCTCTAGTCTATTGTTGTGATTTTGACATATAATGATGTTAAAATGTTTCATATCATGAATACATGTCACTTTAATTACTATTGTCCATACTTGTATCTGGACAAGGAAATGAACTTAGTTAAAAATATCTGTTTCATTTTTCTCCCCCTTTCCTTGCTTGATTTTATCTTTAACTTTGTTTACTACTGAATGTATAGAAATCAAAGACGAAGAGTAAGCCTATGACTCTCCATTGATCAGTCCAAGGAATGACCATTCTTTTCCATTCTTTCTTGCAGGTATACTTTAAAGATGCGGGACCCAAGCTTCCATCAGCTGATCAAGACACAATAGTCTACCAACCAGCCACTGTCAGATCTCCCCCTACTTATTCTTTCTTGACTTCTAAACTTTCAATACTTTATTTGTACAACATGATTTTTTATAGTTACTACAACTTATGTGGAAGCTTCTATGAATTTCATTCTACCTTCTATCTTGTAAATGAAAGATGAATAAAAAATCATTGTATTTGCAAAAGAATTTGTGATATTCTTGTTAAAAGACCATTATTCATGTATTTGTATCATTCTATTTCTTGGATGAAGAAAGAAAATAATATTTTCTTTTTTGCATTTGTATTCATTTTAATTTACTTTCTGCACTTAACATTCCAAGACAAACTGAACACCATTAAACTTTAAAAGTTTAAAATTGTACCAAATGTACCTTAGCTTAGTAACAACTACCCAGCTCTATCAATTTGAGTAGGATGTGAAAATTGGTAACAAAACCTTTGTTTAAGGGTTGGGATAACACAAAACTATGTTGTTGCCCATGTATAGGCACCAAATTCACCCCAAATGTTATCCCACTATGAATCATTTTTTTGGATAAAACACAGTAGGCGTGTAATGTAGTAGATAAAGAGAAATTACAAGTAGGCCATATAGAAATAGAGTAATGACCAGAGTACACTAATCAAAAAATAAAATCCAGTGGAGGGCAATATACATGTGGAATACTATCTACTAATCCTCAACACACGTAAATACATAAAGAAGTAAGACTAAACAAGCAAATGTGATGAGATTTAGCATGAGCACACGAAGTGAAGTGAGAAAACTAACAAAAGGCTGGATAAAGTTCTACCTCCAATAGTTAAAGATCTTCAAACTTGGAGACGAAGAGTGCGAGACCAAAAAAGTGGTCGCACAACATATACTTCTCTTTAGCTTAAAATAAATTTTCATTGTTCCAATGAATGATGTTCATGGGCGCAAAATCATCATGCAAAACACATCACTTGAAAACATCCTAGGCCAATGCCATATTCTCTTAACACCCATCCTTTTTTAGATCAAAGATGTGCCCAAGTCTACCAAAGATTGCATCTGAATTAATGCATTCAATCCCTTGAGACACTTGCACCCTATTATGAGGCACAACAATTTGGTTCCCAACTACAAGAACACAATATATGACCAACTAACAAGAGAAGGATAGAGAAAAGGAGCTTCTATACTTGTCCATCATGCAGATAAGCTTCAACTATATTATGTTGCACTCGGTAGATAATTGCTTATTTGAGGTCACCATCCTCAATTGAGAACAACTTAGACATTGTGCTTCCAAAGATTCTTCAAGACACTCACATGAAATACCAAATGTGTTATTGTACGGTATGATTGATACTTGCTTCTACATTATGGTTGATACTGGGCATCGACTTTCTTGAATTACAAGGATGAGCATGCCCTATCGCAATATCTCAATGGTAAGAGATGAGAGATAACAATAGTGGACAAACATCTTAGTTATTACCCTCCGAATTTGTCAAGGTGACGTCATTCGTGAACCCTTCCTTTGAGTTTGATTTAGTATTTTTTATGTAGTCAGTTTCTTCAGGATCACATGCCTGTAGGTTTGATGTATTTTTGTGTTAAAATAGATAAAAGATTTGATTAAAGTTAATTATGTGATTGATTACTTATATCTTATAAAATATTAGAATGTTAAAATATAAGGCTATTAAATTAATGAGAATTAATTAGATACTTATGTTTATTAAAAATGAATAATTCAAAAGTCTAGTTATGGAAAGAGGAGATTTAATTAAATACCAAATCTAATTTGGAATTTAAATGTATAATTAAAATATAAATAATTTTTTATTAAATTACATGTTTTGAATATGCTAGGAATTCTAGGAATTTTAATTTAATTAAAATATAAAAATTAACATTTAAATGCAAAAGGAGTTAAAAAGGAGTTAAGTGATTTTAATGTGGAGTTGCATATTTAGAAAACACTTTATTAAGAAATTAGAACTTTACCTTTTTAAAATAAAAGTAGAGTCAAAGTGACTTAAGTGAGAAAAATAAAATAAAAGTAATTCTTTTTATATTTCAAAGTGGAGTTCGTCTTGTTTTTGGAGTTGCATGTTTTGAAACCCTAGCTTGACAAGTTTTCCATATTAGAGGGGTTTGGTCATTGTTAGGGACACGTTTATCAGGTTTTGGGAGATGGTTGCAGTGCTTGAAATTTAGAGAATGATTTCAAAACTTGAATTTTGGAGTGTTTCGATTTGATCTTATTTGTTGTTCAGATCAGTTTGTGGATTCCATGTAGAGTTTGAAAACCCATGTTAATATTTCTTTTGAAAAGATTGTCTACTTTGTGTTTGAAGTTATTGTTGTAAATCATGATTCTGTGATTGTTTGATTTTTGAATTAGATATCAAAATTTTGTGTAAAAATAAATCCTAGAATAGAAAACCCATGTTGTTAAATTTGAGAGTTTGTGTTTGTATCAATTTGATTTAAAAAATAGGGTTTCATGGAAGGAATAACATTTGGAAAGAATTATAGAAAAATAATTTAATTATATACACACATTAAAAAAAAATGTTTATATATATATATATATATATATATATATATATATATATATATATATATATATATATAAAATTGTAGAAAATAAATAAGTTATTTATTAAAAAAATAAGAGTGCATATTATTTTATTTAGAAAAGATATATATAATAATTTTAAAAAACCATATAAAAAAATCGTGTGGGACGGGTCTAGAAGGTGGACCCCACCACCATGCAATTTTATTTAAGTAGGTTTGACGATTATGCCTCTCCCATTATTAGTTGCTGCCTATGGCAGGTAAACTATTGCATTCCGTTTGCTTTGAAATGCAATTAATTTGACAAATAGTGTTTTAGAATTTTTTAGTTGTAAAATACATTATATAATTTCTATTTATTCTCATATTTATAAATTCTAAAAAAACTATTTTTTTAAATTTCTATTGGCTAAGTACAAAAAAGGCAAGTAAAAAAATCAATATTCGAAACAAAAATTGTCAAAAAAATCCAAACTACAGGCTAACTGCTGCACCTGCACGCATTAATGTTGCATTAATAAAGCTTGCGCGTAATACTTATCTAGTGACTGCGCATATAACAACTGGATGCATCACATACTCCCTCCCATACCGTTGGTGGTGAAATTTATGCTCAGGACTGTTATTTTGAACTTTTTAAAATAATTTACTTTCATCTTTTTAATTTCTTATTTACTATATAATAAATAAATATATTAAAGTTTATCATATATTTACAAAATGTTAATAATAGTTATATATTAATTTCTTTAATTTGAAGTTTATATTTATTTTATAATTATATATATAATATGAAAATTTTAATTATTATTTATTTTTAAAAATACATATATAGATATAGATGGATAATATAAGTTTTTAACAAATATAATTATTCTTAATATTACATATTTAACAATTTTTAATATATTACCAAAATCATAAATCTAATTATAATATTAAATTATAGATTTAATTTTTTAAATAATATTTATATGTTTAAATTATATTGATATTTGATTTATATTAATAATAATTTTATTATAATATATAATATATATAATAAAAATATATATTTATCTATATATTTTTATTAATATAATTATAAATTTATAGATAAATAATGACTAATAGTCTTAAATTTAGAATACAAATATTTCTATTTAATCTTACTTTTAATATAATAGTGTTTGAGTTAATATGATATTGTGTGTGTGAAAATTATACCTGATCTGTAGACACAACACTCAGTAAAACATTAGAGGTTAGCTATAATCAAAATCGTGCAAAATTGAAAGCTATCTAACCAAGCGATTTACTGCCTTCTAATAGGTGCGAGATTAATGTTCTCAGATTGTAATCGAGATCAGTGACCTAGACGACACCTAAATGAAGGATTTGAATGCAAAAGATGGATATGAAATTGAATGCAATTAATCTATATTTTTGATATTTTCTATGCAATAAGAATGAAAACTTGATATGAATCTATGCTAATATGAAAAACTTGATATGAAATGAATGCTAAATGATCTAACAATGAAGATTCTAACAATGATATGAAAACTATGAATGCAAAAATAAGATTGATCTCACAAAGATGTCGATTCACAAGAGCTTTGATTCTTCAATTCCAATTCTCCAGCGTGATTGTGCAAAATATGAGATGATTTGTGAAGAGCTAAAGCCTTAATTTATAGAAATTCAGGGCTTTGGAGGTGCATGAATAAAAGCCATAAATCACTCAAATTAACTCATCTTGATTTTTGAGTTATCTGATCATAAAAGATAGTTAATTCTCAAAATCATGCAAAAACAGCTTTTTAACTCAAATTAGAGTTTAGATCAGTTTTTTGAACTCCAAAAGGATGTTGAGTTCCAAAAAGTCAATAACTTGCATTGATTTTCTGATTTGGAGTTTAACTGTTTCTTTTGAATATGCATAATAATTAAGAATTAAATAAATAAATAAAGTGATTTATCCTCAACTCAACTGATTTTTGAAAATAAATAATTAATTTATGGGTTAATTAACTATTTTACCAAACTTTTATTAAAAATTATATTATTAAATAATGACAACATGCTTTAATTAATTAAATAAGAATTTAATCAATTAAAGATAGGAATTTTGATTTATTGTCAAAATTAAATAATACAATTAATAATAGATAGAATTAAATTTAATTACACAATTAAGTGGCAAATATTAAATCTAATTAATTAAATATGAAAATATTCAATTAATTAAATTTTTAGGATAAATGTGATTTATCGCCAAATAATCATTAAATTAAAGATAATTAAGATAATTAGGAATATTACTAGGAATATTCCCCGATGCAAAATTTAAGATAATCAATTATGATTCGATGATGTTTAGATGTGCCTTAGGTTAGGACTTTGATGTCGATTTCATTCGAATTGAAGATGTAGGAGATTAATGAACTTATAGCCCATTTTTGGGGTATTACATTTTGCCCCTCTTTGAATTACTGTGCGAAGCGCAGTGGTTCAAAGAAAGTCTGTGTTTGATAGAGATATGAAACTGATTCAAAAGATAAACCGATCTCAAGATAGAAAATGATTGAGAGATATTGAGATAGGAGTTGATTGATATTGAATTAAGATGGAGATAATAGGTCTTGAATGACCAAAGATAATGTTCACTGTAGAAGCAAATGAACCTATTATTGCGAAAAAGTGTCAAAATGCTTGATTCTGAACCTTAGGATTGATAAGAAGTGAGTGACCCATTCTAGACTCGATTGTCTTAGCAGAACTAGCAGGTATCACATCCGAATCCTTTAGTTGCCGAAGAACCAAGGAAATAACACTATGATCTGATGGTTGCAAAAACTGATACAGATTACAAGATTAAGAAAATACCAGATTGATATGGATCGATGAATCTGATATGCCCCAAGTGATGATAGATTTGCCCCGAGCGATGAGGACTTTTGATGAATCAGTGACTAGACGTGATTGTTTGTCTTGATCACTGATGAAAGATATTGATAGACTTGATCGATAGAATTTGATTTACAGACTTTGAATGATGTGCAATACCATGCCCCCTTCGGGATTAAAATTGAAATCTGACAAGAAAAGTCAGCGTTGATAGTTTAGAAGCATGTTAATTGATCTGAGAAGTGGTTATTTACATCCGAGAATGCATTCTGCATCGTTGGAAGGTCCCAAAAGACCAAGTTTGACTAGGTTTGACCATGAGTTGACCATGGTTGACCAAGTTGAAATTTTGATAGTGTGATGTAAGATAATCAGTTAAGTTGAATACTAGATTTCTGTGATGATTGAAGGTCGAATATGCAAGTAGTTAATAATATGAATGATCTCAGATTTGAATTTTGATCCCGAAAAAGGATTCTACTTGCTATTTCATTGGAGGAACCTTCGTGTGAGATTTAGCTCTTGTTAGACTTGAAGATGCAATTTGAAAAATCATTTAAGCATTGAAGTTCGTGTAATCATTGTGAGATCATGTAAACATGCAAAATGCAATGAGACATGCAAAATGAAATGCAACCTAAGACCTAGGACCTAGTCACTGATCATGTGTCGATTTGTTATCATCATTGAACTTTTAGGTAACCGGATAAATCAATACAATGCCCACTAGCTATGAAACCATAGACATATGAATATCGATTTGTATGTGCAAGAATCAATACAACACCCACTGGTCAACAACCATGGATATATGAATATTGATTTTGTTTTCGAAATGTCGGATTAGATATAAGCACCAAGGCACAAGCACCAGGATGACCTGAATATCATGTCCATTTTGATATAGCAATTTGTACAAGCATCAAAACATAAACGTCATGATGACCTGAGTACGCCTTGCGTTGCAAACACATCAAACAGTCAAGAGATCAATCTAAATCCAATGTGAATTACCCGTAGTGACCCTTTATCGTTCACATCCTTAGGCAAGATTGCATTCCACAGTAGGAGGAAGAACTCACTCAAAAAGACAATAGTTAGATCAAACTGCCTTGAAATTTTTTATTTTTTTTGGGTATCAATGGTCGAGGTACGCATGGCCATCCAATTCGAGATAGAGGCACTTACAGTCGGACACCATTTCAATCCAAAATTTCCAAAGTTGTTAGATTTTCACATACAAGCAGAAGACAAAGAAAAGATTATGCCCCCAGTCATCACTCTCTAAATCCTATAAAGGACATCATTGAAGAGCTCGAAGGGACACAATATGCAAAAATCTCAATGCGAATCAGTAAGCATACAAGGAGATAAAAGCATGAAAAGCACAGATTGTTTTCAGTTGAGTTTTGATGTTTGATTGTTGTTGATGCAAAATCCTTTCTGGAGACGAGACTGACTGACTGACTCAACTTGAAGCTTCAAAGGACTCTGAGTGGATATGACATGTCTAAGATACATGGGAGACCATAGGATATGACATTGATTGCCCCCAAGTGTGAACATTGATAGGATGCAAACGCTTGAGCTGGTTGGTGTACAGGCTGACTTATTGAAAACTGGAAATGCAGGAACAAACCGGGAGATATGTACAAACTAAAGCAAGACTGAAAGCTGGGAAAGACCAAGATTGTGCTGATAGATGGAGCATTTTGGAACAAGTGGTGCCCGTTTGCCGAGTTTTCACCATCTTGGTAGAGATTCTATTTTTGCTACCGAGGTGCCTGTTTCCAGGTTTTCACCAAGGCACTTTTTTTTCTTTTTCATTTTTTTTTGTATTTTTCATTTTTTCAATTTTTTTTTGTACTTTTAATTTTTTTTTAATTTTTTTGTGAATCATCAAGGCGCCTATTGCTAGGTTTTCACCAAGATGTTCATTTTTTCAGGACTTTTTCTGATTTTTAAGATTTTTTTCAGGACATTTACCAAGCACTGAATGCCTTAGGCGTAGAATTTCTTCAGATGGAGAACGTTGATTGGTTCTCGGAGCTGTTCTCCTTCAGTCGTTGAGAGTTGATAGGCACCAGAGCCAAAAGTAGCAGTGATTACAAAGGGACCCAGCCAGTTGGGTTCGAACTTCCCCTTGCATTCTCGATGTGATTGATTTTTAAGATTTTCTCTCAACACTAGATCGCCAACCTGAAATTCTCTATGTCTGACTTTCTTGTTGTAGCCTCTAGACATTCTTTTCTGATACACTCTGAGATGATCATACGCTACTTGTCTGTGCTCATCTAGTAGTTCAAGTTCTTGTAACCTCGACACTCTGTAGTCTTCATCAGTGACAAGTCCATGCATTCTGATCCTGAGTGATGGGATTTCAAACTCAATAGGCAATACCGCTTCAGACCCATAAACTAAAGTGAAAGGTGTAGCCCCTGTAGGTGTTCTGATATTTGTTTTGTAGGCCCATTCTGATACTTGTTCTGATACTGGTTCTGATACTGGTTCTGATACTGATTCTGATACTGATTCTGATAATTGTTCCGATACTTGGTATACTTGATAGCATCTTTTTCCATTTGCAAACTCCCAAGCAAGATCATATCATGCAGTCCCAATGTCTAGCAAGGTGGAGAACAAGAGGGATTAGCAAGTTGGTGGAAGAGATGGAAGATAAGAGAATGAAGGAAAATGAAGGGAAGAAACCCTCAAGGGGAAACTCCTCAAGAATACTCAAGCTAGGGAAAAATTGTCATGTAAAGCGCATTTGGACAAGCAATAAAAGGCTAGCATAGGATAAGTCATAAAAGTCTAATGTCAGAGTAGGAAAGGATGCAGTCCAAAGGAGTAGACATGTCAAGAGGCTTCAAAGAATCGTGTTTTACTCTTTCTTTCTTTTTTTATTAGATCAAGACCAAAGGGGAAAAGGATAGCGATAGGCGAAAATGAATGGAGGAAGATGGATATGAAGGCTAAACATGAAAGGAATGAAAGCAAGATCACCGTAAGATAGCTCACAAAATAGCCAAATGTTCGTGTATAGATCAACATTGTCAAGATCAAAGAAAGAAGATGGAATGGATGAAATATGTAGAAGAACTACGCATGACGCCTGATTGCCAAGTTTTCATCATGGTACTTATCCGAGGTGCCACAAGGAAGTGGTTTTCACCATAGGACGAATTTATTTCTCTTTACTTTTGCTACCAAGGTGCCTGTTTCCAGGTTTTCACCAAGGCACATTTTCAATTTTATTTTTTTCTTTTATTTTGTCTCTTTTTGGAAGAAGGCAAGTTTTTTAGATAATGCTCCTTGAAAGGATAAACCATGATATGCCAAGGATTCAAAATGATATACTCAAAGATGCTGATAGGGAAAGGGAGATGGAAGAGAAAAATGGAGGATAAGGTTTTATGTAAAGCGAGTGAGGTTGGAAGATAGGAGGAATAGGAAAATGAGGAAAAAGGATAGAAGGTAGAAGGTTAATGAATGGAAGGATTGTGAAAGGGTAGATGGAAAGGAAGGCAAGATCAACGTAAACACACACCTTGAAGGGTGGCGAGAGGGTGGAGGAAATGTGAATGAAGGAATACGTGAAGGAATATGGCGAATAGATAGCAGAGGTTGAGGTTTGGGCGCATGAAATGGAGGAATATTTTTGGAAGGAGATGTAGTGGAAGCCTTTGGAAGCTTGAATGTCAATTTCACTTTTTGTTCAACATGAGACTCTCTTATGAGAGACTTTGGAATCCTTTTTATTTCCTTTTGATGATCTAGAGATAATATCTTCAATGATAGATTTTGGAACCCATACTTGTCTTGTAGTTTTTTTCTTAGATATCTCTTTTGACTTTATGTTTCCATGTCTATTAGAGGAGACATGGTGATCTTTTTTTGATGGATTCTTGTATTGCTTCTTTTTCTTGTATTGAACATTCAAGTTACTTCCAAAAGACTTGGGATTTGTGGAAGAGGGAGGATATGACTGGTTTAGATGGGTGGTTGGATGAAAAGGATTCAAGGGTATGCATCTATGTTGATCTTGAGGAAAGATGGGAGATGGAGGTATGTAAGGACCCAAGATGGATGGAAAATTAGGAGAGTTAGGAGGGGAAAGTGAAGGGACATAAGGACCCAAGATGGAAGGAAGGCGTGAAGATCTTTGTAGTGGTGGAAGAGGTCCAAGGATGGAAGTGGAAGACGCAAAAGGATAATCAATAAGTTCATCAGCATCTATATGACAACCAAGGATATCAGCATCTTTAGAGTGAGCATTAGGATCTTCAATAGAATCATGGACATCTTGAATAAGAGCATTTTCTTTGATAGGATCATTCAAAGCTTGCGAAGACTTAGGAAGAGTAGAAAGTGGAAGTGAACATGGAGTGGTAGAACAAGAAGATGGAAAACTTTGATCTTGACAAGGATCTTCGGATAGCATAAGTGCATAATTTTTCTCTTGTTTTTCAATAGGCTTAACATTGGAAGGAACACCATTTTTACCAACCCTAATGGAAGTATCATCTTTGGAAAGTGCAAGTGTAGTAAGGTTATTTTGATTGTCAATAAGCTCAACAGTGTAAGTAGTAGCTTGATCTTGCTTAGGTGAAGACTTAAGACATGGTGGAATGCATGAAAAAGGGGGTACAGGATCAAAAGAACCCTGAGGCAGATAAGAGACATTGGGAAAAGGAGTGGATGACATGGAGGGTTCTTGATCTTGATCTTTCTTTATGTTCTTTTCTTTATCATTTTTAGAGTCCTCTTGACATGGAGCCACTTCTAAGGACAAGGAAGCATGTTGGGATTGTATGGATGACTTTGGAAGAAATGGTGGAGGACTAGCTGAAGTAGGGATTATAGCATATGAAGGCTTAGGCTCTTTAGGTTTATCATCATTGAAAGTATTTGCAGCCAAGTGAAGGATAGCTTGAGTTTTTTTAAGAGGTAGCCCTAGAGGATAACTATAAGGAACCACATGAAAAGTATCAGGGCTTGTGTCGAATGAAGGTTCTGTGAAAGATTTGAAAGACTCAGAAGCTTTAGGAAATGTATGGGTATTGGAGGAAGTAGGGGATGGAAGGGAACCATCACAAGACAAAGGTCCAACATTAACATGATCTTGCTTGAGAGTGTAATCTTTATTTTCAGCCTGAGAGTTCTTAGAGGAGAGATCCTTATAGTATGCATGTTTATAATCAGCGTGGTAAACTTTCTCTTCCTCAAGTGAAATAGATGGATCATCTAGGTATTGTGCATAGAAATCATCAAAGTCTCTTTCATAATCAGAATCATATGGATCACCCTCACGATCTATCCAATGTGACGGCCCATTTGTAGTAAGCAAGAATGGACGATGAGGAGGACTCTTAGGAACAAAGGTGTCATAGGTATCATTACATTGTCTGTTGTCATAGTCATCATAGTCTTCAAAGCTAGATGTGTCACTCTCCGTGGAAGAGGTATCATATTGCTCAATTTTTTTCCGGGGGCATGGTGACATGTACAACTCTTTATCAAATGGAAAAGAGTATAGAGGTTCCTTTTCTTTCCCAAGTTTGTCAAGCTGGACTTGCATAGCATGTATCTGTTTCATTATAGTGGCGATCAGAGCTTCTTCCTCTTGTTTACTGATTCTTTGAGACATGTGTACTGATTCTCAATAGCTACTACTCTATTCTTGACACAGTGATTATTTTTGACAGATTCTGGAACTAGGCTGGAAACATTGGATATCTTGCAATTTGACAATTTCTGACAACTCTCTCAAATTTTTCCAAACGACACTCTGCAGACTCGCACGACACTGGGTAGTCTATGAAACGATAGTTGCTAAACTCATACGATAGTTGGGTAATACTGAAACGACACTTGACAAAACTCGTATGACTTTTGACTTCCTAAAATGACTTTTGACTCCAGAAAGAACTTTACGTCAATTTTTGCAAAATTTAAGGTTTTCAGTTTTGGATTGTTTGCAAATTGTACTATCCAGATTTTGAAGGTTATACCAGATTTGATCATTTTTAATAGCCAAGTAGATAAATAAGCACGCAGAACAGCAAGAAAGTGATTCCAAGCACGTCTGAAAATAATGAACAAGGGAAAAAGCAACCTTGCGCATGAACAATCAAGTGACCAAATTGTGCTAATCCCTGAGAGTACTAATTGTGTATGTTCTGAAAAGTTTTGCAATAACACACACATACCTGAGAATGAAAAAAATTGGCCTCTCTAGAGTTTTTAGTAATGGTTTGACTCTGCAACTTTTATGATTCAAAGGGGTGAACTCCAATCCCGGCGCACCAGGGTTTTGACACAGTCCGAGAACTTAATCTTCAAGAGCTGCTAGGGAGATCTGACAACCCAACAATGAACCATACCCATGGAGATTTCTTCCACAAGGACATTTATATAGCGGCTGTCACTACCACGGCGAAATGGCTATGACCGCTTGAGGTTCCGTCAACGCAGTTTGCCCTGTGAAGGGATTGTCCGCTACGGTTAACCCTCTTTAAAAATGACTCACAATAGTATACCACAAGGGGACTTGGCTCCAGATTCAAGGTTTTGACACCTCTTCACTTTTAACCCAAACAAAGCAAGCAGATTAATCCGACACGCTAAGACAAAGTTTTGTTCCACCAAGGTTTGTGATATCAACTCCACGTGATCTATCAACCTCTCCGGGGAGAGAATGTATCAATCAATAAGAGAAGATGCACTAACCAATTTTGATTCACCAAAGCTTGTGATATCAACCCCACGTGATCTATCAACCTCTCCGGAGAGAGAATGTGTCGATCAATAAGAGAAGATGCACTAACCAAGATGAATGTGAAACACACTAAGTATCCTCCCTACCTACAAGGATTCCATCGTCAAGGAAGGATTTCGCTAGGAATCCAATCTCTCAAGAATCACGAATAGTGTTCATAGGGCCTAATTACTATGTGAGCACAGATATATTCCCGAAAGTAAATCTACCAAAAGTACCCAAAAAGTAGAAAGAGGAACACTTAACGCTTAAAGCGAATATGAGATGAGTCCACAAGGTGGAACACTTAACACCTCACACAAGCTGAAAATGAGTCCCCAACTTAGAAAATAAGTGAGTTCCTAAAAGCACAAAAGGGTTGCCAAGTGGAACACTTAACGCTTCTGTCTTGTTGACCCCTCCCCTTTATGGCGCTGAGATTGCAACCACGGGGCGGAAATGAGGGGCCGGCAGATTAGCGAGTCCAATAACCCAAGATAGCAATCAAGATCAATCACAAGTATTCTAAGACTACTTAATGAATCCTTAAGAGTTCACAACCTAGTATCAATTATGCAAGTGTGTAGAAATAGATCAAAAGCATGAAAAGATGCACACAAGCTTGACACATAAGAGATTTATTTTAAGTCCCAAATCAAAATATTATTAGATGAAGGAGAATACCTAGGATCCTTGCAATGTGCTTAGTAGATTTTACTTGATTTTTAGCAATTTTTGTTGAGCTTTTCCATGCAAGCAAGTGACGAACTCTCCAACAAGCAAACAAGCAAACAAGATATGCAAAATATATTCAACTTATGAAAACCATAGGGTTAGCTCTAAAAATCAATTATTATCAATAATAATAACCAGCAATCAACCCAAATGACAACTCATATCATTCATTGAACCATGGGAAAAAAATAAGTGCATACCCATCACAAAACTTTATTTTTTTTGCTGCATTTGACCTAGTCAACAAGATCTAATTTTTTTGATATTATTTTAGCCACAAAAATAAAAATTCAGAATAAAGACCCCTGCTAAAAAATAGAGAGCTCTCCAAAAATGCAAAAATTTTAGAAAAATCTCTTCATTTGTGCCCTAGAGACCCATTTTATCAAAATAGACCAATTTTTGTAAATTGACTATTTGAGCTATGATATCATGTCCAAATTTTAAACACAAAGAATGGACCCCCTATAGAATTTAAAGAGCTTTCCGAAAATATAAAATTTTTTGAAAAATATGCTGATTTGCGTCAGATATTAATTTTTTCCAGAATTTCAAGAAAAAATTATTAAAAATTCAAAACATCTCAGAAAATTCTAAATTTTTTACTGTAGCTTCCATGATATGTCACCAACCTGCAAAAAAAATTTCAGATCAAAATTCCAAGCTATTTGGGAGATAAAATTAAATCTTTGAAACTTTGGGGTTTTAGCTCCCAAAAAAATCAAAACCAGCATGCAAAGGTGGGTTGCCCCACGGTGGGCGCCAGAAATGTGTGTGTGAAAATTATACCTGATCTGTAGACACAACACTCAGTAAAACATTAGAGGTTAGCTATAATCAAAATCGTGCAAAATTGAAAGCTATCTAACCAAGCGATTTACTGCCTTCTAATAGGTGCGAGATTAATGTTCTCAGATTGTAATCGAGATCAGTGACCTAGATGACACCTAAATGAAGGATTTGAATGCAAAAGATGGATATGAAATTGAATGCAATTAATCTATATTTTTGATATTTTCTATGCAATAAGAATGAAAACTTGATATGAATCTATGCTAATATGAAAAACTTGATATGAAATGAATGCTAAATGATCTAACAATGAAGATTCTAACAATGATATGAAAACTATGAATGCAAAAATAAGATTGATCTCACAAAGATGTCGATTCACAAGAGCTTTGATTCTTCAATTCCAATTCTCCAGCGTGATTGTGCAAAATATGAGATGATTTGTGAAGAGCTAAAGCCTTAATTTATAGAAATTCAGGGCTTTGGAGGTGCATGAATAAAAGCCATATATCACTCAAATTAACTCATCTTGATTTTTGAGTTATCTGATCATAAAAGATAGTTAATTCTCAAAATCATGCAAAAACAGCTTTTTAACTCAAATTAGAGTTTAGATCAGCTTTTTGAACTCCAAAAGGATGTTGAGTTCCAAAAAGTCAATAACTTGCATTGATTTTCTGATTTGGAGTTTAACTGTTTCTTTTGAATATGCATAATAATTAAGAATTAAATAAATAAATAAATAAATAAAGTGATTTATCCTCAACTCAACTGATTTTTGAAAATAAATAATTAATTTATGGGTTAATTAACTATTTTACCAAACTTTTATTAAAAATTATATTATTAAATAATGACAACATGCTTTAATTAATTAAATAAGAATTTAATCAATTAAAGATAGGAATTTTGATTTATTGTCAAAATTAAATAATACAATTAATAATAGATAGAATTAAATTTAATTACACAATTAAGTGGCAAATATTAAATCTAATTAATTAAATATAAAAATATTCAATTAATTAAATTTTTAGGATAAATGTGATTTATCGCCAAATAATCATTAAATTAAAGATAATTAAGATAATTAGGAATATTACTAGGAATATTTTCCGATGCAAAATTTAAGATAATCAATTATGATTCGATGATGTTTAGATGTGCCTTAGGTTAGGACTTTGATGTCGATTTCATTCGAATTGAAGATGTAGGAGATTAATGAACTTATAGCCCATTTTTGGGGTATTACAGATATAAATTAGTTATTAACTTATAAATTAATACCAGAGTTAATAACTTATTTAATATGTAATAAGTTATTATGCTTGTTTATTAAGTAAACATAATAAATACTTATTAACTATTAAAATGTAAGTAACTATGCATAGTAGTTTATAAGTTACTGTGTTTACTAATAGTAACTTATCTTGTAAGTCACTATGTTTACTTATTTAATATCATATTTAATAAGTTAATATGATATAAGTTAATAACTATGGCATAAATATGGTATAAATTAATAAATTAATAAGTTAATAGTTATATTTTATAAGAAATGAAAAAAACTTAAACACGATATATATGATTGTAAGATTAAGTAATTTTTAACATCAAACTGAATAAAATAAAAATATTTACATTTTAACCTCTTAAAATAATTTATATATTGTATAATAATTTTTTTAATATTACACATATATAAGTGAAATATGAATAACTTTGAATAGGTTACTTATACACTTTTTTAAATTTTTTTAATATATTTTGTACTATTTTCCAAACAAATTCTATTTTGATTTACTTTGGAGGACACGTAAGAGAGTTTAAATATTATATTTATTATCTTATTATCTTATTGATTTACTTATTTACTATTTGAGTTTAAATAGACAAACATAATTTACTTATAAATATTATATTTATTATCTTATTGATGTTATGAAAGAAAAAATTAAAATAAATTAATTCAATATAATAGATAAAACTAATTTATATTTGAAAATGAATGTAAAAAAATATATTGATAAATGTACGATTGAAGTCATATCGAATCATATGGCTCGATAGCCGTTGCGGCATTTAACCATGAGAAATGTAGTTCAAAATTCGCTTCTTTACAACTGTAAATTTAAATTTTTGTTGATTACAAGTCTAAGATTTGTATCACTTCAACCACAATATGTATAATTGTTATGTTGGCTTCAATTTTTTTATTTTTCCAAAATTCTACCCTAAATATTTATGCACCTTTAAATGATCAGTTTTGTGTTTTTATTTTTCTCAAATAAATTGTGATTTATGCACTTATTTTTCCTTGTTACTCTTCTTTATGCCAGTATATTCACACTAGCTTATATGCAATCTCAATCCACTTAATCAACAACCAAAAGAATTATACAACAAGCAGGAACTTTGATGCTTGCGTCCCTTATTTATAAAAGTGATGGCTTTTATTTTAGCTTTTCTCCCTTCTTATGTGAGAGTTTTCACTTTATTTATTTTTATTGAAGTTTTTTTCTTTCTTTTCTAAAATAAGTTTAATTTAATTATTGATATTAGTTATAATAAAATATGTTATAATTAATATATAATAATTGTTAAATATATATATATATTTATATTATTTAATTTATAGATTAATTTATATTAATTTTGTCATATGTTTAATATTTTTACATTATATTTAAATAAGGTTTTTTAATTAACGGTATATTTTTGGGTTAGATTATAATTAATTAAGGACTTATATTTTAGATTATATATTATTTTAAATTATATTTACAACTTAATTTAAAATTTGATTATGATAACAAATTTGAGAATTATTTATAAGTTATCAAATTTAGTATGGTTGTAAATTAAGAGTAATTTAATTGGCTTATAATCAACTTGGGTTGTAATTTGATGTTAATTATATTATTTGGTCAGAAGATAATTTATATGTGGTAGGAATTTTATTTTTATTATGGTTACTTGTTGGTCACAAGTAGAGTAATGTCCTATGTGGAATTTTGTCTTTAAGACTTGCAGTATTCTTAAGATTTTATATCTTTTTCTCTTTGATTTTTTGTGACGAATCTTTATAACTATTTTGAAGTCTTGATTGGGTCAAGTATGATTCTGTGATATCTATGAGTGATCTCATATGTTGTATTATGTCTCGATCTTTATTTCGGTTGACCAAAAAGGTGATGACTGTTATTATATTTCGGTTGACCAAAAAGGTGATGACTGTTATTATAATTAAGTCTGATTTACTTGGTCACCTTATGCTCTCTACTATGATTGTTTTGAATGATTATCTTTATGGTTTATGTTACTTCATGTTTGGAGATGGATGTCCTTGATGCTTTGATTATCGTTGGTCTTGCAATATAAGACTTTGAGGATTGTTATTATTTTATTGAGATATCCATTATGGGATGGATGATCTTTGGTAATGTCTATATTGAGATGGACTATTTGATCCTTGTATAGGATGTGGTGTTCTCTACTATGCTCCATTATTTTACTTTTTTTATTATTGCGATTTATGATTTATTAGAAGCTTTTGTGGTTTTGGTTCATTCTTCTCTTTGTTATTTTTGGTTGGAGCATTAGAGTAGGTTATTCGAGTGTATAGATGGGAAGTGGCTTATTTTGGAGGCACCAAAGCCCTAAAGTGGCTACTTGGGTATCCTTTGCAAGTTACTTAATAACATGATAACTTAAATACATTGAGAGTTTAAAATGAATTAATAAGATGTATGTGTTTCTCATCCATGCCTTGAGTGCTAGTACATGCTAGGATGGAATGTGAGATGATGCTTGCTACTTGTGTGGACTTGGATATAGCATAGTTGGTACCTTGTCTATATGAGAGGATTATTGATACTGCATCTAAAATCACTTGGGGGTCAGGGTCCAGAGAGATTACTAGGGTAACTCTAGAGTTGATTCATGTGATGATATTTCCCTTCATACATCTTAGGTTTCCTACATGTTTTGGCTGCCTCTGGTTGAGTATGCATTATCTTTGTAGTTGCTATTGTACTTTTTTGAGATAGAGAGCTTTTAGGATCCCTTGCCTAGGTGTCATTTTGTGTTGGATTTTGATGTTTGATATATGAGTGGGGTCTATTGTTATCTCCTCAGCATGGTGGGAGTGGACGTTTGGTTCTACGTGGTTGGGTGGTAGTGATTCTTTTACCATTTGAAATTTTGACGTCCTTGTACCAGTGTTGGATGATCCTTATAATAGTTGTATCTTTTTTTTTTTATCATTGGACACTTAATCTTATCTTTCTTTTATTGTTTTGTACATTGTACTTAGATTATATTTACATACCCTACGACTTGTGCAGTGGACGTGGGTTATCAGGTATACCTTATGGTTTAGATATATTTGTTTAATTCTTTTATGAAATGATGTATTTTAGTTTCATTATGTGGAAGATTTGAATTGTTATTATACTTAATATAGATTAATTTATATTTACCTAATTCTAGTTTAAGAAACCCTTGAGACTTGTAATTTGTTAATGAGTTATACTTATGAGTATGTATTATCTTTATGATATATTTCTTCTGCTTTGTTATTCATTATTGTTTGTAAACTTTTAAGAAAAAAATTATTTTGTAAACTTAGTAGCATGCTTTAGGTTAATTTCTCTTGGGTTCCCTAGCGGGGCATTACACAAAGCACAAAATATTTTGTGCAAATAGAGCGGGCCAAACTCACCTCACAAGAGGAGGGAAATAATTCTTTGTACGCTATCAGACAATAGTCCAAGTGATACAATCCTTAGGTTCCCCAACAAAGAAAACACTGCTAGGACAATTTTTAGCATAGCCGTTAGACTACTATAGAGGCTGAACAACATAAAAAAAAGCTTAGTGTAGAGCAGTGGAAGAATTAAAGGGAGCGGAAGTGTCTCCCTAGATAGAGGAAAAACTACCAATAGGATTTGGGACAACAACAAGGGTTGAAGAAGGAGAAAGACAAAGAAAAACCACAGAAGTCTGGACATGATCTATACCAGTGGCCATGTCAGACTTTCCCTAGGGGTTTCATCTTCATCAACATCCTATGAATCCTCAGAAGAGGAATCATAAATAGAGTTAATAGCAGGACTATTATGTGATCATTACTTGCAACCTTCCACCAAGCAGCAACACCTTTGCGGTGTAGAAGAGCGCAAATAGAGGCCATGTGATCACTAGAAAAGAAGTGTCGACAATGAAAGGGGAGGCCATCATATTCCAACACTTGGTTTAATGGTCTATCCCCAACCATGAGCACCACATCACCATGGAGAGGAAGAGAAACATCCAAATCAACCAAAATACAGGAGAAAGTAGAATTGTCCAAAGTTATCGTGGCTTCATCCACCTTCAGGCGCTGGACAAGGGAGTTCCCAATATCCTCAAAGAAAGACATCTCCCAGAAATGGAGTGGGAGATTTGGAAGACAAATCCACACTGAATGCACATTGAGTGATTCAATGAGAGGGTTGAAATAAATTGTCCAAGGTTTGGCAGAAAGGGAATGATTTCCCCAAATCCATAACTTGTTCAAAATTAAATCATGATCTTCGGGAGAAGAAAAAGAAGCAATAAATAATCCTTTAGCACAAAGGTAGAGCTCAATGTCACCTGAGATAAGAGGTTGCAAAGAGCTAGTAACCCAAGCATGGAGGTCCGAGAGAGAGGGCCAAGAGCCTACAAATCTACCAACCAAAACATATTGCTGGTAGAAATCAACATTTTCACCACTTTAGGGCCACAAACAACCACAAGTCACATCTTGGCACAATCAATGCGATGAGGTTTCACCTTAGAAGGGATAGAAAAAGAAGATCTAGTAGAAAGAGTGTAGCTCCTTCCACCAGTAGTGATAGTTCAATGAGGGGGACCCCTCCCTGGAAATCTCTAGAAACACCAGCACCAGGAGCTGGACCAATAATAGATGGGGCACCTAGAGTAGATTCTACCTTAGGACCAAGCCTACCAAAACCATCCGTAGAAGTACTAGCCCCAAAGAGGGGGAAAACAAAATGAGACCAGTAGGAAGACCAAAAAATTGGATAGTGCAACCATCCTTAGCACTTACCGAAAACCCCATCACATTTTGTCCACCAAAAAGCGTTGAACCAAGTAGCTAGAAATTACCCAGTCCACTATTAGATGCAACACATAGGGCAATAGGCACATATGAAACATCATACCTAGGAACATCGACAAGTAGGGCACCAAGAGATGTAGAAGAAATAATAGAAGTAGACACATGACTAAAACAAAGTGACATAAGCCCCAAACCTTGGTTGTCGGTAGTCGAAGATTTCTCATTGACTCAAATGTACTCAAAACCCTCAGCAACAATGAGGAGTAGTTCAAACCCATGCGAAGAATTAGAAACCAATGTTGGCAAGTTTGAACAACCAGAGCAGGAAGGACAGTTGTTAGTGAGAACCATCATTATGTAGAGTGTTAAAAACATACACATCATTGAGTTATAAATGTGTTGTATTTGAAGATTGAATGATATTTATTTAAGTTGTATGATTTTTTCTTGAATGTTGCATTAAAATTGTATGGTGTGTCTAATATCATGCATCATGTCTGAGAGATTTGAATAATGTGTTATGGCTATATGAAAAATTAATGCCAACTATTTCTACCCTTTATGGGAGGGAATTGGTTCTCAAACAAAATCTTTTTATGAGGACAAGAGACTATACATAGTTTAGAATAGATTCTTATGCATCTTATAATGCCCCACCAAAAAATCCCCCAATCATATGAGCTATGAAAATAAAAGTAAACATTTTTTTGAAACATTTAAGATAAACATATGCAACATGTAGAAGTTTGATAGCCCAAAACTCAAACTTACGACATTATGTCACAATATGATAATGTACAAGCTAAAGACATAGGAGACTAGACTTATTTTAAGTATAGAGGAAGACTAAATACACCTTAGGAAAGGTCTACAGAGTGTTTTGAATTACACAAAACCCTCAAGAAGTTACAAAGATCCCACTCTACAAACTAGACATTCTTCAATGTCCTAGGTGCAATGATCAACCTCTAAAAAATAATGCCATCAACACTATTCAAACTTACTCAAGACACATTTATGTCACTTCAAAGGTTCCCTAGATATTCCAAGCGCTAATTGGCATTTTTAGTGCACTCAAACTACCCATGTGGGGCTCCAAAATCCTCATCAAGTATCTGACTTAGACTAGGATGCTCACAATGGCCCTAGGAAATAAACTAGGACATATGCACTCTAGAAGGACACAAGCACATAACACATAGTCCTTTGGGTTCATTGGCATCTTTGGGGTGCGCTACTATCCCTAGTAATCAAAATCTTTCAATATCATTCTCTTGTTGCCTGCACTAGTTTCCTGATCAGTGGTGGAATCAAAGTAAGGGATTAGTTCGCTAAACACCACAAACATTTTGGAGTAGGCTAAATACCTTGAAAACACTCTTATAATACAAAAATACTAGAAACATGTGGGAATGAGGTATAAAAATCACTCCCTTGGATATTAAGCATAATTGATGCACAAAGGAGAGGATAGGGGGGAGACAAACACCTTCACCCTAGAATCCTATTATAAGTTCCAAAATAAATGAACTAACAAATAGAACACTTAAGAACATTTACAAAACTATACAAGATACTATAGAATGTCACAAATAGATCTATATTGACTTGGAACTACTCAAATCACTACAAGAACACATGAAAACATTGTAAGGGAACTATAACACCCTCCAAGATGACTCAAGAAACCATTAAGCTCAATTTAAATCCAAAGGAAATATTCATATACATGTATCTATGATACAAGTTTGAAAAGGAAAAAATGCATAATATTTGTGCTCAATACCAACACTGGCACATGCAAGCTAATAAAATACATTTGCATTATCACATGGTTACATCATCATTCATGTGGAATATTCAATTTAAAATTTACACCATTTCATTGTATTTATTTAAATATACATAAGTTTACATTTGCATGAACTAAAAAGAACTTTAAAGAAAGGGAGAGAGAGATGACAAGGGGAGATGGGGAGGGAGAGGGAGAGGGTCTACGAATCCATGAACTCTATTCATCAATGATGATTATTATTTCCCTAGACCATGTGGACCCAAAGTTCCACCCCACCTTCTCATGGAGATAGTTATATGACCCATACACTCAAACAATGAATACACATGGGGATGGGTATTATTATACACACATCATACATAGTGTAAACACATCATACTTGATCATAAACATCAATCACCAAATAGAGATATTACAATATAAATATTGGGGTACTACTCTTTCTACACAAGGGTATAGGTTCTAAAAATGGCAAGATGGGAGTGTCATCACATAGCTCAATGTGATGGCTTATGCAAAACCGAGTTCTCCTCTCATCAAGACAAGGATAATCAATCATACCAAACCAACTCCCTGTGAATGACCAAGTCTCCCCAAGTAACTCTTAGCCTATATAAATGCTCAAGGCTTGTAAGAGACATTCAATTATCTTGTTTAATGTTTATCACCCACACTTTAGTTATGTTTCTCTAATATATTATCACGACGAATACTTTGTGCCCTCACCCCCATTGTGAGCCACTCCCTTATGTGATTTTAATGCTCACACCATAATCTCATCATGTTCTACACAAACAAGGAACCCAAAATAAAACCCAATGCAATTTCTCATTTCACACCATTCACATTGTATGCATAGTAACTCAATATTCAATATCATCATCATAACAATTCTAGAACAATCCAATTTATAGATGTCATAGATAATTTCCATCATTCCACATAATATTGTAATATAAAATATCCTAAAATGAACTTTTTAAACATGTTTCAAATTTTCCCAAGCACCAAGGAATATTCTCTTTAGCATAAGAATAGCTAGGAGAACACTAAAAATTCAAGGTTTAAATCTCATAATTGTAAAGCTACCATTTTGATTCCTATGCACCCAACACTATGTTTCCACACTCAATTTAACAATTTTCCCATTTAATTAAAATTGTGATAGAATAACATTATAATATGTAATATTATGGAAATCTTCTCACAACAAATTATTCAATCAATAAAATGAAATGCTTCAAATACAAGAAATATTCCTAATGACAATATTATCCAGTTACATTCATTCATTTATAAAATGAAAGAAGAAACGAGAAAATAATGAAGTTTATTAGAAGAGTGGATATCTTCAAAAACCCCAAAGATATCTTTGAGTCCAAAGAGCAACAAGATTGTAAAAAAATTCCTAATCCAATGCAAGATTGCTCATAAAAAGTTATCCCACAATTTCTCCTTCAATTCCTATTTCTAATTTCCTCAATTATCTAAATGCCCTCACTATATTGCAATTGCCATTTAAATGAGTACATATAAGATATTTCATTTTCTAAATATTAAAGTACAATTAAAACCATTAAATCCATTTCCCTAACGATAATATGCAATTAAAAATGTGCAAACACTCTTTACTCGTTGACCAGAGAGGAATAATAGGATTTCTCAAGACATTACCAATTGTGATTCCATAATGAATTATATTTACCAAAACTAGTTATTTATGAAATCGGAAAAATGTTCTCTCTTCCTCATTGGGTGGTTAGTTTCTAGTCATGTAGTGATGTAATGTGTCATTTTATGATGATTTTTATCTTTGATTGTGAAGACCAAAGATTTGTTTAGCCTTGTCAGTGATGGTTTAGCCACAACTTGTGAGATTCATTTTACGTTTTACTTATTATTGTGATTCATTAAATTTTTCTTATTTATTGTTGAAATTGATAACTTAATTTCTTTTATTTATGAACTTTGCTAGCTAAGCTAGTTTCTCTTTGTTGTATTTTAGAATGTTGTCTTGTGTTGTGATGTGTTTTTCTCACTAATGATGTACAAGGAAGACTTGGTGAGTGTGTATGAGGAAGAAAACATAGGGAACCATGATCTCATGTGGCATGCCACTCTTGAGTCTTGTGATTCATTAACCCAATGTGGTGCTTTGGCATGTTCTAGTAGAATGCATATCTTGCTTTGGTCACTCTTTCATATTAGAGTTAGAATGGATCATTTTGTTTTGTAATATATAATTCATTATGACTTGATAAATGTAGAAAGTGTTATATCCTTAGGATGATTGTTTCTTAATGATATTATGAAAATTTTCTTCAACGATAAATGTTTCTTGACATTTTAAGAAAATTATGTATGTTATGTTGTTACTTTACTTGAAAATCGATGAATTGAGGATATATTTGTGTGTTGTTGTACAATTTGATGTAGTTGTGGAAAGGAAGAGACATATCACCACTTCATGCTTGGATTTTATAATCTCAAAAGGTAATCGAAGTAAAATTTCAGGTATATTATTATCTTAATTTAAGAAAGATGACTAGTTTTAGTACATTGATGACTAACATGTCTGTAAGAATATGTTTTACACTATATAATATGTTGAATTGTCCGGTCCTTGTTTCTTAGAAAGAGAAGTTACTTTATGTGCTAACGAAGTGTAATCACCTGAAAATGGTCAGGATCATTTAAGTGAGAAATCAAGGCAAATCAACACAATCAAATGCAATCAAATTGAAATCAAAGATAAATTGCAATTAAACTTTAATCCAAAATTAATTGAAAAACAAAAGCCATTAAATAAATTAAAATCAAATACAACACGATAAATCAATTAATTATGTAATTAATCTAATTAATTGCATAGTTCAATTAAATCAAATCAACCCATTTAAAGGGTACACATGGCTAAATAAATTAATTAAATTTAATTAATCAATTCCTATTTTCTCTCAACCACCAAATGGGAGGAAAATCAATCAACCAATAGGAATTAAGGACCAAGCTCACATGGATCAAGCCTAAATTGAATCTCAATCACTCATTTGGAAACAACATCTTGTTCAATCCTTTTGTCATCTTGTCCCAAGCTTTGATGACATAATATTTAAATGGTCTCCAAAGGTGGAACCACAAACTTAACTCAAACTTAATCATGATCAACTCAACTACACCCCCTACCCTCACCAAAATCTATAAAAGCAAGGCATAATTCAATCAATAATCATCCGCAAATCTGAGAATAGCATCAAACCTCTTGCAATTTAGAGCTAGAAAAGCAATTTAAGAGCTAAATAATTGTATTTTCATTTGGAATTGAACATTTAGCGTTGTTTATCATTCATTCTCATTTTAGGACTGTCACTAATGGAAGCTTGCTGAGAGCTTTGCATTAGCATCCCTAAATGAGATCCATAGAGTGCTTAATTGTCAATTATTTGATTAATTAGATTGCTATTTGTGGTAATTTAGTTATTATTTAGAATTATTGATGATACTAACCCTATGAAGGTACTTTTTCTAGTACACATGAAGGATAAAGTTAAAATTAAGAATATACTTTTGAATTTGATATATAAACATTTTTGCTCGACCATTTTGTGAAGATACCTCTATATTGATGTATGAGTTCTAAATATGATTATTATTAATGCTATTGAATATGATGTGCTCTGATGAACATTTTCATGATATGAGAGAAGTGCTTATATTTCTGTTATATCTTATGCCAATGGTTATTTACCATTTATGATAGATTCATGTGCTAACCCCTTATGTTTACAAATGTTTCAATCATTATTGTGCATACACATTTTTTTGTGATATTTGATATTAAATTGACACGTTGATATTATGAGATCAATATTTTTTCTCTTCTATGTTATATGTTGATGATTATTTACATGTTTACGATTTATTGATATATTATCCCTATTGACATTTCAATCAATGCTATATGTATGTGATTACTTATGTTGATGTTTGTGTGCTTTTATGATGTGGGATGAAGTCGTAGTCGCTTACTTGTGAGACCCACACGATATCTTGATCCACTTCATTGCTTGTCACTATTTTTTTTATGATATATGTGTATATGTATATGCTTTGTCTTTGTGATGCAGGCTTACAAGTACTAGACATCGAATCCCATGAATTGGTAGGGCTGAGCATACCTTTACAAACTTGATGGAAGTTATTTATTGGGATAGAATTAAGACCCAATATTTTTGACCCAACCCAACCATCATTCCTAGTCAGAATGATTAAGCCTTATATTACTTATTCAGGTTGTTGGGCAGACAACTCCGAATTCTCTTGGATCCTTGTGCTTGAGGTTGAATTAAGTTGTATTCATTCTTGTCATTTGGTTCATTGTGCTTGTATTTTATTTTAATGTTTTCTTGACATCCCATGTTCTCGTGCATTTGATATTTTCATCTTGCTATAATATTTAATTATAGGATTTCATTAATATATAAATAATGTATTATCTGCGACTTCGAAGAGTCAGTTGAGATTAGTGGGGATGATGTTACACCCTTCCTAATGTTGAGATTTTAGTTTTATGTGCATTTGGTTGTCTGATCATTAATTATTTTATTGGTCCTAACATAATATAATTAATAAAAGCTAAAACATAATTAATGGAAATATTAAATAAACAATTGATTAATATTATTTAATATAATTTCTTTTCTCTAGCTATGTGAGATAATAATAATTATCATTATATATTATTTTATAGTTTATGGTTCTTTTATATTTATAAAAAAATTTAAGAGCTAATGACATCTTATGTGATTTATTTTCTAATAAGCTTAGGGAGTTCAAATAAAAGCTTTATTTTTTTTAAGGGGTAAATGCTTTGACCTGGAGCTATGAATCGATGAGGCCACAAATGTGGGATCTCATCTCCAATGGGATTTGAACCTGGATGGAAAGAACAACAACACAACAACTTAACATTACAGCATGCCACTATTGGAAAACTAAAAGCTTTTAAACTATTAAGTGATTGAATTAATTATTTTCTTTGGAGTTTCAAGTGTTTGGCCTTTCATCTGCTTTTTGGGAGAAATGAAGGGTTTCTTCCATACTTTTAATGGATTTTGAAAGTTTTGAGGGAAGGTGGATTGGATAGAGGGATTTTTAAGATTATGAAAGAATATGAGTGTTAATTTAGTTTTGGAAAGCTTTGGGTTTGGAATGTTTGGTTTTATATCATTCTATTTGTATATTAGAGGTATGAGATCATTTTTTTAATGATTTTATTTATTACTTAATGTATTGTGTGTAAAATTATATGTCTTGCCTCTAAAACTTAATATTGAGAATCTATTTGTGAGGAATATGAACGATTAATAATTGTGTTGGTTTTTGTTTTATTTCATTTTGGATCACTTGCTTTCTATTTAAACAATGCCAAATTTTGATCTTTATTTGGTTTTTGTTGTATATTGTGCAATCTTTGAGTCTTTCACATACACGTGTTGATTCTTGTAACGATTTTGATCTTTTATTTTTTTTCCATTTTCTTGTTTGTGTATATTGTGTAACATTTCTCATATGTATAATGACTAAAAGTTATGTCATTTCTCTATACTCCTTGGGTTGAATTCTCTTACCATTAATATGTACCTCTTTTATCCTCGTTTATAACTACATTGTGCTTCTAATTTGGATGGTTATTCTCTTATCAAATTCCTTGCACACAAAAAGGGGAAGGTAGATGTTGCTATTTTATGATTTGGGCAATATTTTAGCATAGTTACACTGTTGTTGAGGATGGAGGGACATCAGAATGAGGGGACAAGTTTCCAGGATGGGGGGACAAAGGGGCCTCAATTTTGGGATGACAGGGGGATGATGGTGGGGCAGTGGCAGTGGGTAGGGGTGTATATACTATATACTAAACATATGGTACTTAAAATGCTAGTTATGAAAAGATGTATAAAACATAAATATGTAAAATGGAAAATTATTAAATACATGAACATTGCATTGAACATTAAACAATAAACAATAAACATTGAACGTTGAAGTTTTCAATATCGAATTACTAATAAGAAACTAGAATACTCAATACTACATAATGATAACATTTTAAATTATTGGATCAGAAAATAGAAGAGTTCTATTATATCATATGATATCAAAAGTATTTGATCATAAAGATGATTATGATGAGTTTAAAAATATGATCATATGAATTTTAAAATGTGTGTTTTTTTAAACAAAATTAATTTTTTTATGTTGTCGTGACAAGGGACGCATGGGAGTCCCTAGAACTTTGAAGGGACATTGTTGCATCCCCCTCAACATTCCAGGAATTTAGGGACATCCCTACATTTCTGGTTGCATAATGAGTTTGCGGTGGTGCCACTAGGGATGCGAGAATGTTGTCCACCCATCCTCGGTGCATCTCCATTCTGGGAAAACTAGGGAATTAGGGGGGGACACATCCGCGGTGTACACTACATTTTAATCCTCCCTTATTGTTTTGGTGTGAACTATGCTATTTGGGCCTAATAACTTATCAAATTCATGTTTCTTGTGTCTAGGTGTTTGATAGAGTTGTGGTTGTTTTGGGGCTTGATTGTTGTTTGGAATCCTTTGTATGTCATTTTCTTGGGTTATTTTTTGGGGTGACCTATGAACCACCTTATCTTCTTGCATTATGTGGGGTTGGGTGTTATGTATTTGCCAGCTTCTTTTCTTTTGGTGGGAGGTGTTAACCCTGTTGTGTATGATTGATCATTATCACTCCAACTTAACAATTTGGCTTGTGTCATTTCAAATAATATTTTCTCTCTTTAAAAACATTTTTCATATTAGATTTTGGTGTAGGGAACTAACCATTCCCATTCCTCCATGTATTATGCTCTTTTTTCTCTAGATTTCTTTTCTTAAAGGCATTAATCTTGTAGTTTGTTGTTACCGTGTCATTCTTTCTTCTTGAGCATGTCTCACTGATGGTGAGTGTTAACTGTAATGTTTGTGTATCTTGTGTTAAGCTATTATCAGAGAAACCATTTTATACAATTGTCTTATTCTCTTTCTCAATGCCACACGTATGATACCTTCATATAAACAAATTGAAGGAGATGTTTTAATGTCTAACAATACTTTTTAAAATGAAAAGACATATACTTTTCATCCATGCATCAAAGGACGAAGACATGGAAAAAGAAACAAACATTTGATTCAATTTTCATGGCTTCTCCTCTTCACTATAACAACGTAAAAAGAAATGAAATTCTAGCTCTTGTAATTATTGATGGTTAATCATTTGCATTCATCAATTTGCATTAACATGTTATATTTTAGATATAATTCTCACCAAGAAAGGAAATGAGTGGTGCATTGGAAGGCTTGGGTGGAAAAATGGGAAAGGAGAAAGGAAAAAAGAATATGAGCATCATCAAAGGAAACACCTTAAGTAGTAGCAGATGTCAATCTTGGTGTGTGGTAGCAAAATTACAAAGCGACATGATAGTAGAGGTTGATGACATGTATTTTTTCCATCTTCATATGGTACCTTTTCTTAGATTTTATGCTTTGTACTATTTACGAATCTATAAGTGGTTTAAATTTAAATTTTATATCTTGTATATTTTGTTTATGAAAACTATATATATTTTAATGGCATCTCAAATATAGTTAGGTTTTACATGTGTAGGAAATGGAGTGTTTTGAAGAGAATAATGTTATTTTGGGAGGTGCGGTTACTGGGTGTTGTTTAAATAATATTAATGAATATAATAATATTATGATTATTAATGACATTTTTTATTGTAAGTAAATGGATACTTTTGGTGATATTCTTTGTGTGTTTTTGTTATGTATTCATGTTTCTTAGCTTGTGTTTTGGGAGATTGGGTAATTTATTTATAAGCCAGAGGCGTAGGGAAAGATGTGGTAATATGTCATTTTGAGGAGGTTTAATGTTTTATATTTTGGCATGATTATGGTATTGATTTTTTTGGTGGTGTTATTATTTTATGTCTTTTATTGATGGATTATTATTGTAATTGGTGTATTGTTTGGTCATGGCGACCTTGTATACTTAATTGTTTACATGGATCCATTTATTTTTATGAGTTTGATATTATGGTCATTTGAGATATGAGACATTTGATTTATGTATTGGACTGTGAAGGATTCCTCAAAGATTTTTCATCATGGTGTTTATATGAATTTGATGATTATGTCTTTTTTATTATGTTGGGCATATATGGATCATTAATGTGACTATGATATTTTATTCATGATGCTCCAAACTATGCTTTGTGGTTTCTTTGGATTTGATGAAATATTTAAAGTCTCTTTGGTGATTATTTGATTGGTTACGCCTTTTGGTTTTAGTTTAGAATATAGAGGATAGTTTTCTAGGAGCATTGCTAGAAGAGTGACTCATAATGGGGGTTAAGGCCCTAAGTGGTTTTCAAGGTAACCATTGTGGAGTTATAATCAAGTGATAACATAATAAAATGAACTGAGTTGGGATATAAATTAATCAACATAATTATGTTTCCTTGTCCATGGCCATGATAGAAATCATGTATGGACCATGGATGGGTTACGTAAGGCCTAATCGTCTGTGGGGCATTGACTTGAAAAACTAATTTCCTTGTCCTCATGAAAGGTTGTCGGTTCCACATGAGTTTCACCTGGGGGCCGAAGTACAGAGAGACATGCCAAGATAACCCAAGATAGTGGAGGACTATGTGATGAAACTCTCCTACATGTGTCTTAGGATTCCCTTCAGTTAGCCTTGTAGTTGGCATCTGGTATCTTGTAGTTTTCTGTTGATGTCTCATACGTATTCCTTGTTTTATCCCTTGTGTATTCCTTTTGTCATGTTTTTTTTTCTCGTTGTGATGTTCCTATTATGTGTTGTAGTCTTATCTTGTGTTTTCTTGTGTGGTGTGGGGCCTTGTGTCTATCTCTTAGCTTGGAGGGGTGAGCCTCAGGGTTCCACGTGGTTGAGTGGTAAATGTTTTTCTCGATCAAGGTTCATTTATTGGTTCATGAGCATATTGGATGCATTTTACATCTTCATTATTTGTCGTTGTAGTTTCATACTTCTTGACTCCTATGGACAAATTTCTTATGTGTACATTATATCATGTTATGTATCATAGATTATTGGCATTTTAAATATGTATTCCCTATAGATATAGATGTAAATGTAATTGTGGCATGTTCTAATGATTATTTGTAGCATATACATGAATTAAACAGATCAATATGGGTATCAACTATCCCTATTTACTTATATGTTATTTGGTGATGGATTAGTAACATTTGTATTTGATTTTAAATGAAAAATAGTTTGTTGATGTTAATATTGCATTAATTTATAATTGTTTAATTGAAATGATATGATTATACATTGCTTAGTAGCGACGTCGGGGAACCTAAGAGGATATAGTATAATGTTTTAATGTTTATCATATATGGATTTCATCATTTAATTGGTCTCATTATGTTAAATTAAATTTTTTATTGTTGTTTTAAAAAAATGTACATTTCTTTTTAGCATTTTTATTTTTCCCTCTCACATTCCCTAGCGGGGCATTACATTCTACCTCTCATATGCACCAAATTGGAAAAGTGAATATCTTCAAAAAATCAAAATAAGTCTTTGAGTCCAAAGAGAAACAAGATTGTAAACAAACTCCTAATCTAATGCAATATTGCCCAAAAAAATTCTCCCACAAATTCTCCTTCAATTCCTATTTCTAATTTCCTTAACTACCTAAATGCGTTAATTATACAATTACCATTTTAATGAATAGATACAAGATATTTAATTTTCTAAATATTGAATTGCAATTAAAACCATTAAATTCATTTTCCTATTTAAAATTGATGAAAATATGCAATTGAATACATGTGCAAACACTCTTTACTGGTTGACCACAAAGGGATAATAGGATTTGTCAAGACATTACCAATTTTTATAGTCGAGGTATAAATTGGGAACACTAAAAATTATTGTATATAAGGTATAATGATAATATTTAGTGGCAATTTGATGAGTGTGACATCTTCTGTTAATCACCACCAGGAAACATTTAGACTTATGAGACCAAGTGAAGTCGATACCTGGTACATGCATCACTTGATGCAAACATCAAGTGTACTTATGTATGTATATCAGAGTCAAAGTATAAACAAATTCTACAACCATGGTCAACTTAATAAGAACAATTAGTCACATAATCATACATGTATAATCGCCTAAAATGATAAGCACATAATAACCATACTATCATAATGGGATAACTATATCAAAGGATGCATCAGTTCGATCTCAGAGAGAATGTCCTCATTCAACCTAATAGAGATATGGTTGATGACAGGAAAGGTAGTACGAGGAATGCCATTTGAATGAGTAGGAGCTTCAATGACCTTTCGAGTAGCAGTAGGCAACCATGCTGAGACTGTTGTAGAAGCCCCAATGGGCGTCACATCAGCAAATAAAGGAGCAGTAGTTTGAGCAGCCAAACAGTTGACTGCAGATAACCGCACAGGGACCACTGCAGGAACCCTAATGAGAGCCACCACGGTCTCAACTGTTGGTGCCAAACCAAGCTCAGGGGGAGTAGAGAGATCATGATCCTACGATGCCTTAGCAAGAGTCAAAAGAGAGGCGCGAGTGGGAACCAGAGAGCCCATTCAAAAAAATGTTGCTTCTTTGCACCACACAAATGCCAATACAAGAGAATGGTGATATGCACAACCTAATATAGCATATAAAATATTGACAAAGGATCAAAATAATATTGATAGAATGCAAACATAAGAGGCATTACATTCTCCCCCTTGGGATGGGCTTACCATCATGCTTACATTTAAGATACTTAACAAACACAACACATCATGATTGAACAAAACCAACTTAACTATTTGTGATTTTTTTGACACAAAATAAAATTATAATAACATAATACATTATTTAAGAAAATTATGGGTGATTTTATCATTTATCTAGAAGACATGAACTAAATTATAACATACCTATCGTTATTTATTAGACATGCTAACAATGCATAAATATTAAATAACAATAAATTAATCTTTAGATATTACAAACATGACATGCCTTGCTCTTCCCACTTGCTCTCGCATTATCCTACTATGATTCACCTCACCTTAAATAACTAGATTTTTACACAAGCATACAAGACTAGATTAACGTCATAGGGTTATAATGACGCTTAGTTAGATGACAATTGAGATATGTACTATCATCACATTAGATAGATCTAATGGAGTACGATGATTAATAAGAGGGTGGGGGGTGAATTAGTAATCACACACAAAATAAAAATTTTAACTTCCTTTTCAAAAACTTTAATTAACTTGAGAAATGCTAAATCAAATAAAGCAAATAACAATAAGAACACATTATGCACAAAGTGATGACACAAAGATTCTCTTGAGTGGAGTACCGGGAAGGAAGGATCATCCAACACCGGTACTAGGACGTCAAAATCTCAAATGGTAAAAAGGATCACTACCACCCGACCTCATGGAACCTAAGTGGTCCATTCCCATCATGCTGAGGAGATAACAAAAAACCCCATTTGGATATCAAACATCAAGGAATACAAAAGTAGACCTAAGCAAGGGATACTATAAAGTTATCTATCTCAAATAGGTAAACACACATGTAGGAAACCTAAGATGAAATTAGGGAAGTGTCATCACATGAGTCAACCCCTTGGGATGATCTAACTGGACTCCAACCCCCAACTGTGATCACATGTAGAACCATAAATCATCTCATACAGACAAGGATAACCAATCATGCTAGACCTCAATGTCACTACTGGACGAGCAAGCAGAGTCTCCCACTCCCATCCTTAGCCTTTACTAGCACTCAAGACATGGGCAAGGCTTATCTTATTAATTGATTTTAGATATCTCCATTTAATGTATTGTGTTATTGTTGTATTAAGTAACTTACTAAGGATACCCAGGTAGCCACTTATAGGCTCTAACACCTCCAAAACAAGCCACTTCCATTCTAACATCTAGATAACCTACCCTAATGCTCCCAACCATAATGAAATAAAAAAGAACCAAAATAACAAATGTACTATCCACAAATCACAAAACCATAAAAATTCATCATAATAAATGCTGAAGCATAACAATATCTCATCCTATAAGAGGATCAATCTATCCATCTCAGTATGGAACACAACATAGATCATCCATCCCATAATGGATATCACTACATAAAAATAAACATCCTCACATACACATATCATGAAATCGCCCATAATCACAACATCCAAACATCTCTCCAATCATGGAGTAAAACATAAGTCAGCATTACCAACTCTGAAATAATACAAAAATACCACAAGAACAAGGTGACCAAGTGGGGTTCACCTCGTAATGCAATGGTAAGGTTGCAAGCCCGTGTTGATACAGGTCATGTGTTCGATTCCCGTTGTTGATTGTGTTGGTTTCCCTTACCATTGATGCCCTGCATATTCTATGCCTGAGACACATTTTATGTGACTGATCATTGTGCTAGGTTGGATTCCATGTTTGTGCCATTATTCCTACTCATAAGACTATGGATGAGAGATTTGACTATTCCTTGGTTCATGAGAGATATAAGGAGATGGAGGTATAAGGATATCACGTTGGAGATATAAGGAGATTTTAGGGAGGTATAAGGAGATTGTGCTGGAGAGATAAGGAGATCATGTGTGTGACAAGGATTGTTCATTGCCCATCTCATGTTGTTGGCTAGTTTTGGCTTCGACTGATTAAGATAGAATATTATGAATGTATGCATCAAATTTTCAAAATTGAGGTGTTAATGCCTTGACAATCGTTGTATACATTCTACCATGGGGATGGGGCCCCTCATTATGTCCCTACTGGTTCAATGCTCCAGTCAAAAGAAATATCAATGACAAAAACAACAAGGTAAGTGATGCAGAGGAAAGGGTGGTGGACTGATAAACAAGGTAAGATACACAATTTGGCTTACAAACCCACAACTTCTCCCAAGTGCCTAATGGCTTCAAGATACTCAACTTAACTAATATGCTTCCCAATACAATCCAATGATGGATTTGATGTATTTGAGGTATATGAGGATAGATTAAAGTGGTTTCAAGGTTTCTAGACTTACCCTTTACTTCCAATGGCTAAATGTCTTCAAACTGGCCTAGAGGCCTAATGAGCCAACTTTGTAGCCTACAGTGACCTTTTTGGTCTTCAAAAACTCCAACTTCCCAAAAATCTAGGAGAAAAAAATCCACATTCAAACACCCTTTTATCCTATTGATAACATATCTCAAATCCAGGTATTGGTCTTTTGGACAAAAAGATAGTACTTTGCCTGTACCCCTGTAATCACCCTATAAACTTGATGATTTTACAAAGAAAATATATCATATAAATGTATCCAAGTTCTCAAACCTTTTAAAGTGTCATTAAATGACTAAAAACCTCTAAAACCAAGAGGAATTAGACCCAGAACATCTGGAACATCAAAAGCCCCAATTTGATTACCTTAAACCCTTGATTTGAGGGTTTTCCCAATCTTATCCTTCCACACCCTTCAAGAATCAATTTGTGATTGATTCACCATTCATACACCCACACAAGACTATTGAAGTCATAAAAACACTATTCTTTTCAACCCGATCTCCCACTGCTATACCTTAGCCATCAAATTCGTTAGAAAACCTTCTTTAAATCAACCTATGATCACATTAATTGTTAAATCTCTGCAAGTAAGATCTTTAGAACTATGATACATTGTTAGAAATAATCTTTCCATGGATCCTAGGCCTTTGAGCCCATGTAAAGGCATGTGTTACAAGTTAGACTTCAAAATAAAAAAAAAACTAATAAAAGCCAGTCCAAGCCGCTGTACAAGAAGGTACAATCATGCTAAATGCCTCTCAAAATCTCCAAACCATGAAGTACACCCTTCTAGTGTATTTTTGAATCGTTCAAATCATTAAACCAACCAGATTTACATGAGAAAGATAAAGAAACTTCAAAGCAATCAGTGCATTTGTTGACATAGTTAGGATTTCACCAGTCTAAACGTAAGGAACAGTGAGTTAGTATGAATCTCAATACATTCAACTAGTGAATGAATGATTTTTAGATTTCTTACTCTTCCAACATGAACTTACAAATCAAATCAATAAGTATTGGAGTTCATCAACAATGAAAAGAACACAAACTTTGCAAACTAAAATTGATATTTCATTAAAACCTCTATTCCTTTCGTACTCCAGGCTTCATGCCTATACAAATGGAGTCCCAAAATACATATAATAATACTCAACACAACTTCCTCAACCTATTTTGTTGGTTAGAGGGTTTAGTTAAGTGATTTAACTTTAAAAATCCCATTTCCCTCCTAAATGGCTACTAGTCGTTACAATTTAAATATTTAGACTTTTAAACATTGAAAATGCTTTAAAACTCAATGAACTTAATCACTAATACATCTAAAGTGTTTCCAACACTTAGAAGACTTATTTGAAACCCAACTAACCTCCTAGAACCTCCTAGACACATTGGGACACTAATGGTCCAAGAGACATTATTTAATCCTTTCAAGGATATAACTCATTCTTTACATTCAAATGCCATTTCATGGCCTCAAACCATTATAGTTTCCAAAAATTTATAATTGATGTGATTTTCATCACTTAGAATCCCTTGGCTCTTCTTTGTTCTCTAATTACCATTAAGATACTTTAATGTCTTCATGGTTTGTTGCATAGTCTTCATGGTTGTCATGTAGTTCCTAGGTGCACTTGCACCATACTCCCCACCTTCAAGAAAACTCTTATCCCAAGAGTTGTGTGGCTTGAAGGATCTCTAAAAAGTAGGGATGAAGTAATCCCCAAAAGTGATGTTCTTTCTCCCACCAGGCCAACCTACATTCACACACAACTTGTCAAAAGAAAAACATAAATTTGTTGACTGTCCTTGGGAAGGACAGTGAGAAGGTTGTTAGTCATTCTTCTTCTCTAATTCCTTGCATGGATTAGACCTCTAATCCAACATCTTTGTCCCTTGGCTATGCTCTGGCTGCATTATAGGACACTTTATTGTCCCAACTTGCACAAAGGCTAAGTCCTAAAGCTCTCCACCTTTAGGATTGTCATGGATGCCTTTGGACTGTGCTTGTGTACCTCTTTGCCATCCAATATCATACTGAACCTTCCTTGATATCTTCTGCCCAAAACACATAAGTATTGGTTCTTCTTGGTTCCTCGCTAAGGGCTGCAACTCATACTTCCTGCCTTCATGGTGAACCAAATACTTATGGTGAATCCATCATGAATAACCATCCTTGACCATTGCCAAGACCTACCTAAGATCAAATGTCCACAACTCATATCCATAACATCACATAACACCGTATCTTTATACTTGCCAACTAAAAACTCAATCATAACTTGAGTACTAACCAACAAATTCTGATCTACATTCACCCAAGTAGCATAATATGGCTTAGGATGTAAAAATGTTTTCTGATTTAACTTCCTAACAACCTCATGAGACACAACATTATGACTTGCACCTGAGTCTATAATGAGTCTACATACTTTACCTTGGATCAAAAAATTTGACCTAAATATGCTTGGATTGTAGGATACTTGATTTCTTCCCATGAATAAGTACTCTCCCTCTTTTGGTAATACCAAGATAGGTTCTTGTTTCTCCTCCTTGCTTGTCTCTTCTTCAACCAAATTCACCCTTTTTTCTTTGCCTTTGTCTTCAATCCACTTGGGACACCTAAAAGATTGATGACCCGCTTCATTACAATGGAAGCACCTACCTGTGAACACTCCATTGCCTCTTCCTCCACTTCTTCCACCTCTATAACCACCTCTTGTATCAGATGAGTATGGCTTGTCCTTATCTTTTCCATTCTGATTCAAAAAATCAGTATTGCCTCTACCTCCTCTTTCTCTCATGGAAGATCCTCCTCTAGTGCTACCTTGCCTCTCTTGTCTTCTTTTTATATTCTCCTTAGCCTTGATGGCCAAATAGCATTCTTCAATAGACCTAGGGGTAGCGAGAATAATTTCATCCTGTATGTTGAACCTAAGTCCCCCATGTATCTTGCAATCTTTTCATCCATATCTTCATCATGACTCACTCTTATGTCTAGTTTATGAAACTCTTCAGTATACCTTTTCACCTCCATGTCTTTTTGCTTAAGACCTTGCATCTTCTTGTATTGGACAAAATTTTTGCCTTCATCCTATCCATCATGGTGTACCAAGATGTAATCTCGGGTTTACCATTCTTCCATCTCTCCGCTTGCACACAATCCCACCATAGCAAAGCATTTCCTTTCAACTTGGACTTTGCAACCTTCAAATTCTAATTCTCTTCCACATCCTCACACTAAAAGAAATTTTACATGGTGCTAAACCAATCTATCAATTCCTCATCATCCATCTTTCCTCCATACGTAGGAAAATCAGCTCTTGCCCTTACATCACCACTCTTAATGACTTTAGCAAACTTAGCCATCTTTAGTTCATCAGGATCTAATAGTTCTTCCTCTTGGAGTTCCTCTTCTTCCTCTTCTTCATCAGCAACTTATTCATCTTGTCTGATTCTCTTGTCCCTTCTCTCTAAGGCCAATATTCTCTCCATCATGATTCTCATCTCTTTATCTTTCTCAGATTTCTCCTTCTTCTCTTGCTCAAGGGTTTCCTTCAACTTTTTGTTATCTGCCAACTGTTCTTTAACAATCCTTTCCAACTCCATGTTGGTCATTCTTGTAGGTAAATATCCATCCTCTCCTTCATTCATGGTTCTTTGATCAACTTGGCTAATAAATCAACTTAGGGCTACACCTTAAAGGATGGTTCAACTCTAAGGGCTTATCTAAGGATCCAAGAAACAAAACTTCTCAAGACCACTAAAAACTTTCCAAAAGACCTTTCCCTAAGCTCTGATACCACTTGATGTAGAGGAAAGGGTGGTGGACTGATAAACAAGGTAAGATACACAATTTGGCTTACAAACCCACAACTTCTCCCAAGTGCCTAATGGCTTCAAGATACTCAACTTAACCAAGACTCTTCCCAATGCAATCCAATGATGGATTTGATGTTTGAGGTATATGAGGATAGATTAAAGTGGTTTCAAGGTTTCTAGACTTACCCTTTACTCCCAATGGCTATATGTCTTCAAATTGACCTAGATGCCTAATGAGCCAACCTTGTAGCCCTGCAGTGACCTTTTTGGTCTTCAAACACTCCAACTTCCCAAAACACTAGGAGAACTAAATCCACATTCAAACACCCTTTTAGCATGTCAATAACATATCTCAAATCTAGGTTCTGGTCTTTTGGACAAAAAGACAGTACTCTGCCTGTACCCCTACAATCACCCTAAAAACTTGATGATCTTACAAAGAAACTGTATCATAGAAATGTCTCCAAGTTCTCAAACCTTGGATAGTGTCATTAAATGACTCAAAACCTAAGATGAATTAGACCCAGAACATCTGGAATATCAAAAGCCCTAATTTGATTACCTTAAACCCTTGATTTGAGGGTTTCTCCAATCTGAGCCTTCCACACCCTTCCAAAATCAATTGGTGATTTATTCACCATTCATACACCCACGTAAGACTATTCAAGTCATAAAAACACTATGTTGTTCAACCCAATCTCCCATTGCTATACCTTAGCCATCAAATTCATTAGAAAACCTTCTTTAAATCAACTTGTGATCACATTAATTGTTAAATGTCTGCAAGTAATATCTTTAGAACTATGATACATTGTTAGCAATCATCTTTCCATGGATCCTAGGCCTTTGAGCCCATGGAAAGGTATGTGTTACAAGTTAGACTTCAAAATACAAAAAAAACTAATAAAAGCCAATCCAAGCTATTGTACAAGAAGGCACAGTCATGCTAAATGCCTCTCAAAACCTCCAAACCATGAAGTATACCCTTCTAATGTATTGTTGAATCTTTCAAATCATTAAACCAACCAGATTTACATGAGAAAGATAAAGAAACTTCAAAGCAATCAATGCATTTGTTGACACAGTTAGGATTTCACCAGTTTAAATGTAAGGAACAGTGAGTTAGTATGAATCTCAATACATTCAAGTTTCAACCAGTGAATGAATGATTTTTATATTGCTTACTATTCCAACATGAACTTACAAATCAAAGCAACATGTATTGGAGTTCATCAACAATTAAAAGAACACAAACTTTGCAAACTAAATTGATATTTCATTAAAACCTCTATTCCTACCATACACTCTAGGCTTCATGCCCGTGTACAAATGGAGTCCCAAAATACATATAATAATCCTCAACACAACTTCCTCAACCTCTTTTGTCGGTTAGAGGGTTTAGTTAAGTGATTTAACATTAAAAATCCCATTTCCCTCCTAAATGGCTACTAGCTGCTACAATTTAAATATTTAAACTTTTAAACATTGAAAATGCTTTAAAACTCAATGAACTTAATCACTAATACTTCTAAACTATTTCCAACACTTAGAAGACTTATTTGAAACCCAAATAACCTCCTAGAACCTCCTAGACACATTGGGACACTAATGGTCCAAGAGACATTATTTAATCCTTTCAAGGATATAACTTATTCTTTACATTCAAATGCCATTTCATGGCCTCAAACCATTATAGGTGCCAAAACTTTATAATTGATGTGATTTTCATCACTTAGAATCTCTTGGCTCTTCTTTGTTCTCTGATTACCATTAAGAGAATTCAATGTCTTCATGGTTTGTTGCATAGTCTTCATGGTTGTCATGTAGTTCCTAGGTGCCCCTGCACCAGTAACCAAGTGGAAAATGTTGACACAAAAGAATGGTCGTCACCTTCTAATAGTTAATAGCCAAAAATATCGAGACTCGAAAGTACATACCAACATTGGCAAAAATAAATAAATTCATGAAGTATCTAAAACTCAATAATCCAGGTTGGGGTAAAGTAATCATGGCTAGACAATATCATACAAAGACACTTAATCCCACACAAGACATACAGAAAACCAACTCATAACATGAGTCCTAGTTATACAAAAATCATTGATATAATTACTAAATTCAATTCAATAAATAAATAATTCACATAATCATCAAATAAATTAATTTATAAACTTTTTGTATAAATTAATTTATTAATCATGATTACTAAATAAACAATATAATTACACCTTTAATATGAATCTTTATAAATCAATTTATAAAATCTTGATAAATTGGTTGATTAAAAATAATTAATGAAGCCCAATATAATTACAACTTTGAAAATCAATCATTATCCATCCACTGTAACCCCTAAAATAAATCAAATATTGAACTTATAATTTCCTCATTAAAACCCATAATTTTTTTAAAGTAAAGATACTATATTCATTTAATACTTATATATTAACTAAATTTAATAATATTAAATTTAATAACATTAAATGTTAAATAGATTTAATAATATTGAATTTTAATTAATATAAAATAAAAAATTAAATAAATTAAAATTAAAAAAAATTATTACATATTTTTTTAAAAATCCACTTAGACTTAGAAGGATTTTTTTATTTTCACAAATGTTCTTTAAACTTGCATTTAGTAAATGCAATGAACAATACATTAATACACTATTTTATTTGTCCAAAACTTGCACCTTGCCTTGCTTGTAGATTAATGCAAGGTTCAATCAAAATATTAAGTGAAATAATTAAGGTTCGCTAATAATGTTTCCTAACATCCACTCACATTGCCCACAACTAGATTATTTTATGTCTTAACAATCTTCTTCAATGGCATCAAGTATACTCCATGCTTTTGCATGTGACTGAGAAACACTTTGTATAGATGATATTTTCATGTTGTGAACATGCATGCAAACCCATAGAGAGATGAGATAGAACAAAACCACAATTTGTCCCTAAGAAGCCAATAGGGTCATCATAAGTTATGTAGGAACTAGTCTCACACGCAAACACCAAAAAATGACTTATTTTATTTTTTCACATATCCTTATTGTATCCTTCATTATCGTTGTTGTAGATATATTTTTAATTACCTATTTTAGATTGAATTTCACATGTTATTACAAGTACTATTGCATCACTTTTTGCATTTCTTCCATTAAGTAGTGATTAAAACCAATTCTTTGCACCAATTATAATTTAGTATTTTCTTATTTTGTTAAAAATAAAACATATTCTATAGTCTAAATGTTAATTTTTTAAGTTTACAATTTGTAAAAATTATTTTTTGATGATATGATTGGCTAATACATTTGAGCTCTTATTACTTGAGCGAACCAATTAAAATGTACCACGTTTGTTATTTATTGTACATGAAAATCGTACATTCAAATAATACAATCTAATTTATATATCATCTGATTTTATTTGGTTTATGGTTTACAACTTTATAGATACCTATTAAGAGATTGATAAGTTTTTCCTTATATTAAAATAATATTTCTATTTTTGTTATATTATAAAATATTGAATATTTTTGGATTTATTTTAATATATATTATATAAATTTAGATTTAATAGAATAACATTATAATATTGTTGAAAAAGAGTTATTTGGACTAAATAATTAATATTAAAATTAATTATAAGTAGAACTATTTTACAATTTAAATTAGTTATAAATGATATTTTATAATTATTTATAAAATTAAAAAATATTATTAGAACTATAATTATAGTAATTTTATAATTTTTTATAATTAAATAATTGCTTTACATATAAATTAAAATTAAAATTAAACTTAGTTATAAATTATTTTAATTAAAAATTCACTTTACATATAAATCAAAATTAAAATAAAATTTATTTATAAAACTAAAGGCAATAGATATATTTTTGAGAAAGTGGGGCTCGCCAACCAATGGGTTCTTTTGTTTCAGGGGAATGATAGTGTAAAACAATAAATTCACATTTCATTTTCTCATGCACTCATTTATTTTTGCTAGTTGGATTTTTACAGCTTTTTATTCTCCGCACTTCTCTATAGTAATATTTAACTAGTCTTAATTAATTTTAATTTTAATTGTATATATAAATCTCTTTCTAATTTCATTAAATTTATTATAAGTATGAAAATATTTAAATTAATTAGTAATTTTGTAATTATATTTTTTTATAATTATAGTAAATTATATAATTATTATAATTTATTTTATATTAATTAGTAATTTTGTAATTATATTTTTTATAATTATAGTAAATTGTATGATTATTATAATTTATTTTTATATTATATTTGTGATAATAAGTATATATTAATTGTAACAAATTTGAATATTTATTTTAATTAGATTAGGGTCATGTTCATGTAATTTAATATTCTATTTTTATTAATTTAATACATATAATCTTAATGTATCATATAATTAAGTTGCAATAGTAATTCAAATTAAGTTGACTTTCTTTTTTAAATTCTAATCTATTATTTCACTACACTATGTGGCACTTGCTAATTTTATAATAGAATATTATTAAATATTGTTAAAAATACAAATATTTAAAGATTATCCATATTTTTAAATATAAAATAATATAAGATAATTTACAAAATTAAATAATTATTATATTGAAAAATTCTTAAAAATATGTTTTCTATTATATAAGATAAAAAAATAGACAAAATAGAACGTATTTGGACATCCATTATACCCTCTAACCCTAGATGACAGAGAAGCTTTTATGCTTTTTCAGTCAATTTCAGTCGAACAGTTGTTTCCAAATGTTTTTTTTGGTTGATTTCTACTTTTTTTCAGATGATTTTTTCTCCAACGTCACTTAAATGACAATGCCGTTGGTTTTTTTGTTTTTTGTTTTTTTCCTGTTTTGCTGATTTCTGCTTTTTTTTGGTGTTGATTTCTGCTTTTTTTTTTTAATTTATGTTTTTTTTCAAAATACTGTTGATTTCATCACCTATTTATACAGGCACTCTTTGATCAATTTCATTTGAATTTTTCAGTTTTCCTTTTTCATGTGTTTGAGTTTTCTCTTTCTTGTTTGTTTTGGCATGGCCATGTCTTTTCTTCTCATTTTTTTCCTTTTTCTGGTTGTGATTATCTTTTGTGTTCTGTGCTTCATATCTGCATTTTGTCTGTACGTTATATATTATTTGAGATTGAGGAGGGTGTGGAGAAGAGGGGAAGAGCAAGAGGATCCATCTATTTGCAACATGATGCAACCCAAATATCCAACCAAAACTATATTAGGTAATTACTTTGAATTTATGTCAAGTTGTATGTTCATTGTTTACTCAGTTTGTGTATTTTAATAGTGTAATTTTCTGGATACTACATTGTTGGTAATTATATTTAAGTTTTTTCCTAAAGAAAATCTGGTATAAAATGAGAATAATATACTATGGAACCAACAAATCTGAAATAATTTGGTTATAGAAATTTTTGTAGTCTAGTTTTTCTGTCAGATTATTTTGCTGGTAATCAGGTTTGTGGCTTTTCCCAAAGAAAAGCTCTGATGAGCTTTAATTTTACTCTGTTTTGTGATTTTCTTTAACTATTGTCTCAAGGTTAAAGACCCAATTGACATATGATATTATTATGTTTAGTTTCTGATATGATATTAAAGACCTTCAATTTTATAAATGTCAATGGTTTTTCAAGCTAACATAATATATTTAGAGCTTCAATTTGATTTGCTGGACTTCGAAATAGCCTCTTTTCAATCTAGACAGTGTGAATTGTGTAAATTGCACAGACACGATAGAGGGCCAATTTCATGGAAGTAAAGATGCAGGATATATAACAACTATCTGCCTTCATCAACTGTACATCAATATTTAAGCAACGTTAGATTAGCATTTCAAAAGAGAGAATTCAAAACATTGTCTGTTTAAAGTTGAAACAAGGACGGTTGAAAGCAAATAAGGCACATGAAATTATTCGATAACTCCTTGAAATCCCACCTCCTGTCCATTAATATCTCTTGCATTTCTCTCCCCGTTGTGGACATCTTCTAGTGAAGGAACTTCATTCTGGACATCTGGTTCTGAGATCAAAGATTGTTGATAAAGTGGTGAAGCAACAGTCAAAATGAAAGCTGCAGAAAGAAAAAAAATTGAATCATTTTATCTGCTAGAAATAAATCTATGCAATCTGAATAATATCAAACTTTCAATACACGTGATGCAACTGAGGATAAGTTCCAGGAAAGAGTAGCAACGACAGCCAGCACTGCTTTCTTAAGTCGTTTTCTTCCGTTTAATGATTGCAATATGAAGTCCTCATGTTCCTTGATTACCTATTGTGAATGTTCCTATTTCTAGTGTTTTAGGATAAGTGCTGCAGAATCAGGTTTAGTTATTAGATAATAACATAATGCTTAATTTTTGATACCCTAGTTGACTTCATGAGCCCTAGAGCCTTTTTGTGTGGTAAGAGCCTTTTGAGCATTGTTATGTCATTTATACAATCCGATATCATTTTCTCTTAAGTCATCTGGTTTTATATAACAATAATAATATAAAGTTACCCCAGTTTTTTTGGTTATCTTATAAATTTTCATGTTTCCAGTTGCTTTAGAATACATCAGTTGCTATTGAATGATTATTTTATGAAGCTTCTTTTCTGTATAATGATTACTTTCTGATATGATTAAATGATACTATTAGTTTCTGGCACCCATGGCAACTCCATAGTTTTGATTACTCAGTTTTCATTGTGGTATTGTTTTATTGAAGTCCTTTTCTTCTGTGTAACGATTAGTTTATGGCTAGCTTCAGGGCCAGGCTTAGTACATTTTGACCATTAAATTTGGTATTCCCTTGTAGGATCAATCCCAAGCCACAAAATCGATCGTTCCTCTTCGCGATCTAACTTGACACACATTTGATGTTAATAGTCCTTTCTCTATTGAAATTCTTTATTCATTCATTTACTAGATAAGAGTTTTAGTTCTGTGCTAAGACTTCTTATCAACTACAAGTTTGAGGCAATCTATTAATGCTCTAGTCGAAGTTATTTTTGAAATGGTTCACCAAAATTAGTGAAGTTTACTCAATGAACATACATTTATTTGATAGCTGGACATGTGATTTCGAAGATCAGAAATTGACTTACCCGTATTTGATCATAAGGAATCATGATAAAAGTCATATTTTCACTATCTACTTTTCTAAACTAGGATCATTTTGGTTCCACATCTTCTAAAACAACCCAACTCAATTTGAACTATCTAAATTAATTGTAGAGTTGATTCTATCTATTTTAATGTTATTTCCAACTATCACATGTTTGTGGAAACCATTCCTTTTTTTTCATAGTACCATGTCATGTGGCTACAACTGAGTCCTAAATTCATCATAAAGACATCAATATGCATAGGAAATAGATTGTATATAACTATCTACCCATCCAATTGTGAAAGAAAAGGATACAAAATACATTTCATAATCTACTTCCAATGGCTTAAAGTTAATTAGTTATATTGTTTTGTCCATTATACGAATAGGTTTCAACAAAAATGTGAATTTTCAATAAATCATGAGACATTTTATTGTCTCATCATATCTGTTGAATTTTATCGTCAGATATAGTTTATTGCAATCATAATTCTCCATTAAAATTCTTCTTTTGCTGCTTGAATGGGCAAGTGCTAGTACTGTGTCCTGTTTGGTTACAGTTCCGACATTTTCTCTGTTGGAATTCAGTTATTGACTTGTGGCTTATATTGGCAATACTGAACCCTGAACCTTGCTTGCTGTAACACCAAATAGTTCACAACTAGCTCTGTGTTTTTTTTTTAAAACAATATCTGTGGTGGATTATAAACTGAATTTTACCTGTGCAGTCCACAATTTTTTAAGTCAAGAAGTTTCTATTAGAATTTTTGTACAGTGATTTTTAAATTGGGAGTATAGTGGTAAAGCTAATTTTATTTGGACGCACCAATGTGGATTTTTATGGTCACCAGGGATTTGGAGCAGTCCATTATTTGTAAAGGGATTGAGAAAGAGGGGTGGCTGAAGGATGATTCATCATAGAAAGCAGAGGGAGGTGATAAAAGGGGAAATATGTCATTGTCTATCACATCATCTCTAAATTTATGTACAACCTCTTCTCCCCTCCTAAAGTAATGTTTAATTAAGAATTATTTATTCATAAGTGCTTGCATTTACATTTCTTTCTTTGATGTTTTTGTCAAACAGTTCAGCTTCCTACGCATACCTTTATTTTTTGTTGAGCTATTTTCTTAAACAATCCTTTTTTCTTTGGTGTTATGTATTTGGGTAGCTTTTCTTGCTTGAAACGTTAGATTAATCTTATTCTCTTTGGCCCCCGTGAGATTTTGTTTGGAAACAATATGTCTCAGTTTAATTATTCACTATGGTTCGAACTTAAGTTTCTAAGAGAACTAAACTATTCACATAACATGTTGGGAAAGCCTGAATTATATTCACATTGCGTGGTTGACTGGAGTTGAAGCCAATACTGGATTTGAGGATGTTGAAGTATTTATCTTCTTTTTCCTCTCCTAACAAAGTGTGATACTGATTGTAGACTTTTACTTAGTAGAGCAGAGATCTTATATATTCTAGTTTGCCACCAGATTATTCTTTTTGTTTTCTTAATGTTTTCTGAAAATGATTCATCTTTAAATCTTCCTTCTTTTTTCTCAATTTCCATAATGTTTTCTATTTCTTTATTGCTTTTCTTTGCTGCTACTTATGAATCCTTTCTTTTCCAAAACCCAAGGTTCAAATGTAGGTTTCAGACTTGGTTGTTATATTTTGAATCTATCATCTTTGTGTCTTTCACTGTTGACAACTCTCCAAGTTCTTTTGAACCAACGAAGGATAAAAGAGTGTCCTTCCCTCATAAGTCCTTAATTATGTGTCTATGAACCTTATATTCTACTCTTCTGAGATTGATCATCTCTTCTCTCATAGAATTTTGACCCGGTATAAATTTATCAGCCATACCAAAACTCCCATTATCCTCGACGTGTGACCCATTTTCAATCCATTTCACACTACAAAGTGTCCTCCTTTCTTGTAAAAGATCCCTCTTTTTTCCTTAGAATCCCTTGATATCGGATATTCTTAGTTGATTTGGACATATAAGCCTTTCCCCACTGTATAAGTTAGCAATTTGATATTTCTTCTCATCACTTTCTTGAGAACCTTTAGTGAGAAGTTTTATTTCATGCAGCTTGTTGCAATAATGAATCCATCTCCAAAATAAGGTCTAGAGAATCACCAACATTCTATCAGAGAACTATTTATCACCAAACTTTTGGCAATTCCTCTTTCTTTTTATTTTTGCTTGAATTTGAGACTCTGAAGGTAAGTTCCTCAATTTCTTTATGCTTAGCCAACCATTCAGAATAGTTGATTGTGAAATTAGAATATTCATCATCTTCCATGAACAAATATGCATCCTCTGTTTTTCCTATCATGATTTTGACATGCACAATGGATCCATAATTTTCTTTACAACCAAAGTTTGAGGCTAATTTCTTAAATGTTTTTGACGATAAGGGTGCATTCTAATCCTGGCATAATTTCTAGTTTTCCATACATTACCTTGTTTGTGCAAGTGACCCATTGACAAAATTGAATAAACTAAGACCATCTAGATTTATATTTCTAGCATTCAATGTTTTCATCTGGAGATGTCAATCCTATTCAACCATTCACAATGATTTCTTTTATACATTTCTCATGTCTTTTTCCACTTTCGTAGTACTTGTCTTTTTGAAACTGGAGATTGCAATATAATTAACGAAGTCTATGCATTTGATGCTCATGAAGTTGAAGAGAGCTATTTCTTTCCAATAACCAATATCTCCTACAAATTCATCGATTGCTGCTTGTCCAAGGTGGGATGCTCCTTGATTTTATTAATATTATTAAATCTCACACATGATTCTTGTTTAGGTTTATAAATTGTTCCACTGCCCCTAAGGTAGCACAAATAAGATTGGTAGTGTTTAACAAATATTTAACTGACATACAACATTGACCTATCAGATGGTTATTGCTTCTTAATTGCTTATTGGATAGGATGCATCTGGAGGAATTTGGAGTACTATTTAATCTTATTGTACAGTGCTCAAATGTGATTGAATACAGCCAGCAGGAGAAGACTTGTCTTTAACCATTTTTTTCAAATCACATATTTCTTGCCATCTTAGATTGGACCTTCTATTATCATCACTATTAGGATTTTCTAACTGAGAATGCCCTAACTTGACCGCAAATTTTCTTTCTTAGAACCACACACAAGTGTATTTTTCTTTCTTCCCTCTATAGAATATTGTAGGTTTAACTATCTTTGCAAAGTTCTGAATTAGATGGACCTTTAAGTCACTTGTCCAAAGGAGGTCACTAGTCCTGAGCAAACATTTTGCAGGAAAAATAAGAATTGTCTTTTTCATAGCACAGTGTTCCTTAATTAGACTAAATTTAGGATGAAAAATAGACAATCATAAATAAGCAGAATACTTTTCAGACTATGGAATAATTGTACTCTATAAGAGTAGCAGTTTTTGAACGCCTAGGGCATTGTGGGTTTTGGAATAACTATAAACTATGTGAAGTGAACAATCTTTGAAGGTTTTCCTATAGCATCTCTATTTCTCCTACTTTTATTTGAGAGAAACCTCTTAAAGAAGCATTGTTACGAGTCAGAATTATGACAGGGTCAACAAGCCCAGGAGTAAGAACTTACTAGGAAACAAAACTAGAATAGGTTGAGCTATAAATTAGAAAAATACTTAGCAATAACAGATGTGATCTAACTCAAAACTTACAAAATTTCATAATCATTTAATGTGAGATCTGTAGTTAGTCTTGAAACTTGGCAATAATAAACAGACAGTTACCTCTGCTCATTCTCTCAAACGATCAATGCCATCTTAAGAAGACTAGCATGGATTTGAATCAGTCCTTCCACAAATTTGAGTTCATTGTCGTTGTGCACTTTTGCTTTTAGTGGAGCTCCTAAATGGCAGGCATCCTTCAACATGTGCATCCATTCTGACTAACTATATCCTATTTCTGATTTTGGAGAACTTAGTGTTTTTCACTACCTAATAGATAGGGTTCAAGACTGCTTCAAGCACTTTTATCCCACATTTGGTAATTAGTTAATAAGATACACATCTCCTTGAATAACCTATAAAAACATAACTGAGACATAATTAAACATATCAAAATTTATGCCAACGTCGCTAATAGGCTTTCCTAAATAAATATTAAATGAAGTTGCGAAAGAGCTTGTAGGCAAGATGTTAGCTTAGAACCACCGATCATTGACCAATACCTTTAGTTTAGTACATGACTCTCAAAATGTAAGATAAATTCTACACAGAAGATTCATAACTAATTAGCCTCCAAGTAATGAAATGTGACGAAGCTATAGAGAGGGGACTAATGAAGCTTAAGTAGTAGATACCCATAATCTCTTGCAGTCACATCACTAAACCTTAGGTTTCTATTGTCCTTGAGCTCTAGATGTCCTAGCACCAGCGATAGGAGATAATATGTATAGAAGATAAGTGCTGCTCCAATGCCCAGTAATACTATGAAACTGCAGCAGCTGAGGTCCAACCATAATATCCAGCATAGAGCCATGTACCTGTAACCACCAATTAAATTAAATAGGTATATTTAGTATTAACCCACATCACTCATTCACTTGTATTGTATACAAGCTATGTGACTGGAGACACCAATCTGGGGCGTTGGGCAAGATACTTCATGTTCATTGAAAGTTTGAAATAAAAAGATTGAGAAAAAACATATATGCATAGCTTTGAATTTGAACACAAATATAGCAACTGCACCCAACTATTTTTGTGTCTACATCTTTATTATTTGAAGGTTTTTTTGTGGTTAGAATGAGTATCCATCTTCCTGATTTCAAGCTGCTATGCGAACACAAGTATGCTTGCTCACATTTGCACTTTTACTTTATATATTTATAAAAAAAAGTTACACAGAGGAACTGTCAACTCACAAGTAGAGATTACTGTACCCTTTTGAAGTTCTTGAATGATATTATTTGTTGTACCCTTTTAAAGCTTTTGATTCATTTACCTGAAGGCCTTAACAGTGACAGGAGATTATAGAGATTATATTTATAGAATGTAAGAAATAATTGAAGGTGAACGTAGAAAGAAATCTAAGTCAAAACACTGGTACGTCATCAGGTATGAAGTTGATATGGTTCGCCTGGAGTAGTTCATTTAAAAAACCAGCACATATCTTGCAGTTTTAGAGCTCTGAGATAGAAAGAAACACGAGATTATTGATTCCTCCAACATATCTTTTAATAGAATATTAATATCTGTTCAAAACTCCTATTAATATCTATTGTGTTTGCTATCGTGTGTTGTGAGTTTGGTTTGGTCTATTTAGTCTTGATAGTTTGTATTGCTTATATAGCAATACATGGCAATGATATCACTAGATATATATTTAATATACTATCTTATAAACAGCTTTTAATTTTTTAATTTCAATGATGTTTTACTAATCATTTTGTTATATATTCAGGGGCTTAGAATTCAAAAATAAGAGGATGTTACTGTTTTTCTTATAGTTTTATTTATTTAAGATGCCATGTTATATATAGTTTCCAATTTTTTAATTTTTATGATGCTTTACTAATCTTTTTGTTATTTTAATATTGAGTTCTACATGAAGATTCTAATGTATGCATAGTGCCAATTGATTTGTACAGGATTTATTTCTTTTAATATAAGCTGGAGGAGTTATGCTTTTTAACGATGAGCTACAAATTTGATTGGTAAGGTATGCCCAAAGAGTTCAAACTTCTTTTGTAGAATTTAGAGTTTTTGCTTCTAGAATAATGCACTATTTCCTTTCGGTCATTCAAACTTTTCCCTCTTATCCCTTAGATGGCTAGTAAATTTACAAACTATTTGAGGATTTTAATGGTATTTTCTTATTAATATTAGGTGCGAAATGAGCATTGTGCAGCTTTCTTTTGGATGGGAAGAAATAGTACAAAAATAAATGTTAAAGAACACTATAATTTAAAAGATGTCAATAGCTTTGTTGGGAATGGTTTTTTAGCGATGAAAGCTTGAAAACAAGTTTGAAGGCAAATTACTTTTAAATATTACTTAACAATTATATTAATAGAAAGTATTTCTTTTAAGGAGGGGTAGGAATGCCCCTCCATAAACTCTTAAGGATGGCCATGGACATCCTTCAAGAGGTATTTCTTGTTATTTTTTTTGCTACTTTTATTTTTATTTATTTTTAAAGTTAATTAAATTAAAATTTATGTTAATCTAGGAAATATAGTAGTCATCAAGTCTGATGGACTTTGTTTAATATGTACCTAATGACAATTCAATGCTTATTGTTCTTGTGGTTTCAAATTGATGATTTTGACTATGTGTAATCAATTATAAGGCTTTTATATCAAGGCACGTATTCCATTTAGTCTTATGGTGTTTCCTAGTGCACTTGTAGTAGTGTCAATGAATAACCAATGGTTGAGTGACCAACACTAATGTGTGGTAGTTCTAATTGAATATGTATATGATCTTGTGCATATGGGCTGAATGGCTTAGCGATATGCTATGAGGCTTTTGAGTGAAGCTTTCATCATGAGTAGAGTGCATACAACTCCTATGTTTTGTTTTTCTTAAATGGGAACCATGCTTAGGGACATTTACTTTTATACATTAGGATTGTATGTATTTTGTTTTTAGTTCTAATGGTGTATATGCCATTGAGTTGTATGGGTTTTTTTTTGAAGTTTTAGTGGCATATATCATTAAATTGTAATGTTTTTTTTTGAATTTTGCAAAACTCCTATTCTCAAAGCAAGTGTTTACTCATCATGGTTAAATGACATTTACTATCATGCATGATTGATTATATAAAACTGGCACGAAGGTTTGATGCCATATACCATTGAGTTCTATTAGTTTTGTTTGAAGGTTTTAATGACATATATTTCATCAAGTTGAATGGTTTCTACCTAAGGTGTGTTGGTGCATGCATCATGGTTGAGTGATATTGACTCTTGTGTATATTTTTTCATTAAGGGTCTAATGACATATGTCATTGAGTTCTAGAGTATTTGCTTGAAGGTTGAATCAAACTCCTACAGTGTGCACAATTTGCTTGTTCATGCATCATGGTTGAGTGATCAACCTTATGCACAATAACATTAAGCAGTCTACAATGGTTAGGTGCACATTAGCTATGCATCATTATTGGTGTTCTAATTTATGCACCATGGTTAGTGATATCGACTCTTTTGTAGTACAACTATATAGTTTTTATATAGAGGGTATAATAATTTCATTAGATTTTATGGATTTTGTTTGAAGTTTACATGATAGTGTATATGTCATTGAGTTGTATGGGTATGTACTTATGCATGGTGATTACATGCGAAGCATTTGAGTCTTATGGGCTTTGTATAAAACTTGTGTAATAAATCTACATATAATTATCATGGAGTGTTTGGTATTCATGTGCATTGAGGTTGATAATGCTAGCCAAGTGTCACTAATTATATAGTTTTATTGATTAGTTATGTCATCAAGTTTTATGACGACTTATAGTGTGCATATGTATCATGGTTAAATGGAATTCGATTAACACTAGACAATTCTTAATATGTGTCTTCATGCCTTATGGTTGAGTGACATTGACACTTACATTTATGATCCTTATGGAATAGACATATGTAATGTCCCTAATTTGGACTTTACTTGTTTTACCCTAAAATTCTCGACTAGTGTTTAGATTGTTTCCTACTAGATTTCATTCATAATACATTTAGCAATTAACATACTTAAGCCCAATTTCTTACTTCTCTCCATTTTCTAGAATTTTCCCTAGTTTACACCCTACAAACACAATTAATCTATCTAGGGTTAGAGAGGTGTCTTACCAAGTAAGATATTTTGTCCTTTGTGCTTTGAATATAAGTCTTGCAATCATTGAATAAGGAACAAGTGCACACACACATACACACACGCACATAGAAGCAGATGAAGGAGGAGGAGGAGGAGGAGGAGGAGCATTAGAAATAGAAGGAGAAGGAGGAGGGGAGATGGAGAACGAGGAGGGGGAGGAGGGGGATGACTAGGAGGAGAAGCTGGAGGAGAAGGATGAGCGCCATGATTGATATAATTATTATGGAGTGTTTGGTGTTCATGTCCATTAAGGTTGATAATGTTAGCCAAGTGTCACTATTTATACAGTTTAATTGTTAAGGGTCTAATTGCATGGATGTCATCAAGTTTTATGATGACTTTTAGTGTGCATATGTATCATGGTTAAATGGAATTTGATTAACACTAGACAATTCTTAATATGCGTCTTCATGCCTTAAGTTTGAGTGACATTGACACTTACATTTATTATCGTTATGCAATAGACATATGTAATGTCCCCAACTAGGACTTTACTTGTTTTACCCTAAAATTCTCAACTAGTCTTTAGATTTCTCTTGGAAATGGAAATTTACTCAATCTTGTAGTGTTCCCTACTAAATTTCATTCATAATACATTTAGCAATTAACATACTTAAGCCCAATTTCTTGCTTCTCTCTAACCTCTAGAATTTGCCCTAATTTATACCCTACAAACACAATTACAATAAGTAGGGTTAGAGAGGTGTCTTACCAAGTGATATATGTTGTCCATTGTGCTTTGAATATAATTTCGACAATCACAAAATAAGGAACAAGTTCATATGTGTGCATGCGTGCACACACACACACATATGTAGAAGGAGAAGGAGATGGAGGATAAGAAGAAGGAGAGGGGGGAGAATAAGGAGAGGAGGAGGAGGAGGAGGAGGAGTAGGAGGAGGAGGAGAAGGAGTAACAAAAGAATGAGAAGTTAAAGGAGGAGAAGGAGAAGGAGAAGGAGAAGGAGAAGGAGAAGAAGTAGGAGGAGGATGGGAAGAAGGAGGAGAAAGGATAAGAAGAAGGAGAGGAGGAGGAGAAAGGATAAGGAGAGGAGGAGGAGGAGAGGAGAAGGAGGAGTAGAAGAAGGAGAAATTGAATGAGAAGGAGAAGAAGCAGAATGAGAAGTTGAATGAGGAGAAGGAAAAGAAGTAGAAGACAAAGTTGAAGGAGGAGAATAAGGAGAAGGAGAAGAAGTAGGAGGAGAGGAGGAGGAGTAGAAAGTTAAGTGGGAGGAGAAGGAGGACAAGGATGAGGAGTAGAAGTAGGAGGAGGAGGAGAAGAAGAAGTGAGAGGAGGATGCGGGGAGTAGAAGCATAAGCAAGAGGAGGGAAGTAGAAGTAGATGAAGCATGAGGATGAGGACGAGGAGGAGGGGGTGGAGAAGAACCAAGAGGGGGAGGGGGAGGAGGATGAGAAATAGGAGGAGAGAGAAGGAGAAGATGAAGGAGAAGGAGAAGGAGAAGGAGAAGGAGAACAAGGAGAATAAATAGGAGGAGGAGGAGAAGGAGGTCGAGGATGAGGAGAAGGAGAAGGAGAAGGAGAAGATAGGGGAGGAGGAGGAGGAGGAGGATGGGCAACATGATTAGGAGAAGGAGAGAGAAGGAGAACACAGAGAAGAAGGAAAAGAAACAGAAGGAGGAGAAGGAGAAGGAGAAGAAGGATAAGGAGTAGTAGGACGAGGACAAGGATGAGGGCGAGGAGAAGAAGAAGGGGGAGGAGAAGTAGGAGGATGAGAGAGAAGGCTAAGTTCAAGGAGGAGAAGGAGAATGGGAAGAAGCAGGAGCAAGTGTAGAAGGAGGATGAGGAGGAGTAGAAGTAGGAGGAGGAGGAGAAGAAGAAGAAGAAGCGAGAGGAGGATGAGTGGAGTAGAAGCATAAGCAGGAGGAGGGAAGTAGAAGTAGAAGAAGCAGGAGGAGGAGGGGGTGGAGAAGAACCAAGAGGGTGAGGGGGAGAAGGATGAGAAATAGGAGGAGGAGAGAGAATGAGAAGATGGAGGAGAAGAAATATGAGGAGAAGGAGGGGGAGAAGGAAGGAGTAGGAGGAGGAGGAGGAGGAGAAGGAGAAGACAGAGGAAGAGGAGGAGAAGGAGAAGGCAGAGGAGGAGGAGGAGAAGGAGAGTGGGGGGAGAAAGAGAAGGAGAAGGAGGATGAGTAGCAGGAATAGGAGGAGGAGAAGGAGAGGGGGAGAGAAAGAGAAGGAGCAAGAGGAGAAGGATGAGTAGCAAGAGCAGGAGGAAGAGAAGGAAAAGGAGGAGGAGAAGAAGCGGGAGGAAGGAGGAGGAGAAGAGGCGGGAGGAAGAGTAGGAGAAGGAGGAGCAGGAGGATGAGCGGAAGGAGGAGAGAAGAAGATGGAGGACGAGGAGTAGAAGAAGGAAGAGGAGGAGGAGTACGATTAGGAGGATGAGCAACAAGAGCAAGAGGAGGAGAGAGAAGGAGAGGATGAGTGAGGAGAAGGAGGAGAAGGAGAAGGAGGAGGAGGAGAAAGAGAAGGAGAAGGAAGGAGTAGGAGGATGAGGATGAGGACAAGGAGGAGGGGAAGGAGAAGGAGAAGACGGGGGAGGAGTAGGAGGAGAAGAAGCAGGAGGAAAAGGAGAAGATGGAGGAGGAGCTAGAGAAGAAAGAGGAGGAGATGAGGGAGGAAGAGGAGCAAGAGGAGAAGGATGAGTAGGAGGAGGAAGAGAGAGAAGGAGGAGGAGGTAGAGGAGGAGAAGCATAAGAAGGAAAAGTAGGAGGAGGAGGAGGAGTTGGAGAAGAACTAGGAGGAGGGGGAGGGGGAGTAGTAGGAGGAAGAGTAGGAGAAGAAGAAGTAGACAAAGTAGGAGAGAAGCAGATGATGAAGGAGAAGGAGAAGGCTAAGGATGAGTAGCAAGAGAAGGACGAGGGGCTGGAGAAGAACTAGGAGGAGAGGGAGGACGAGAAGAAGCAGGAGAAAGAGTAGGAGGACGAGAGAAGATGGAGGAGGAGGAGAAAGGAGGAGGGGAAGAATAAGGAAAAGGAGGAGTTGGAGAAGAACTAGGAGGAGGAGATGAGGGAGGAAGAGGACCAAGAGGAGAAGGATGAGTAGCAGGAGAAGGAGAGAGGAGTAGGAGAAGGAGTTGGAGAAGAATCAAGAGGGGGAGGGGGATGGGGAGGAGGAGGCGAAGAAGAAAGAGGAAGAGTGTTGGATCTTTTCCTTGCAGGACCAAACTTGAATCAAATGGTTGGGCTTAAAACACAGGTTAGGCACTCAAGCTTGACAAGAAAAACAATCCAATTGATAAGGATAGAGAGAAATCCTCCTTCTTTGAGCTCCACATTCACTCAGGTGGGTATTGCCTTATCTGCACATTCAAGACACCTCATGACAAACCAAAGGCCTGCAGACAGATTAATGTGGAATAGCAATCAATCTCCTATAGGTATCCAGTACCCCAATGATAGAAAGTCTCATGCAATAGCCCTACTTGCATGGAATGAGACTGAAAGCTAGAGACCTATCCTAACAACAAGAAAGGGAAAGGGTGGAGCTGAAGGGAAATGATTTGAAAATGAGTTTGAGGGGACCCCTGAGATACCCTAAGTCTTTCATAGACCAGTGCCTTATCCATTGGGCCATAGAGTCAAATACAGTATTGCAAGGGACAGCTATGAAATGAGAAACAACATACTCAATGTGTTGATGCTTGACATCAATCACACACCATGACCAAACCTCAACTTAGCACCCACCTGTGTATTTAAGTATGTTATTATCCACTCAAAGGATTTTAACCCTCCCTGTAGAAGAGACCTATCAACAGACAATACATTAACCAGCATCCACTGGAAGACAAGCATGAAATATCTTTGACACCTCAGCTCATACATACATAAGTACTAACCTTGAACCAGTTATCTCTGCGAATACAACTCCACTTGCAAACACTAAGGCAATACAAGCAGACAAATCAAACACCCTTGATGTATGACTAATGGACTCAGAATTCAAGTGGAGATAGTTTGGTAACAGTAAAAATATATTAAATCCTCACACATAAGACAAATCTGTTACAATATGCACTGTATTCTTTGAACCAGCAAGAGAAAGAGGAACACCCTATATGCAAAGAGAAGGAGAAAAATCTACAAGAAAAAGGACCCTTCACTGGAACTAACAAAATTCAGAACCCTTACACAGTCAAAATTTTGACTACTTATACCATTAGCTGCCTTGGAAACCCATAACAGGTTGCAACAAGCTACGGACAGCTAAGGCATAGGTTACAACAGCTAAACCAATTGGAAATGGTCAAAAATTTATTACAGGGGCAGGAAACCAAGCAATTCAGAAAATCTCAAACAGATCTGCAATTATGAAAATTTGTGAGCCAGGATATAAAACTAGGAATTGCCATGAAAACCAGTCTAATCAACCCCCTGCAAACACACCTCGAGCGCAAAACCACACTCAAACAGGTACAAAATAACCTCTGCAAATCAGCCACATAGCTACTCTGGACCACACTGCACAACCAGCGAGATCATTCCCACCAAATTAGCCGCGCAAGCAATCAATTTTGGTACTTCCCATCGCTGGAAACCCTCTCAGAAGTTTGAATTTGAAAAGCAACGGTCACCTTACAGTTTCAGTAGTGAATCGGCGGCCAAAATTTAAACCGGGATTAACTTTATATCCCCGCCGTCCGATCAATCTCCCTTTGCGGGCTTTACATTTTGAACCCATCAGACACCTCGGGTTAACTCCACAACGGTGATGGACAACAGTTTGTCACATGATCGCATAGCACGAAGATGGGCTACGCGATCATGTGACAACCCGCTAACACTGCAACTGCTGCCTGCCCCTAAGTATCGGACCCACCACGTGTATCCACCTCAGCACCTGCCGGCCAATGAAAATCACGCACATCAGCACCTCTTGGCAAATGGACCCACCACCCGCAAAAGCCTTTTAAACACTGCAAGATCAGACGGTTGTCGCATGATCGCAAGGGGAAAGAATATTCCTCACGATCATGCGGCCACCGTAGATCTCCTCAGCATTGTTATTCCCCCTAAGAAAATTGGGCCCACCATTATGCGACTTCGCAACCAAAGCAAAACAAACAGTTCGCCAAGTCGCCAGATGCAAGCCACTTAACCGCCAGAATCAAGCGACCAAGAGAAAACCGCAAGTCACCAGATCGCGGAATGAGAACTTAACTGCCAAGCAACTGAACATCGCAGAAGATTGGGACCCATGCGGACATGTGGAAAATGGTCGCATGATCGCATGTCAGGAAACTCTGACATGCGGCCATGCGACAACCAATCAGGAGGAGCCCACTTCACAACCACATAGGAAAATCCAACGGCCGTCGCAAAAGTGCAAAGACTAAACATCGTGCATCTTTTCTACGCGATCATACGACAACCACCGATCCTGTCTGAGCTTTAACCACATCGGGCAATGAAAAGAGTTGGGCCCACTAACCAACTGCCTAACATTTAGCGACCACGCGACAAACCATTCGCCAAGTCGTGAGATGCTAGCTGCTAACTACCAAGAATGAAGAGATTACGTGACTAAAGAGAAATAGACCGCCTGCCAGGTCGCTAAATGTTAGGCACCTAACTGCCAGAAACAAAAGATTGCACAACAACATAGTCACTAGGTCACCGAATAAAAGATGTAACCGTCAGAGAATTTGGAGAATCAACGACATAGCCAAGCCAAGACTGGGCCCCACCATCCATCGCACCTGTGTAGTTAGGACCAAGGTCAAAAACACACAAAGTTTTCACAACAGCGAAGGATCAAAAACACACAGGATTTTCAACATTGAAACAAAGGTAAACAAGGATGCGAAAACATCAAGGGTTTTCATGCAGGCCAAAAAAGTCGAAAACATCATGGATTTTCAAAAATACTGTGGGTTTTCGACACTGTAGCAGATTTTGAAATTGCTTCTTGCAGACCTCAAAACTTGAATAACTTTCTAGATTTTGCAATTCAGCACGTGTAATTGGACAGGAGCAAGGTGACAACATGAAGAACACAGGGCTAAGGGAACTTCAAGAAAACTTGCAAGGAAATAGGGCATTTTCTAAAGATTTTGCATTGAACCAGAAAATGGACTAACAAAGAGTAGGAGAATGAGGAGGAGGAGGATGAGTAGCAGGAGGAGAGAAGAAGATGGAGGAGAAGGAGAAGGATGAGGGTGAGGAGTACAAGCAGGAGGAGTAGAAGAAGTGAGAGGCGAAGGACGAGGATGAGGAGTAGAAGGAGGAGGAGAAGGAGCAGGTGGAGAAGAACCAAGAGGGGGAGGAGGAGAAGTAGGAGGATGAGAAACATAAGTAGGAGGAGAGAGAAGGAGAAGATGAAGGAGAAGGAAAAGAAATAGGAGGAGAAGGAAGGAGTAGGAGAACGAGGACAAGGAGAAGAGGGGGGGAGGAGGAGGATGAGCAACAGGAGGAGGAGGAGAGAGAAGGAAAAGATGGAGGAGAATGAGAAGAAGCAGGAGGCAGAGGAGGAGAAGGAGAATGAGAAGGAAGGAGTAGGAGGACGAGGAGAAGGAGAAGATGGAGAAGATAAAGGAGGAGAAGGAGAAGATGAAGAAGACAAAGGAGAAGGAGAAGGATGAGGGGGGGAGGAGGAAGAGGAGGAAGAGGAGGAGATGGAGAAGAACTAGGAACTGAGGGAGGAAGAAAAGGAGCAAGAGGAGAAGGATGAGCAACATGAGTGGGAGGAGAGAGAAGGAAAAGAAGCATAAGAAAGAAGGAGAAGGATGAGGATGAGGACTAGGAGAAGGAGAAGGAGGAGAGAACAGGAGGGGAAGGAGGAGTTGGAGAAGAACTAGGAGGACGGGGAGGAGGAGGAGGAGAATCAGGAGGAAGAGTAGGAGGAGGATGAGCAGTAGGAGAGAAGAAGATGAAGGAGGAGGAATAGTAGGAGAAGGAGGATGAGGATGAGGATGAGGAGTAGAAGTAGGTTGAGGAGGAGGAAGAGGGGAGTAGATGTATAAGGATGAGTGAAGTAGAAGGAGAAGAAGAGAAGGAGAAGGAGCAAGAGGAGAAGGATGAGAAACAAGAGCAGGGGAGAGAGAAGAAGGCAGAGGAGGAGGAGAAGAAGAAGAAGGAGGAGGAGGAAGAGAAGGAAGGAGGAGTAGGAGAAGATGAAGGAGGAGGAGGGAGGAAGCAAGAGGAAGAGTAGGAGAAGGAGCAACATGAGGAGATGAGGGAAGAAGAGAAGGAGGAGGAGGGAGGAAGCAAGAGGAAGAGTGGGAGGAGAAGGAGGAGAAAGAGGAGATGAGGGGAGAAGAGAAGGAGAAGGAACAAGAGGGGAAGGATGAGCATCAAGAGTAGGAGGAGGAGGAGGAGGAGGAGGAAGAGAAGAAGCATAAGAAGGAAAATGAGGAGGAGCTGGAGAAGAACATGGAGGAGGAAGAGTAGGAGTAGGAGGATGAGCAACATGAGGAGGAGATAAGAAGATGGAGAAGGAGAAGGAAGCGGAGGAGAAGTAGGCGGACAAGAAGAATAAGCGAGAGGAGGAGGGGAATAGAAGCATAAGGAGGGAGGTAGAAGCAGAAGCAGGAGGAGAAGAACCAAGAGGGGGAGGGGGAGGAGGAGAATAAGCAGGAGGATGAGAAACAGGAGTAGGAGGAGGAGAGAGATGGAGAAGATGAAGGAGGAGGAGAAGTAGAAGCAGGAGAAGGAGGAGGAGAAGGAGAAGGAGAAGGAGGATGAGGACAAGGAGAAGGAGAAGATGGAGGAGGACAAGGAGAAGTAGATGGAGAAGTAGGAGGAGCAGTAGGAGAAGAAGCAAAAGGATGAGAAGGAGAAGATAGAGGAGGAAGAGGAGAGAGGGAGGGGGAGGGAGAGGAAGAGAAGGAGGAGGATGAGTAGAAGGATAAGGAGGAGAGAGAAGGAGGAGGGGGAGTATAAGAAGGAGGAGGAGATGAGGGAGGAAGAGAAGGAGGAGCAAGAGGAGGAGAGAAGGAGAAGGTAGAGGAGAAGGAGAAGCAGAAGAAGGAGAAGGAGGAGGAGTTGGAGAAGAACTAGGAGGAGGAGGGGGGGGAGGAGGAGGAAGAGTAGAAGGAGGAGCAAGAGGAGGAGAGAAGAAGAGGAAGGAGGAGAAGGAGAAGGAGAAGGACGAGGAGGAGGAGGAGGAGGAGGAGGAGAAGAAGAAGCGAGAGGAGTAGGAGGAGGGTGTCAAGAAGAACCAAGAGGGGGAGGGGGAGGAGGAGGAGGAGAAGTAGGAGGATGAGGAACAAGAGCATGAGGAGGGAAGTAGAAGCAGGAGGAGGAGGAGAAGGAGGGTGTGGAGAAGAACCAAGAGGGAGAGGGGGAGGAGGAGAAGTAGGAGGATGAGCAATAGGAGTAGGAGGAGGAGATAGAAGGAGGACAAGGAGAAGGAGAAGGAAGGAGTAGGACGAGGACGAGGAGTAGAAGCATGAGGTGGGGAGGGGGAGGAGGGGGGGAGTAGAAGTAGAACAAGAGGAGGGGAGTAGAAGCAAAAGAAGTCGGAGGAGGAAAAGGAGAAGGGGGAGTAGAAGAAAAAGAAGCAAGAGGAACATTGTTGCGAGGTTTTCACACCATCGCCCCAAAAAATTTGTGGAACCCCAATTTTTGAGCAGACCTTGACAATTTTCCTAGATCCGGGTATTTGGATGCCTTAGCGAATTTTGGGTGATCCAGAGGTTTTGAAATGAAAATTTTACACCTTGGATGTTTCGAGCGCCTGGGAGGGTATTGCTTGTTTTCACCTTGTGCGAACCGTTGATTTTCTTAAACAGTCAATTTTGTCTCCAGGCCAAATGAAATTTGATGAGAAAATTTTATTTTAATAGCTGGTGGGATAAAAGTGCAAATTTTGGGCTTAGATGAATTTTTGAAAATTGATGAAATTGAAAAACTTGAATGTTTTCGAAATTTAATTGTGAAATTGGATATTTTTGGGAAAATCTTATAAATTTCTACTGGTGAAAATGGAAATTAAATGGAAATTTAAAATTGTGAAATTTGATTTAATTGCAAAATATTCAAAATTAATTGCCAAATGGAAATTAAATTGCAAAATGATTTTTGGATTGCAAAATTAATTAATTAAATTGCCAAGGGGAGATTTTCGAAAATTCTAAGTGGGAAATGGGTAAATGAAAATTTGAAATTGTTTGAATTGCGATTGGTTTGCAAATTTTTTTTTTTTTTTTGGTGAGGTTGTTGTGATTAAATGCATAAAATTTATTTTCTTGGGGAATTCTCCAAATTACAATTTGCAGCCCGATATTATTTTCAAAATTTGTTTATCATGGGCTAAATAAATTAAATTTTCCCACCTCCAAGATAGCCCCAGCTCTATCCCAGCCCACTTGGGATTTTTTATTAATTAATTGGGTAATTTTTGAAATAAATTTAATACCCAAGGCTGTGTGATTTTAATTACATTTAATTGGGGTTTTAAATGACAATTTTAATTTAATTTTTTTCCCTCCTAGAAAGTCGGCCTTGCTTTTTTGGAGGCAAAAATTGGTATAAAAGGAGGGCGTGTCTCCTCATTTTCTCATTCATTTCTCACTTGTCTCTTGGCAGCCAAGGAGGAGCTCTTGGAGCAACAGAGTTGCGAAAATCTGAAAGGAAGAAGGCAGCAACAAATTTGTGTCTAGGGCAGAAAATTGTGCCCTAGCTGCGAATTAAGAGCAGCACTTGCGAAATTGTCAAGGGGGAGCCAGCGAATTTGTCCTTGAAGAGGGCTGCAAAATTATTTGGGGCAGACCTGCAAAGTGGAAGGCAGACCTGTGAAAATCTAGACAGCACTTGTGAAATTGTCTAAGGAGGCAGCAAAATTTGGGCGAACTTGCGAATTTCCAAGGAGAGCAGACTTGCGAAATTCTGGGCAGATTTGCGTAAATCTGAAGGTGTAGGGCTGTCAAGGCAGACTTGTGAAAATTTTTTAGGCAGCTAATGTGGTGGGAGGAGAATGCTGTTTGGAGCAGAATTGCAAAATCATAAGAGGAGGCTGCCAACATAGGGAGGACTTGCAAAATTTTTGGTGAGGGGATTGCAGATTTTTTTGATCTTCTTCTTCTTTGGTGGAAAAGAGCTTGTTTGGTGTAGAAGAGGAGCTTCAAGTTTGTTGGTGAAGGCTGGTTAGTAAGGCAGATTTCTTCCCTTGTTCTTACTTAGTTCTTTTCCCATTTCTTTCTTGCAATATTCATCTACCACTTCATCATTTCATCTAGGGCTTGAAGTTGGGAGATATAAGTGTAGTTTTCATTCATAGGATTTGGAGAAAGGAGTTATAAGTGGTAGTCCCACCCCCTAGGAACGAAGTTGGGAGATATAAGTGTAGTCTATCTCATAAGTTTTCGAAGAGGCAGAAATAAGTGGTAGTCCCATCCCTAGGCGAAGAGGCAGAGATAAGTGTAGTGTGATAGGAATCGAAGAGGCAAAAATAAGTGGTAGTTCCATCCCTAGGATTGGAGGGGCAGACATAAGTGTAGTGTGATAGGAATTGAAGAGGCAGAGATAAGTGGTAGTTCCATCCCTAGGATTGGAGGGGCAGAGATAAGTGTAGTCCCATCTCATTATAGAAAGAAGAGGTAGAAATAAGGGTTAGGATGGCGGATGCTAGTGCAAGCAAGAACCCAAGGGGAATGTATACCAAGAACGACAAGGAAGACATGATGCCCAAGACCACCTTCTTCTCAAAATTGAAGCGAGTGGGTGACACCAACATTGGCATAGTGGACATGGTACAGTTGAGAATTGGTTGTAGGAAGGCAAGAAAGGAGTTACCAAGTCGTCAAGACTCACCAGGTCAGATTCCAAATCAGAGTATGGCGACCTTATTGTGCTTCTCAACATCATGGGCTCCACTCAAGGTACACAGTTTGATCCTCGGATGTATTATTTTATTAAAGGAATTGAAAATAGAAAAAGAAAATTTGATTGGGCTAGGATCATAAGTGAGAATTTAGAGTTGCAACTTAGGATAGTGCAAAATCAGAAGCAATTCTACATGGGGTCCTACCTCTTCTATTTGATTGTAAGGCTATTGTTGATGCTTTGCTAGTCGAACCAAATCCACATTTGGGGAGATGCACTGCACCACTATGGTTGAGGCAGATGCTCATGCCAAGGGGCAAGGTTGTGGCAGTCCGAATAGTTGAGGACATTCAGGGGTTAACCAAAGAGGAAAACATGAGCTAGGAGGCAATTGATGAACTCAACGATTATTTCAAATCAAATAATGGGTGGACTGTGGGCCACTCAAGGAGGTATGGCCAAGGCAGGTGCCCCTAGAACCCAAGAGTATTGAAGCAGAGGGGGGGGTGCATGCAATCCAAATTCGAGTAGGAAGGTTAGAGAAGACCAAGAAGGTTAAAGAAGGCAAGGATAATGAAGGAGGAAAGCGAGACGAAAGGTTGAAAGAGGTCAAGTTCGATTTCAAGGTGGTGGCCAAGAGCAAGACTCTCAAATTGCAAAGAGGTTCACATCTAGGCAAGCCACCGAGGCCAAGGTAAGATTACCCCAAGTGCATAGAGACCTCACCCTTTCAAGGTCAGGACATCAGGTACAAGCAAGTTCAAGTGGTGATGAGAAAGTTTCTAAGGACGAGCTCAAGCATCCAAGGCTTCACCTCATCTCAAGGATTAAATAAATTTATAAGATAAGGTTGATGAGGTGGCAATTTTATGTGCATGCAATCAAATCATGCCAAGTGTCCTATGTTCTCATTGGTTGATAGATTATTGTAATTTTCTCATTGGCCCACAAAGTTGGTACCCTCATGTAATTGGTTGAAACATGGTAACCCTAATCAGGGTTTGTAAGGTTTAATCTTGGCTCTTGATTTTGCCCCTTAATCTTGGCCACTCGTCGTAATTTTGAGCCTCCTATATAAGGCCATTTGTTCTCATTTGTAAAGGGAGTTATGTTGGAGAATTGTTGCCAAAATACTATCAAAATTGTTCTCTATTCATTGTTGTGGTTTGCATGGTGGATATACATGATCATTTTGGTGTATTGCATGGTTCTTCTCATCTCTCAAATTAAAGTAGGATTTCATTTCATGTTGTTAAAGTAAGAATAGAAGTAGATAGCTAGTTGTATGGTGATGTTAGTGAATGTTTGATAGGGATCTATATACTAGGCCACTAGCATCCTAGCGGCTTGTTAGGTAGCCATGTGTGGTAATCTAGTCTGATTCCCCTTGAATCATTGCATCAAATGGAGGTAGCGCTGCTGACAAGCTTTCATTAGATTTGATCCCAGTCCATTTGCTAATTTCTTCATTCATAGGAGTAGTAGTAGAGCAGTAAGCAATTAGTGGTAGGAGTAGTTGAAAGTGAAAGTGATCAAAGGATAAAAGAATGAGTCAAGCAAGCGAAGTACCACCAAGTTATCTTTGAATGAACAACGTCAGCCCACCTACGTGATTAACCAAAAAATCACATTAATATAACTGAGTTAGTATCCACAGGTTTAAGGAACCTTGGAGTTTTCTCATGTTCTTCATGAGTATTTACTTTTCAAGAGAGGGTTGAGTGTTTGGTATGCTATATCAAGTATTCAATTGCTATATGTTATGTAGTGGTACAAAATCTGATATCAACAAACATGAGGAGGAGAGAGAGAAAGAGGAGGATGAGCAACAAAAGCAAGAGGAGGAGGAGGAGTAGAATTAGGAGGAGAAGGAGATGGAGAAAGAGGAGAGAGGAGTAGAAGTTGTAATACCCAAGATTTTAAAAAGAAAACCCAACCATTTTTTTAAAATACTTGTCATGCTCAATTTGTCTTTGGGTAAGAAACTAATATTTTATTTTATATGAAAACTAATCATTTGTTTAATACACAAATGAGAGTGTATTACATGCATCACTATACATTGTATATAAAGGTCATATCATATAGCATCATGATACCTAAGTAATGAACACGACAGAGTATGTATACATGGTTGTATTTATACGTCAACCATTAGGTGCCATGGCCAAACATGAATTGCTAATAAAGGTAATTATTAAATCAAGATCCACTTAATTCATACTTATATTACCTAGTGTTTGTACTACAATCAATATAGTCACGAATCAAATACAAGATATATTCATAAATAAATAATGATAGTTTATATATATTTTCTCTAGAAAAACAATTTAAATTTATTAGAAAATACCAATACAATACTCCTGTTTTCTAAGTCAACTTTCGGAATGAAATAATCACTTCTAAACCATCTATTAAATTAAAGACTTGCAATGAATTGAGTTTTATCCCTTCTAATAAAAACTTCAATTGAAAAAAAATAAAGTCTGTTATTTTGACTTGTCTCAAAAATAATATTTACATACATATCTTGTAATTGTAACAACTCCAAATAGACAAATTTTGGACAATTAACATAAATTAATATAATAATTTGCAAAAATAATATTTAATAACATTTTGATTTCTTTTTTAAGTTTTGCCCTATTTTTGTTTCGTAAGTTAATGATTATTTAAATTCAATATAAATATCAACACAATTACCAAAATACTAAAATTATTTTTAACCATATTAGAAAGGAAATTAATATAGTCTATACTAATATTTTTAGTTCCTGCCATGGGAGAGAACTATTGCAAGGGACCAGCCTTAAACCGTGATTAAACTACCTTGCAATAACTAATTAGAATTAAAGTTTTCTAAGATTTATTTTATACTTGCAGATAATAAAGCCTAATGTGCTCGGAGGTTGAACAGTGAGAAAGGTGCTTGCTTGATATTGGTCTAAACTTACAGTTGCAGAGGTTTGGAGCTCTATGAGGTGAGAAATGGCCTAAATGCCTAAGAAGTATTATTTGGGTTTAAACAGTGAATAATTCATTTCCATTCAGCGAATCAAATTATCAAGATTTTTCGCATAAGTTTCCTTAATGTGTACTATGTACAACTTGCACATTTTTTGTGCAAAATTTTTTATCCAAAATATTTTGAAACCTATGATTGGTGTTGCAGAGGGTGGACAGAGGTGTTTGCAAATATCCACACAAGAGAACACACCACAATTTGTCTCTGTGCGCACGGGAAACTATGTCTCTATATGTGTCAGGGTTATTGTTAATGTGACTGACATCAATTGAATAGCAAGATTTTGAGCAGCACAATCCAGATTCCAGATGCTTTATTGTGCTAAGGAAATAGGGAGTCAAGTGTTATATCGGAGCCTCTTGCTTGCTTAGGGTTTGAAATTGTTAAGGTTGAAGATATGCTCTATATATTTATGTCAAGTTAGGGTTTGCAATTGTTTAAGGTTGAATATATCCTTTGCATATTTCTGTTAAATCAAGATTAACATAGAAGAAACTAAAAAAATTGAAATACTTTGTGTGGCCAAGGATTTTGGAACATCTGTGGGATACTATCTAGACCTTCTCCACCCAGAGATGGTGAAGGGTATTATGGCATTGGGCATACCATACAAGAGGGTCGGTTCCTCAATCACCTGGGGAAATATATATTCAGACATGGGAGGTAACATAAATAGATGCCCCAAAGAATTTCATGATTTGGAAAATTGGAAAACTTTTGACTCTATGCCCTATATAATCTGCTATTGGATAACTATTAAGCTTTCCACTAGCCCTGATTCATATTAATGTGTAGTTTCCCAGGAGAGTAGAGGCAGATTTTGGACATTTTAATGTAAAAACTGTGGTGAAGAATGTCTACACACTTTTCTCTGATGTGTGCGTTGGCCAGTCCTTTGCCAAAATGGTTCACTGAAGATGACCTCAATGTGTATTCAAGTCTATATGAGAAGTTTGGTTTTTGGTTTGCTCTGCAAGTTCCATACCGTTGTTTGCCAAGGTAAGCCTGAAAAACCCATGTTGAATTTACTTGCAGTTGAGTTACTCACATGAGGAAATATTCATTAAAATAGAGTTGATATTTGATGAATTTGCTTTTGATTTTCGATGTTCATGTATGGGACTTCGGAAGTTTTATCTTATCTGACCAGCTTTTTTTATTAAAGCTCTCACCCTTCTTATCATTCCCCACCATTGCACATGCTCCATACCAAGAAGAAAGATCAAGATTTGGTGATTCCATGCCATTCTATTCAGTTTTGAGTAAAATCAAAATCTGTTTGCATTTGGGGAATGGAATTTAATAGTAGAACCAAAATATCCGTTTGCTCAAGTTTGGCTTCATAAAGATTGCTTTTATTTTGCTTAGACAATACACAAAATGCTATTAAAAGTCTCAAGTTCCCATAATTCTCCACTAACTGACCACTTCTTTTAAAATGAAAAGTATTAGTCAACATCTAAAACACTTCCAGACAATAGTACAAGTGCAAAATCCTCAGGAACAACTAATACCGGATCATGCATCTGGCTCTGACACATGTTTCGAGGGTAGGACAGGCCTATTGTATTTGCATGAAGTGTCATTTTCACAATATTTCACATAGTCCCTCTTCAAGTATGAAAATATCTTATCTTTAATACACAAATCAATGAAGTCAAATTTTTCTTTTATCTATGAACTACACTAATCAATGCGGGTGTTATAAAATTTATCCAGTTGAAAGTGCAACATAAGCATATTTGATTATGGTTAAACCAATAGCACATCGTGATTTTGAATCAGATTTGTAGAACAGATGTTTAGCCTATTCGAAGCTACCTATTTATCAGTTACATGTTTGCTAGTATTGTAAAGTTCTCTTATATTGCTGCATAGCATGAAGTTTACAATCCTCATATACTACTGTATCTCCATTAATTAAAATTGTTCTTCTCGTAAGGCTTATAACAAGTATATGGGAATAATGACGTTATTAAAAAGCATGGGGGAAAGGATGCACCACCAAAACATGATCTAACTAAATGTCTCTTTTCATATTATTAGTTTAGTAGAGAAATGGGAGGGGAATGCTTTTGTAATAATAGCAGTTTGTTATGAACTATCCTATTCTTTAGAGGAAATGGAAGTGTCATTTGCAGGATGATCTAATTTGTTAAATGATTGAGTTGTATAAAAAGTTTTCTCCTAGCCTGATGGTTTTTTTTGGATGTATATTTTGGGTTGGATGTGTGTATAGTACATTTCTTTATTTTCTACCGTGTCTATTTTAGTATCTAGTTTTGAGTGTTAAATTGCAAGTTTAGGGCATCCTTTGGGGCAAGGTTGAAAAACTCAGACTCGACAATAACTCAGTCAACCCAAAAAATTTGAAAAATTTGGAATAGCCAAAAACTCGGTGAAAAAATCAGCAATAAATCGGCACTTTTATCGTACATTTGAAAATATATAATTTTTTAAAATATTCTTAAAAACACACACACCAAATTTGTAGAACATATACTTATTTGAGATATCCACCATATATGAATCAAATTTTTTAGTTAAATACATAACAATTAGAACTTAGCAGATTAACATAGAATCATATACCAAAAAACAAGTGCAGCATCTAAATAAAAATAAGTTCAACACATATCAAAGTCAAACTCGATGAAACTACAACTTCTGAATACATATTAAGTTCAAGTTTCAATATCTTTAAAAACTAGAAGTAGAAATCATAAATTGCGTCTACAAGTAAAGCTCAAAAGAGATCGTTGCTGGTGGGTGGGTGGTGCTGAAGTAGTTGCAACACCTTCAACAAGGGCTTGAATAGGTGCCTCAATAGAAGCCCTTGATGGATGACCAAGCTCACATTCCTCCTTGTCACATGCTGCCACTTCTGTAGCCCAGTCGTCTTCCTCCATATCAAAGTCAGCTAGCTGATCATCAGTCAAGAAACGATCCACATGCACATCCACATCCACATCATCACCATCAGGAGGAGCAACCCAATTTGCTGCATATGGATCAATCTCATCTAGGTCAAGTGCTTCGTATGAAGCCTACCCTCGCACCTTTTTGGTGCAATCGAAGGTTGTACCATACATAAACCAAGTCATTCAAGTGATTCTGAGTCAACCTATTGCGCTTCTTTGTATGTATGTTCTCAAAAACACTCCAGTTTCGCTCACAACCAGAAGCACTATAGGGCAGCGATAATATTCGGCTGCCAAGCTTTTGAAGATTAGGTGTTGTGGCAGCATAATCTTCCCACCACAAATCTGTAAGGATTAAAAAAACCATTTCTAATGTGGTGAAGATTCCAATAAATTTAATGAGCGAAATAAATGGTATAATAAAACTAAACACATGTTCTTGTTTACTTGGCTACAGAGTGTATCTCCTACGTTTGCAATGAGGTGAAGAAAGCAATAGCCCATCTTATCTCTTGTAGCTATGTAACTCATGAAGTACGGGGTCTTGAAGTTCCAAATCAGCAACCAATCTCCGAATACATGTGTCTTTGCCAACTTAAACCTCTGCATCTGCACTAAAAGTGTTGGAGAAGTAAAACTTGGGGTTCAAGTAGTAGGCATCATCATGAATATGTTGGTGGAGTTGTTGGTTCCACCTACGATTGATTATGTTCCATATGGGTCTATATTTGGTCTCATTTGACCTATACAAGTGTTGAATGACCTCTTTGGCCCTATCCCTAGCCTCATATAGATACTCCATGGGGCTTTTATCCCTATCCACTATTCGTAGAACCCTCACCAACGGTTCTGACACCTGGACATAAAAAATTTAACTAAAATCAGTGAATGGCATTATCTGAAAATTAAATAATAAATCATCAATCAAGGTTGGAAAACTTACATTGATGATCTCCTCCATTAGCTTGCCAAATCTAACATCAAACAAAGCCTTCATAGCCTTCTCTACTTCAGGCTTCTTGGCATAAGGACTCTCAAACCATTTCTCACTCACAAACATTCAGCTTATGTTGGTAAATGTGGCTAATATGCTTTGTAAGTTGAGAAAATTAGTAGCAAAGCGTGTGACCCCTGATCGCACAAGATCCTTACCATTAGTGTGTTGTCTCGTAAGACTCAGGACCCATGTGTGATTGTAGATGTACTTTGTGATATTTCTTCCATCTTTGACCACCTTCTCCACCCAACTCAGTTTCCCTAGGTCCTCAAGGAGCAACTCAACACAATGGGCAGCACAAGGGCTCCAAAATAATGTGGGATGCCTATCCATTAGAAGTCTATTGGCTGCCACATATGCAATTGCATTATCAGTCACAATCTGGATGACATTACTAACTCCCACTTCTACCACCACCTCATCCAACATGTTGCACAAAGTCTACATTTTTCACTTGATTCGAGGCATCAACTGATTTTAGAAATACTAACTGCCCTCCTGAAGGAACAAGAAAGTTGATGAGCGTCCTGTTACTACCATTTGTCCACACATTGAATATAATAGTGCAGCCTCTCTGTTCCCAAATTCTTCTTTGCTCTTCCACAAGTTGATGAATGCTTTGGACCTCATCCTGTAACAACGGTCCACTCACCTCATAACGAGTTGGGAGCTTGAACCCTTTACCAGACACAAAGATCATAACGACCACTTGATTCCAATATGGACTACATAAAGCATTGAAGGAAGATCGTTGTAGTACCAAAATCTTGCAACTGCCACCTTTGTCTTCGCATGCATTTCTTTGTTCCATGCAATGCCTTGCAATTCGGGTTGAGGACCAGGAGTGTTACGTGGAACCCAAATGTATGATATAAACCCGCCCACATTTCTTGATCCTCATACCTGTGGCCCAATGAAAGAAGAAGCCTCTGCACCTATTTTTGACCCTGTAGAACTAAAACTCCCCATTGGGGCTGACATGGGCTTTGATGTCCTCTTTTTTGTTGCCTTATTTTGTGCATATGCTTCAAGGCTTGCCAAAGCCTCCCTCGTAACCTCTTTCAGACAGCCATCACATGATGTAATATCATTTCTTGAAATCTTTGCAAGGTGATATTTTAGTCGGCTTATGCCCCCACCCATCTCCTTAGGGCAATGGTTACATTTGACATCTCCTCGATTTGGACCTGATGTCCCATGTTTCCATAAAGGGTCCCTCTTTCTGCCACCAACCATTTTCTATAGTTATTGGCACTGAAAGTCTGCAAGTACAAGGATAAAGAATCAGATATTAGATCAAAATGAACTATGAAGTAACTGAGATCAATATGTGGAAATAATTGTCTAAGTTTGAGATCAAATATTAGTTAAGTCAGTGAAGTAACTGAAATCAAATTAATCAGACTTTTAAAGAGGGCAGTTTCTAAATAGCTACCTAAGTCTAAGATCAAACAATGGTTAAGTGACAAGTCTATTAAGTAATAGAAATCAAAATTTATGCAGTCACCTAATAGTTGAAGTTTGAACTGTTGGAGTTTGAATAGGGAACTTGTCTAACCCTGAGATAAAATATTAGCTAACTGTGACTCTATGAGATGACTGAGATCAAAGTTTACAGAATAAATAAATTATAATATAATATAAGTAAAAGTTAAAACATCTTATTTAAAATTTAAAATAATAATTATTTTACAAATTTATATTGTTATTTATTAAAATTATATATTTATATTATATATATACTGTTAGAAATTAAAATGGTGATTTGCAATTTTGCATATACTGTGAAAATGGTTGAATGTTACATATATTTATAATTTTTGTTATATATTTATTATTAACTATTAGTTTAAAATTTAATGTTAAATATATTTTGATAAACATATTTTGTTCTGATTAGGTAAAAACAGGATTTGAAAGGTCCCAAAACCTTGTACAAAAAGATCAGAAAATATGCATTACTGATCAAACCCAAAGGTAGAACTAGACACGAATAGAACAGGGGCCCTTGGCCCTACAAAGATAAACAAAGAAAGACAGCACGACGAACCCAAACAGCAAAAAAAGACAGCAAAAAGGGAAAAGGCAGCAGCTAGTTTTTATCCATCAGCTCTTTGGCTTGAACGACTAAAAGCTCCATGTTGCCTATAGAGGCTTTCAGATCTTCCAATTTGGCATCTTTCTTCTTGCTACTAGCACGAGTTCTAATTCAGAACCCCATGCTCTCTTTGGTCTCCTTAACTTCCTCACCCCTATTGGTCTTTAGCTTCTCCACCAGGATCTTGTTGTGTTCTGCTGAAGCTTTCAAGATATGGAAACTCTGATCACTGATCTTCTTAAGAGTAGTTTCCAATTTATGCACTTTGTTCTCAATGGTAGTAATTATGTCTTCATGCCGACTGTTTTCAGAATCCTTGCTAATGTTGTTCAGTTTCTCTCCAGAGCAAGCATCGTATCACCAAGCTCCCCAAAGGCCTCCCCTTTACGAATAGCTTCCATCCAGTCTTGGTAGTCGTCTTGATCATGTTCACAATCTTGCCCTGTTCTTTGAGGTCAGCCTTCATAGCTTCATTGTCTTGAGCTATGGTCTCCAGAAATTGACCAAAAGAAAGGATGCTATCCTTTTGACCCTGCCCTATAATAATACCATCTTTCTTGTTGACAAGTTTTTCACTAACTTGGGTAGTGTCCACATTGTCAGTCTGCTTGCTTTGAGGAATAGTATCTTCAACCACGTTGTCAGTGATAATTTTGTTATCCTCCTCCATGCCATGTTGGTCATTTTGAGTATAGTCCCCAACCTCCTCTTTTTTCTCGGTCTCTTCAGTGACAATTTTCTAATTCTTACTCTTCACTGGGCTTTCAATGAGATTCTCCTCCTCATTAGAGGAAACAAAGAGGCCCTTTTTGATTTTTTTGCTTTTACCCTTTTTATCTTCAAATTTTTTCTCCTTGATGACAGGAATTTTTCTCTTGTTTCTTCTAGGGTTAGTGTCCTTTTTATCTACGAGGTCAAGCTCAGAGTCAGAGACCTCAGTCTTCTTGAACTTGTTAGAAGTGCTCCCCTTCATATTCCCTTTCCCTTTAACACTGTAACCCACAATCTTTGAATCATCCTCTATGTCTTCAAATTTTTCTCCCGAATCCTCATCCTCGGTATCTTCGTCACCAGGGGCATTGCCCTTAAGAAGGGGTCTTTCAATTATTTTCAATTTTAGCAGATTATAGACAAGAACCTTTAATCCCTGATGAGAGGCATGGTTGCCTTTAGGATTAGTTTGAACGTCCCTCGTCATGTTATTCATGGAGCTCATGAAGGTAGTAAGGAATATAACAAAGTGGTGCCCATAGGCCCTAGAAAACCTACCATCCAGAGTCAAGTAACTAATGACAACATACAAGATAAAATGCCAAGGGCGACTAATAAAACTAGGGAAAAAGTACCCACCAACCTTTTTAACTAGTCTAGCCGCCTCTTCCTCGTCTTCTGGAAATCTTTCATAGGATTTATCTGAATAACTCCTGTCTTGGTAGAATTTCATGCCATCCATAGGTAACCCTGTAGCTTTTGCAATCAATTCTTCAGTAATCTTGACCCATTGATTGTTTAAAAAGATTTTCCCATTCTTCCAATTCTTAGTGAAGAATTTCATGATAACCGGATCAGAGCCTTGAAGCTTCTCCATGTAAACAGTGAAGTCACCTATTTTGAGAATCTCCCAGACATTCTCTTTTTGAGTCCCCACTCAAAACAACTAGCTGGCTCAAAACGTTTCTTGCTACCAACCATATTCTCAATCTGGTTATTTCTCTGCACAATGCTCTTGAAAGAACAACCCCCTAGCTTCTTGGTGTAAATAGCCTTCTTCGTAATCACCTAGAATCTGTGAGAAGTGGCATGATGAAACCAAGTGGCTGCGATGGAAATGACAACTTCATTATTAATCCTTACAAAGCTCATTTTTTTCCCATCATTTATTAACTGCTTTTCATTCCTTCGAGTTCTGTAGATTCTTTCCTTTATTATAATAGATCTCATTTCGTACGCAATGCTTTCTTCATTCTGCCATGAGGTGATATTGTCATTTTTGCACGCGTAGTTTGCAGCCCAGTCAACAGCTCCATTTGCTTCATGATAAACGTGGGTGATTATGCAATTATTCATAGTACTTATGATATCCTTTGCATTTTTTATGATGTTGTCAATCGACCAAGAGGGGGGAGAAGCCTTATTAAGGCATTTAATTATGTTCAAGGAGTCCCCCTCTAACCAAAGGTTTTTACAGTTGAACTCTTTGGCTAAGAGGAGGCCTCGGTAGGCTACCACAGCCTCTGCCACATGGTTATTCTGGATTCCAATTGGGATAGCTCTCATCGCTTTGCATATACCTTTTTCATCACGGATCACAATACCACAACCAGCTATACCAGGATGTCCCCTAGAGGCGCCATCAAAGTTCACCTTCATCCACCTTATAGGGGGATTTTTCCAAATAACTTCATCCCTAGGGTTGTTTCGGTCTTCACTTTTAACTTGAATTCTCCAATTCTTAAGGATAGCAATTTCCCAATCCTCCCTGGTATTGGGATTAGATTCCATGATTTTCTAGTTTTCAATTATCATACTTCTTGTTTTTTCATATAAAATCTTGGGGAGATTAGTGTTGTCTTTGAAAATTTTGTCATTCCGCTCTTTCCAGATAGCCCATCTAACCTGAGGTAAAGCAATTTGCCATATTTTTTAATGGCCTTGTTCCTGGTTATAATATCCCATGAACTAAACATACTCTAAATATCAGAGGGGAGGATCCATTCAAGATTAAAGGATTTTAGCAGAAGAGACCAAATTTCATGAGCAAAGGAGCATTGAATGAATAAGTGATTGACAATTTCTTCTTCTTTTTTGCACAAAAAACACATGTTAGGAAAACACAAACCCCTAATCTTGAGATTATCAAGAGTAAGGATTTTATTTTGGAGCATCATCCAAAAGAAAATATTGATTTTGGGAGTAAGGTCTTTAATCCAGGCTTTGGCCCATAAGAGAGCCTCATAATTGACATAATTCAGATTGTAGGCTGATCCTACAGAGAAGCTGCCACTAGGGGTAAATTTCCATATCAAATAATCTTCTTCTTCATATAAAATAATAGCATTGAGGATAACATTCAAAGAGTGAAGGGTGGGATCAATAGTGGTGAGGTCTATCCATTGACTGTTCACCCAATAGTCAGCCACTTTAGGACCAATTCTAAGTTTACAAGTTTCAGCATAGTGACCCCAGAGGGGGTTCTTCGCAAGAGAATAGTCACCAACCCATATGTCTCCCCAAAAATCTACCTTGTCCCCTTTGTCGATTTTCCATTTGACCCCTCCCCTTATAGTATTTTTAGCCTTGATCACATTCTTCCAAATGCACGATCCAACAAGGTTGTCATCACTGTCCAAGAAATCATGGAGAGTAGGTATGTTCCTTTTATATTTATTATTCCATATAGTACTCCATTCCCCCTTAGATTAGATCTATAACCCCTCCATCCGAGTTTAGCAAGAAGGGAATCATTCAAGTTCCCAATCCTTCTGATTCCAAGACCCCCTTTAATTTTTGGCCTGCAAACTTTTTCCCAAGATATAAGAGCAAGTCTCTTATTTTTTTCAATTCCAGACCGTAGGAAACTTCTTTGAATATTTTCTATAGCTTCAACATATTTGTTTTGGATCCTGAAGAGACTCAAGGCATAAATGGGGATACTCTTGAGGGAGGATTTCAATAGTTGGACTTTGCCAGCTTGACTAAGAAGAACCCCTTTCCATCCAGCAAGCTTTTTGTGAAATTTATCAACTATTGTGCTATAGAAAGCCTCAGGGGGATTGAGACCAAGGGGGAGGCCCAAGTAGGTAGCAGGAAGCTGGCCAATTTGACACTCCATAATTCTGTTGATTTTTATCTGTCTGTAATCCGGAGTATTGATGAAATAGATAAAGCTTTTGTTCCAGTTGATGGTTTGACCTATGGCATTGCTATATCTTTTGAGAACATTTTCAAGATTCCTGGCTTCAGAAACATAAGCTTCTCCCAAAAATATGGAATCATGCACAAACTGCTGGTGGGAACAGACAAAGTTGGAAGATGACAATCTGAGCCTTTTTAGGTCACCTTTTCGAACAACATTGTCAATGAACCTTCCCAAACATTCTGCCATGATAAAAAACAACACAAGGGAAAGGGGGTCACCCTGCCTAAGGCCCCTTGAGGATTTAAAGAAGGGGGTTGGAGAGCCATTGACCAACACATAAAAAGTAGCAGAAGTAACAAGTTGCATCAAAATCTTAGTACAATTAAGATTAAAGCCAAAAGCAAGGAGAATTTTTTGTAAAAGACCCCAATCAACTCTATTATAGGCTTTAGAAAGATCAATTTTTAGGATAAGCCCTTCTTTCTTGGCCATGACCAAAGAATGAATATTTTCATGAACATTGATGATGGAGTCTAAGGTTTGTCTGCCTGGAACAAAACTAGTTTGTTGATGGGAAATGATCCTGGGAAGGAGAGCCAACATTCTAGAAGTGATCACTTTAGAGATAATCTTGTAAGAAGAGTTGCAAAGATTGATAGGCCTAAAGAGATCCTTGGGATCAGCCCCTGCCTTTTTAGGGATAAGAGCAATAAAGGCACCATTGATTTCTTTGAGGATTCTTTTAGAACCAAAAAATTATTTGACAACATTAGTGACATCCTTACCAACAATAGACCAAAAAATTTGAAAGAACATAGGATAGCCATCAGGGCCTGGGGATTTGCTACCTTCAAAGGAAAAGACAGCCCTCCTGATTTCTTCATTAGAAGGAATTGCATTGAGAAACAGATTGTCACTATCATTGAGAATTTTAGGGATACTAACCAAGATTTCTTGTTGAAGGTTCTGGTCCAACATGTTATTCTGAGACAACAAATTTGAAAATAAATCTTTAGCTTCCTTAGAGATACCCTCCTCCTTCTCCACAACTTTGTCATTAACTTTGAGTTTAGAAATTCTGTTAGCAGCTTTGTGCTTTATAGCTGACATGTGAAAGAATTTGGAGTTTCTATCCCCTTCTCTTAGCCAAATGTTTCAAGATCTTTGCTTCCAAAAAATTTCTTCTTTGTGCACAATGTCATGATATTTGATTAAAACTTTACTCTCTTTTTCCTTGGGGACATTCATGTAGCTATCCTTTTGTATTGAATCCTGAATGTCTTTTAGTTCTAACATAATATCAGCCTTGGAAGAAAAAATGTTTCCAAAAGTTTCCTTATTCCAAGTCTTGATATTTTCTTTAACATGTCTAAGCTTATTATCTAATCTGTACATAGCTATTGCATCAATTTTAATCTACTACTAGTCTCTTAATTTGTGGACCAACTCGGGATGAATAGTCCACATTTTCTCAAACCTAAAGGGAAAGTTCCTTTTCCTAGTTGTAGGATCAACAATGAAAGAAAGAGGTAGTGATCAGATCCAGCTCTAACAAAGGCAGTCAGAGAGAAAAAATAGTGTTGGTACAATCATCAGTAATGAGGGCCTGTCAAGTCTCACCTGAATAAGCTTCTCTCGTTCTCTTCTGTTGGACCAAGTATAGTTTACACCTTGAAGATCAATATCAGTGAGGGCTTGTCTAGTAATAAAGTTCATCAAATCAAGTTTACTATCCAAATTGGGTTGACTGCCTCCAATTTTTCTTCTTCCTTTAGGGGAGTATTAAAATCTCCCATGATGATCCAGCATTCATTCCCAAAAAGATTCCTCGCCTGTTCAATATTTTTCCAAAATTTTTGTCTCCCATTCTTAGTATTGGGGGCATATATATTGGTAAGGAACCAAGAAGTGCCATCCTTAATATGTTAAAATTTGATGCAAGCCATGTTGTTGTCTTGGATGATGACTTCACCTTTTATGACATCCTCATTCCAAAAGGTAACGATACGTCCAGAGGCTCTATTCGAGATCCCTCCACTAATAAAGCTATTTTTGAAAAACTTAAGATTTTCTACTTTCTCATTAGGCATTTTAGTTTCCCGAATCAAAACAATATCAGGTCTGTTATCTCTAAACATATTTTTAATAAGGTCTTGCTTATGAGGGTTATTTAACCCTCGAATATTCGAAGAAATGATCTTCATTTCTTTTTGGTTAGACCAACTTGGGTGATGGTCTTCTGAGTACCATCCGCTATATTTTTTGCAGCCTCCTGGTTCCTTTTCCTTGAGCTAGGAGGTTTCCCTGGTGGTGATAGATGACTCCCTCCAACATCACAAAGATTAGCTTTTGCATTCTTTTGGGCTTTAGAAGTAAGATTCTTCTTTCCTTTAGTTTTCTCTACAACATAGTTGTCACTTTCATAGTTTCCGAGCACTTTGTCTATTTCTTCCTAATCCCCCCATTTGGGCATTTTCGCTTCCTCAGATTTATTCTTCCCTATAGATGGAGAGTTTTGAGACATGTCAGAAAGCCCAAGTCCCAGAACTATGTCTTGTTGGGCATACACAAACTCCATCTCCCCTATTCTTGGCATTGATTCCCCTTGCTGTCTATAAGAATTAACCATCTCTTGAGTAGCTAACTGATTATCCTCTTGGTGAGTTTGACTGATTTGGTTCTGAATGAGTTTGTTCTCTTCATTTCCTATCTCTAATGTATCTTGAACAAACCCACTTTTCTGTTCTGCCTCCTTATCATTTTTTTCCTACTTCATGACTTCAGAATCAGGGTGATCCAGGATTTTTGATTCTTTTTGCTGACTTGTCTGACCTATTTCATTCTCTATCATAATGTCATTCTTTTTTCCATCTTTGGGTCTTTCATTCTCACCAGATTTTCCTCAATGATCTTAATAATAGAGCTTACCACTCCATCTGAGGGCTCTCCATTCTTTCCAATAGGTTTCCATATCTTTTTATGCTGAACTTTCCTAGGTATATTGTTTAGACACTTTTTTGCCCAGTGCTGAGTCTTTTTGTACCAAAAGCAGACAAAAGGTATTGTTTCATATTCTAGTTTTTGTGTCCATTTCCCAAGTTTAGATTCCACTTCTATTTGTTCTGACATATCAACTTTAGGGACTATACCGACACATATTCTGGCGTGTGTCAATCTTCTTCTCGAGGCTATGACAGGGTCTATAGATAACAGTTCACCAAATGAACTCGCTATTCCTACAAAAACATCTTCCTTCCAATACTCAAGAGGAAGTGCAGGGATCTTGACCCACACAGGGATTTGGACTATGAAATCCTCATGAAGGGTCATGTTAGGATACTATTTTTGTAAGAACATTGTACTTCTTCCTATGCTCCATGGACTGCTACTGATAGTCTATTTCCTATCTTCTTCACATGAAAAAAAGAAAGATGTCCTTTATTCATGGAAATAACATCCACCCGCCCTTTAAGATTCCATCTTTTGTTAACGAAGGCTCTGATAACTTCGATATTAGGTCTAACCCCAATGAATTGACTGACTAAAGAATTTTCCATTCTTTTAATGTTATGGTCAATGACTTGATTGAAATAGCAATAGCATATTTCCCTTCAGAAATATTCGAGATATTTCTAATAGGCGGATAGATGGACTTACCTGTTGGTTTGACCCCAAAAAGAGAGGACAATTTTGCCGTCTCAGTACCTGTATTGGGTCCCCCTCCTGGGTCCCTAGAACCCGTGATTCCATCTTTTTCCTTCTTTTCAGCGTCTTCTCTGATTGAATCCTTAGGGATTCCCCCTGTGGCAGAGGGGCCTGCACCTCCTGCGGAGAAACATCTCGCAGGAGATTTTGAATTTTGGTTTCCCGCCTTTGCTCCGTCGCTCCCCGCTCGTACCCATTTGTTGAACATATAAACATTTTTTTTTTATATTATTTGTTTAACATTTAATTATAAATAGTAAATAGAAACATACTTAAGATAAAAAATAATTAAAATAAACAAATACCTTCAATCTTTCTCAGACCTAACAGTTGTTGAATCCAAACACCTGCGATGTCAATCACTTGCTATGTCTATCACGTGTGATGCCTGCGATGTCTATCACCTACACTACCTGTGATGTCTCAGAATGAAAACACAAATGTCAATCTGTGATGCCTGTGTTGTCAATATGTGGCATCTAAGACAAAACAAATGTTTTTTTGTCCCTTTATTATCCTATTGCCAGAAACCCTAATCAAATTTCTTTTTATTTTGTTGCATACTTTCATGCGTTGACAAGTTGCCGATATTTTTACGGTTATCGCTCGATATTTTGGCGAGTATTTTTATTAAAACCGTCGTGATTTTTTCATTGTCTCGCCCGCAATATCTGGCGTGATTAAATTGTTTTCAATATTCAGTGGCGATATATCGCGATATCTGCGATTTATCACAGATATTTTCAACCATGCTTTAGGGAATGATTTGTATAACTAGAGATCTGTCTTCATCAGATTTCCTTTCTTTTTTTAGGAACTTAGGACCAAGTCTTTAAGCTCTACAATTCTTTTTAGCTGCAAAAATGGTGCTGGATTTTGAGCTAATCAACCTGGGAAGTATTTTTATGTTTGTCAAACAAGGGAGTCTGCTAATTAACCTAAGATTCTTTCCTATTGATTTAGTTGTCTGTTGTGGGGAACCACTTTAGTGTTGGTCAAGTGGGATAGTCATCTCCCTCCTCCAAGAGCCTAAAGACTTCATTCCTTTGCCTTCTTTTGTTTCCAATTTTGCCCTTTGCCCTGTTATTTTGATACTATTCCATTCTTCTCGGATCTATGTGTGGAACCATGGGATCAAATTCTGAAGGGATTATTATCTAGTTACAATTGTTAGTTGCAATCATATTTTCTACCACATTGCCATTGTTTCTCCATAAAGACAATTTCTGACAGTGATTAGAGAAAAAAAGTAATGCGTTTATTAGTGTCCAGGAGGCATAAATGTTAATTGATCCAAAATGAAGTTAAGACTGATAAACTTGAAGGATACATGGGAGCAATAGAAAAAGACAGATGAGACAGGGGGAGCAGAAAATAGAAATAGACATGAAATTTTATAGAATTTTCATACTGAAAAATTACATCAATAACTTGAGCTACAACTCTTTCAAAGACCCATTACAATTCACAACCTCTTCTCTTTAGAAAACTTCTCTATGTTTTTAGACCTTCAACCTTCTCAAATAGTATCAGCTATGGCTGTGAACACTTTTTTATGACCATAAAATCTTCCATTCATGTGATGGATTCTCTACAAACCATGATCAATTTTCAACAGCTTCAGGCTTCTCTTTTATTGGCAGTGACTTGTTGCAACTTCAATGTCCAAGCAGTAGTCTTCTTCAAACAATTCATCAACTCAAAGTGGTGATTTCTTTTTTGTATCCATGTCTTTAGACAACAAACTGTTGCAGTCTTTGAATAGCTTTCCTTACGGTCTTGGAAATGACTTTGTAGTCTGCAATGATCTTCCAAACATGCAACGAAAGTCTCAACATGAAATAATACGACGCTGACTTCTGAACTTTCAACCTTTAGCCACAACTTCTATTGACAACTCTTCTGCTCTTCTCCAACTTGCTCCAACAACGATGGCTTCATTTGAAATGGCAACCCTTTATTCGCTAAGCAAATCAACACTCAACTTACAAACTGATTTTCTTACTGGTTAGCAGCTCCTATAGCTTCTATCTTTTTAACAAATAATATTAAATTTAGGAATAAACTAGCTATTCTTCTTCCTCTTTGGTGATTTCTTTAGATTTTCAAATTGGGGACTGCAACCATTACACGGCTTTCTCTCCTTTTTATTCTATCTCCTTTCTTTAAATAGTTGTGTATTGACATCCATCACCTCCTTTTTGGTAGGATCGTGACGCAGGGCAAAGATGGAGGATCCAATAATGGACAGTCCAAACCCACACCAACAACTATAACAACAACAACCACAGCGGAATAAAAAAAGATAATGTTTCAAAACAGGATTTCATTCAACATGCCCGACTGTGAGGCCTTATGGGTTTCAGCCTTATAAATTGAAATTACAAAGTATCTCTGCAATCTCCTAGCTAATCCAGCTCTGAAACACATCAGCAATTGATGGAAACACTAAGGTAGATCTAAACTTGAGCTCGCAAGCCTCCAAGCATGCAAACCACTAGCTCTGCTATTACAATATCAGATAAAACATCTGATCTTCAAGATCTCGCAGGATCCCATTGTGCTTCCACTCTAATCTTATCTACTACTCTCCCCTCATATCACTACTCCTACATCTTTCCTGATACTCTACATCAACCCAAGCTCTCAATATATAGCCAGCTAAGCCACAAGTCGGCCAGTCAGGCATTAATTACATTATAGGTCCAACCTAAGGAGAGATACCAAAACTAAAGACAAATAAAAAAACATGATGCAAAGATACATTTAGGTCCACACATGACCCAAGAACATGTCCCTAACTTAGCAAGATCCCATTTTATCACACGGAACCACGCAAGATGAAAAACTCCACGTTTCGCGTGTATACTGGCTGAAAATCAATACCCGAGGAAAATGGTCATAACTCCCAACTCCTGATGAATTAGGATTTGTGGTCTTGGGAAAAGATAGTATTTTAGGTCCTCTTTAAGGCCCTAAGATTGCAAAGGCTGATTCATTAAGGATCAACAGCTACATGACGCACAATCAACACACGAAAAGTAGGAAAATACGGCTCCAGCAGCAAGGAAAACAACTCTAACTTTGAAACGGTCCATCCAATCTTTATGTACTCATAGGAGAAGGTCCAAGAATAGGTCCAATGCACAACAACCATGAGCCAAGACTGCACAAGCTAACTCCCAATGGTCATCGATCACATAACCAATCTTCCAAACGGTCCAGGCAGGAAACGCACAGAACCAGTTAGAGAAGATCATCCTAGATCTCCCAAACCATGCCACCTCAAGTGATGTGTTCTTAGACATAGCCTCCACAAACATAAAGAAACAAACCCCTTTCATTGTACATGCCAGAGATCTCCACAGATCATCACAACACAGAAACTCAGAAAGCTGCCCAAAATAAAGTACTGTATCCCTCTGATAGGAAATTCCTCCAAGACTAAGAAAGATCTTTAGGAACCCAAAATGCTCCTGCATCAGACTATCGAGGTAAATAGAAAATATGTCCCATACTTTAATCTCAAGATAATTATCTGCAATCAACTTCATCTTCACCAAAGGCTTCCAATCCATCAAGGACAAGAGAACGAATCGTAAAATCAACCATCTATGCTTCATTCATTCAAACATCAGGATCATATGAATCTCAACAATCCAATCAGCATACCACTGATCACCACAACCCATCTCAGCAACAAGAGTATCCAACTCCCCAACAAGTAGATCCAAAGTTAGATCCACATCAATATTAAATCCCTCATCATCAATATCCCATCTCTGCAACTTATCACAAGACTCATTACTGTCAACCAGCAATTCAAGTCCACAACCAACAACTAAGATCTGCACCATAACATTGAACAAAAGAAAGTCGGCAACACCACCATCACAAAGGTGTTCAGCAACAAGTAACTTTTCACCAACAACAATTTGATCAAGAACAACCAGATGCTCTGCAATTCTCATGCCAGATCCATCCATCTGCTCATGAAAACCAACACATACCTTATCATCTTCAGCGAAGTCATCCTTCACCTCTTCCTTAACATCAAAGTGTCTTCTTCTCCAAATAATCCACTTAATCGGCTAGACAACTTCCTTCCAACAAGACTTCACCATCTCTTCAATCCTCAGATTGAATTTAGGCCAAAACTGACCCAACTTATCCATCAAGTTCCTTTCAAGGTGCAATTGCCTTTGCTCAACGATCTGATTGCAAGATTCCAGTTGCCTCCACACACTTGGCGATCTACTGTCCATCTTCACAACCTGCCTCAATTCGGCGATCTATTCACTCAAGGAAATCTTCATCTCTCAAATCAAATCTTCTCTCCTTGGAGGCATCTTCAATCCAAGGTCTTGGTGTAAACTGCCTCACCCTCGGTGATCTGTCCACACACTCAGAATCTTCAAGCTCTGATACCACTTGACGCAGGGAAAAGATGGAGGATCCAATAATGGATAGTCCAAACCTACACCAGCAACTATAACAACAACGCCCATAGCGGAATACAACAAGATAATGTTTCAAAACAAAATTTCATTCAACATGCCCGGCTATGAGGCCTTCCGGGTTTCGGCCTTATAAAATGAAATTACAAAGTATCTTAGCAATCTCCTAGCTAGTCCAGCTTTGAAACACATCAGTAACTGATGGAAACATTAAGGCAGATCTAAACTTGAGCTCGCAAGCCTCCAAGCAATCTCTTTGTCTCCAAGCATGCAAACCACTAGCTCTGCTATTACAATATCAGATAAAACATCTGATCTTCAAGATCTCACAGGATCCCATTGTGATTCCACTCTACTCTTATCTACTACTCTCCCCTCATATCACTACTCCTACATCTTTCCTGATACTCTACATCAACCCAAGCTCTCAATATATAGCCAGTGAAGCCACAAGTCGACCAGTCAAGCATTAATTACATTATAGGTCCAGCCTAAGGAGAGATACCAAAACTAAAGATAGAAATAACAAAACACGATGTGAAGATACATTTAGGTCCACACATGACCCAAGAACATGTCCCTAACTTAGCAAGATCCCATTTTATCACACGGAACCACGCAAGATGAAAAACTCCACATTTCATGTGTAAACTGACTGAAAATGGATACCCAAGGAAAACAGTCATAACTCCCAACTCCTAATGAATTAGGATTTGCGGTCTTGGGAAAAGATAGTATTTTAGGTCCTCTTTAAGTCCCTAAGACCGCAAAGGCTGGTTCATTAAAGATCAACGGCTACACGACGCGCAATCAGCACGCGGAAAGTAGGAAAATACGACTCCAATAGCAAGGAAAACAACTCTAACTTTGAAACGGTCCAGCCAATCCTTATGTGCTCATAGGAGAAGGTCCAAGAATAGGTCCAATGCGCAACAACCATGATCCAAGACTGCACAAGCTAACTCCCAATGGTCATCGATCACATAACCAATCTTTCAAATGGTCTAGGCAGGAAATGCACAGAACCAGTCAGAGAAGATCATCCTAGATCTCCCAAACCATGCCACCTCAAGAGATATGTTCTTAGACATAGCCTCCACAAACATAAAGGAACAAACCCCTTTCATCGCACATGCCAGAGATCTCCACAGATCATCGCAACACAGAAACTCAAAAAGCTGCCCAAAACAAAGTTTTGTATCCCTCTGATAGGGAATTCCTCCAAGACTAAGAAAGATCTTCAGGAACCCAAAATGCTCCTGCATCAGATCATTACTTCAACTATTGCAAACTCTTCTCAATCTATTTCTTCATTCATGCAAACTAATGATTTCTTGATCTTTGGCCATAGACTATGTCTTCTATTGAATTTGCAGATCATCTTTTAACTATGCATTCTCTGATTCCGAAGGCAACTTTGACTATAGCAACACTTCTTCAACTTTCCTTTGTTTGATGTCTTCACGGTGACTGATAATGAGCCTGATTTTCATTTGCAATGTGGTTTTTCTCTTAGTTGTAACTCCATCCTACCGAATTGTTAGCTTTTCTACAAACTGGTCAACAACTGACCCTAGTTGTTTGTAGGCATGAGCATCAAGTAAGGATATTGAAATTGGAGATTTCTTATGTAACTCTCAAGGTTTCTTTACATTATAAAAAACAAATAAAGTACTAATACATAACATTATTTACAAAATGAATATAAATTGGATATCATGAGGACACATTTGTAATTATCCATTTGTTAGTAGAGGAAGATTTAAAAGTGAAATATAGAGAAATTAGTGAGACCACCGATTTGGTAATCCAAATATATTGATTGATACCTAAACCTGTATGTATTCAATATAAGGATAGAGTAGACAAATTTGATGGAGGCATTTGACATTTTAAGAATGAAGGGATAATGGCAATACTAGTTAATGAATATTCTTATTCCAGAGCCAACGTCAAAATAAAAAGAAGCAATTTGTTTTTATTGAATCTTTTAAAGCCATTAAGGAAGTTGAAACAGTTGGTGAGTTGAGGAAACGTCTGAACAACAAACTAAAATGCATAGCTTACCAAGGGGAGAACTTAGGTTTTTTCAAACTCTCCTTATATATTAAGCGTTTTAGATTACTGCATAGCCACAGCTGATGCAAGTAATACAACATCTCTTAATTACTATTACGTACCCATACATTCAACTAGATGCCCGAACTCAGGGAGATATTAATGTTATAGACGAGCCCAATACTTTTATTTAAAATCCTTCCAGGTGGAGATGGGCTAGAGATCTCAAATGACCTTGAAGATGCTAGAAACGAGGATTTGATTTAACACATCAATCAAGAATTAAATTCATTGCATGAAAAGATCAGTCAATGGTGGCAAAGGGATGTGGTACCAACGGCAAATGGCTTACTTTGCATTGTGACAGCATACAGTGAAAACAGTAGCAAGAGCGTGGCCTTTTGAGCATCGTACCCTACTGATCTGTTCATGAGGTGATTGGATGGCACATTAAGTTTCCACCATGCTGATAATTATTGCCATGGAGTGAGTGGATAAGAACAAGCAAAGTTTCCTATAGTGATATAGTCTTACTGACCAATTTGAGCAGCCTGTTATGGTAGCCATCTTGCAAGAAACTTGTACATGAAAAGCTTGAAGAACCTGCCATTGTTTCATGCTGCAGAATCATTTATTTCACTAATTTAAATCATATTACTCTTAACTTGGTGATACATCTTTGCGGCTCCTTTAAAGAAAGTTCTGCACTTAATTTATTAGTTCACCTAAACTTACACCTTGATAATGAATATTGTACATATTGGTGGCTGCTCTAATTAGTTACATAACAATACAATATTGTTTAAACAGTATTTAATTTTATAATAGCACAAACTCTGAACCATATTCCTGATTGATGTGGACATCTCAAAACATAAGTTGCATGAATGGATTGGTCCCCTAAATCATATCAGTAAATAGACATTAGCTAAGGCTAAACAACATTCACAATGATTACTAAATCAGCATGTTATGATGATCATCACACAAAACCCAATTCATCTCTTGTTGGGGAGGCGTTTATATGCTGCCTAAATTTGAATAGATACATAATGAGCTACTATACTTGGAGTGGAGCTGCTTAAGATATTGGGGTCTAAAGAGAAAGAGGTCAACCAATGCCCATTCTTGTATGTAGAAGCTGGTTGCTGCCAACTTTAATTCTATATATCTACTTCCTTAGGTGATATTAACAAGTCAAGCTTACACAGATTTGTCTTCCAGTTACTTAAATTTTATAGTGTGGATTTGATGGGGCTAGTGGCGGCATTTAAGAAGACGTGCCAATCAAAGAAGACTCCAGATGAGGCCATTACCTTTTGACGAGCTGTATTATTTCTTGAGTACCTGGCATGGCTATGGAGTTGCAGCAAATCCGTTTCATTTGGATTTTAAAAGTTTATAAGCTATTTCAATATAACTAAGTGTGCTGAAAGAGGTAACATGAGTGTTGTGTTCGATAATTTTGTTAATCTTTGATGAATGGACCTTGCAGGGAAATCAAAGTGGAAGGGCTCAATCGAATGTCACTATGAGGATGCACCACGATTACAACTCTATTTGCCACTGTCCAGTCTAGATCATGACTTTGTTTTTTGTACATATTCTACTGTATTTAGCAGGATATGATTCTATTGTAATTACAAATCTGCACTAAGGACAATATAAGCTATCCACCCCATTGTTAAACAAGGTTAATCATATATTCAATGCCATAAATTGATTTATTATAAGCATTTTAACATACGTTGAATTCGTGCTTAATATTTGACTTTTATGAATGTTTACATCAGAGCAAACACACTAAATACTTTACTTGGGTTACACAGAATAGTTTCTTTTTTAATCTCGTCTTTTTGATATAGGAGTATATATAATTATTGTGTTCCATTTCCTAAAATATCTTATTAATATTGAAACAAATTACTCATTTTTGAAATATATGGACCTATGAATACAAGATGCTCATGTTTTTCTTTCATACATGTATATAGACACACACATTCTTTTGATCTTATGAAGATTGTTGTTCTACAAACTTATGAAATATATGGACCTATGAATACAAGATGCTCATATTTTCCTTTCATACATGTATATAGACACGCACATTCTTTTGATCTTATGAAGATTGTTATTCTACAAACCTACGGAGATAGTTATTGTGAGTTGCATATCTATGTATAGTTTGGACTATAATAGTAATTTTTGCTATGGATTTATTTTATTATTATTATATATTTAATTAAAAAAAAACAACTTCAAAACTTATTATTTACAAAAGGGAGGGGATGGGGCTCGGCCCACCTCCCCTGCTGCCACCGGCAGCATGGCTGTCGTGACAGCCTCGGCTGCCACGACAACTTATGCTGCTGTCAACAACCTTGGCTGCCGGGGGTGGGGTTTGGGAACCCCCCGCCTCCTATAACTATTGCACATTTTTTATTTTATTTTATTATTATTATTTTTTTGAAAAATGAAAATCAGGATCCAAAACAACAAACACATTTTTATATATCCTTTTCTATTAATTTTTAATGGATTTACCCCACACACACACACACATAATAAACAAAGGAGATTTCAATTGCTAATTGAAAAAGGTGAATAATCCGTATACAAAAATTGCAAAGATAAATTAATTTTGATTCAAACTCTAGGTTTTCAACAACAAATTTTTGACAAACTCTAATTGATTGAAAACAATATCTTTCTACCATATCTTTTAACCATAAATTACTAGTTATTCACAAACAACAAACTTTTCTTTAAACAAAGAATTTAATTTACAAGGTTTCCAAACCCTACCTCAAACCACCAATTCATAGAAAACAAGAACGATCCAAACCCCCTCATAATTGCAAAGCTTTCTCAATTTCTTCAATTCAATTGAGTCAAAACTTGCAAAACTCCCTCTAGCATAATGGCCAAATCTTCCTCATAAAGAAAAATAGTCTAAAATTTGAATTCAACCATGCAAACCTAGAACTCAACTCAAGTTAGTGTCAATAACATTAATGGCATCCTCTTTCTTGTGGTTAGCCACGTGGCTGAAATCCTCACCATCATTATTCATCTTGTCTACTGTAACCATCTCTTCCCCACCAATGGAAGGAGGAATTAACTTCTCAATAGCTCCACAAATTCTAGTAGGGGAACCAACAACACACCTATCCTTAACACCAACACTAGTGTTGGTGAAATTGAGAATGCCCTCCGCAGAAGGACCTTCATTGCTAATCTTCCCTTTTGTTTACTTAGAACCTATTTTCCTCTTCTTTCCCCCAAAATGGGCTCAACAGACCCAACCTCCTATTTTTTCTTCTTTTTCCTGACAACTAAGCCAATCTTTAGGCTAACATCTTTCAAATTAGTAGATTTCTTTTTTGTAGAAGATAGAAATAGGGGGTTGTTCTCTTCATCACTTTCTTCCATTTCCATGCCATTGTCCCCCTTAAAATCCTTAATAGAGGCACCGACAATTTTTTTCCCAAGGGAGGGCTTACTTTTAACATCCAACGGTTCCCCATTGTCCTCCTCTAACTCAATTTACCACACCTTCTTGAATTTATTAGGGTTCTCCTTACCCTCCTAAAAATAGAGTGGATATGTTTCATTGGGGTTTTAGAAACCCTCTCCTTGCAATATTCAAAGATTAACAAAATCAGCCCTTGATGAAGAACCTACTGATTGAGATTCTTCCTATGTTTAGCAATACTAGTACATAGGGAAGAAAGAAGGTAGAAGGGAAATGAAACCAGAATCTTATGCTGAAAGTGACTTAGAAGAACAATATGGTAATCATGGACCCTAGTGCATCTACCATCCACCATAAAATATTCCATAATTGGTTTAAGAACTTCCCTCTAGATAGGCTTAAATTTCTCAGGTTCCAAAAAAATATTTGCACCTTTAACTAGAGCCTTTTCTTCTTCTACAGTTTTAGGGAATTTAATAACTACATCCTCGCACACCTTCCTATCCCTAAACAAATTTATACCAAACATAGGAAGGTCGATAATATCAGAAATGAGGCTCTCATTAATAAAAAAATCCTTACCAAAGAGAATGAGGGTGCCATTGTTCTAGTCTTGAACAAAAATTCCAGTGACCTTCATGTCGTATCCATGCAACTTCTCTAGATAAGGGGTAACTCTCCCTTTAGACAATCTATGCCAAATTTCCTCCTTCCTCTTCCAATCCTCACAATTTGCAGGCTCAACATGCTACAAATCCCCTCCCATCTTCAGAGTTGCAGAGCTCTCCCAATACTTATTCAAAGATGAACTGGTGATGACACACCTAGAAAGAAGAAAAATAGGACCAAGAAGTGCCCACAATCCATGTGAGGAGTAACTAGTAATTATTAATCTCTGCTCTGATGGACTCACCCCACACTTAACACTAATTCTGAGATTATTATGTGATCTTTCCATCATTACACGTAATCTTCCCCACCTTTCCATTGACTTTATCGAATCTAAGGAGATAAGATAAGATAAATTTATTAATGTCCAATGAAAGACCAACAAGGGTCTATGGGACAGGAACCATACAACCAAAGTAGCAAGAAACTAGCGGACCACCAAACAGTGGTTGGGGGAAAATGCAAAAAGAACAAGGAACCAAACAAGAAGAAGCAGAGAACAAAGAACCATTAGGATAGGGACTAGGGGTCCTTCCCGAGTAGAAAGAAATCCAACATAGAAGGATAGTGACCCAGAAGAATATGCGTATGGACCCGTCGCCGTGATCTACTGGTGGTCTGCCACTAATGGGTAGAAGCACTGCGAGGTCTCACAGATCTAGAGTGACCGATGGTGGAGGCACATGAGGGTCGCTTCACACCCCGAGTCGGGGGCGAGGGTGAGAAGAAATCTGTAATGAGCTGCTCAGTGACCTGCTTTTGGGGAAATAGAAGCTGCAGGGTATAGTCACGAAGCTGTACCATCTCCAATAAATAGAGTGTCAAACATCTTTGGTCAAAGTAACAAAAGAAGTCAAGGAGCTGCATTCTCTGAATAAGCAATAGAATCTCCCTTTGATCTCATAGTATATAGGACAGCGAAAAATGAAATGTGCCTCGGTCTCAATCTTAGACAATGTGCATAAACTACAAATGCGATCCTCTCTGTCAATGTGATGATCAGTCTGCACTCACAGACGGTGAGAGCTGACTCTGAAAGATCCTAGCACGATTCGAAGAGCATGGCACCAACGTTGTGATAAATATCTGGATTGAATGATGATCCCATCTTGGATGTGTAAGAAGTGCTCAACATAAAAGGCCATCCTCAGATGTAAGCCCCCACTAGGGTTGGTCCAGGTCGAGATGATGTACTGCCTGTAGATGTCAAGTCTGACATGCTGATTCAACTCCTGTCTAGAGGGGAGAAGATGAGCCAAAGCGTCCAAAGAAAACTGAAAGGGGGGTAGGCGATCAATATCACTCCTGATGGAACCAAAAAGGGAAGTGACCTGAGCATACCAGCAACGAGTTCTAGAGGAGGTTTCAAATCTAGCCAGCTCAATAGAAGAGCAATAGGCGAGGTAAGAGTATCTACTCCGACCATCCGAAGAGTCTATCTACTCCAGCCATCCGAAGAGTCTGCGAAGCAACGTAGGCGGTGAAGAAACCAAACCAGGTCGAAGATGGCTTCCAACCTAAAGGGATGAGCCCTAAACTCAACTAGGATGATGCTGTGGGAGGTGATACGATGACATCTGATGATATGCTGAAGGAGGAGAGTTTGTATACACTCAATAGAGGCCCAGTCAGAATCAAGAAGAGATGGTCCCCAGATAATAGAGCCATAAAGTACAGTAGGTCTAACCAGAGAATCCAGGAGGGATAACTTGGACGAGGTGTCTTGAAAGTGGTGTCTAAAGCACTCTCTCAATCAGGGTGAGGTAACCCATCCCTTTAATGATTCTGGGCTGAATAGCAGGTCTCAAACTAAAGCGAGGACCAAAAAACGTAACCCTGAGGTATGTGTATGTGGAGGCAATCTCGATCTCCTATCCCTGGAAGTAGAAGTGTAAATGTGAGGTCTTCAAGCAGTTGAAGATCATTACCCGTGTCTTCCCTAGATTAACTACAAGCTGTCTCAAATCACAAAAGGAGGCCAAGATATCAAAAATTCTCTGGAGACCCTCAGGTGAGGAGGCTAAGAGAATCATGTCATCAACAAAAAGAAGAATGGAAACTAAGACCTGGTGTAAATAGCAACCATCACCTGGGAGAGACGAGTCTCTGATGAAACCCTTGAGCTCGTCAATGTAGATGCCAAATAAGGTGGGGGAAAGAGGGCATCCCTGTTTCACCTCAATAGTGCTTTGAATAGGATCTGAGAAGCCCTTTGGAGTCCTGAATCTGCCCTCAACACGCTTGTAAAGTCTCATAATGGCAGTCAAAAGAATCTCAGATATCCCAATGTCTCTAAGTCTTTGAAAAAGGGCCACTCGAGGGATGAAATCAAACGCCTTACGAAATTCAATGAAGCAGCAATAGACTTTCACAGAGTGATAGCGAGCCTCCTCAATGATTGCCCATAGTGTCAAAATGTGGTCCATGGTTTGGTAATCTGCACGGCAACCGGCTTGACCTCTGGCCTTGTAGTCCAACCTATCGAGCTGTGAAGAAAGGATAGTGTTCAATGCCATGGCATAGAGTTTGGAAAAGGTATGCCCAATCATGATGGTTTTGTAGTTGCCGAGGTCTGAGATTGATCCATTCTTGTGGATCGGATGAAACACATGTCTCAACCAAGCCTTAGGGAAGCCAGTGCAAATATTACTATCCATGTTATTTTCTCCTTCTCAAATTCTTTTATCTTTGATTTGAATGCCAAGGTTGGTGAAATTGTCTGTCACCTTATTGGTCTCCCTATAGGAGTGAGCTATATAACAATTATCAAAAGTTTTAATAATGCTCCTTGAGCCTTGGATAATTTGATCAATAGACCAAGAGGCTTTGTGGTCCCCTTTCAAACACTTGATTACATTATTGAATCCCCTTTGATCCAAATATTTTTGTAGTTTAGACGCTTAGCCAAAAGAAGAGACTAATAGGCGCCCATGGATTCTACAAAGTGGTTAGTTTGGGTTCCTGAGGGAAGCGCCACCACAGATATAACATTTCCATTCTCATATGTCACCACTCCCCCATACCCAGCCAACCTTGTAGGATTTCCTTTGGCCGCCCCATCAAAATTGATTTTAATCCACCCTTCAGGAGGAGAAAGCCGAACTAGGCCTTCTCTATTCTTATTAATTTTGCCTAAGCTTTTAGCTATATCAATAGTTAAGTTCTAGTTCCTAAAAATTTTGAACTCCAAATCCATGCATTGAGCAAAAGTATTATTATTTTCACCAATGGCCCTTATAATTTTTTCGCAACCACCTAAGATGTTGAAGCCCTATTTTAAAAAATCAAGTTATTTCCTCCTTCCATATCCCCCAGATCAGATGAGGTGCAGTGATAGCCCAAAGAACTCTGAGAATCAGATTGGAGAAAAGACAACTCCATTGAGAGAAAAAATATCGAATAGATCTAGGGAAAACCCAACAAAGATTTTAGTTATGGAATATATGGGACCAAACTTGCCAAGAAAAGGAACAATGCAATAAAAGATGGGGGCATTTTCCTCCACCTCCTAACACAAATAACATCTATTTGGAATAGAAAAGCCTATTTTACAAAGGTTATCAGTATTTAAGATCTTAAAATGAAGGAAAATCCAATAAAAAATTATTGATTTTAGGAATGAGAAACTTCACCCGAGATTTAGCCCAGAAGGGGACTACATCAGAGGATCCAATCATGATGGAAATAGCTAAGGAGATAGAGAAATTTACTCCAAGAGTACTGACCCAAATAATCAAGTCTTGAGAATCATCCTTAACCATCCAGGCATTAAGCATAGTCTACAAAGGACCCAAAGTAGGATCAGTAATAGATAGGTGAACCCAATGCTGCCCTTGCTAGTACTCGCTAACCAAAGTCCCAAAGGCCACCTTACAAAGCTCCAAAAAAGGAGAAAAACTTGTCAAGCTACAAAGGGGTTGTTCCAAGATCCATTTATCTTCCCAAAATCAAATTATTCTACCATTTCCCAACTTCCACCTTAGACCGCGAACAACAATACCAAGGAATAAAAACATATGGCTCCCGTTCCTGCTTCTGCTCTTTTTGAATCTGATCTTGATGCTTGACCTGCAGCTGCTGCCGCTGGATCGGTGCCTTTCTTGGCATCAATCGGTGTAGATCCTACTGCTCGTCTTGCAGCCATTTCTGCTGCTCACTCGGGGCCTACCCTTTTGGTGCCTGGCGTCGCTCGACCTACTTCCGGTTGTGCTTCTCGCTCGGGGCTTCCTCGTTCTATGTCTGGGGGTGCAGTTTCTACGCTTCTTGATTATGGGCATGTCTCTTCTCTATCAGATGGGTATTCTTCTATTTCTTATGCAGATGTGGTAGCTTTTGAAGCGGGTCTTTGTGGAGCTTCCTTTGCTGGGAGAGGGGGCTTCTGGTCCTCCCCTTCTGCATTGCCTTTCACTTTAAGTGATCCTGTCGTGGTTAATCTTGATTTTGAAATAGTTGACGAGATCTTTAAAAATGCAGAGGACTTCTCATCTAATGCCGCAATCTTTAGATTTAGGGGTTTTTGGCCCTCTCTATCTCTCTCTCTCTCTCAGAATTGCATTCTTGGATTTCTCAAAATTAGGAACCCATTTTAACTGATTCTGTTCAGATTTACCCTATGGCTAAGGGTTTCTTTATTGTAAAGTTTGAAAATGCTATAGATAGAAAATCCATTATGTGTGATAGTTGCTTCTTTTGGGATCATTTCCCCCTGTTGACCAAACCCTGGCATCAGGGATTTGATCCTCTTTTGAGTCGTTCAATGTTATTCCCTTATGGGTGAGACTACCAAATCTTCCCCTACATCTTTGGCTGGATTCTATTTTGGAATCTGTGGGAAGGGCTATTGGGGTTCTCGAGATGGTTGATTCGGAATCCTCTGATATTCTTCATCTAACGTATGCTTGTATTCTTGTGGATGTTGATGTTTCCAAGGGGCTCCCTGAGAAGATCACTTTGTCTTCGTCTTTGGGCTCTTGGACCCAGAATCTTGATTATGAGGAAATTCTGTTCCGTTGCAAGTCATGCCATAAGACTGGCCATCTTGCTGCACGATGTTCTTCTCATAAGGTTAAATCTAAGAAAACATCTTCTTGGTGGTTGGGGGCTTCTGTCCACCATTATACGGTTCATAAAGTTTCCAAGGATAAGGTTGTGGTTGCCTGCCATTCTCAGACTGATAATGATTGGGGTGGAGCTACTGATGTTGTCCCTATTGAGGCTTTGGTACAGACTGTTGACACTGTCCCTTCAAGTGTTGCTACTATTCCTTACCGGATTGTTGATTTTGTCTCTGGTGCTGATGTTGTCTTTGTTGCTGCTGTTGTGTGTTCTACTGTCCATAATTCTCTTGGGAGGGTTTTGGGGTATGGTAGTGGTGCTATTTGTCCCTTTTGTGGATTTTGATGTGACCTTCCCTTTAGTGGGATCTTCTAGTTCTTCTTTGGCTTGGCAGAAGGCTGCTGAAAAGGTGGAGGATGGATGGACAACAGTTAAGGGAACGAAATTTAAATCTTCCACTCCTTTTGATATGAATTTACATTCACATAAGGATGGGCAAAAATATAAATCTTGATTGCCCTTTGTTGTGGTTGGTTGGGATTTTTTTATTCCAACTGGTAGGAACTATGGTTAGTTCCTTTGCTTTGATTGGTGGTGCACCACAGTTGTATTTTGGTCTTTCAATGCCCTATCTTTTGATGCTTTTGTATAAGGTTTCAGGACCTTTTAAATCCTATTTTTACTTAATCAAAACATCCTTAACCTTTTGAATATTGTTCCACATATGAGAGCCATTAATGACCACATGGGAGTTATTTAGGTCAATCAAAGAGAAGTGACTTAAGTATTTAATCCCTAAATTCACCAAAAATTCTCCAAATCTGTTTAGCCAACAAAGCTTTATTGAAAGTGGTGATACTTTTGAGACCCAATCCTCCCATATTTTTTAATTTACAAACACTGTCCCAAGCAACAAGCAAAAGACATTTCTTCTCCTCAACTCCTGATCAAAGGAATCTTTTCATGATACCCTCAATGATGTAGACAAACTTGGAGAGAATTTTGAACAAATTGAGAGCATACATAGGCAAATTCTGAAAGGAGGACAAACTAGAATGAATAAGTTACAAATGTTAATAAAGCACATATTTTGATCAATAAATTTTTTTCATGTCCTAGCAGCTTTAGGAAATTTTAGTTTTTGAGGAAAAAAATTGAAAATTGTTATGCTACAACTTTCCTCTATATCACATGCATACAATGAAATTTCAATGAGATAATGCTATGATTTTATTTATTATGAAATTGTACAATAAATAAACCACATGATTTCATTTGTATGTAGGTTTAGGGTTTCCAGGAAAGAGAAATTTGGGAGTAAAATAATTAGAAAATGCGACTAGGAAATTGAAAACATTCTAGAGAAGAGGTCTCATTGCAACATCAATCTTTTGAATATCATGATCTATAGAAGTATGTTAAAAGAAAAGAAGAAATCATTGAAAAAATAATAAAAGCCAATGCTTTTTGGGGAAGAACTACACTATTAAACCATTTATTTGAAAATTTTTCCTAAATTTTGGGAGATGCTCGTAATCATTTGCAAACCACCTTTAACCATCTAGAAGGTACATTATCTATGAGTAGGTTAATTTTCATTAATATCACCTATGAACAATGCCTAACTACAAATTGGAATGGAACAACTTTTAGAGCTTTGTCAATGCATCAGTGATGATTAGAGGAGCACAATTTAGGGTAATGCAAAGACATACATTTATTATTATTGAGGATTAGAGAGGACTGATCTCACTTTTAAGGAAGAGAAACCTATAATCAACACATAGAAAGGTGGTAACATGTATTTCTGAAAACCAAGTTCATTTCTATGAGCTATGCTTATGGTAAAATCTACATTTTTTCTATAATAGCTGAAAATCAGGGTATTTATGATGATATGACATCATAATGACTATATTTTTTTGATATATGTGTGTACATGATATCTATGGTAATCCCTACTTTATAAGCATATGTAGGTGAATGAACTTTGACATTCATTGTATACATATACATGCATGTGTGAAACTTTGGTACTACATGTGTTTTAAAGAACTTTGAAATTCATTTATTTTTGTATATAAATGTGCTTCAACTATTACTTTATGTTGGAGTTTGTGTATTGGGTATTTGTGTATTTTCAACTTTATGAGGGAGTCTTTGTATATTTTAAAAAATAAATTGATGTTCAATTTATGTGGAGTGTGTTTGCATACAAATATAGTTTGACACTATGTTGATTGTTTTGCATGATCTAATTTTAGATTTTAGAGTTTACTTTGTCTCATGTACGTCTATGTATGCTTGGGTGAACTTTGGTATCCTTGTGTGTGTGCCTACAATAAATTTGACACTAATATATTGTGTATAAATATGTTTCAATTGGAACTTTGTGTGAAGCATATATAATATTTTGATGCTCACTAGATTTTGTCTACGTATGAATGAAATTAATTTGACTTTAATTTATTGTGTATAAATATGTTTCAACTAGAACTTCGAGTGGAGCATGTACAATTCCTTGATGTTCACTAGATTTTGCCTATGTATGAATAAAATTTTCTATTTATTTTGTATCACTAGATTTTGTCCATGTATGAATGAAATTTACTATTCATTTTGTATCACATGTTTGTGTCATGTGTTTATTTATGCTTGTGTGAACTTTGACAATCTTACGTGTATGTGTTTGTTTAAAAGAACTTCGACATTTGTCTTTTTTTCATATATCAATGTACTACAACCATTACTTGTGTGGATTGTGTTTATGTGTGAAATCATGTGAAATTCACCTTGTCATGTATTTGAGAAAACTTTGGTATTGTTGTGTGCACATGTGCAGTATACAATGAATAAATTTAAAATCTATCATGTCTTGTGTATTCGTGTTTGAGAAAAAATTGATTTGGGCGTCAAGCTTGATAACATTGCTAAAAAAAATATGTTTAGTTTTGGTCAATAGAGAAAGGGATATCAAAAGATTATGTTTGCTAAGATAATAAAAGTGTAGATGGAAAATATTTTATTGAATAAAGTGTATCAATAAAATGAATTTTTAGTATAAGACTAAGACTGATTTGAAAGGGAGACAAGGAATTTAAGATTGGAGATGAAGTTATTGTTCACTTGAGAAAGGAGAAATTTCTAGTAGGTACATACAACAAGTTGAATATGAAGAAGTTTGAACCATGTAAAATTGTAAGAAACCATGATTTTGGATATTCATAAAAAGTATAGTTGCAATTAATGAGCTTAATATTTCACATGTGTTCCATATTTCAAATTTAACAGAGTATCATAAAGGTGACATAATTAATGAATACATAATAGAAGGATAGTTGAACATTCCAACATTTACTTTAGAGAGCACGAAGCTCGATAAAAGAAATTATGGACAATTGGGTGAGTGGAAGCACAAGAAGTGAACAATATTTAGAGTACTTGGTAAAATGACTTGGAAGAAATGTAGAATACTCACACTAGTTATGAAGATGAGGTTAACCGTCTTGGTTTTCCTCTAGCTCATGAGAAGTGATGAGGCAACTCTTCTTTCTACCTTGGGTGTCTAATTCAAAAGCATCCATAGCATGGGGGCTTGTAGTGCCTATCCAACTCCAACTCACTAAGGAGATGAGATATTATAGTAAGAGAACCCTCCATATTTTCTTGTAATTTGTTAGATTGTGTTTACGTTGAGGGTCTATAATAATTAAGGCATTGACCTATGCTTGAAATAGTATGAATTAAAATATATAGTCATTCTTATATATGTATATGTATATTTATATATATATATATATATATATATATATATATATATATATATATATATATATATATATATATATATATATATATATATATATATATATATATATATAGACACACATCAGAATATCTATACAGATAAATCAATTTAATTAAGATAAATAACTATATCAATATTCATATTGTAAATATTTTTATCAAATTGTTTATAGCCTATATATAACCTATATGTTATATTAGACCTCATAAGCATTGGAAACATATATGATAATATAGTTTCAAACCACATTTTATATATATTGCAAAAGTATCATGATCAAACTATAGAGTTTGACTGTAAAACAAGATCCAAAGACTATAAACCATGCTTAAGAAGCTAATAAAATTGTTAATAACATCAAACTCATTTCATTCCAATGCTTTATCAATTTTTTTATCAAATCAATTATCTAAAGGAAATGCACTTGTCTTTCAAATAGCCATATGCTATATCAAAATATTGTGTAACATCTCACATAAGACAATTTTTTCTTGTGTCTAGAACAAAACAATTTAGTAAAGTTAACCAGTAGGAAACATCGAATACCCAACCAATACCTATGCCATTTGGAAAAGGGAAATGGTACAATGTTATTCTTGCCCGGGGATATTACTAATTTCACTCTAGAAATTCAAAATAGCAGTTTTGCATGAAAACAAAGATAATCTTCTCTAAAATCTATGGGAGTTTTTTTAACCATTGACATGCACCTATGGAAAAGGGGGAAGGAGAAAAGGGGGTGTGATGGGGGGATAGGGAGGTCTTTTCAAGAAATCACACCCTTTGGAGAAATAACTTGTTAATGCTTCCACTTTGGCACAATGCCAAGGAATGTGGCATTTACGTTTTCTTGAAACTATCAGTAACGTTGTCAACAAATCTACTTTTTGTAAATCCCTTAAAAAATCATGTTGTTAAATTTGTTGGAAAGTTTGTAAATCCTTTCAGCATACCATTTTATGTGCAACCTACATTCATGGCATCACTTCCATTATTGGCACTTAGGATTTGATGCCCAAAATTCATACATTCTTCCCTTCTACATGAGCTCACAAAACCACCATCTTCGCCTTCTTGAGTAACTACTTTGTGGGTGATTTATATGATAGGGTTCAAGCCGAAGGCAACACATGTGGGGGATTTGGATATCTTCCCAATACATAATGTGGTATGTTTTATTAGAGATACTAGTTTATGCTTCTTTGATATCTTTCTTAGTAAATTTTTTTAAAAGTTTGTTTGAAATAATACTAGCAAATCCTAAATTATTTTGGTGCATTTATTCTTTTCCTAAGTTTATTGTCCACGACTTTGTTGTGTGGTAGTACAGTGAAGTCTAGCTGGCCATTAGGATTTGGTTTTCTTGAAGCAATATCATATGGGGTTGTCCTAAACCTAGGGGCCATGTATGACTCCCTATGCATAAAAAATGTGTATATAATGGTACAACCATTTCATTATATTAAGTGATATAGATCATGTTAGCATTCTATATAGAAATTTAGTAATATAATTTAATATTTTGATAATTTAGTGTTATAATTTTGTATAAAATCATTTTAGAGATGTTTGACTTGGATTGAGCATCATTTCAATATTATAGATTTTTGTAATATCATGATATAAAATTTTTAGCTTAATTAATATTGGCCTTTAGGAAGTTTAGACAAACATGTTCAAAAACACCATTTTAGATAATGTTGAAAGTTGAGAAAGAATTATTGTTTGTGAATCTATGATATCCAAGAGCATTTTTCGTTTCCTTAAATAGGAAGGGTAGTATAATGTCATAAATCTATTTTGTAGACACAAATATTATTTATCGAGTAATATCTATCTTTTTGGTTGTGTAAGTTTCTTTATTGATCTAGAAGATTTAGATAGGAAATTTTGACTTAACAAGAATTTAAAGATTTTATGTTCAATCTTTGAAATTTCAAGTTCATTTAATTTAGAGTGAATTACATGTTTCAAAAACCTTGATTATTTTAGTTGGAATAATTAGTATCTTCCATATTTAAGGTAAAAGTATTTATTGATAATGGTATTTCCTTATCACCAAAGGTTTTAGTAATTGATTTGATTAATATACCTTATTAGTAAATAAGGTTTTCCTTTAATTCTAGAGAATATGATAGTATTTGTAAGGAAATAGATTATTTACATGCGGTATATATGAGAAAGAAATTTGGTTGTAAGTATTATCTTATTGTTGGCCAATAGGTAACTTGTTTCTATATTTAGATGAAATATTGTATGAATTCTTTATATCTAGATTATTGTTCAATATAAATATTGAATATATCGTACCTATATTCATATGATCTTATTTTATGCTACTATAGTTAAGTGCAAAGATTCTTATCATGTTTAATTAGGCAATATATCTTGAGGAAGTATTTGTCTTCAAGGTCCTTGAGTATGCAAGTTATGAATATAATATGTTATTATAGTCCTTTACTTGTTTTGGTCATTATTCTTTTGTAGAGATACATGAAAAAGGGTGTGATGCAGATCCAATTTCTTGGAATATATTTCTTACTTATGGTGTCAATTAAGGATCTCATAGCTTGATACTAATGCATTAGTATGGAATTATCATGCATGTAAAGAAAGGTGGATGAAACCTAGGCCTTCATCTCTGTTTCACAAAGTGGGGGGCAACCGAACAAAACTATCTGGGGACTCTACCCTAGAAAGGGTAGCGTGCTTATGTATTTTATAGAATATATACTAGTAATTATATGATGCATTTTGTACCCTTTCTTTTGCGAACTAGTATGATATGACTCAAGATTCAAGAGTCAAAATACAAAGTCTTTGAGTGTGACCCTAGGAAAGACTATCAATGATGAGCCCTCGAAACTTAGGTCTAGCCCCTTAGGATTTGTCTATTTTTGTCTATGATTTTTCTAGATAAGTTAATAAGAAAGGTTATATTATGATCATGTATCCAATGTTTAATGACTCTTATGATATGCATCTATTGGTGAAGACGTGTGTAGATACAAGTATTGGAACATAATGAATAAACAAGAAAGCACAACTTAGGTATGTAATGATAAGTATTTATTAATTAAACATGAAAACAAGTATAGTCTTTATACTCTTGTTTTCTATTTTTGATATAACAAATGATGTTATGTAGTGTTGCTTAATCAATGAAGTGTATTATTATTTAAAAAAAATCATTTTGCATGTTTTGATGAGTATTTTGTCCTCGTGCCAAGGGTTCCTCAGTGGGGCATTACACTTTTCTCATTACCAAAAATTATGTTGATTCGTATTCTTAGTTGCTTTTGAATAATGCTATAGGAGGAATAGTTTAATAATAAAAGGTCAGTATTTTATTAAATACTTGTGGCCATAGTTTTGGAGGCTAGTTTTACTAGGTGGTTCAAATATGAATTTAGCATATTCTAGTTAGAAAATGGGATATGCCTTTTTGGGTGTGATCTCTTTGGAGTTACCAATTTGGGTCCACTCATGTTTTGCCTCCTAAATTGTATCTATTCAAATTGGATTCCAAGAATGAGTTATTGGTTAGTTTATGATTTGGAGGTCTTGTTGAGTAGAGTGGGTGAGCTAGCAGACTAGTACTATTGGTAGATTTGGAAGCAAAGTTAGAAATACATCTATTTTTTAATGAAATTTCTAAATGGAAAATAATATTTCCTCTTAAATTTTAGGCATGATCTTTAGCTTGGGTTACCAAATCATAGTTGGAGATAAATTAAATGGAGTTTAGTAACTTCAAATCTCATTCTTTTCATTTCTAGACCAGTGATTTTGAGTGTTTGAAGGTGAATGAGAAAGAAATGGAGGAGAAATCAGATTTTGAATGGTATTATATTGTAGTTTCTTCTTGTAGGTTGTGAAGGTATTACAATCAGATTCATATGTATTGGGTGTGAAGCCAATAGGCTCAAAAATTATAATCAAGCTCTTGTTTTTATTTTCAATCAATTTTTTTATGTTTTGTCTTACATATTTGTAAATATATTTATATGCTTTTGTTAATTATTTAATGGAGGTTTAAAGGGAGAGATTCCCTTTGCATCAGAAGAGAATTTAGAGGTAAATCAAAAGACATAAACACAAAATAAAATTTGTAGACCATATAAAATGTTTGTGTCTTTGAGATAATTGACTCACAAATTTAACTAGCAAATTGTCATGGTTCTAAATAAGACTCTAAATAGAGTCCCACATCCAAAATATCTATTTTTATACACTACATTATCAAATTTAATGCCACATTATATTTATATATCTATCTATATCATTCCTAAAACTAAATATCATTATCTACTGCATTAAATTATAAATTATCTTTACTAATAACATACATACATACATACATACACACACACACATGTACATATACATATACGTGTGTGTGTGTGTGAGATATATATATATATATATATATATATATATATATATATATATATATATATATATATATATATATATATATATATATATATATATATATATATATATATATATATATATATATATATATATATATATATATATATATATATATATATACACATACAATTAGATTAAACTTAAAAATTTAGAGAAACAAATCTTTCACATCTTTGTAAAGATGACTTTGTTAAAACTATTTTAATTGTTAAAATTATTAATTTTGTTAAATTAATTAATCTTAATGTACATCCACTACGGTAGAGGACCCAATATTTGAACACTCTAACTTCACAATTATCAAAATCCCATGTGAAAATTTCAAATCACTTCCAATTTTATACAACTTACTTGATAAGTCCCCTACTTATAACTAAGGTTTAAATGCCACATCATCAAATACTATGCTAGATCAACATGTATTTTACCAAGACATCTAGGAAAAACCCAAAAAATAGTGAGACCAACACTTGTACATCGAGTCATGTTTTATTGGCATGTTAATGTCTAAGGAATACATTTCATTAAAAAATGGGTAGTTATTATCTACTATAACAACTTTAAAGTCACACCTATTGGTGCAATAATTAAAAAAATATTTGGCATTAAATCAACAAGTACTATCACAACTACTAGAATGCACTCAACTACTCAGTCCTCTCCCTTAATATAAATTAAAACTTTACATTTACTTTCTTTAGGAATACATTATCTTAGATAGTTCTTTAAACATCCAAAGAACAATATTTAAAGAGAGGAAGAAAAATATAATTTATCTACACATTATTAAGAAGACATTTTTTGCCTTGTTACTTAAAAGATAACTATGTTTTTCCTATTAAAAAATCCAAACACATGATATGATTTTCTATCATAAAAGGAAACTAGATCTAGGTCTTGTATTTTCCTTTTTGACAGCCTGTAAATTCTTATTTTGCACCTTAATTTTCTATTCTTGGTAGCCATCATCTATCACCTCTTTATTTATATCATTTTTCATTTATTTTGTAAGAAAAATAGATCTAACCACATTTAAGATAAGTAAAATTTCCTACACTTTATTTAGACTTTGTTAGTAACACAATCTAATGAAAATAAATACATATTTTTGTGATTACATAAAATGAAGGGTTAGAAATGACATATAGAATGTGTGACTGATTACACCCTCTCATTCCCAAAGTGTTAGATCTGAGATCAAATTACTAAGGGAGGGGGGGGGGGGGGGGGGTTGTGAATTAGTAATCTACCAAATATCCAACTTTTAACCATTTAAACTTTATCACAACATTCACAAGAATAACTTTAATAGCAACAAATGAAAATCATAACCATAACCACATCCACACAACAAAGAAACACTTACACATAGATTTATCTCGTGGAAACCCAAATAGGGAAAACAACCACAGTGGGGATTAGTACCCACTAAATGATGTACTCTTCTAAAGCACGTCCTGTGAGGATCTTAACCTTGTTAGGAGTTTATAAAAGTTCTTTTAGGTGCTACCCGGTAAAGGGATTTATCTTAGGCCTGTTAGAACCTTTACCCTATTAAGATAGCCTTGTTAGAGAACTTCAAACACAAGCTAATGTGCCACCTTGTTAGAGGATTTACAATAGGGACCTGCTAGGATCCACCCAATTAAGGGATTTGGACCATTGTAACTATTAGGGAACAACAGAGAGAATGGTTTGTAGAATAGAATTACCTCCGCTTGATCAAATCCACTGAAGCATAAAATCTCTTCTCAACACACTTAACTCGGATTGATCATAACTGGTTCTTCACAGCCACACTTATCCAACACACGATTAACACTAAAAACTTTACACTCTATCCATTATATACTGATCATCAAGCCCTTGAGGTTTCCACCACCTTAAGCTATCCCTAAATGGATTACAACTTAACTTTCAGACTTCCCGCTCGAATCCAATGCACCAATACACACATATCGATGTATAAAATGATTTTCCTATACCACGTTGGCCAATACAATGATTTACATAGAGTTTTGTGTCAAGGGATCAAATACGTTTTGACCAAACACAAGCTTCCTCTAGAATTTTCTCCACATGCTAGCATTCGAACAATGTGATGCCAGATCATCACCTCCAATATTTAAGACACATCACTAGATCATGACTAACTCAACCAAATTCACTGCAACCTCTACACTGATCACCGATCAAAGATTTATCAACTGTCACTCAAGAAAATAAATACTTCAACCTATTAACAACTATGAATTTTCTCACCAGTCATCTATCCTTCACATTGGTCACTCAAATTAGTTGCAATTGCAACCATAGTTTTTAAACACTACTTTTTTCACCATATCCTATAACCACATCACAAGAAACAACAAAGATTTGAAAAACCAATCAAATCACCTATTGTTTGTTATTGAATGTTCTAGAAATTGCTTTGTTAGCCTTCATCTGATCAAAACTTCCTTTCCATTCATCAGCAACAGTAGCTGTCGTACATTTGACATTAAGAGACATCCCTAAGTCTCTCATAAGAATTGCTACAACTGAAATTCACTGCAACAACTTGATCATCATACTTATACTTAGCAACATACTAGCAACACTAAGTCAATACTTGACATCAATGAAAATTCAATAACTGATCATCATGCAATCAAATCTATATCATTACAACACCAAAAATCACTTACCATCACTACATCAGTTATACCAACACAAAGGTCATCTAATAAAGTGAAATAGTACATCTAATGAAGGAATGCACATGTCTTTTATTACAAAAGAAATAAAACAAGGGTGATGTCCCTTACAAAACCACAACCTGAAGGTGTGAAAACAATAGACCAAAGAAACAATTTACAACATGGTTAAGAAAAGACCATTGACAAAAAAATAGTAGCACAACTAGTAATCCACATCAAGAGTGGGAAAAAAACTCACCCACAACATAGGGAGGAGAATGAGAGACTGAAAAGTGATTCTTCCTTTGTTGGCAAACAACCAACTAGGTGATACTTTCAAAAGGGTTGCCACCACAAAGGGAAGGTGGTGGAATCCTCAGAGAGAGAGAATCAACACCAATACTAGGAACATAGTGCTGACAATGTTGAACATCAACAACCTTAGACTGGAGTAGATCAAGAGAACTATTAGTTAGAGAAGGGTCCATGCTGCCATAGGGGACCATATCAACAACAAGAGTTGGAGATAGATCCAGTGGGATAGAGGAGGCCATAACAATAGGAGAACCACCCTCGAGGGAGACATGATTAACCTTTAAAGAGATTTTAGAGGAAGAGTCAGAGGATAAGATAGTCAAATGATCATCATTTGTGTCCTTCCACCAAGTGGCAACACCTTTACAATATGAAAGAGAACAATTATAGCTAGATGACCAGTAGAGAAGCACCACCTACATCAAAATGGGAGGCCCTCAAAATCAAATGATTGAGTCCATGGCCTACCCCCCACCATGATGAATACATCCCCTGGAAGGGATGTGGAGATATCAATGTCAACCAAAATGTGAGTGAATGTAGATCAACTCATCTTAGTTGTAGCCTCATCCACCTTTAAGAAATGACCTATAGAGTTGTATAGGGCCTCAAAGAAATAATTCTCCCAAAAATGAAGGGGAATATTAGGGAGATGAACCAGCACTAGACACACACTTAGTGATCTAGTAAGAGGGTTAAAGGATCCTATCTAGGATTTGGTCGAGAGACAATGATTCCTCCACACCCACAATTTTCTCAATATCAAATCACATTCTTTATAGAAGTAAAAACAACAAAAACAAACCCCTTGCACAAGGGAAGAGCTTGATATTACAAGATACTAATGATATCCAATAACCTATCACCCAATAATGTAGATCCGAAAGAGAAGGCTAGAAACCAACAAGTCTACAAACCAATCTACAACGTTGGTAGAAATCCACATTTTTCACCACATCCAGGTCATACACCACCACAAGGGAGGTCTTGGCACAAGTAATGGTACAAGATTTTACCTTTGAAGAAGTAGATTTGGTAGCCCAAGCATAGCTCCGTCTACCAACAATAACATAAAAAGGTGGATCCCCAACCTTTACAACCCCAACAATGAAGACCCCACCTCCACTAGAACTAGGAAGACTCTCTAAGCCCCCCACAGGCAATAGAGGACCACCATCTGTCATAGAGGGAATATGCAATAGATGACCACCATCTATCGTAGAGGGCACAACTAGTGAGGACCCAAACCCCATCGAAGCCCCCAGCCCAAGGACGGTCAAATCAATTGCAAAGGCAGTTTGTAGAATGATCAATAGAGGCTTGGACAAATTCAAAATTCTTGTTGAGAGGAAAATGATAGCATTAACAAGAAACTCCATAGGAAATATAGATTTATTAAATGATATTGATTCTCCAAAGCATTAGGAAGGAATGCATATGTTACCATATACCTTTTGGTGAATTGTCTCCAAATTAGCCTCTACATTATCTTAGGTCATATGCTCATTGCAGACTATTTATAAAATAGGGCTTATATTAAAGGTGGGAATAAGTTTGAAAGCTTTTATTTGGATATTGATATTAAAGGTTTTGGTGCAATGCCTACAAATATTTTTCATATTATTAGTTTAAGGTAATTAAATAAATCCAATTATTTCAAAATTAATAAAGTTTTTTTTTGCTACCTGAAGGTATCCCCGCAACCTAGCCTAGCGCCCATTAGTCCGTATTTTGGGTACTTGTGCGAGCTAGGGTGAGACTAGTACCCCAAGGGTGAGATCAACCAATTGCTAGATGTCCTACCTCTTAAACTCGAGAGCAGTTTTGAATCTGAAACCATGGGGAACTACCCACAACCTCAAGCCAATTGTGCTACCCATGTGGGCTTAAGATTAATAAAGTTATAATATATAATTTTAATAAATATTCAATAAAGGTTATTATTCTTTATTAAACAACATAATTAAAATTAGCTAATGGTAACACATACAATTTCAACTATAGGATATGTCTAAAGTATCTATTTTTCTATACTACATTATCAAAATTAATACCACATTATATCTATCCATCTCCATCATTCCTAAAATCAAATTTTAATGTTCATTACATTTAAATTGATAGCTCAACATTTAATTTTAAATTATCAACACCCACAACAATACATAACTAATCTAAACTACTCTATCTCCAACCTGATCAAGCACTTTCAGCGGTGGACACTCTGGGTCTTGTGTCTTTGGATGATCTGAGAGGTCACTTTTCCTCACCTCATACTAGTGCTAGCAACTGGTTCTTGAGATGTTTTCTTCCCATGGCGATTCGGGTTCTACTCCTTCATGAAGATATGGATAGTATCATGTTATTATGTTTAAATGGACAAATCATTTCATTTGTATTTAGTGTATACAAAATGGTTTACCAGTTTCGGAGTTGGTAGGTGGTTTCATTTTGTTCATATAAGATTTTTTTGGCATCATTATGGTTGGGACTTATACGTATTTTGTAATCTGCTCATCCTATCTCTTGTTTTAGAATGTTCATTTTTTAAAACTCACTTTCATTTAAAAAAACTAACCTAAATTGCTTTCTATTTATATAAATGCATCTTATGAAATCAAAATAAATTTTGTTTTCCTCTAAAATAAAATAGATTTTAGAAAAACTAGTTTTAATATCTGTGTAAAGATGAATTTGTTCCAATTATGCTCTATATTAATTTTTAAATTTTTTATTTTCAATTAATTATTTTAATAAATTTGCCCAAATTTTCTTTTCAAATACATTATTTTACATACTTCCTTAAACATCCCATTAATAATACTTAAAGATAGTTAAAAGAAAGGCAATTTCTTTATGCATTGGGCAAGGCATATCATTTGCCTTTTAACTAGCATCCAAACAAGTGCTATGTTATTTAAATATCTTAAATTTAAAAAGCATGAAAACACGTGACATTCCAAATTTGACCAAATTAAGATAATTATATTTTCCTATTCATTACCATAATAGGAAACAAGTCTCCCATATATTATTTTAAGTGCTTAGACTTCATCTAAATCGAATCTAATGCTTATTTAACAATTTTTAATTAAGAAAAATATTTTAACATTTTTTAATAAAGAAAATCATTATAATATTTTTTCAAGAAGAATATTGGTTGCATTTACTGATTGGGTAGCCCAAGTCAATCTCCTTAATAATATTTGACTCATTTAAATTTTGGTAGATATTTTGGTTGATTGAAGTTGACTTTGGTAGATGGACGATGTGAGGAGAAAAAAGTAAGCATCTCTATTATTTTTTAATTAAAGGAAGGTAAGGGCCAAAATATATGTATGGAATTTGAGGCTAATTACACCTTTCCATTCCCAAAGGTCATATAATGGAGTCATATAATGGGGTCATGAATCCATGTGATGTATGCACATGGGGTCATATAATGGAGTCATGAATCCATCAACCACTGTTTGCCCCAAGTTGGCCTTTAGAGAGTTCTAGGGCACATGCTCATGGAGGACTTAATAAAATATGGTTGGACAGAAGTTTAAATGTTTTTATATGAGAAATATTAGTCAGATTTGTTGTCCAATGTTTATGAAATATGATTTAAATTATAATTTAGCCTAATTAAATAAACCTAGTTAATTTAGTCTACTGAATTTAAAATAGATAATTATAATAAATATATGAAAACTATTATTTATGATATAGTGTAATGGTTAAATTATGACATTGTTGCTATATTCACTAAGATTCAAATTTGGTATTGTGATCACATACATTGTGCCTTCTATTAACTTGTGTACTTGTAGATTTAAACCTTTGTGTTTAAGTCATGTTTATATCAATGACTTTGTGCTCTAAAGCCTCATTTAGTCAATATGATTGTAGGTGTTGTATCCCTATTAGACTATTGTGCTCATAGGTTTGAACAATTTGAGTTAATGTAGTGCATTTATGTCAAGGATGAAAGTATTTGTGATCTCACTAGGCTCAGGCTAGGATAAAAAAATCACGTGTTAAAAATAATATAAAATGCATGAAAAATAAATACAGGGACTCGTGTTCTTATCTCTAAAAATAATGATGGAATATTGATGCCAATGGTTTTCAAACTCAATTTGTCACATCAAAAAATTATTTGTCTCAATATGACGACCATCTTAAAATATAAACAATTATGAAAACTTATGCAAGTTCCTCTCATGTACCTTAAGTTTGATGTTGAGAATCAAGATCTTGGTTTAATATGCAAATTTGAAGCTCTACCTAGCTTTAGTTACTATATTAGCATAACATAGTATACTATCTAGTACTATATAATGCTCAAGTAGCATCATGACTTCATATATAATTTCATACTATTGATAATGTATATAAAGTGTTGTTTTCGACTATGGTAACTACATTAAACTGATTTTCACAATAAATTTTTGTAACCTTCTTCCTCCTTAGATAAAAAAGGGTAACATGTAAAGTCATAGTGAAGGCTAAAGAGGTGTTTGAGATTTCTTTTAGAAATATTGTCAAATTGATTGGTGAATGTTTTATCCTAGGTCAACCACCTTGTCAGGACAAATTAATAATGATAAGCTATAACAAGCACATTTATGTAGATTTTTTTTTTTAACATTAGAAATTAAGTTGTCATTTAATTATTTTTTCTTGATACTCCTTTTCTAGATGATAAATCAATTCTACATTGAATTCCATTTAATAAAATGATATAACATGATGTTCCACAAGGATGTTCCAAGTTAGCTCATAATAATTAGTGAAAGGGGTGAAGGTCAAATTTTAAATTTCAACATTTGAATTTTAGGTTCATTCCAGTGCTTCTCAATGATCAATTTAGATTGATATCATGTTAGTTAAAACTAAAATAGTGGGATAAGGTAATGATCTCGAGCGATTGCATAGAAATAAGTGTGAGAAAAGGTAAAAAGAAAGTGGATAGGCTAATGATATGATATGCTAATTCACCATTACATTTTTCTCCCCCTTTGATGTGCATGTGAATCCAAAATGAGCATGCATTCAATAGTATATGGACATTCTCAACTAAAATAAAAAGTAATTATTTAGACACTCACAAGAAGTAACAAAGTAGATATTGATCCATAAAAAGTACATAGTGCCTCCCATAGTAGCATAATGTCTTGTTTTGTTTTGGTACGAGCTAGACTCTTGATGTGATGTTGTGACTATTTGTATATCACTATTTAATGTTTCAAGTTAAACAATACATTCTTTTGGTTTTGCCACTATCATTGCTAACATAGAGGATATATTTTACTTGTACTTACTATTTTGATCATATCTGTATGATGATCCAGCTGTGATGTGACATAATGCTTTATGATGATATCTGGTGTATTTATATTCAAGAAAATTTGATTATGTTATCCTGATGATTATTACAAATGTCCTATGGTATTGTGCCTTTTATGTCAATGAACATATTATTTGGAGTTTTGACCGATATATACTTTAAATCTCATATTTAATGCTTAAATTTAAATGAAATATTTATTGTGGTGTACACTAAGGATTAAATATGAAAGGAATGGTTTCGTAACATTCAAATACATATGAATATTATGTTGCTAAAACATCCTTTCATTAGGTGTACTTTAGTTATTATATACATGTGCTTCAACTATTTATATTATGTGCAACTACACTAATGTGTGCTTGTTTTAGTGAATAGGTACCAGACATCGACTCTACCCAAGCTGCAGGTTTGAGCGTGTCTTATCCTTGGAAATGACACAAGAGATAGCTACATTGGTGGTTCATGATTTTAGCCAATATCATCCCTGTATGCCAAATGTATCTGCATTTGATATATTATACCTCTAGTATCATGTGGGTTGAAATTCAGACTTCCTTCCATAGTTATGTTGGACCTCCAGTTACTGCAGTTGAGCTAGATATTATATGCCAATTTTAACAATTCTATGGTTATTTTTGTTTATTGAGAAATTTCATTCTATTTAATCAGAATTGATTAAATTAATTAAGTGAAGTATTGAAAGAATTGTGATATTTGATTTAATTTATTTTAAGTGACTTTATTTTAGCCTTTTTGCCTTTTGGGGAAAAATTGACTTTATGTTGTGGAAAAAGAGTTCTTTACCACACCTTCTATTTTGGAGAAATTTGGATTTTTTTCCAAATTTGTATTTGGAGATTGATCTTTTATTCGTTGTGTTTGATCTTCTTGTCATAGTTTTGTGGGAATTGATTCATTGAGTTTGTGCCATGATTGCTCCACTTTGCAAGCTATTTCATTCATTTCCATGGGGATTTGAGTTTTCTTCTCTATTTTATGGGTTTCACCATTGTACAAGGTATTTTTGCCTTAAACTAATGCAAGAGCATCTCGAGTCCTTTCCTATGTCACCAAAAACATGTTTGTGTTTTCTGTGTTGCTCAGTTTTTGCTTTGACTGATTTGGCTCAGTAGTTTCTCGGTTTCCTTTGTTAAATGAGTTGGTCGGTTATCTCTTTGGTGCTCAGTTAATTCCTTGATGCTCAATGATGCTTGTCTAGTGCTCGATTATCCTTTCTTGCCAAGTTGTTTGTTTTAGTTTCTTGTTGAGGCCAGCTTGCGTAATTAATTTTGGTCATAGATTTAATGTTGATATCTATCATTGGGAAGCGTGTGGACCTAGATCTGGTCATTCCTTCTATTGATGGCAGATTTGAAGGCTGACTTGGTTCGATAGCCCCTTGTATAAATGTAGTTGTTTGGTTAGAGTTTAGGGAGTCAAATTTTTGGATAGAGATAGAAGCTAGAAGTTAGAAGTTTGTTTCAGATCCTCGCATGTTGGAGGACTTATGTACTTTAATTGTAATATCTAGCCTAAACCGAGAAGGCCTTACAACTCGACATGTATGAATCAATTGGATTAAGTATATAAAGTTATTTGCATTATCTCTCTCTCACTTGTGTGTGTTTTTACTTCTGCGTGTTATTCTGCAAGGTGGATCTGGTTAGGGTGTGCCTTTGGCCCCTCTCCCCATCTTCCCTTGTGTCAAGTGGTATCAAAGCGAGGTGAGATCTTGATCTAGGTTTGTGAATCTAGGTTTGAGGGTTCCTTCTTGTCAAAATCTAGTTGATTTGTTGTGGGGTAGAAGATTGCGATCTGGCCTGTAATTACATAGGGTTTCAAGATGGTTTGTGGGAGGTGAGATGCAGATCCAGGATTAGCAAATATGTTGAGGTAGATTGCTGGTAGATTGGAAGCTGTTGAGACAACCTAGTGCCGAGAAAGACATCTTGAAGATGTTAGTGATGATAAAATTGAGGAATTACAAGATGATGTGGAACTTGCACCTATGATGGATCAGGGTGAGGAAAGATTGTTGAAGGCTTTGAAAAATATGAAGTCTATGCCACATTTCAATCCTCCTGAGTATAGTGGAAAATTAGATTCTGATGAGTTGGTGGACTCGATTACCGAGATAGAGAAGTACTTTGAGTATTAAAATGTTCCTGAGGAAAAGCAGGTGAAAATTGCTAGCACTAAGTTGAAAAGCCATGCATCCTTATGGTGGGAGCATCTGTAATTGGATAGAAAGAGGAAAGGAAAAGAAAAAATCTAGGTATGGTATAAGATGTTGAATAAATTAAAGGGAAAGTTTTTACCTTGTGATTATCAGATTAACCTAGTTAGGTGAATGCAAAGTTTGAGGCAGAAAGATAGCTCAGTAAAAGATTATACTGAGGAATTCTATAGATTAGATATCAGATATGGACACGATGAAGATGATGTGGATATAATTGATAGGTACCTAAATAAATTGAGATTTTCCATCCAAGAAGAAATCAGTTTGGTTAAGTTAGAAAACATTGAAGAAGCTTATCAGTTTTCCCTAAAAGCCGAGGAGAAATTGAACAAAAGACATGAGCAAAGAAAAAGAGGTAGAGGTGGTAGATTCCCTAGAGGAAGAGGTAGATCTTATGGTGAAAACATTAGATCTGAACCTAAAAAGACAAATTTGGACAAAGGCAAGACCAAGTGGAAAGGTGAAAGTTCATCTAGAGGCAGAGGCAATAACTACCAAGGTGGTTATAACAGAGGTGGTTTCTAAGGAACTTGTTACAATTTTGGAGAAGAAGGACTTAGATCATTTGAGTGTACACATGCAAGTAAGAAGGTCAGTAGTAGTAGAAATGACTTGGTGCAAGAAGACTCACTGAATGAACCTGAGTAGGAAAATAACTTAATGGTCAGGAGTGCACTTTGGAGTGAAGGTAAAAAGGAAGATCCGGTAAGGAAAAGTTAGTTCAAGACCAGATGTAGAGTTTATGATGAAGTTTGGAAGGTAATCATTGACCGTGGTAGCTCGGAGAACTTGGCATATGAGGAAATGGTTACAAAGTTGCAGTTGAAAAGGTTGGAACTTCTGAAGCCCTATCAAATCTCATGGATCAAGGATGAGAATACATTATTGGTAAGTGAACAATGTTATGTGAATTTGAAAATTGGAAAGTACTATGATAAAGTGTTGTGTGATATCATGCCTATGGATTGTTGTCATATTTTGTTGGGTAGACCGTGGCAATATGATAGACATGCTATATATGATGGAAGATTGCATAAATATACTATTTGGGCTAATGGGAGAAGAAAAATCTTGTTACCTTTGATTGAATAACCTATTAGTAGTGTTTGTACATCTAAGAAAGTTTTTCTGATGAGAGGAAGAAAGTTTGTTAAGGACTTGAAGAAGAATGATGTGTGTTTTTCTATGATTCCTAATAAACCGAGTAAGAAAACAAAGGATAGAATCCCTGAAGAGATTAATAAGTTACTCACTGAGTATAAGGAGATCATTTTTGATAATGTACCTGATGGTTTGCCACCGAAGAGAAGCATTGATCATTGCATGGATCTAATCCCTAGAGCTAGTTTAGCAAATAAGGTACCACACCGGTTGACACCTATCGAGAATCAGGAATTGAACTGACAAATTCAAGAATTGTTGCATAATGGTTTGATCTGGGAAATTTTGAGTCCTTGTGCAGTACCTATTATATTGGCACCTAAGAAGAATGGAGAATGGTGAATGTGTACTTATTCCAGAGCAATCAATAAGATAAAAGTGAAATATAGGTTTCCTATATCGAGAATGGATAACATAATGGATATTTTTACTGGAGAAAAGTATTTTACCAAGATTGATTTGAAAAGTGGATATCATCAGATCAGAATTAGAGAAGGTGATGAGTGGAAGACTACTTTTAAGACAAGAGAAGGTTTGTATGATTGGCTAGTTATGCCTTTTGGTTTAACTAATCCACCAAGTACTTTTATGAGGTTGATGAATGAAGTTTTGAAGAAATTCTTGGGTAAATTTGTAATCATATATCTTGATGACATTCTAATATTCAGTAAGACCAAAGAAGAGCATTTTCTGCATGTTAAGTAAGTATTGTAGAGATTGAAAGAAGAAAAGTTGCTGATAAATCTAAAAAAGTGTTCCCTCATGAAACAAGAGATTGTGTATTTGGGATTTGTGATTTCAGCTGATGGTTTGAAGATAGATCCTGAAAAGGTTGAAGCTATTTTGAATTGGCCTACACCTAAGTATGCTAGTGAGGTAAGATCATTTCATGGTTTGGCAAGTTTTTACCAAAAGTTCATTAGGAATTTTAGTTCAATCTGTAATGCTATGATTGAGACTATGAGAGGAGATAAAAGACAATTCAAGTGGACACATGGAGTTGATAAAAGTTTTGAGACTCTGAAGCAGAAGGTTGTTGAATTGACTATTTTAGCATTGCCTGATTTCAATAAGGTATTTCAAGTGGAATGTGATGCAAGTGGAAGTGAAATAGGAGCTATTTTGAGTCAAGAAGGTAAACCCGTTGTTTTATTTAGTGAGAAGTTGAATGATGCAAAAAGGAAATATTCCATGTATGATCAAGAGTTCTATGCTGCTATTCAAGCCCTAAAGAAATGGAGACATTATTTGATACCTAGTGAATTTGTGTTGTATACCAATTATAAGGCTTTATAGTATTTGGGTAGTCAGAATACGTTGAATTAGAGATATATGAAATGAGTTGAGTATTTAAAGAGTTATACATTTATAATAAAGCATAAGAGTGGAGTCACTAACCGAGTTGCTGATGCATTGAGTAGAAGAAGATCTTTGATGACCGAGATAAAATTTGAAGTTCTTGGTTTTGATGACATGAGAGATTCTTATGAATTTGATCCTGATTTTTCTGAACTGTGGAGAAAGTGCAGAGCACCTATTCAAGAACAACCGAATACTAAATGAGAAGACTATTTCATGCAAGAAGGTATGTTGTTTAAAGGTATTCAATTGTGTATACCGAGAGGATCAATGAGAACTAATCTGATTAAGGAAAAGCGTAGTACTGGTTTAGCTAGACATTTTGGCATTAACAAGACACTGAATTTGCTTAAGGATAAATACTTTTGGCCATAATTGTATAAGGATGTTCAAAAGTTTGTGAAAAGTTGTGGATTTTGTCAAGTTGCAAAAGGAGTAAGTCAGAATACTGGATTGTAACACACCGATTGTTGTTCCTGAGAAACCTTGGACTGACATCAATATGGATTTTGTTCTTGGCTTACCGAAGATAGTAAGAGGTAATGATTCTATATTTGTTGTTGTGGATAGAATTTCCAAAATGGCACATTTTATACCTTGTAAGAAGACATCAGATGCAATACATATAATAGATCTTTTCTTTAAGGAAATTGTCAGATTGCATGGATTATCGAGGAGTATCATCTCTGACTGAGATAGTAAATTTGTTGGATACTTTTGGAAGACTCTTTGGAGAAAGATGGGTACCGAGTTGAAATATAGTTCTACATTTCATCCACAGATTGATGGACAAATAAAATTTGTAAATAGATGTTTGGGTAATCTTTTAAGATGTTTAGTTGGAGACACACCGAGTAATTGGGATTCTATGTTGGCACAAGAAGAGTTTGCATATAATAATTCAGTGAATAGGAGTACTGGAAAAACACCTTTTGAGATTGTAAATAGGATACAACTGAGAGGTATATCATATTTGAGGGATATTGCTGATGAAAGAAAGAGAAGTGCTGAAGGAGTAAAGTTTGCTGACTACATGAAGACATTGCATGAAGATGTGAAACATAAGCTGGAGAAAAGTAATTAGAAATACAAAGATAGAGCTGATAGATCAAGAAGACATAAGACTTTTGTTGTTGGTGATTAAGTGATGGTTCATTTGAAGAAAGGTAGATTTCCTATTGGAATGTATGTGAAGCTGAAAATGAAAAAATTTGGTCCTTGCAAGATACTGAAAAGATTTGATAGTGGTAATGCTTATGAGATTGAGTTACATGATGACATGGATATATCACCTATATTCAACATTACTGATTTGTATGAGTACCATGAACCTGATGAAAAAATGACAACACCAAATGATTACCCTAAGAAACAGATAGAAGAAGTTGAGCAGATTTTGGAGCAAAGAATTGATAGAAGTACAAGAGGAAAATAGTATATGGAATATCTAGTAAAGTGGAAGAATAGACCGATTGAAGATAGTTCATGGATTTCACAATCTGAATTGGATTCAGCTTGGACCATACTTGCTTCATGATTCAGAGAATCATTTCAAATAACCTTAGGTGTTTGATGCAGGAGCATCTCGGGTCCTTGGAAATCTTGTGTCACCAAAAACATGTTTTTGTTTTATGTGTTGCTCAATTTCTGCTTTGACCAAGTTGGCTCAGTAGTTGTTTGGTTTCCTTTGTTGACCGAGTTGGTTGGTTATCTATCTGGCACTCGATTAATTCTCTAGCGCTTGGTAATGCTTGTTTGGCACTCAGTTATCCTTGCTTGCTAAGTTGTTTGTTTTAGTTTCCTATTGAGGCCGACTTGTGTAATTAATTTTGGTCACAAATTCAGTGTTGGTATCTATCACTGGGAAGCATGTGGACCTAGATCTGGTCATTTCTTCCGTTAATGGTGGATCTGAAGGCTGAATTGGTTCGGTAGCCTCTTGTATAAATGTAGTTGTTTGGTTAGAGTTTAGGGAGTCAGAGTTTTGGATAGAGATAGAAGCTAGAAGTTAGAAGATTGTTTCAGATCCTCCCATGTTTGAGGACTTATGTACTTGAATTGTAATATCTGGCCTAAACCGCGAAGGTCTTACAACCTGACATGTATGAATCAATTGGATTAAATATATGAAGGTTATCTACATTCTCTCTCTCTCTCTCTCTCTCTCTCTCTCTCTCTCTCTCTCTCTCTCTCTCACTTGTGTGTTTTATTGCTTCTGCGTGTTGTTTTGCAAGGTGGATTTGGTTAGGGTGTGCCTTTGGCCTCTCTCCCCATCCTCCCTTGCATAATAAACTTATATGTTGCTCAATTTGTTTGTTTATGGTTGGATGTAATGTTTGCATAAATGATCTATGAAGCTACTTGATGATGATGCTGATTGGTGAGGTAAGTTGAAGATGCATAATGCTGATTGGCATAATCATGATAATTAATTTTATTATTGTCAATGATGTCAAACTATTTGGCATGTTGTTTTAACTTGTTACCACATATTCATAAGTAGATAGAGTTGAGTTGCAAGATAAATTTAGTACATAAATGTTATGAAAAGGTTTGAGTAAGTTATGATGATAGGAATCAAACAGGGTATCAATTAAGGTAGACAATAAGAATAATTGATGATTTGAATGGTTTGTCAAATTTGTGAAATAATTTGTTGATTTGATTGTTGGATATGATTTGTGAAGATTATTAGAAGATGAAGTTAAGATGGCACTCTATAATAAATTTAGATGATGATGATTTAATCAATTGGAGCTGGACAAGCTTAAAAGTAAGAAGAAGACTCTTATCGGTAAACTAAGTTCTTATCAAAATGAATAAAGGAAAGTTTAATAGGTAAAAAAGAAAGCTTATCAGAAAATAGGCAAGACTTATCAGCGAACGAAGAATAGGAAGTGAAGATTCAAGGCATGATCATAAAGTTTGAATTGTTATTGAAAACAATGAATTGTATTGGACAATTGGAATACAAAAATGCAATTTAAGGAAAGAGGTGATGACACGAAGCTCAAGGTAATACAATTTAAGGATGGAATCATTAATAAGTTTCTACAAGGAAAAAATTAATGAACTACAACTGATTTAGAACACTGAATGAAGAATCTATGATTTAAGATCACTGAGGAGTTGCTGATTAGATATGCAAGATGATTAAATTAGTATTATGTTGTCATTGATGTCAACTAGCTTGACAGTACTTATCTTGTAACTTACTATACTAACACATCTGAAGAAAGGTGAAAGAGATGAAGAACAAAAATATCTACATGAGGAAGATGTATATATCAGATGAGGATAAGGAATACACTGAGTAACTTGTTGATGAGTCTATGACTTGATGATATCGACTTTATTATGTTGCATTCATCTATGATGAAGGATAGAGCTGAAAGACACAAAGCAGTGTTGTTGCTAAATAAAGCATTCCAGTATACACCGACGGAGTGTAGTGTATACCGAGCATAGTGTTAACTGAGCTTGTGTTCACTGACACATTTCATTGTTAACCGAGAGAAATAGAAAGGAATTAAATGATCAGTTTAGTCGATAAAGTGATGAGCTATAAAGTGTATGAAATCAAGGTAACAGATAAGGTTTGTTATGAAGATCGATGGCTAACATAATTCAAGAAGGATCTAATGGAGTAGATTAAAATGTGTTACTAACACATCAGCCGAAGAAGGGTAAAGTGGCAAAATCAATGAATAAGATTAAGCGGAAAAATTTGATGGAGGAAAAGAAAATGATTTACTCGTCTATATAAGAGACATTGGTTTCATTGTTGAAAGATGCCGAAAGAAGAAGATATTGTAGAATTATCACATGAAGGAGTTTTCATGCATTTTGATCATACTGGTTAGTGAGAACCGAATTACAGAACAATTACTGAGCTATAGAGAGTAATTACCGATGGACAGTAAGTTGATATAGTATTGAATCTAAAGTGATATATTGATCAGAAAGATTTGAATGAGCTGAACATTGATTTGTAAATTGCAATTGAATTTGTTTCAAGGTAGATCATCTACTATTACATATTTAACCATTGTACACAGTCAAATCTCTTAACTGAGTGGAGTAAGAAAGTCTTTTGATGTTTCATTCATAGAGTGAACATTTTTATCTTGTCAACCCCAGAGTGACTGCTGGTTGGATGATAACTTCTGGTCTAAAATCCTCTAACAAGGTCACACCTAACAGTGTGTTTGTAAACCTTTAACAGGGTTGGGTCTTCACTGACCTCACTTTAGAAGAGTGAATATTTTGGGTTGCTAGTCCTAGGTGGTTTTTCCCTTCACAGGGTTTCCACGTTAAATCTCTTGTGTTATGTGTTGATTGTGATATTTGTTTATTATCATACTTTGCATATTACATGTTAGATTTGATCGGTAACTACTATAAGTTTTAGACTGACAATCGGTAAAAACACAGACAATGAAAGTATTTTATGTTTACCGAGTAGCAGAAGTTGAAGAATTTGTTTTGGATTATACATTTTGTTTTGGGACACTGGATAACTGATTCACCCCCCTCTCAATTATTCTAACAAAAATGACTTATGGAAAGGGTGAAATGTCAGGCTGAATGATTGAATTTGTTAAGAGATTTGATTCTAGGTTTAGGGTTTGTGATCAAAGAGTTTCTACTTAAGGATAAGACAAAGAAGAAAATTGATATTGCATGAAAGAAAAATGTGATGAAATATCAAAGCAAAGAATATTTGAAGGAAGTTGCGGTCATAGAAGAAGATATAGATTAGAACAAAGAACTAGAGAATGGTATGTTGATATTTGAGGAACTTTACTAGATCTGATTAAGTAGTAATATTGTGAACTATAGATCATTTGTTAGTTGTTACTCTCTAACTACTGTGATAGTAAAATCCCTTAGTCGGGTGACCCTAACAAGTATTTTGTAAAATCCTCTAACTAGGTGGCATTATCAAAAGAGTGTTTAAAATACTCTAACCAGGTTACTCCTAACAGGGTATAAGACTCTAACAGGTATCTAGGTAAATCCCTTAACAAGGTATCATTTAATAGTTCTTTAGTAACCCCTAACCAAGAAAGCTCTTAACCAAACATATTCAAGAAGAGTACAAATATTTGTGGCCACTGTTCTCACACCGTGGTTTTTTCCTTAATCATGTTTCCATGAGATAAATATGGTGATATTATTATGTGGATTTTTTTTCATCTGTTTCATGTTATTTGATTGTTTAAACCAATAATGTTATTATAGGTTAAAGAAGTTCTAACCAGTGAATATATTTGATTAAGTTTAATCAGGCCTGTAAGTTTGATTGGATTGGTGATTACTGATTCACCCCCCTCTTAGTAATCATTCATATACCTAAAATTGGTATTAGAGCACTGGTTCCCTAATTTGGAAAGCTTAATAAACTCAGGGAAAATATCTCAATATGTATAGGAAGGATGCACCTATTAGTTTATAAGTTGTCATTAGTGTCACACATACAGTCGGTAAAGGAAGAAAACAAGCTAGTCGATCAACACACTAAGTATAGTAACTGAATAGAGCACAAGGAAAAATGGCATAGTAACCAAACACAGTCTTGACCGAGCACATACACCAAGCTAGATGATTACCAAGCACCGAATATAGTTATAACTGAGAATTCAAGTTTACCAAGCATCCATAATTTACTAAGTCATGAATATAGTATATATCGAGAAATACATAAAGGACATAAAAGTTTGTAATGGAACATGATACAAGGTAAATGGTTTACACATAGCTACAAAATGGTTTACATAGATCGAGGTGAAGATTAAATGTAGATGTAATCATTAAATGATTGTTGATCCCCATGTAATGATGTTTTAGGTTATTCATTTGGATCATAGATCTTAGGTTTTATAGATGATGCCATAACCCTAATTAGGTCAAAATATTTTTGATATAAGAATTGTCAAGATGTCATTTTTACAAGTACCACACATGAAGTAGCTGCCTACACAGACATATGAGTATCAGACAGGGTTGTGAAGTTAGAGTTTTAACAGAACATTCAAGGATCATATTTAGAAGCACATCAAAAGGCTATTGAGCCGAATTTAAAGGAGAAATCTATCATAGCAAGGTGATAATAGTTAAGTACTTATCATATCTAAAATCAAGAAAATTAAGTTTCTACATACATGTCAAATCTACTGTTACTTTCTAACAATTGTGGTAGACTTAAATCTCTTAACAGGGTAGACCTAAAAAGTCTTTTTGTAAATCTCTTAATTGAGTGCACACTTAACAATGTTTCTTAAATCCTCTAATGATGCAGGAGCATCCTGGGTGTAAGAGCAATCTTGCATCACCCAAAAATATTTAGGTTTTTATATTCAATAAGGGTTATTTTGTGCAGAGCTGCTATTTGTGGAAAGTTACTATTTTTGGTAATTTTCGTATGTGCTCAGAATGATCTGATTTCTTTCTTGGAGGTTCATTTTGGTCATATAAGTCTACCAGTAAAGTTTCATTGCCAGATCAAGTGTATATTGGAAGATATTGAAGATTTTCGGTATTGGCAGCAGGGTACAAAAACTTTGAACTCAGTTTTGAAGGCTTTAGAGGCCCCGGATGAGGTCAAAAATTTGGGTGATGGGCGCTTGCGCGGGTCAAGCCTGTAGAGCACTTTGTGGCATTTCCGAAATGGGGTTATAATAGCCGATCGGGTCAACTGGTGATGACTTATGGTCTTCGAAAGTTGGGCCACCTGAAATGGCGAAAAATAATTTTATTCAAAATTTCTGTTCGGGTTTCAAAGGTTATCTTGAGCCAACTATGATGTAATGAAATGTAAAATAAAATAATTCTAAGTTTGGTCGGTCTTATTGGCTAAAATTCTGGAACCTTCCCAGGCGGTGGAAAATTGCCTATATAAGGAAGGCTGTATTATTGTCTTAGGCAGTTCAGAATAGTTCTGGGTAATAGTTCGAGGCTTTGTCCTACAGAATATTGTAAGGGAATGCCCATGTGGCTTGCATGTTGTAATTCTAAAAATTTGTAATTCCACATTTGTGGAGATAATAAGAAGCCAATTTTCTGTTCTTGCATATGATTATTGTTGTTTCTCTATGTCTGTTATGTGTTTGTGGTATTAAGGGGAGCACCCTTCATCAAGTGGTATCAGAGCAGGTTTTTTTGAGTGTGTAAACAGATCGTCGATTATGAGGCAGTTTGCACCAGGACCGTGGTTAGGGTTTCAACGCGCATCGCGAAAATGCCTCCACGAAGAGAACGTGGCGGAAGAGCTGGTGCTGTGACACCTGAGGTTAGAGAGCTGCAGAGACAAGTGCGAGCATTGCAAGAAGAGATTCGCAGAGGAATGAATCTTAATGTCAGAGATGAAAGCGAGGATGAAGCCGAAGAAGAATATCAAGCAGGAGAAGTTGAAATTGTGAACCAGGAGGAAGAAAGACTTTTTCGGGTGATTTCCAAGATTGGGAAAAGACCTAAGATTGAGGTTCCTACATTTTCTGGAAATCTTAACCCGGAGGAATTGATCGACTGGATCAATGAATGTGAAGAATATTTTGAGTAAGAAGATGTTGAGGATCCTGATAGGGTCAAATTTGCGAAGGCCAGACTGAAAGGTCATGCGAAGATATGGTGGCAAGAGATTCAGTTGGAGCGAAATAGAAGGGGAAAGGAGAAAATCACGAGATGGGATCGGATGGTGGATAAATTGAAGCGACAGTTCATTCCTGTTGATTATGAGCTTGACCTACTGAAGAAAATGCAGAGTTTGAAGCAAGCAGGAAGATCTGTTCAGGAGTATACAAAGGAGTTCTATCGACTTCTCATCAGAACAGGCCATGCAGAAGCTGATAAGGAGAAAGTTGCCCGATACCTTAATGGGTTAAGGCCAAGCATTCAGGAGGAGCTGAATCTGGTTCAAATGAACAGTATTGAAGAGGCATACCAGTTTGCCCTAAAAGTAGAGGAAAAGCTGAACAAGAAGTTTGAGAGCAGACAAAATGGAAGAGGTCGCGGTGGATGATCTGGTGGACGGTCATATGGTGGCCGAAATGAAGATCCAAAAAAGAAGGATGAGACCAGTAGCAGTCAGAATCAGTGAGGAAATAATTCCAATCGCTTCCAGGATCAGAATAATAGAGATCAAAGAGGAAGGGGAAGAGGACAAGGATCTGGAAGAGGTGGCTTCCGTGGAACATGTTTTCACTGTGGAGAAGAAGGTCATAGGGCATTTGAATGTCCTCAGCGCCAAGGCAGAACAAACAGGAGAAATGAAGGCCAGGCCAGAGTTGCACATGTAGATGAAGATGCCAGATCATCAAATTTTGAAGATACTGAAAGAGGAGAAACGTTGATTAACAGAAGAGTCCTGCTGAGTGGTGAGAATGAACCTGAGCAAAGGAGGAGCTTGTTTCACACCAGGTGCAAATGTGAAGGTAAATGTTGTGATGTGATTATCGATAGTGGAAGCACTGACAATTTGGTGTCAGAAGAGATGGTGACAAAGTTGAAGCTCAAGAGACAGAAACACCCACATCCATATCAGATTGCCTGGGTACAGGATGACCACAAGGTCATGGTCAATGAACAATGCCTGGTGAAGTTTAAGATTGGCGGATACCAAGATGAGGTACTGTGTGATATCATATCTATGGATGCATGTCATATGTTGTTGGGTAGACCATGGCAGTTTGACAGATGTGCTGTACATGATGGTTGTGCGAATACCTATTCCCTGACAAAGGATGGAGTGCGACATAAGCTAAAACCATTGAAGGAGACTGAAGAAAAGGTATGTGGTAATGCAAGGATAACTTTTGTTGATGGAAGAAATTTCCTAGATGGTATGAGGCATGAGCATGTATGTTTTGCTTTAATTCCAAAAGCTGGTAAAGAGGAAGTAGAAGATGTTCCTGTAAAAGTTGCAGATTTGTTGAATGAGTTTCAGGATATTGTATCCGATAACGTGCCTGATGGATTACCACCAGTCAGGAAGATCAATCATTAGATGGACTTGATCCCAGGAGCGAGTTTGCCAAATAAGGCAGCACACAGAATGACACCTGCAGAAAGTGAGGAGTTGAACAGACAAGTACATGAACTGTTACAGAAAGGATTGATCCGTGAGAGTCTGAGTCCCTGTGCTGTACCAGTGGTATTAGCACCAAAGAAGAATGGAGAATGGAGGATGTGTACAGATTCTAGGGCAATAAACAAGATCACAATCAAGTATAGGTTTCCATTGCCACGAATGGATGATATTATGGACTGTTTGAGTGGAGCTGTGTATTTCTCAAAGATAGATCTGAAGAGTGGATATCATCAGATTCAGATTAGAGAAGGAGATGAATGGAAGACTGCCTTCAAGACAAAGGAAGGACTATATGAGTGGTTAGTCATGCCTTTTGGGCTAACCAATGCGCCGAGCACTTTCATGCGGCTCATGAACAAGGTTCTGAAAGAATTTCTGGGTAAGTTTGTCATTGTTTACCTAGATGATATTTTGATCTTTAGTAAGACATTGGAGGAGCATATGATGCATATTCATATGGTATTTGAGAAGCTGAGAGAAGAGAAATTATTGATTAATTTGAAGAAGTGCAGTTTTGTGAAGAAAGAGTTAGTGTATTTGGGATTTGTAGTTTCAGCAGAAGGTCTAAAAATGGACTCAGAGAAGGTACAGGCTATCCTTGAATGGCCTACTCCAAGGAGCGCTACTGAGGTAAGATCTTTTCATGGTTTGGCTAGCTTTTATAGAAAGTTTATCAAAAATTTTAGCAGTATTTGTGGTCCCTTGACTGAAACAATGAGAGGGGATAGAAAAGAGTTTAAGTGGACTAATGGGGCAGAAAAGAGTTTTCAATTGTTGAAACAAAAAGTTACAGAACAACCCATTTTAGCACTTCCAGATTTTAATAAGGTGTTTCAAGTAGATTGTGATGCTAGTGGTACTGCAATAGGAGCTGTTATGAGCCAAGAAGGTAAACCTGTTGCTTATTTCAGTGAGAAGTTAAATGATGCCAAGAGGAAATATTCTATTTATGATCAGGAATTTTATGCTATAGTTCAGGCATTAAAGAAGTGGAGACATTATCTGCTTCCTAAGGAGTTTGTTTTGTATACTGATCATCAAGCTTTGCAATATTTGAATAGTCAAGGAAAGTTGAATCAGAGGCATTTGAAATGGGTTGAGTTTTTGCAGAGTTATACATTTGTTTTGAAACACAGGAGTGGAAAGTCTAATAGGGTTGCAGATGCTCTTAGCAGAAGGCAACTATTGCTGACAGAAATGCAGATTGAAGTGGTTGGGTTCAAGGAACTCAAGAATTTGTATCCAGAGGATCCTGATTTTGGTGAAGCTTGGAAAGCTTGTACAGAACCTGTTACTCTAGACAGGATGAAATGGTTGGATTTCATCATCCAAGATGATATGCTATTCAGAGGGAGTCAGTTGTGCATTCCACGAAGTTTTATGAGGGAGAATCTTATCAAGGAGAAGCATAGTGGAGGATTGGCTGGACATTTTGGTCGTGATAAAACCCTTGGTTTGGTTAGTGAGAATTATTATTGGCCACAGTTGCAGCAAGATGTGAAGAAGTTTGTACAGATTTGCAGAGTATGTCAAATGGTGAAAGGAGTGAAGCAGAATACAGGGTTGTACCAGCCATTGCCTATACCAGAGAAGCCTTGGGAGGATATCAGCATGGACTTTGTTCTTGGTTTACCGAGGACTCAGCAGGGACATGATTCAATTTTTGTAGTAGTTGACAGATTTTTGAAGATGACACATTTCATTCCCTGCAAGAAGACTAATGATGCTGTTCATGTAGTAGAATTGTTTTTCAGAGAAGTAGTGAGACTTCATGGTTTGCCAAAGACCATAGTTTCAGATCGGGACACTAAGTTTGTTGGATATTTCTAGCGTACATTGTGGAAGAAGCTGAAGATAGATTTGAAGTTCAGTTCATCACATCACCCACAGACTGATGGACAGACAGAGGTGGTGAATAGAAGTTTGGAAAATCTGCTGCGATGTTTGGTTGGAGATAAGCCAACAGGATGGGATTTGATTTTACCACAGGCAGAATTTGCATACAATAATTCTGTCAACAGAAGCACTGGTAAATCACCATTCCAGATTATATATGGAAGTAGTCCAAGAAATGCATCTGAATTGAGGAAGATAGATAAAGGAGAAATAAGTAGTGCTGAAGCTGAGGATTTTGCAGTACACTTGAAGAACATCCATGGGGAGGTGAGGAAGCATATTACCAAGATGAATGCATAGTATAAGGCTAAGGTAGATGAGAAAAGGAGGTATAAGGAATTTCAGGTTGGTGATGAAGTCATGGTTCATTTGCGGAAGGAGCGGTTTCCAGTTGGTACATATAACAAGCTGAAAATGAAGAAGTTTGGACCATGCAGGATATTGAAGAAACATGATTCAGGAAATGCATATGAGGTAGAATTGCCTACTGAGCTAAATATTTCACCAGTGTTTAACATTTCAGATCTGACAGAGTATCATGAGGGAGGTGTTGAAGATGAGATCACAGCAGCACAGTGGAGTATTCCAGCAACTAGTTCAGACACTAAGGAGATTGAAGATATACTGGATAGTCATGTTGGCAGAAGCACAAGGAACAGGACATATGAAGAATATCTGGTCAAGTGGAAAGGATGACCTGTTGAAGATTCATCATGGCTAACAAAGGAGGAGGTTAACCGTCTTGGTTTTTCTCTGCACACCTGAGTCGTGACAGGGTCACTTCTCAAATTACCCCAGGTGTCTGATGCAGGAGCATCCTGGGTGTAAGAGTAATCTTGCATCACCCAAAAATATTTAGGTTTTTATATTCAATAAGGGTTATTTTGTGCAGAGCTGCTATTTGTGGAAAGTTACTATTTTTGGTAATTTTCGTATGTGCTCAGAATGATCTGATTTCTTTCTTGGAGGTTCATTTTGGTCGTATAAGTCTGCCAGTAAAGTTTCATTGCCAGATCAAGTGTATATTGGAAGATATTGAAGATTTTCGGTATTGGCAGCAGGGTACAGAAACTTTGAACTCAGTTTTGAAGGCTTTAGAGGCCCCGGATGAGGTCAAAAATTTGGGTGACGGGCGCTTGCACAGGTCAAGCCTGTAGAGTGCTTCGTGGCGTTTCTGAAATGGGGTTATAATAGCCGATCGGGTCAACTGGTGATGACTTATGGTCTTCGGAAGTTGGGCCACCTGAAATGGCGAAAAATAATTTTCTTCAAAATTTCTGTTCGGGTTTCAAAGGTTATCTTGAGCCGACTATGATGTAATGAAATGTAAAATAAAATAATTCTAAGTTTGGTCGGCCTTATTGGCTAAAATTCTGGAACCTTCCCAGGCGGTGGAAAATTGCCTATATAAGGAAGGCTGTATTATTGTCTTAGGCAGTTCAGAATAGTTCGAGGCTTTGTCCTACATAATATTGTAAGGGAATGCCCATGTGGCTTGCATGTTGTAATTCTAAAAATTTGTAATTCCACATTTGTGGAGATAATAAGAAGCCAATTTTCTATTCTTGCATATGATTATTGTTGTTTCTCTATGTCTGTTATGTGTTTGTGGTATTAAGGGGAGCACCCTTCATCATCTAACCAGGTAGATCCTAATAGATCTTTATTGTTACTCCTAACAGGGTAAGATCATCAGAAGTGATCAAACATTGTAGCCTTAACCAGAAAATTTTATTACCGCAATTAGTGAAGCTTTGTGGGTGTCATCCTCACCACAATTTTTACCTTCTAACAAGGGTTTGTGCAATACAAAAATACTTTTGTATCATGTATGAATTTTTATGGATGTTTACATGTTAGATTAGAAATCATTTCTTATTTTCAATAATTTTATGAATGGATGAAAAGATAACATGTCAGTCAGTTAATGAAATACATTGTTTTAAGGATTTAAGTCAAAAAAAATTTAAGGTTACTGGTTCACCCCTCCCCTCTCAGTAACTCACCTTTCCATAATCCCAACAACACCCAAGTTATACAAGAATGAAGAAGACTTTGACACATGGGAAAGAAGGATGGAACTACACTTATCAGGAATCTTAGACACTGTTGTTGGGTATCTTACTACGGAATATGTACCATGTACTAGAACACTTATAGAAGGTGACTGAAGATAAAAAATGGTATACACTTAAGTGATAATAGAAATAGAAATTTTGTTATAGAGTTCATATTATGTTGACATCAAAGGTTTTAAAAGAGACAAGGAAATGCGGGAAAAGTTGTAGACAGTTCATGAAGGTGATCCACATGTATTGAAAGAAAAGGTTGATAGTCTCAAAGGAAAGTATGATGATATGAAGATGCAAGAAGGGGTAAACATTTCACAGTAAGTTGTTAGGATAAAGGAAGTTGTTTTTTCTATTAGAGGAGCTAGAGGAAAAATTGAAGATGATGAAGTTGTGAGTAAAGTTCTTAGAACCCTTACATGGAGGCATGCAATTAGAGTTTCTGCTATTCAAGAATTAAGAGAAATTGATTCTAGCAAGGTTAAACTTGATACACTTATTGGTAGGCTTACTGTATTTGAATTGAGTAATTATGATAATATTCAAATTGTTTTTGAAACTACATTTCAAGCTACTCTTAATATTGGTTCATCAAAGAAAGTAAAGTCTATTTCTTATAGTTCAGATGATTATGACTGTTTGGTTGCTAAAGAAAGAGAGTTAGAAGAACTTGAGGCCTTAATAGCTAAAAGGTTTCTTAAAGAAAAAGAAAGATACAAAGGAAAAATCCCTATTGCATGCTGGAATTGTAGATAGATAGGTCACTTTGCACATAGATGTCCTAACAAAACTAAGAACGATAATGAAGAAGAAAAGAAAGAAAAATTCAAGAAATTCAAAAAATTCAAGGAAAAGATGAAGAAATTGTGCTATGTTGTTGAAGATGGAGGTGATGATGACTAAAATACTAATGGAGATGATAATGATGAAGAAATAGTGTTTTTTTCTATAAATGAAGATCCCTCTACCGATAATAGTGAAAATGGTGAAGAGAAATCTTTGATTTCAAGTATAAACTGTAATGATGGTTGGATCATTGATAGTGGATGTACACATCATATGACTAGAGATAAAGAAAAGTTCATCACTATGGAAGAATGTGATGAAGGCTCAGTAAGGTCTGGAAATGGTTCTCCATGCATAATCAAAGGTAAAGGTTCTATTTATTTAACCAATAATATTACTTATGAAGATGGTTATTGGAATGATGGTCTAAAGTACAATCTATTGAGTGTGTTCAGTTAAATAATAAAGGATTTAGATTTGAGTTTAGTAATGGAAAATAAAAGATATCAGAAAAATATGGTGAACTGATCACTACTGGTGAACAAACAAAAGGTAATCTTTTCAAAATGAATACTACATTTGGACATTGTTTGATTGAAAAAGTAGAAGAGAGTTGGTTGTGGCATAAAAGACTTTTTCATGTGAACTTTTATAATCTAGTGAAAGTTAGCAAAAGGAAAAGTGTTAGAGGTATACCGATATTGACTAAACTGAATAATGAAATATGAAAAGAATGTCAATTAGGAAAGATGACAAGCTCAAGCTTTAATAGTAAGGTATATTCTATTGAAAATATTCTAGATTTAGTACATATAGATTTATGTGGTCCTATTAGTACTGGAAGTTATCATGGTGATAAATATTTTATTCTATTTGTTGATGACTACTCAACAATGATGTCTATTATGTTTCTAAAAGTCAAATCAGAAGATTTTTGTATGTTTAAAATGTATAAAGAAAGAGTTGAGAAGGAAATAAGTAGAACATTGAAATGTCTCAGATCTGACAGAGGAGGTGAATTTACTTCCCATGAGTTTAATGCATATTGTGATGAGCATGGAACTAAAATACAATTGATTGCACTGAGAACACCAAAATAGAATGGAATCGCTGAAAGAAGGAACAAATCTATTGAGGAATGTGCTAGAACATTACTAAAATATAGAGGAGTTTCCCAAAAATTCTAGAGAGAAGTTGTAAGTATTGTTGTATATATATTGAATTGAGTACAACTTAATATAGGTACCAAAAAGATACCATATGAACTATGGTATGGATGTACACGTAATGTTAGTTATTTCAAGGTATTTGGTAGTAATTTCTATATTAAGAAAGATGAAATGAAAGAAAAATTTGATAGTAAAAGCAATGAAGAAATATTTCTTGGGTACTAGCTACTAAGAGAAAGGCTTAAAAATGCTTAAACAAGAGGACAAACAAGATGATTGAAAGTGCAAATGTAAATATTGATGAATTCTCATAAAAGAATGAGGAAGGAAACAAGAAGAAACTAGAAGGATACAATGAACTTATATACTATGAACTTGTAAAAGTTGAGACAACATCGCAAGCAGCTACAAGAGAAAGTAGTGCTCAATTGATAACCAATAACTGATAACCAGACTGAAACCGATAATACAAATGAAGGAAATGTGGAAATTCAGAACGTAGAACCACTAACCTAGAGGAATATAAGAATAAATCATATCTTATCTAACATAATTGGTGGCATGAATAAAGGAGTGTTAACTAGAAGTTAGTTTAGGACAAGAGACACTACATGTTTACTATCAGAGATGGAACCGTAGATAGTAAAAGAATCTTTACAGGATGACGAATGAATAAATGCAATGAAGGAAGAAATTGATTAGATTCAGAAGAACAAGACATGGTAATTGGTACCTGGACCAAGTGACAAGAATGTAATAGGTAGCAAATAGGTCTTAAGAAATAAACTGATTGAAAATGGTGAAGTGATAAGGAATAAGGCAAGACTAGTTTGCAAAGTGTTGTTAATCATGATTGCACCTTTAGATTTAATATGAAATCTAGTTATCTTGTTGAAAAAAATCTCTTGGGTGGTGGCTTGTCCTTAAATGAGAGAAGAATCTCTAGAAGATAGACTAGTTCCTAAATAGTGCTCACCAAAAATAAATGTGTATGTGGGAAAAGGGATGAGAAAAATATGAATACCTAAAAACTGAATGAGGTGATACACCAAATGATTTGTATGCAACTTCAATTGAATAAAAATGAACTATTGAAGACTAATGATTCTCAATACTTAGAAAAACATGCAATTAAAAAAGTGTTTCTATGCAAGGACCTAAAATCTTTTTCTTTGAAAAGAAAACCCAAGCTTTACCAATTCTCTGCAAAAGAATGAGGACACAAACAAAGACTTGCAACTACAAGTATCTAGATTCGAATATGCAATAAGGAATGTAGTTTGAATGAAGGATAAACACAACATAGAAACAAAGACTCCATAATATGGCACCTGAATCAATGAGAATGAACTGTTGTAATCATATATTCAATGTTGAAAAATCTTTACTACAAAATGCTCTTACAATTTTCTCACAAGTATGCAATTTGCAAACCATGTGAGCCAAAAAGAAGTCCCCTTCAAAATGAGGTGAAAATACAATAAATAGAGCACAAAACCCTAACTCAGATGCAAAAAATAATGCATGAAAAACCCTGTCAAAACTACTCCAAACTATAAAAAACCCATCAAAACTGCCCTCTAATCCATGTCCAACTGATAGCTCATTGAAAACTGTCTCAATCTACTAAAAAATAACATGTAATTGCTCTCTAACTGCATGGGAAAAAAGAACTTCCCCTAGACTGAAAATGAACTCCCTGTAGCATGTATTTAATTGAAACAATCTCCAATGACTAAAAATTTCAACTCCAAGTCAAAACTAAAGGTCTCTTCTTGCATTAAAATAATAAATTATTCTAAGTGTTTTATAATTTTAACACCTTAGAATATTAATTTTATAATATAATGCACATGCAAGAAATTATCATTTTATCCATTATAAGACTTAATATTAATTAAATAACAATATTTAATAAATATTAAGTAGAATAATATATATAAATAGATAAAATAATAATAAAATTTTATTATGATTTACATATGCTAAATGAGAAATATAATAAAAGTTTATCATATGTAAATAATAACAAAAGCTTATAATGGAAAATCATTTAAAAAACTACCCACAAAAATATGGACCCAAAATCATTATGTCATGTTTAATAGAAAAGAGGGATCCAGATGTGAAAGGGATTTAAACCCTAAACATATGTTTTACTTTCATTTTGGTTTCTCCTGACTGCCATGCCACTGCCATTGCTAGGGTTTAAGGATTTCTTTTCTGTGGAGACTTACCGTGAGATTTTCTTGGAATGATACAGTCTGGTTGCTAGTCTTCAATTATGGAACAAGTATTTTGATCTTACTGGTTTTTTGTTACATATTTCCATGGCTATCATGAATGTTGGGTCCTTCTTTGAATGATATTTTACTAAAATCATTCTACTTCTTTTTGTTTTGCTGTGAGATCTCTGTAGCAGTTCAATGTAAGCCATGTTTCTTCAAAACCTTGGGTCGCGGTATGGTGTACCTGTAGCTTTCCATGGCTTGAAGTTTTTTTAGATTCTTTCCTTGTGACTCCTCCATGTTGTGAGTTCTTTGATGTAAGTGTTGAACTTGTTCCTTTCTATATGGAAGATTTGCATCAGAAAACTCAGCCCTTATATAAACATATTTTATGATTTTCTCTTGTGAAACTGATTACATACTGTCCTTAGACAAAATGTTGCACACAGATAGAGATAACTCATGAAATAAAACTCTGATTCTAATTAAATTTAATAGGTTTTTGTTTTTTCCAATTTTCTAACTCTAGTAAAAATTTCAGACAAACCCAGATCGTGGATTGAGAGAAAAGGCAAAAACACGACTGGTTGTCTTTATTTTAATTACATTGTTTTGAATATGCATTGGTATTGAAACTACCTTCATTAAACAACTGTTATCACTTCTTCCTTTGAGGTTATGAGGATTTTTCCCAGGCTAAAACCTAAATCACCCTCTTCTAAACAAAACCCATATTTTAGCTTTTTTAGATTCGTCTTCATTTTCCCATAAAATGCACATGAAAAGAATGTATTTTTCTAGTTTTCTATTTTATTTTTTTCTGATTTTAATGTTTAATGCTCTCCTGTAGCAGAATAATTAAATAAAATCAGAATTTGGTCTCCTGCAATAGAATACTTACTATCATATCTCAACTTTATTTGCTGATAACATTGGTATCCCTTGCATTTTCATTTAAACTAATTTTCTGATTTATTGTTCTGATGTTTATACTCTGTTTATTTGATTTTCATACATCCATATAACATATACCTCTTTTCCAGACAAACAAAATGTAAACAATTAAACGTAAAAAAGCTCCTTTTAAACCTCATGTAGTAGCTTAAATGATTACCAATTCTTATCCATGACTAAATTTTCGCATGACCTCCTGTAGCAAATTGAAATTATACACTTAATGTAATAAGTTCTTGTAGTAATCTTCTCTTATTCATCAAACCCTTCTGTAGCAAATTGAAATTATACACTTATTGTAATAAGTTCTTGTAGTAATCTTCTCTTATTCATCAAACCCTTCTGTAGCAAAGTATGATTAATTTATTAGGCTGAAAGGTTTCATGACAAAATGTCATGTCCCTTCAACAACCAATCTTCAATAGCTCCATGGCTCGATTGAAAGGTTTCGTACCTGTAGCTTATGTATGTCACTTTAACAATCTCCTCAAACCTTCGGTCTTCACCCCTTCCTGGTTTGATCAAAAGGTTTCATGCTTGCAATTTATGCATGTCCCTTCTATGATCTTCTCAAAAATATTTGCCTCTACATGATTTAGTTGAAAGGCTTCATGCTTATAATTTATGCATGATCTTTCAACAACCTCAAATCTTTTTACTTGTATCTGCACATGAAATAAAAAAGTTAGCATAAAACCTACCTTACTTTTAAATGTTGCTCTTTCTTTTGGATCTTTTCTATGCATATATCTAAATAACCATATTGTAGGAATTGTTTATATTGTAGATATATTTGGAATAGATTCCATTGCTCGGTTCATATGAACTGACTCTTTTTCCTTTGATTTTGTAGGTATATTCAAGCTATAGATACAGGCTCGGGTCTTCTTCAAAATTCAACTCAATGGCCTTCCATTCAGGATATGGAGGCTCTTTCCTCTCTCTCTCTCAATACTTTTTTGGTTTACAATGTGTTTATTCAGATAAATGTTTTAAGATCTATCACAACTTATGTGGTATCTAAATGTATTATATCAAGTACTTGTATAAAATTTGAACATTTATACCTTGTAAAGTAGTTCCATAATATACTTCCATAAAAATATTTTACTACTTTTGTATTCATATGTAAATCTGAATGAAAATGATCAAATTTTATTTATTTTTCGACATTGTATACTTTCTTTTCTTGTACTTTGTAATTTCTTCCAGCACTCAAATAATTTTGTAAGATCAATGAGTAACAACTTGAAACACATAATTCAATATATAAGAAGGTTCATAACTGATCAATTTAGTATGAAAATGAAATTGGTAACATTTTTGGCGACCTCTCAGGGGTGTTTGCCTGCTAAATAGAAATAGACCAACTGCCTTGTTCATATCCATTGGGCACAGTCTTCAACTTAGAAAAACTGAACCTTCTCAAACTTTTGAAAAAAAACTATCAAACTTTGAAAACTAAAACACACATGCTAAAAATAAACACACCACTCAAACTACTGAAATCCAAAACTGAAACTAAAACCAAACTAACTAACTGCAAACAGAAATAGAAACAATGCGCACTGAGAAATTGGAGAAAAAAAAAACTACAAAGAAAATCTGAACAATCCTAATCTACTGAGACAATTGTGAGTCAAATGAAACCACCGATTGGTTTCTTAAAATAACATCCCTTTTTACCCAACTTGAGAACCCTTTCAAATTTGAAAACATCTAAAATTTTATAGAAATGCACAAAGAACCATGATAACTGTTGAAATATCACTTTAAAGACCAAAGTAATAAAGCCTACCTCATTTGGATTAATAACGTCACTATCAGGAGGTGTGTAAGCAATCTAAGGCTATTGATCTTCTATTGAGGCTTCATAACTAGGTGTAGACTTGAAATCTTCCACTATGATGTTATCCAATATGGATAGATTCCTTATTGGACATCCCCTTGAAATGAAAAACTTTGAAAGATGAAAGTTTATTCTACCTTTATGCTTTGTTGGTTTATTTGATATCTCCAATGTCTCTTTGGGAGTTATGAATTTTAAGAGATCCTCAATATCTATTGAAAATGAATCTTCATCATCCTAGATTTTTTCTTCAAGCTCTAAATCTAACAAAGATGAATCCTTATTGCAATCCTGATCCATATTTTAAAAGAAAATGAAAATATCTTCTTGAAGCACAAATTCTTATCCAAAGATTTCATTACAAGCCTCTGATTCTTCAAATTGTGGTACAATAAGAAATATTGAGCATAAATCATCAATTATAGTGTTGAATTCCTCAATTTATTTCATTTCCTCCATTGTCTTAGAAAAGACCAATAATTTGTTTAAATTTTCTTCACTTTCATCAATATAAGCTAGAAGTTCAGTAAATAAATCATGAAGATCTCCAAATCTATTAGTATTTCCATCACATAGAATTGGCATATCTAAGTGTATAGCCTCTCTTACCTATGGTAATATATTTGAATTACATAGCTAGTCCACTTGAACAATCTCTTCATAAGGAATCACTTGTTGAAGTATAGGTTCTTGCTCCTGAAAAGTCTCTATTAAACTTGAACATGGAAAACTTTGAGGCTCTTCCTTTAAATAGTCTTCTTGAGATTCAATAGAATTTGCTATATAAAATCTCATAATATGGGGGTCATCTTCAATAGCTTAAATTTAATCTTGATCAAACAAAGTGGCTGCAGTCTCCTTTCCAAAATTTGTAATATGATTTTCAATACAATCTCTTGAAACTAGTTCTGAAGGAATAGTGACTTTAGTTCCATACCTAGTGTGAAATAGCACATGAGACCAATTTGCAGATAAATACCTCCTATTTTGGTGGTGAAATCTTGTTATATACAAATAGAAAAATTCAGAGGCAAATAAAGAATGCAAACATCCATAGGGACTAAAAAAATAGGACAAGCATGCAAGGTCAAATCTAGGTTCCTTATAACTCCAACAGTTTCAATGGTTGTCCCATCAAGTTGAACTACGCCTTTTTCAAGTGGCTCATACTTAAGGCCTAGCTGGTCTATGATTTTCATTGGCATAACTGAGCTAGAAGCACCAAAACCAATCATACAATTATGAACTAGGTGTTGTCCTATTATAACAGTAACATAAAAAGGTGGTGGTTTAACCATCTTGGATGGTTGTTGGGATAAAGTGGCATTTTAAGCTATTATAACCTTAGGATTTTATTGTCTCAAAGCATCATCAGATAAGGAAAGTGATTTCAATGCTTCCTGTTGTATATCTTTTTGGCCTGGAAGTGATAAGATATCCCAAATAGATATAGGAACATGTGTTTTCTTTAAATGATCAACTATATTGAAATTTTGAGGACTAACCTTTTTCTGTTGTTTTATTTTATTGTTTCCAAGCATCATCAGATAATGAAATTGATTTCAATGCTTCTTGTAGTATATATTTTTGGCCTGGAAGTGATAAGACATCCCAAATAGATACATGAGCATGTGTTTTCTTTAAATGATCAACTATATTGAAATTTTGAGGACTAACCTTCTGCTGTTGTTTTAGAACAACAAGCTCCTTTTCTGGTTGTGATGGTTGTATTGTCACTTCTTGAGCTTGTACTTGTTGTTTTCATTTAATGATTGGATTTTGTGGCATAATAGTAGGTTGTTGTACTTTGTCAATTTGTTGTTGATTATCTACAACCTTGGTTTTTGACCTTGTATTTTCTGCTATGGTCTTCCATAATTGATTTTGATCAAAATTTGCTGCTAAAATAGTCTCATCTTCATTAAAATTCATTAAAGTAACATCATGATTACCTTGTGGTTTCACTTGATCATGTTGAGCTTCTCCTTGAATATTTGACAACTTCCCCTTTAGAACATCTTGCTTTCTAGTTTCAAGTGCATGAGGACAATCAAGCCAAAAGTGGTTGGCATTGCAAGTATAACACCACTCCTCCTCTTGTGCATAGTTATTCTGAGGAATGACTACTAGCTCTTTGGAACTACTAGGAGTAGAATAATTATGAGGTTGACCAGCTCTTTGACCATAATTTCTTTTCTATCCTTGAGCTTGGTGTGGCTGGTTTGAACCAGAAGCTTGATTTGATTGCCTATTCTACTAATAACAAGCTTGAGGAGGCCTATTTTATTAGCCCTATTGCCTCTTTAGATTTTTTATTTCATTCCCATAACTTTGCAAGGTCCTCATCATACTGTCACTTTTATTCTTTAACTCCAAATTTTTCTCTTTTAGCTCTCTAAAAGGAGTTGTAACAACGTGTTCTTTTTCTACAACCTACATATTAAATGCTGGTAATACTAGAAATGGTGGAACAACAACTATTGGTGGTATAATAGCTGATACAACTAGTTGTATTTTTCAAAATAAGGCATTGGAGGCCTATGAAGTAGCTTACTAGCTTGTATCAAACTATTTTCAGCTCTAAAAATAATATCAAATGCATTAGGCAAGGTACGTCCACCCATTGACTGTATCATAACTAAAATATCACTATTAAAATCCTTCAAATAAAATAGAAATTCATAATAATTAGAAGGTTTAACAGATACCAGAATTTTGTCCCAAGTCCGTTGAAAATGAAAATTAAAATCATAAATATGCTCATTAGGATGCCTTCTAATAGTAGTCAACTTCTTAACTAATGAGAGATTATTAGATTTATCCTCAAATTTACTAATCAAAATGGTTCCCAAATCATCCCATGTAGCAATAGAATTAATTGCTAAACCTCGAAACCAAATTAATGCTTTACCTTTGAGAGAAGTTTCGAATAATTTTAATGCTACATCATCATGTGTAACTTGGTGTAATCTACAAAGTGTGGCTACATCCTTGATATGTTCAACTACTGAAACATGATTTTCACCAGTAAAATATGGCAAACCTTTTAATGGTGCTAGTGGAATATCATGGTGAGTATCTAAATCTTTAAGGGACTGCCAGCATTAAAAGCTAAAAATGGAAAATTTTGGGCCATTTGATGAGCTGGTGGTACCCGTTGTTGAATTACATGTGGTATGAAAGATTGATTAGATTGAATAACCTTTTGCTAATATGTTTTCAAACCTTGAAGAGAAGTTGCAATATTACTCATAGATGCTACAGAAGCAAATTGATTCCTTGGTAATTCCTTAAAAATAGGTAATCCCGATCCAAAATTATCAGGAACACTTGATTATTGAGGAAAACTAATATCCTCAATAATTACCTTGGGTTCTTCTAAATTTGCAACTTGATCTTCAAATATAGGATTATCAAATGATGAAAAATTAGAGCCAAATAAAGAAGATCTACCTCTTATAGCCTGTGGTGTTCTTCCTCTTCTTGTTGATCTACTTCCTCTTCTACCCGGCTACAATTCCTGATATACAAATCCCTCTTTGTTTGATCTTGTTGGAGTTCTTCTCATTAAAATAACAACTAAATATGTAACTAAATCTACAATAAACCTTCAAAATAGAGTCGCCAAGTGCTAAAATAAACCTTCAAAAAGGTTCAAATACTGTTGTTCACACCAAAAAAATGGTAAGAATCTCTAATTTAGGGAACTAAGGAGTAGTCTGTGTCCCACCAGGTGTGCCAAAAACTGTTGTCAATCAAGATTGCACCTTTAGCTTTGATACAAAATCTAGCTATCCTATTGAAACATGGAAACTCTCTTAGGTGGTGGGTTGTCCTAAAATGAGAGAAGAATCTCTGGAAGATAGGATAGTTCCTAAATAGTGTTCACCTAAAACTAAATATGTATGTGGAAAAAAGGATGAGAAAAATATGAATACCTAAAAACTGAATGAGGTGATACACCAAATGATTTGTATGCAACTTTAATTGAATCAACATGATCTATTGAAGACTAATAATTCTCAATACTCAGAAAAGCATGAAATTAAAAAAGTGTTTCTATGGAAGGACCCGAAAGCTTTTGCTTTGAAAGGAAAACCCAAGCTTTACCAATTCTTTGCAAAAGAATAAGGACACAAACAAAGACCCACAACTACAAGTATCTATATTTGAATATGCAATAAGGAATGTAGTTTGAATGAAGGATAAACAAAACATAGAAATAAAGAAACCACAATATTGCACCTAAATCAATGAGAAGGAACCATTGTAATCATATATTCAATGCTGAAAAATCTCTGCTACAAAATGCCCTTACAATTTTCTCACAAGTATGCAATATGAAAAACATGTGAGCCAAAAAGAAGTACCCTTCAAAATGAGGTGAAAATAGACTAAATAGAGAACAATACCCTAACTCGGATGCAAAAAATAATCTATGAAAAACCTTGTCAAAACTGCTCCAAACTATGAAGAAACCCATTAAAACTTCCCTCTAATCCATTTCCAACTGATAGCTCATTGAAAAATGCCTCAATTTGCTAAAAAATAGTATGTAACTACTCTGTAACTGCATGGGAAAAAAAAACTTCCCCTAGACTACATGCAGTTAACTGAAACAATCTCCAATCACTATAAATTACAACTCAAAGTCAAAACTAAAGGTCTCTTCTTGCATTAAAATAATCAATTTGTTAGATAAATGAGAGCGGGGGGGGGGGGGTGAATTAGTTAAATTGGTTATCCTACAGTCCCAAACTCTCAGATGTACTTATTTCTACTTTTCCAACAAAATAATCAACTTGGTAAGTTAATATAACTATCTTTTAGTTCATTTACCGAATACCAGTAATTTCCAAAATTGTCTTTGTCGATTAGTCAAATATACAATATGTAGATTATGATAGAAAAACAATCATAAATATCACATAACACAAAGATTTAATGTGGAAACCTTGCTAAGGGAAAAACCACCTGGGACCGGCAACCCAAAATATTTCACTCTTCTAAGGTGAGCTCAGTTAGGAGCCAACCCTGTTAAAGGTTACAATGCACACTGTTAGGTGTGACCTAGTTAGAGGATTTATCACTAATAGTTAACTCTTGACCAGCATTCACTATGGGTTCAACAAGAAAACAATTAACATTCCCTTAATGTCATATGGAAAATACAAAAGATTGTTAAGTCCACTTGGTTAAGAGATTTTACTGTAACAATGGTTACACTGATATAGTAGTGATTTGATTTAAATACAACTCAATTTACAAGTATTCAGATCTATGCTAAGCTCAAAATAACTCATCTAATCAATAATCAATTCACTTCATCATATCCTCCAACTTACTTCACTCGATGTATATATCTATGATGCTCAGTTGTGTCTGCAGTTCAGCTTGGTTCTGTCTGTAACTTGTTTGATCAAGAATGCATGAAAAATGTCTTCACACAAAATATTCTGCTATCTCTATTCATCTCACATTCTCAATAATGAATCTCATGTCTCTTAAATAGACGTGTAAACCATTTTGATATCAGCAATTAGATTTTGTCTCTTAATCTCCTTCGTCCATTTTTTCGCTTCAAGCTTCCTCGATAAATGTGTCAATAACATGTTTCAATCTCTTCCCTTCGATCATCTCTAAATTTTGTCAGCCGTGGATCTTATAACAAACTTCATCTGTTACCTCAGAATCATACTCAATGTCCAGCTCATCAATTTCAATAGGCTATTATACCATTTAATGTTTTCATCCATACTCGGTTCATACTGAATGTGTCGGTGATAACTAACATAGTTATTCCTGTCACTTGGTATACATAAGACTGACTTGGTGTATACAAAAATCTTCTATTACCGACCACATTAACTTGTTCAATTTTGATCTCTTCTTCATAATGGAATAATGCAACATGCTCAAGTCAACAACATAATGCCATAGACTCGTCAATAAGTTACCCAATGTATACCTTATCCTTATCTATAATATCCATCTTTTCCTTATGTAGATATCTCATTTCTTCACCATTTCTTCCTTCTATAGATGTTCAGATGTTTGTAACTATCATGATAAGTATAGTCAAAACTAGTTGGCATCAATGAAAACATATTGACTGATTTAATAATCTTGCATATCGCTTTAATAGATCGGTGATCTCTAATCATTGTTTCTTCAGTTCATCATGTTATTCAATCAGTTGCAAGTCATCACAATTATTCTAAGTGTTTTATAATTTCAACACCTTAGAATATTAATTTTACACTATAATGCACATGCAAGATATTATTATTTTATCCACTATAAGACTTAATATTTATTAAATAATAATATTTAATAAATATTAAGTAGAATAATATATATGAATAGATAAAATAATAATAAACTATTATTATGATTTACATATGCTAAATGACAAAAATAATAAAAGTTTATCATATGTAAATAATAACAAAAGCTTATAATGGAAAAGCATTTAAAAAACTACCTACCAAAATCTAGACCCAGAATCATTATATGTCATGTTTAATAGAAAAGAGGGATCCAGATGTGAAAGGGATTCAAACCCTAAACAAATGTTTTACTTTCATTTTGGTTTCTCCTGGTTGTCATGATGCTGACATTGCTAGGGTCTGAGGATTTCTTTTATGTGGAGACTTGCTATGAGATTTGCTTGGAATGATACAGTCTGGTTGCTAGTCTTCAATGATGGCACAAGTATTTTGATTTTACTGGCTTTCTGTTACATATTTTCATGGCTATCATGAATGCTGGGTCCTTCTTTGAACAATATTTTACTAAAATCATTCTTCTTCTTTTTGTTTTTCTGTGAGATCTATGTAGCAATTCAATGTAAGTCGTGTTTCTTCAAAACCTTGGGTCGCGGTCTGGTGTACCTATAGCTTTCCATGGCTTGAATTTTTTTCAGGTTCTTTCCATGTGACTCCTCCCCATCATGAGTTCTCTAATGTAAGTGTTGAACTTGTTCCTTTCTATATGGAAGATTTGCATCAGAAAACTCAGCCCTTATGCAAACAAATTTTTTGATTTTGTCTTGTGAAACTGATTACATATTGTCCTTAGACAAAATGTTGCACACAGATAGAGATAACTCATGAAATAAAACTCTGATTCTCATGAATTTAACGAGTTTATGTTTTTTCTAGTTTTCTAACTCCGGTAAAAATTTTACACAAACCCAGATCGTGGATTGAGAGAAAAGACAAAAACATGACTGGTTGTCTTTATTTTTACACTATTTTGAATATGCATTGGTATTGAAACTTCCTTCATAAAAAAAATGTGATCTCTTCTTCCTTTGATGTTATGAGGATTTTTTCACGTACGAAACCTAAATCACCCCCTTCTAAACAAAACCCATATTTTAGGTTTTTTAGCTTCGTCTTCATTTTCCCATAAAATGCATAAGAAAAGACTGTATTTTTTTAGTTTTCTATTTTTCTTCTTTTGATTTTAATGTTTAATGCTCTCATGTACCAGAATAATTAAATAAAACCAGAATTTAGTCTATTGCAGGAAAATACTTACTCTCATATCTCAACTCTATTTTTTGATAACATTGATATCCCTTGCATTTTCATTTAAACTAATTTTCTGATTTATTGTTATGATGTTTATACTCTATTTATTTAATTTTCATATATCCATATAACATATACCTCTTTTTCAGATAAACAAAATGCAAATCATGAAATATAAAAAACCTCCTTTTAAACCTACTGTAGTAGCTTAAATGATTACTAATTTACTGATCCATGAACACATTTTCACATGACCTCCTGTAGCAAATTGAAATTGTACATTGAATGTAATAAGTTCTTGTAGTAATCTTCTCTTATTCACCAAATCCTCATGTAGAAAAGTATGATTAATTTATTGGGCTGAAAGGTTTCATGGCAAAATATCATGTCCCTTCAACAACCAGTCTTCAATAGCTCCATGACTCGATTGAAAGGTTTTGTACCTCTAGCTTATGTATGTCCCTTTAACAATCTCCTCAAACCTTCGATCTTCGCCCCTTCCCGATTTGATCATAAGGTTTCATGCTTGCAATTTATGCATGTCCCTTCTATGATCTCCTCAAAAAATCTTTGCCTCTACATGATTCACTTGAAAGGCTTCATGCTTATAATTTATGCATGATCCTTCAACAACCCCAAATATTCATACTAGTATCTACATATGAAATAAAAATGTTAGCATAAAACCTACCTTACTTTCAAATGTTGCTTTTTATTTTGCATCTTTTCTATGCATATATCTGAATGACCATATTGTAGGAATTATTTATATTGTAGAGATATTTGGAATATATTTCATTGCTCGGTTCATATGAACTGACCCTTTTTCCTTTGATTTTGTAGGTATATTCAAGCTGAATATACAAGCTTGGGTCTTCTCCAAAATTCAACTCAATGGCCTTCCATTCAAATAATGGAGGCTCTTTCCTTTCTCTCTTTGTACTTTTCTATTTTACAGTGTGTTTATTCAGATAAATGTTTTAAGAGTTGTCACAACTTGTGTGGTATCTGAATGCATTGTATCAAGTACTTATATAAAATTTGAACATTTATACCTTGTAAAGTAGTTTCATAATATATTTCCATATAAATATTTTACTACTTTTGTATCCATATGTAAATCTGAATGAAAATGATCAAATTTCATTTGTTTTCTGCATTGTATACTTTCTTTTCTTGTACTTTGGAATTTCTTCCAACACTCAAATAATTCTGTAAGATCCACGAGAAACAACTTGAAACACATAATTCAATGTATAAGCAGGTTCATAATTGATCAATTTAATATGAAAACTAAATTGGTAACACAAATGTTATGCTCAAGAAGAAGGACTAGACTATGGAGAAACTTTTGCACCTATTGCAAGATTGGAAGGAGTCAAAATATTGTTAGCTTATTCTGAATATAAAGAATTCAAGTTCAATCAGATGGATGTAAAATCTGTATTCCTTAATGGAATACTAGAAGAGGAAGTCTACATAGAGCAACCTGAAGGATTTTTTGTTGAGAGAGGTAAAGATTTAGTTTGCAGGATACATAAAGCATTGTATGCATTAAAGAAAGCACCAAGAGCATGGTATGAAAGACTACACTCTTATCTTATTAAGATTGGATTTGAAAGAACAAGTTATAATAGTAATGTTTACTTGAAAGCTGAAAGTGAGGATAAGATATTAATTGCTAAAATATTTGTTGATGATAAAATATTTGGATGAAATGAGTTAATGAGAAGATCATTTGCTGATGAAATGAGAAAATAATTTAAAATGAGTATGATAGGAGAGATGAAATTCTTTATAGGATTGCAAGTACAATAGATGAAGAAAAGTATATACATTACATAGTCTAAGTATATTAAAGAAATACTGAAAACATTTGGTATGGAAGACTTGAAACCTATTGGTACACTGATGATTACCAGTTGAAAATTATCAAAGGAAGATGATTCTAAGGAGGTAAATGAAACACTATATAGATCAATGATAGGGAAGTTATAGTATGTTGTTCATAGTAGACTAGACATAGCACGTGATGTAGGATTAGTTTCAAGATTTTCATCAAATCCAAAGGATTCACACATGACTTTTGTTAAAAGGATATACAAATATCTAAAAGGAATTGAAGATTATGGATTATGGTATGAAAAACAAGGTGATTTTTATCTTAAGGTATATATAAATTTTTATTGGACTGGAAATGTTTATGATAGAAAAAGTACAAGTGGAGGAGAATTCTATCTCGGTAACAAATTAGTTTAATGGACAAACAATAATCAAAATTGTATTTCACAATATACTGCTAAAGATGGATATGTTGTTGCCGAAATAAATTGTCAACAAGTACAATGGATCAAGAAAATATTGGAAGGAATACATGTAAAGGTAATTGAACCTATTTTTAATCATTGTGACAATGCTAGTGCTATAAATATATCAAAGAACCCAATGATACATTCAAAGACTAAGCATATGGCTATAAAGTATATTTTTTTAAGAGAACATGTACATGATAAAGAAGTGAGGTTGGAATACATTTATACTAAAGAACAACTTGTAGATATATTCACCAAATCACTACCTAAAGAAAGTTTTGAACATCTAAGAGGTAGATTGGGGTCCTACCCCTATTGGCTATTAAATAAAAGAAGATGCAAGTTGCATAAGTTCATGACATAAACATAGAAGAACATGAGCATGAATTGATGTACAGGTGAACTACTCCACATATGGAGAAGTCTTGGTAATATTAAAAAAATAAAAATTAGAAATCAGTAAGAAGTACAATAAAAAATAATTAATCTCCTTTGGCATTGTTGTTAAAGGGGGAGAAGTTGAGAAACAAGATACATATAGACAAAATTAATACCAGTAAATAGACCAGGAGATGATAATAGGATGAATATTATAAGGGGGAGTAATATATAGACATGATGTCATTAATCAATGTGATGGCTGTACAAGAATGCAACTGATGCTTAGGTAGAGAGAGAAAAACTTTTCCACTTATGTCTCTAGTATCACAAGTGTTTTCCATCAATGCCAAAGGGGGATATTGTTGGCATAGCTAATCTCTAAAGGTACTTGATGATGATGCTAATTGATGAGGTAAGAGGAAGATGCATAATGTTTATTGGCATAATCAGGATAATCAGTTATATTGTTGTCATTGATGTCAAACTATTTGGCATGTTGTTTTAACTTGTTACCACATAGTCATAAGTAGATAGAGTTGAGTTACAAAATAAATTTAGTACATAGATTTTATGAAAAGGTTTGAGTAAGTTATGATTGTAGGAATCAAAATCAGTAAGAGTTAAGGTAGACAATGAGAAGAGTTAAATGATTTGAATGGTTTGTCAAATCTGTGAAATAATTTGTTGATTTCATTGTTGGATATGATTTGTGAAGATTCTTAGAAGATGAGATTAAGATGACACTCTATAATGAATTCAGATGATGATGATTTAATCAATTGGAAATGGATAGGCTTATAGGTAAGAAGAAGAATCTTATCAATAAACTAAGTTCTTATCAGAATGTTCAGAAAGAAAAGGTTAATAGGTAAACACGAAAGCTTATTGGAAAACAAGAAATTCTTATCGACGAACAAAGAACATGGAGTGAAGGTTAAAGGCATGATCATAAAGTTTGAATTGTTATTGAAAATAGTGAATTGCATTGGATAGTTGGAAGATAGAAGCACAATTTAAGGAAAGAGGTGATGACATGAAGCTCAAGGTAATACTTTTAAGGATGGATTCATTAATAAGTTTCTACAAGGATAAAATGACTTATAGGAAAGGTAAAATATGAGGCCCATTGAATAAATTTTTTAAGAGTGTTGACTCTAGGTTTAGGATTTTTGATCGAAGAGTTTCTACTTAAAGAGAAGACAAAGAAGAAGATTGGTATCATGTGAAAGAATAGTATGGTTTAATGTTAGAGTGAACAATATTTGAAGGTAGTTACGATCATAGAAGAAGGTACAGATCAAAACAGAGGATTAGAGAATATTATGTTGATATTTGAGGGAATTTATTGGATCTAATTAAGGAGTGATAGTGCAAACTACAAATCATTTGTTAGCTATTACTCTCTAACCATTGTGATATTAAAATCCCTTAATCGGGTGGCCCTAACAGGTCTTTTGTAAAATCCTCTAACTAGGTGGAATTCTCAAAATAATGTTTAAAAACCTCTAACTAGGTTACTCCTAATAGGGATAAGACTCTAATAGGTCTCCAGGGAAATCCATTAACTAGGTAGCATTTAACAGTTCTGTTGTAACCCTTAACCGGACAATCTCTTAACTGGACGTATTCTAGAAGAGTACAAATATTTGTGGGCATTGTTCTCACACCGTGGTTTTTTTCCTAATCAGGTTTCCATGAGATAAATCTGGTTTTATTATTGTGCAGATGTTATTTCATGTGTTTCATGTTATTTTATTGTTTAAACCGATAATGTTTTTATAGGTTAAAGAAGCTCAAATTGGTGAATCTGTTTGATTAAGTTTAATCGAGCTTGTAAGTTTGATTTGGTTGGTGATTAATGATTCACCCCCCTCTCAGTAATCATTCCTATACCTACATGTAATGTATTCATGGGATGCATTCTATGATTTTACCCATGTGCGTGAGTTATTTCATGCCTGTTTGGGCTTCTATGTATTTTCCATGTTTTTGTGTGTTCAAATGCAAAGTTTATATAAGGTCATGTTGCTCATTTTTCTATATGTGTGTGGAATAGGAATTTTATTAGACCAATGTGTTTTTGGGTTCTAAGAGACCAATGGGTTTTCTCTTTTTGACTTTATTTGAAGTTTGAATTTTTTTATTGAATTTTGAAGGTTTGTTAATTGCGGAAACCTTCAGGACTAAATTTTAGTCTATAATTCAATATTGTGACTTTATAAATTTGAGATAGTGATTTAATCCTAGGTTTGTTAGATTTTTGTATTTCATGTGTGTTAATATTGGATCCACCTTGGACTTTATGCTTCTGGCAATGAGGCCAGCTGAGTGTGCCTTATGCATGAGAATTTTTTACTATGTTACTTTTTGGCCTATATTCGATGCTTGATTTGAGATTGCATCATGATACATTGATGTTAATAGTGAGACCACATCGTGAGCACAATTAAGTTGTTCCTTGTCAAAATATTTGAGAGACCCGTGCTCTAGGTTTAGACTAATAGAGCTTTCTATGCTTCATTTTGGGTTTATGACTTTGAGAGTCTTTTCTTGTATTGTTCTTGTGTTGCATTTTTTGCATAGTGCCTCATTGTTAAAACAAGATGATCTTGGGTGTTTGGGTAGTGGAGTGGAGTGGCTCTCCATGATGGGTTGGGACACAAAGGGGTTGTTAGGATATCCCATAAAAGTTCTTAATTAAGTGAAAAATAAATAAATAAATAGAGTAAAATACATTAACACAAAATAATATGACTATTTGGTCATCCAAGGATGTTTATTGAAGGTATTTTAGTGTCTAGCCATATGAAGACATTAATAAAAGATAGTGTATGACCATCTAAGGACGTTGATTGAAGGCATAATATTTGATATTTTACATACATTTATCAAAGATACATACTAAGTGTGGTCATATGTGGACATTGATCAAAGTCTCATTGCTACATGGATCACCACATGCCATATAATGACATGCTATTATTAAGTTCTTGCACTAAAAAATTATTAGCAATGAGTAGTGACCCTATGTACTTGTGTCATTTTGTACTCTATTTTGAGTGATTGGATTGGGAATCATTATTCCATCTCCTTATTGTTTCACTTGTATGGTGTGTGTTATCCCACTCCTTGTTTATGCATTATGTGTGATTTGGTCATGTGACTATCTCCACAAGCAAGGTGGAGTGGAGCCAAGGGTACCACATGGTTGGGTGGCATTGCAACTCATTACTAGAGACTAGCATAAATATGGTAGACTAATTCTAGTGGCACAGATCAGAGCATGATGTGCTCATCTCGACCCCTGGCTACTTTTTCTCTATGTTTATACTATTTGGGTATCATGTTTTTGTTGTTCATGCTTTCATGTTTATATGAATTTTATCGAGTGATCATGGCCTTGATCTTATGTATCTAGTACTCTATAGCATGGAGATAGGTTTATTTTAGTTGTACATTGAGGTCATCATAGGTTTTTGTCCTAATTTTCTAAGTTTTCAAAGAGACTTCTAGATTATTATTTAATGTACCTGCAATTTGGAACCTTTGTTGATTGGTGTCTTTGTCTTACAGAGTGGCATCTCTGCCTCTCTGGTCTAAGAAGTTTCTATCTCAAAATTTTTGTAAGATTTAGATTAGTGTTTGTGTGTATCAAATCGGTGCATGCATTTTTTGGTTTCTGTATCTTATAGATCAATGTCTCTAAGTCTCTAGACTATGAATTTGAAGGAAATTTATCTGGTGATTGGAATTTGTGCTTTGTGTATTTTTGTGTGCATTATTTGGTATCTCTTCCTACTTTTTTTTCTATGTCTCATTTAGTTTTCTACTTAGGATTGAATGTTAGGTACCTTATGTATGCTTATTTGATGATTGAATTGGATGGTTTTATAGCCTAGTAAATAAATTTGCATTATAATAATTGTAGGAACACTTTCCTTTAGCATTAAAAATGAATCTTTTCTTGGATGTACTGATGTGATGATCATTGTTCATTTCTTTAGTTTCTTATGAAATTTAGTTATTGATGTACTTATATTCTTGATGTTTATATCTATGTTAAACAAAATTTATTAGTACATATTTGATCCTATGTTCTAAGGGTTCCTTAGTGGGGAATTACATCTAGTATCAAAGCCCATATTTATATGCTAGGAGATCTAGTGTATATTTACCCATTATGTTTAGTGTTAGTGATGTGTGGTTATTATTGTATATGATGGCTATCATTTTCTCTTTTTTTCCTTAGTATGGATTGTAGATTTGTTGTATGTAGGATCTAATCCATATCATCTTTTTCTTAGAAGGATACCTCCTAGAGGTAGAGTTGGTTGATGAAATTTCCATTAGGATGACCATGAGGAGGAGCATAAAAAATAAGAGCATTAGGAAGAAGAAAAAAATTATGATCATCATGAGGACTAGAGAGGTGGTCATGATGGTAATAATGAGAATCTCTAGTTAGTTCCGTTTCTTTAAAATCTGATTACTTAGTTGAGACCTTCTTAGGAGGCATATCACCATATGGAGTCTTAGTTATCTACTCATTATGAATGATAGGATATGAGAGAGTATGAGAATTATCATACCCTGAATAACTCTAGAGAGAGAGAGAGAGAGAGAGAGACAGAGTAATGGCGGATAAGGGTTATATCCATCTAGGGCATATGAGAGACCTTATGAGGTAACACCCACCCACTTGTGAGGGTTTGTGTAGTGTTATAGAGGCCAAAACTTGGATTTTAAATCTTGGACATTACTTTTCTATGCATTTGTATGCAAGAAACACTAAATCTCAATGTCTCATTATGCCCCTTTGGAGTTTTGTGTCTACTTGGTGGCACATAGAGGTGCAAAATATCCATCTAGATATCATGACTATGTCATGAGAGATATTTGAGGATCGGCTCCATGCATGTTTTCTTTTTGACCACTACCATTAGGCATGTGTTGATGAGTTCCACCATCTTTGACAAGGGTCTATGTTTGTAGACAAATATGAGCACAGGTTATTTGAGCTAAGGTAGTATGAAAATTATACACATGATGAGGCTATGTTGGTTTAACACTTTATTCTAGGCCTTAATGGTTGTATTAGTGGGAAATTTCATATTCTCCTATCTAGGGTTCTTGTTGTCATTTTAGAGAAGGTGATATTGGTTAAGGATACCATTGCTAGGGGCTTGGTGGTAGGACAAGTGTCTAGGTTAGCAATGCATAATATTTTGGATTAGGTGAATAGATTACATAGGTACAACTCATAGGTTCTTCCAAGGCATATTCAATACCTCCTAGAATAGGTTACCAACAACAATATGGGAAAAACCATTATCAGGATTATCAAAGTGGTCATAATTTAGGTTCTCCTCGATCTAGAGGTCGCAATTAATATCATGATAGAAAAACTCAACATATTCAACAATGTCAGAGTGTGCAAAAAAGTTATAGTAGAGACAGTTTCTAGCACTCTAGTTCACCTTCTACTGGCTATGGCTATGGTTTAGGGGGATGTTTTACATATGGCCAATATGGTCATATGGTGCATAGTGTCCTTAGAGAGTTGTTCCAAGTGTTATTTAAAGGTTGGCTACTTCTGAGCCTACTATTAGGGATGCAGATAGATCCCACAAGGTATATATGCCTCTACTTTATTTAATTATGGTGCTTCAAAATTCTTTAGTTCACCTTCCTTGTAGAGAAATGAGGGCTAGTGATAGCATGAAAGGTTGATACTTGGTAGGTTGAGTTAGCCATAGGTACTAGAGTAGCAATGGACTCCATTATGTTAATATAATTTAGAAAAATAGAGAGGGGGGGTTAATCAGTTGTTCTTAGGTCCAGATGTATAAAAAAAACTTTAAAAACTATTCAACAAATTAGATCCAATAATCAACATCTACTCGGTCATTAATGATTGCATAACAGAAATAGATAATAGTGCAGTCCACTTATCCAATAGTATCTAACTTGTAAAACACATAAATGTTCAAACCAAAACATTCACACAAGTATTAACACCAGGATTTATAGTGGAAACCCAATTTGGGAAAAACCACTTTGTAACATGTTACTATTATGTTCACTCTTTTGAAGTGAGCTCGGTAAAAATCCAACCCTATCAAAGGTTACAAACACACTGTCAGGTGTGACCCGGTTAAAGGATTTAAACCACTATGTTAAAAGTGTGCCTTGTTATAGGACTTACATGCACTCTATTAGAATGAAACCTTGTTAAAAGGATTTATACAAATGACTATTAGATCAACCTCTGTTAAAAGGATTTTGACTGATACAATAGTTAGAAAGTAGTAGTAGTATTGATCTGAAAAACATACAACTCACTTTGCAAATATCAGATCCAATTTTGTACACATATGCTGGCTTACTGACTGTGAACCTTTACCATCACCATCACTGATCTGCTCGAAACTCTCTTCAAGCAATCACAACACTTCTCCTTTAGCCTTCTCTGCTTGTACAATCAATAACATCAACAATACTTCCAACATCCTCTTTTTTTTTGTTAACCTCATGCTTAGGTTTCCTTAATACTTCCACAATTAGGTCAATACATCTTTTGCTACTTAATCTCCTTCATAGATCTTAGGGTTAGGTCAGATTCATCAAATCCTTCCTACTTTATGTTCTTCGGCTATCCTTCTAGAAATATCTCAGATCTCTTAATAGATTTACAAGAAAACATTTTATAGTGCATTAAATACTTTTGTACAATCAATAAATAAAGTCAACACAATTTACATAATCCAAGAATTCAATGACATCAGCTAGAAATCTGAATTCTTCCTCAAATGTAAATTATTGACACTCAGTCAATATAGTGTTCAACTCCTCGGTCTTTATTAGAAAGCTCGGTCACCTCAAAAACTATTTCCTCAGCTAATACTGTCTTCCTCAACAATTAACTGATGTTTGGTCAACACTGAATTTACTCGGCATATACTATCTCGGTCGACACTAACATCACTCGGTTTAAACTAGATTTCTTCACTTTTTCTCGGTTAAGCCTACCAGTTTAGTCTTCATTCATACTTAGATAAACAATACATTATCTTATCATTGTACCACATAATCAAGTACTCATTGAAATATCAAGATAACTCAACCTTTCCTTAGGTACTATTGATACCAACCTTGCCTTTCCCCTTCACAACAATCAAATAGATATAGTACTTTCTTAAATAGAAATAGTCTTACTAGTTAAGGTTTGACATCAATGACAATACAACAATTGCTTCAATTGCAGTTTCCAATAATCTCCCTCTTTGGCATTGATGGCAACACCATATGAATATCACATGAATTGCCAACCAATCCAAAACTTATCTGTCTATCAGAAATATTTATAATATCCTTAGCTTCATTCTTATACATGATCAATTATCCATGCTTGTATGACCGTCCAATGAATCTCTCCCTCTTACTTGATCTTCCATGAAAATTTCATTATGTGTATTCATCTGTGATCATCTCCCTCTTTGACAAAAATGCCAAAGCAACAACTAGAACATACATCTTGTAGATGTAGATATCATCTTTTTCAGTTTAGTAATAGTATTTCTCCCTCTGTCATCTTTGCTTATGACGTCTGATTCTTGGATTTTCTATACTTTTCACAACTCTAGGGTGCTCCTAAAATGTGACCTATCTCTGCATCAACTTGTTAGATACTCTTTTTAGCACATTTGATGTAGTGCTCCTAACTTGACTAGGCAGCCTCAGTTAGGGGAAGGACCCCTAATTGACCTCTCAGATATTCATGAGCTTCTTTAGGTAAAGCTTTAGTGAATATGTCTGCTAGTTGTTCCTTTGTATCCACATATTCCATTCAGACCTCTTTATCTTGTACCAGTTCTCTCAAGTAATGATACTTGATTGCAATGTGTTTGGTCTTTGTGTGCATCATTGGATTTTTTGAGATGTTGATAGCACTTGTGTTGTCACAAAAAATGACAACTGGTTTAGTGATCTCTTCTTTCATTCCTACCAACAATTTCTTTATCCATACCAAGTTTGAATAGTTCACAGCTGTAGCCACATACTCAACTTTAGCAGTAGATTGGGAAATGCAATTTTGTTTCTTGCTTGTCCAAGAAACTAATCTTTTTCCAAGAAAGAAATCTCCACCACTAGTACTCTTTCTATCATCCATATTTCCTACCCAATCAACATCAGTTTACACTCTCAATTTAAATTTTTCATGCTTCTTGTAGTACAATCCATAGTCAACAGTCCCTTTCAAATATCTCATTATCCTTATGGCATCTATCATGTGAGTTTCCTTAGGATTGGTAGAGAATCTTGCCACAATCCCAACAGCTAAAGAAATATCTGATCTACTATGTACAACATACTATAGCTTTCCAATCATAGATCTATACAAAGTTTGGTTTACTTCTACAACATCATCATTTTTAGATAAATTTTGTCCAGTAGCCATGGGAGTACTTACTGGCCTTGAATCTTCCATACCAAAGGTTTTTAGTATCTCATGAACATATTTAGACTGGGTGATGAAAATTACTTTCTCCATCTGATATACTTGTAAACCAAAAAAACATTTGATCTCCCCAAACATACTCATTTCAAATTCAGTTTGCATTTCATTTGAAAATTTCTTACACAAGGCATCTTGTCCACCAAATATAATATCATCTACAAAAATCTTAGCTAACAAGATTCCTTTAGCTTCTTCATCTTTCATGTATAGATTTCTTGTGTCATTTGTTTTTGAGAATTCAATTTGTATTAGGTAGTTGTGCAATCTCTCATACCATGCTTTGGGAGCTTGCTTTAGTCCATACAATGCTTTATTCAGTTTGCAAACCATGTGTCTTTTATTTGGATCAACAAATCCTTCTGGCTGATCAATGTACACTTATTCTTCTAATATACCATTTAAAAATCTAGAATTAACATCCATTTGGTATACCTTAAAATCTTTATAGGTAGCATATGCAAGTACGGTTGTTACTCCTTCCAATCTAGCTATAGGGGAAAATGTCTCCCCATAATCTATTCCTTCTTCTTGTGCGTAGCCTTTGCATACTAGCCTAGATTTGTTTCTTGTGATTTGACCATGCTCATTCAGCTTATTTCGGAATACCCACTTTGTTCCAATGACATTTTTATTTTCTAGTCTTGGCACCAGAGTCTAGGTATCATTCTTCTCTATCTGGTCTATCTCTTCATTCATTACTTGTATCCAATCTTCATTTTCTAATGCCTCATTTGTTTTCTTAGGCTCGAATTCACATAGTAAACATGTTGGATCTCTTGTCTTGCTTCTGTTAAGAACTCTAGTATCTTTGTCTCCAATAATCTGTTCAGGCTTGTGATGTCTCCTTACATATTGTGCTAGAATAGGTTATGTTCTTTCATTTTGCTCTTCAGGCTCACTAGCAAGATTGTTAGATTTAGCTTTTGAATGCTCGACAACCTCTCCCTGATACTCGATAGCTTCCTCCTATCGCTTGACACATTCTTCTTCTCTCTTAGCATTGTTTTCCTGATGCTCGACATTGCTTACCTGAGACTCAGCATCAGGTGCAAGTCTATCACTTGCCTCTCCTTCCTCTTTATACACAAAAGATTTGTAATCTTTTGGTTCCTTTTTACTATCAGCTTCATTTTTCTCTGCATACTCATCAACTTTGACATTCACACTTTCCACAATTTTGTTAGTGTTAGAGTTCAAACACTTATAAGCTTTACATTTTGTGGAATAGCCTAGGAATATACCCTCATCACTTTTAGCATCAAATTTTCCATTCCTATTGTCCTTTAGTATGTAGCATTTACTTCCAAAAAATCTAAAGTACTTTACATTAGGTTCATACCCATGCCATAACTCATAAGGTGTCAAATTTGTACCTTTTTTTATCTGTACTCAGTTAAGAGTATAAACAACTATACTTACAACTTATTTCCAGTACTTTTGTGCAACATTCTTTTCAATCATTAATGTCCTTGCACAGTCCAAGATAGATCTGTTCCTTCTCTCTACTATACTATTCTGTGGAGGAGTTCTAGGTGCAAAGATTTATCTTTTGATCCCTCTATTATTGAAAATAAGATTAAATTCATTGGATATAAATTCTCCACCTCGGTCAAATCTTAGACACTTCAAGTTCCTACCTGTCTCCTTTTCAACCTTAGCCAAATACAACTTAAAAAATTGAAAACAATCAAATTTTTCCTTTAAGAACATTACATACATCATTCTGGTATAATCATCAACAAACATGATAAAATATCTAGCACCACAATAGCTTTGTACACCCATTAGTCCACAAAGGTCAGTATGAACCAAATCTAAGGTATTCTCAGAGGTAAAAGTCTTTCTCTTGAAACTAGACTTTGTCATCTTACCCAACTGACATTCTTTTCACATTACATTCTCAGGTTTCTTCAATCTAGGTAGACCTCTCACTTTCTTTTTCTTACTAATTTCTACTAGATTATCAAAGTTAACATGGCATATCCATTTATGCCATAACCAAATATCATCAAGTTGTGAAATCATACATGTTTCTTCAGATAGGTGTAGATAGAACAAATTACCTCTTGTCTGTTCTCCACTTCCAATTAGTTCACCAGTGGCATCAAATATTTTGGCCTTCCTATGATGAAATTCTACTCGATAGCCAGTGCTATTAAGCTATGCAACACTCAACATATTATAGTTAAGATCCTCAACCCAATAGGCATTTTCAAAAGTGATCTTATCAGTCATCTTAATCAATCCTTTTCCTCTAACAAGACATGGTGCATCATTACCAAATTTCACACTCCTACCTTTATAATGATCTAAGGTATCAAACTTACTCTTGTCACCAGTCATGTGATGTGAACAACCACTGTTAATAATCCATTTATCATTTTTATTCACATAACATATCAATGCAATTTTCTCATCCTCATCAGATTCATCTTTCATTGCAACATAGACAACCTCAATTTCAAAATCATCACTATTAGTGTCAGTCTCTTCTTCGACAATATAGCAGGATTTATTACCTTTTCCTTTGTAGTCCTTGAATCTTCGGTAACCTCTATTTTCTATTTTGTCTTTATGCTTGTTGTCTCTTTCTTCATCCTTATCATCCCTGTCAGGACATCTAGCAGCTATATGACCAACTTTATTACATAAAAAAAATATAATAGGGAGTTTACCTTTGTACTTTCCTTTTCCCCTTTTTAGTCTTCTAGCCATAAGAGCTTCTAGATCCTCAAGTTCTTCATCAGATGTGTCACTGTCACTTTCACTTTCACTTTCACTGATGCATCTTTCTTTTTTCTTCTTTGACTTACTTAGAACCATTTGTGACTTAAAAGAAGATTCAACATTACCAATAGTGAAGTTATCATAGTTAGAAAGTTCAAAAGCAATAAGCTTACCAACCAAACTTTCCAAAGTAAGAGCATTGTTAGGGTTACATCTAGATTCTTGAATTGCTAAAATTTTGATGGCATAGATAGGACACAGAGTTCTCAATACTTTTCCAATTAAAGTTTCATCATCAATAGTTCCATTTTCTCCTCTAATAGCATTTACAACTTCTTTTATTCTACCACAATATTGTGCAATATTCTCACCTTCTTGCATTCTCATTTCATCAAATTTACCTCTTAGGCTCTCAGCTTTTACTCTCAATACATTTATATCATCACCATAGATGTTTGCAAGGGTGTCCCACATTTTTTTTTCATTACTATAGTCTTTGATGTCTTCAAATTTTGGATAACTTAGGGGAGACACAATTTCCAACATTGCTTGGTTGTGCTCTTGTTTAGCTTTCATTTCCTCGATAGTCAGAGGTGCAACAGGTGTGACATAGTCATGCTCAATATAATATTTTTAAGAATCACCAATACCGGCCAGATGCAGCTTCATCAAGCTTTTCCATGCAGGGAAGTTCTCCTTATTCAGTTTTGGTACTTCCTTCTTATATATCCTAATCATTTGCTTCAAGTACCTTCAAACTTATTTTCCGTAAGCACCAACAACTTTGATACCAATTGTTAATATGATTTAGAACAATAGAGGGGGGGTGAATCAGTTGTTCTCAGGTCTAGATATATAAAAAAAACTTTAAAAACTCTTCAACAAATCAGATCCAATAACCAACATCTACTTGGTCATTACTGATTGCATAACATAAACATATAACAATGCAGTCCACTTATCCAATAGTATCTAACTTGTAAAACATAGAAATGTTCTAACCAAAACATTCACACAAGTATTAACACTAGGATTTATAGTGGAAACCCAATTTGGGAAAAACCACTTTGTAACATGTTACTATTATGTCCACTCTTCTGAAGTGAGCTTGGTGAAAAGCCAACCCTGTCAAAGGTTACAAACACACTACCCAGTTAAAGGATTTAAACCACTCTGTTAAAAGTGTGCCTTGTTATAGGACTTACATACACTTCACTAGAATGCAACCTTGTTCAAAGGATTTATACAAATGACTATTAGGTCAACCTCTATTAAAAGGATTTTGATTGATAGTAGTAGTAATGATCTGAAAAACATACAACTCACTTTGTAAATATCAGATCCAACATCCTCCATTTTTTTTTTGTTAACCTCATGCTTAGGTTTCCTTAATACTTCCTCAATTAGGTCAATACATCTTTTTCTACTTAATCTCCTTCGTAGATCTTAGGGTTAGGTTAGATTCATTGAATCCTTCCTACTTTATGTTCTTTGGCTATCCTTCTAGAAATATCTCAGATCTCTTAATAGATTTACAATAAAATGTTTTATAGTGCATTAAATACTTTCATACAATCAATAAATAAAGTCAACACATTTTACATAATCCAAGAATTCAACGATGTTGGCTGGAAATCTGAATTCTTCCTCAAATGTAAATTACTGATGCTCGATCAATATAGTGTTCAACTCCTTGGTCTTTATTAGAAAGCTTAGTCACCTCAAAAATTATTTCATCGGCTAATACTATCTTCCTCGACAATTAACTGATATTTGATCAATACTATGTTTCTAATTAACTGATATTCGATCAATACTAAATTTACTCAGCATATACTAGCTCGGTCAACACTAACATCACTCGGCTTAAACTAGATTTCTTCACTTTTTCTCGGTTAAGCCTACCAGTTTAGTCTTCATTCATACTTAGATAAACAATACATTATCTTATCATTGTACGACATAATCAAGTACTCATTGAAATATCAAGATAACTCAACCTTTCCTTAGGTGCTATTGTTACCAACCTTGCCTTTTGCCTTCACAATAATCAAACAGATATAGTACTTTCTTAAATAGCAACAGTCTTACCAGTTAAGGTTTGACATCAATGACAATACAACAATTGCTTCAATTGTAGTTTCCAACACATTATTCATGGTTGTGTGTTGGAATTGATAAAATTCACTACCACCATATACCTTTTGACGCAGAGCTCTCCCCTATTTAGGCAACTCGATAAGTGGTGAGACCTTTAGTGTTTCTCTAAACCCAAAGTGGGCTTAGGAGAGTGCTCTACACCTTTAGAAGATCTTGCAACAAATACAAATTTACTATCCTCACTGGAGGATGCTATTCTTTTTGCTAAGTTTTAATCCTTTGGATTTACTGAAACTCGGTTGATTCCTTGACCAAATGGGCTCAGTTGATACTCGGTTCCTTTGTTAACTGAGTGGGTTCAGTTGATTCATTGAGTAGGTTCTTGATGCTCATTAATCCCTACTATGAAGCACCCTTATTGGTTCAAACTTGAAATGGGAACCTTTGTGTTGGGAAGGGGATGGAAAGGTTCTATGCTCACTAAATGTCTCTTATGGGTTTGATTTACATAGCTTATAGGTTTTGGGACAAGTTATTGGTTTTAGGCCTCCTGGGCTTGTTTCCCTCTAAGAGAGGTTTTAGGGACTTAGTTCTATATTTTTACAAATAATATACAAAAAAAATTGTAGATTTGGATACCCTTTATTGAGTTGTATCTAACCTCTAGATTGTAAGGTCTCAAACAATAAGGAAAATATCTAGCAATTCCTGATCCACTAGTCCTAATAGGGCTAATTGGCTCATAAACTTAAGGAAATTTTCACCATTCGATTGTCTAAGGAAAACCGCCAATTTCAATGGTGTTAATAATCACAAAGAGACAACAATATTCCATCAAATTTCTTTTATCGACCCTGAAGTTCTACTGTCACTTCACTTTTCCATATTCTGGACCAAGCACATAGAGATGCTTGGCCTAGAGCATGCAAGTAGACTTCTCAAAATAATCCCCTTTCTCCTTCACTCTCATGGATCTAAAATAATTTTTCCCAAATTTCTTTTCCCTAGTTCTCATGGGAATCCCTTAGGGGAAAAGTAAGTTAGGGCATTATTTGCTAAAACCCTAGTTTAGGAGGGTTTCCTGAAAACCCGATAAAGAAATTATTCTATCTTCTGACTCCAATCTATAAACTAACTCAATCCAAATGCATTGGATTCCTAATTCATGTCAAATTTTGGATCGATCAAACTTCTTATTCGCACTTTCATACCAATCCATACACGCTCTATTTACAGTGTAGAACATAGAGAAAAATAAGGATTTTTATTGATTGAATGCAAAAATTACAAAAAAAAAACTCATCTTCCACCCACCTGAAAGGGATATTTGAAAACCTTCCCCAATAGATCCAACCATTTTTCAAAGGTTTTGACTAGTGGAAGGTTGTTTTACAAGTTGGTAGCAACTTTTTGAAAAAGTTGCCAAGCAACATTTCTTACATTTTGCAACTTTTGCGAAATGTTGCATTCTTTCTCCTAATGAGCCTATAGGCCTAAGCCTTGGATCCTAATGATCCCAAACATTATTGAGATAATAAAAAAGACACCTAGGAAAACCTAAATACCTAATTGTGCCTTTGGACCATAGTAAAAAACCCATGGTTTATAACCACACCGAGGGTGACTAGGTCTTACAAGTTGGCTTACTAATCAAAATTTGAAATTTCTTTAAAAAACCCTTAGGCATGAAGACCCTTGGGTGAATCCTCTAAAGACCATAGAAGTATAGGTTTTGTGAAGAGTGGAGGGGGTGCTCCTTCACCATACTCCCTTGTTTTAAAAACTCAAGTCCCACTTGAGAGAAGTTGTTGAGCTGAGGTACAATGCTTGTTGATACACTCTTCACTCATCCATGTAGCATCAATGTCAGGTAATCTCTTCCATTTAACCAAGTAGTCTTTGTAGATCTTCTTCCTAGTTTTCTTGATAACTTTAGAGTCCAAAATATTTTCCAACTATAATGGTTGGCTTGGGGGAAAGTCCTTTAGCCATTCTTCCTATGTTACTTCAGTATCCTACAAAATGTTAGTAGATCCTACATCACCCTTAAAAGGAGTGAGATCAAAAATGTTAAATATAGGAGAAATAGAAATAGTAGGGGGTAAAGAAATTCCATAAGAATTATCCTCAAATTTATGAAGTATTTGATAGGGACCGATCTTTCTCATATGCAATTTGGTGTGTCCCTTAGGTAGCCTTGCCTTATTCAAGTATGCCCATACTTGATCTCCTTCTTTGAAAGTAACATGTCTTTTCTTCTTATTTGTCTGTTCTTTTTACTTTGCAGTATATCTCAGAATTGATCATGAATCTATTTGATCCATGTAGACAATCCTTCACCCTATGCACTAAATTTAAAGGTAGTTGGTAATTCTCTCAATTCCATAACTCCTATGGGGTGAAGTCCATAATTCACTTGGAATGGTGTCTTCTTTGTTGACCCATTCACTGAATCATTGAAACAAAAATTTTCTTGAGGAAGGATAGAATCCCAAGTCTACCATATTGTTTTGTTAGACACCTTAGAAGGTTGCCTAATGATCTATTTACAACTTCAGTTTGCTCATCTGTCTGCAGATGGTATGCAGAACTGAATGATGGGTTTGTCACCAACTTTTTCCAAAGGGTTCTCCAAAAGTGCCCTTAGAATTTGACATCTCTGTCTAAGATAATGGATGTTGGAAATCCATGAATTCTAACCACTTCTTTAAAGAACAAGTTAGCAATATGCAAAGCATCATTAGAAACTTTACAAGGAATAAAGTGTGCCATTTTTATAAATCTCTCAACTATAAAAAGATATTATCAAATCCTTGTTTAGTTCTCAAAACTCCTAAGAAAAAATCCATACTCACACTATCCCATGGATTTTTTGGAATATGAAGTGGTTGATAGAGACCTTGATTGGTCGAGAATCCTTTAGCCCTTTGACAAATAGTGCATGTCTCAACAAACTTTCTGACATCAGTGGGTAACCAAGGCCAATGACAATTTCTCCTTACAAGCTCAAGTGTCTTATCTATGCCAAAATGACCTCTTAGTGTGCCACAATGTTTCTCTCTAATCATATTTCCTCTCATGGAGCATTTAGGGATACAAAGTTGATCTCCTTTAAACAAAATGCCATTCTGCAATAAATATTCTGAATAACTAGTATTATATGCATCTGATAGAGTAGAGAAAACCTCATAGATATCACCAAAGTCTAAATCATCCTTGTATAGGTGCTTAAGGGCATTAATTCCTATGCTTTGTACCTACACTTCTTCCACTAAAATTACTCTTTGACTAAGAGCATCTGCTACTTTTTTTTAAGTTCCTTTCTTATGCTTTATAGAAAATGTGAATGCTTGGAGTTGTTCAACCCATTTCATGTGCCTACAGCTTAATTTAGCCTGACTATTTAGAAAAATTAAAGCATGATTATCTGTAAAGACAATAAATTCCATAGGAAGCAAGTAATGCTTCCATTTCTTGAGGGCTTGAACCATAGCATAAAGTTCCAAGTCATATGTACTATATTTCTTCTTTTCTTGATTCAATTTTTTAGAGAAGAAAGCTAGTGGTCTTCCATCCTGACTGAGGACTGTGCCTATGAATAGATTTCTAGCATCGGTCTCCACTGTGAACAATTTGTCAAAGGTAGGTAGTTCCAAAATGGGATATTTTTCTACTCTCTCCTTCAAATACTTAAAATCTTCATCTACTTGTGTTGTCCACTGGAACTTTGTTTTTCTACCACCCTTGATGGTATCAAGTAAAGGTGCACAAATGTGACAGAAATTTTTGATAAACTTCCTATAAAAGGTAGCCAATCCATGAAAGCTACTGAATTCTCCTGGAGTCTTTGGTATGGGCCAATTAATGATGGCCTCTACCTTTTCAGGATCCATTTTTAAAGTGTCCCTTGAGATAAAAAAGATAAGAAATATCAGTTCTTGTTGTATGAATGTACACTTTTCTAGATTTATGGATTGTTTGTTCTTATGTATCTTTTGGAGAACTTGTTCCAAATGTTTCATGTACTCTTCTATAGTCCCACTAAAGATTAGGATGTCATATAAATTGACCACAACAAAATTACCTATAAAATCATGAAGCACTTCATTCATTAATCTCATGAAGGTGCTCAGAGCATTGCTAGGGCCAAATGGCATCACATGCCATTCATATAATCCCTCAGTGGATTTAAATACAATTTTCCACTCATATCCTGACATTATTCTTATCTGGTGGTAACCAGATTTACGGTCAATTTTAGAGAAATAACATGCTCCTCCAAGTTGGTCTAGTAGATCCTCAATCCTGGGTATGGGGAATCTATATCTGATTGTTATTTTGTTTATTTCCCTAGAATCACTACATAGTATCCATTTTCCATCTTTTTTAGGGGCCAAAATACTCAAGACTGCACAAGGGCTGAGAATATTTTGTAGGAGTCCTTTGGTCAACAATTCACTAATTTTTTTAGTGACTTCTACATTCTGATCAGGAGTGAGTTTATAAGAAGCCTTGTTGGGTAGGGAAGAACCTAGGATGAAATCTATTTGGTGATAGATGTACCTCAATGGTGGGAGTTCATTTGGTATGTCTCCTGTAACTATTCCTTTGTACTTCTATAGTAGACTGTTTACTTCCTTTGGTACCTCTTTGTGCACTATTTTCTCCTTTGGTTTTAGGACTAAGGCATATCCTACCTCTAAATCTTGAATAGTGTTGATCATCTCTTGTTCTTGTTGCCCAAAATTGCCTATTCTATACAATTTGGCCAGACTCATTCCTAGGTCTCTGTTTCTATCTTGCCAGACACTCCTAAAATTTTCATAGCCGTCTAATATGTCCTTTGGCCTCTGTGAATGTTCAAGTCCTTGCTGCAACTCATTTTACCTTGCAAAATAGATCCACTAAGTTTTATGCTTTGTGCCCTTAACCCCACATTCTTTGATGTGTCACCATGCTCCAGTTCAGATCACGTGACCTAATTTGAAAAACCCTCAGAGATTTTCAATTTGTAAGCTTACAGGAATACTGGTGTCGTAGGGTTCCAAAAGTATTCAGTGTCAAAATCCCAGTGTGTTTTCAACCTCCAGTTTGATAACCCTCTATGTTTTCGACCTTCAAGTGTGTAACTCTGACCAGGTGGGTCCCAGTTCCTCATAGCCATGCCAGTGTGGTAGATCTGATGGTTGTTGCATAATCTCATGGAATCTTCCAAGCCCATGAGATCATGCGACAACCATCTGATTAGAATCTCAATGGGTTGTGGATCTGATGTGCCAAGTTAGGGTGACATGCTCCAATTTGATTGGTCACCGTGTGCTGATAAGGATTTGTAGGTGGGCACGCTGGTCAGAGGATCTCAGCTTAATGAAGATCTACGGCTATCACATGATCTCATGGGATCTTCTGACCCCATGAGATCATGCGCTCGCTGTTAGATTAGAATCTCAGTCAAGGTGGGCCTGAGGTTGGTAAAGCAAATGCACGGTTAAGAGATTTCATGTGGTCATTAGATGTAACTGAGGTTAAGAAAAAGTTATGCGACTTGGTGACTAAGAGGGAAAATAAACCTAGGGTGAAGCTGGGGTTAAAATTGCAGTCAGATCTCAAGCACGGGTTTTTGCCAGTAGTTTGAAATTTTGGTGGGCCTGAGGTGTCTTGCATGGCAAGATGATAGGTTCTAGAGGCTTGGCACATGATCGCATGAAGGCTTTTGGGCTCATGCGATCATGCGACCAATGTTCAAATTCAACTAGTGTTGAATCTAGTTTGTGGGCTGTGAAGGGAATGGTAGATTCTAAGGGCTTGTTGCATGATCGCATGAGGCTTTTTGAGGTCATGCGATCATGCGATTGGCATTGTTTCGAAACAGTGTGACTCCTTTCGCGGATTTTTCTTCTACAGAGATGTTTGCGAGTGGTGGGTAGCTGAGATTTTATGTCACTAGGATGGTTGCAGGTTGCGAAGTTGATGAAGAGGATCCAGGCAGCCATCACATATTGATCTTTGTCCTAGCAAGGTACTAGTTTGCGCATTCATGGTAAAGTTTGACAGGTGTGATGTCTTGTGGGTCCAGGTGTCTATGCAGTAGCAGAGGCAAGTTTTCAAAGGCTTGTTGCATGATCACATGAAGGCTTTTGGGCTCATGTGATCATGTGACCAATGACATTTTCAAGGCGGTGCAACTTTTTGGCGGGCTTTCTTCTACATAGGACGTTGTGAAGTGGTGGGGTAGCTTGGAATTGATTGCTGAGGACAATTGAAGGTTGTGAGCATGATAGTGGATGATCTAATCATTAGCACCATGGGTTTTGTAGGGTATAGGGTGGTGTTCTTACACCGATGAAACATTAAAGAACTGGCACCATCCCTATTTTAAGTTCAAATTTTTGCAAAGATCAAACTTGGAGCCTTAATGGCTTAGTGGAGTTGCAGGTGAGTTGGTTGATTAGGGATGGTGTGTCTGCAGGTGGTCCTGGTACAGAAAGATATGTAATCATGAGATTTTGGACCTATTTATTGACTTTTCTCAGAGCTTTTGAGGGTCAGTACCCTATGGTTGATTATTAAATTGTAAATCTTGTAACCCCCCAGTTAGTTTTTGGGCTCTTGCCTACGTGTAGTGAGGGAGGTATATATTGTTTTTTGAGAGCCTTAGTGCTCAAAATTCTCATTTTGTAAAAAAGAAAGTCTCTTTCTTGGGAAGCTATATGTGGCATTTCTTCCTACCCTCTGGTTTCCCACATTCTGTAATTCCCATTGATAATACAAATATTGCAGAGGTAGTTTGTGACAATCCTTCATGTCCCTGTGCTTCCTTGTTTGCATTATCTCTTATTGGATTTAAGTTTATGAATGTTTTCAATGGCAACTTAGGGTTCCTGATCCCTCTTACTTTTAGCTTATATGTGTACTACTGTGTATGATCTGATTTGAATGAGTTTGTGGGTATTCTTCAACCCCCTCTCATTCTGTCTCATTCCTATGCCCTTTTGCTGAAAATAATGTCTGCTTGTAGGTCATAGGTTGTGTCTAATGTTCAGGCCCTCCTATGAAACACTTATGCAAGCCTATTCAGTAAGTTGTGACCTACTAGACCTGAGCTTTTCATTGATCCCATCCCTCTATATTGAGATCCAAACCCTAATTTTGGTGCATCACCTACTAGGTAGTTTGCTTTCCTGTTATTTCTCTTTTCATGCATTCCTTCTATCCCTTTTCCCCTCAAGATTTACTTTCCTGTCTAAGAGAAAACTAAGGTGACTATCCAAGAGGAACCAACCTAGAACCTGGAGGTCTCATCTCGGTTAGCAAAGGTGCCACAACATTGAGATGATTCCCATGTTATACTGAGTTATCAAGACCAAGAGAGCTTGAAACAAAGGCACAAAACTCAGTGTATAATAGTTCTCATGGAAGCATGACTAACTGTTCTTTTGGTTTTTCTTGTTGAGAATGAGGAAGAGGGAACAAGTTGTATTTGTGACCATTTTGAATAATTTTGTATTTGTCTGTGACTCCATCATGTTTAGCCTGCAGATCATAATTCCATGGATGTCCTAACAAGAGGTGATAGATATCCATATCGACAACATCACAAAGGACTCTATCCTTATAGTCTTTAATGGAGAAATTTACCCAAGCCTGTTCATTTATGAGGGTTTGTTTCCCTTTTTTCAACCAATATACATGGGATGGGTTTGGGTGGGGTATCTTTTCCAGTTTTAATTTATCTACCATCTCTCTAAATACAAGATTTTTAGTAGAACCAGAATCAATTACTAACTTTCATACCTTTCCATGGCTTCTACAGTTGGTCTTGAAGAGAGTCTTCCTTTGAGGAGGCTCCACTAGTACTAGTGCTTAGATTAAGGTCCTCTTCATCATGAGGGATACACCTTCTTCTCCTATATAGTCTATTACACTATCAGCATCATCTTCTTGCACTAGGTTGGCTCTTCTTTCACCTTGGTTATTCTACTTGTCTTTGTCTGGACACCTATTGGTGTAGTGCCCTATTTGATTACAGTTGTAACATCTGATTTGTCTATTATTTCTTCCTCCATTTCTACCTCTTCCATTTCCTCTTCTTCCTCTATATCCACCTCTTGAACTTCTTTCTTCTTGGGTGTTCTCCTTATTGGATTCTCCTTGTGGTTTATTGTTTTGTCCTCTTCCTCCAAAGTTTCCTTTGTCTCTTTCCTTCTTATATTTTCCTCTACCACTCTATCCATTCCTCCTTCTGAACTTTTCTTCAACTTTCAATGTCATTTGATAACATTGGTTCATTATGGTAGGACTTGTCAAACTAAGTTCATCCTGAATTGAGACCCTTAGGCCTTGCATATACTAAGCAAGCTTCACACATTCTAGTTCAACAAGCTTGGATTTCATCACCAATCTATAAATTCTTCAGTATAACTAGAGATATCCATCTCTTTCTATCTTAGAATCATTCTTCTTTTATGAATTTGGACTTGATAATCTTTAGGGACATAAGTTTCCCTAAGAAGGGTAACCATCTTCTTTGAAGTGGTGACTAGATTTTGTCCATTCTTCACCCTGTCATGTTGAGTGAAGTTCCACCATGTGAGTGCAGAGCCTTTGAGCTTTGACTTAGCAATCTTCACCCTCTGATTCTCAAGGATTTATTCACAATCAAAGAAACTATTTAGGGAATCCACCCAATCCATTGCTAGATCCGGGTCCATCTTCCCATTATATGTAGGAAACTCAAGCTTGGCATCCAAGGATCTCCTCTGTTAATATGATTTAGAACAATAGAGAGGGGGGGTGAATTAGTTGTTCTTAGGTCTTGATGTATAAAACTATCTCAAAAACTTATCATTAAATCAGATCCAAAACCAAAACAAACTCGATCATCACTGATTCAATAATAGAAACATCTAACGATGCAGTCCACTACCTAGCTGTAACTTAACTTGTAAAACATAGTAATGTTCAGATCTAAATATTGACACAAGTATAAACATCAAGATTTATAGTGGAAACCCAATTTGGGAAAAACCACTTTGTAACATGCTACTATTATTTTCACTCTTTTGAAGTGAGCTCGGTAAAAAGCCAACCCTGTTAAAGGCTACAATACACACTGTCAAATGTGACCCAGTTAAAGGATTTCAATCACCCTATTAAAAGTGAGCCTAGTCATAGGACTTACATACACTCCATTAGAATGAAACCTTGTTCAAAGCATTTAACATATTGTTGGTACTCTCAAATTTGGCTCAAATTTGGAGTGAACAATTGAAAATTTTCTAGAGGGAAAGATTTCTGAATAGTTTATTTTGAGGTCCTGCTATTCATGTCCGGTTGAATGGTTGGAAAATTAATGCAAATGTGGAAGACAAATAGAGAAGCCCAGGTTGACATATGAAGGAGAATCTTCTTCAAAGTTCAGAACCAAATACCATAGGATCCCACAAAATAAATTTTTTGAATCAATGAATTTTGTGCATAAACGGATTTGCAGAAAAGGAAAACACAGTCATATTGTAGGGGGCATAAATTTTTATTGAACTGTTGGATCGAGCTCATTTTTGGATATGTTGTTGCAAATCAAGTTCTCTAGATTCTCACTACAACAATTTTCAAAATTCATCCTGGTTCGTAAGATACAGTCATATGAGTGCAACACTGTCAAAACTACCCATAAACTGTTAAAGCAATTATCCCACATTGCTCCCAATTTTAAAATTTGAAATGTTTATATGAAATGCTCCAAACATATGAAATAAATCAAAGTGCTGGAAGCTATGCTTGCCCAGGCCTATGCGGCCACCTCAGTTTCTATGCCAGCGGGCCCAAAAGAAATTTTGCAGAAAGGGACACTTGTCAAGAGATCTCCAAGTCTCCAAATGATTATGAGACTTAGAGACTTAGTCTCCAAGTCTCTAGATGAGGAGATCTCCAAGTCTCCAAATGATTATGAGACTTAGAGACTTAGTCTCCAAGTCTCTAGATGAGGAAGTCTCCAAGTCTCCAAATGATTCAGAGACTTAGAGACTTAGTCTCCAAGTCTCTAGATGTTCATTCAGAGACCTACAGACTAAAGGCATTCTCCAAATCTCATAAGGAAATCATAAAGAAAGGAAATGATTCAGAGACTTAGAGACTTAGTCTCCAAGTCTTCAGATCAAGAAGTCTCACGAAGGAAAGAATTCATTCAGAGACTTAGAGACTTAGTCTCCAAGTCTCCAAATGGTTTAGAGATTTAGAGACTTAGTCTCCAAGTCTCTAGATGGCGATTCAAAGACCTAGAGACTAAAAGGCATTCTCTAAGTCTCTAAAAGAAACCATGGTCAAGGAAATGCTTCAGAGACTTTGAGATTAATGTAGTCTCCAGATCTCCAGATGGACTGGAGTTAAAAGTGAGTTTGTTCGAGCATCCAATGAAATGGTGACAAGTGGCAAGTTCTGGTGGCCTATGCAGATTTTAAAGTTATAAAAGATTTAAAAATCATAAAGTTCAAACATTGGAGAAATTTTAAAAAATTTTATGACAGAGCTGCTCACGGGAAAATGCCTGGGAAATCCATTTTTGTCCAAATATGGTAGTATAATATGTTTTCAGAAATGCCAAAAGATGACAAATGCTATGATGGTAGTTAGAATCAGATCAGATCAAGTTGCTGAGAGTAGTAAAGGCTTTTAATCCATAATTAGATTTTGGGGAGACTTTTTTTTTCCAAAATTGATTAATTTTGCAGATCCGAAAGAGGGAATGAATCAAATTTTTAGTAGATGAAAGGATAAGAGGGTACAAAGGATTAAATCATATTTTAGGGAGGAGTAAAGGACAAAGAAATTAGATTTCCAGTAGATGAGCAGATTTCATGCCAAAAAGGACAAAGTAGATCAGATTTTGGAGGTGCTTGAGAAGATCATATTTTCAGAGAAGCAAGAAGACAAATGAGATCAAATTGTAGAGTGGACAGGTGTTGATCAAGTATTGATTTTAGGGTTTCTTCTTCTTCTTTTTATTCTCTTCTCTTCTCAATTGTAAGGGTTCTTGGTTCCTGTTCTTTTTTGGTTTTAGTTCCTGTGGTTTCTCTGTTGTGAGCAAACCCCTAAAATGGTGAATATTGAATATCTTGCTATAGAGCAAATTTCCTAGTCTTGTGTCTAAATTCTAGAAATTTCAAGCTTTGTATGTAATAGATAGGCTTATTCTCAATGGAATACAATGCAATTTCTATCTTACCTTGTTACTACCTCTTTACTCTATGTTCTGCTCTTGTATGTTTTAATTTGTGAGGCATTTGAAAATATACCAGCTACCAGGTAGTCTGTCTAAATATTTGTGAGTTTCTCTCAAGGAGAGGATTAAATTTCATAAATAGTTTCAAAGAGTAGACATATGTATTAGGATTTGATGATAACACCATAAGATTGACAAGATAGTTTGTAAGGCATCCTATCCAGATTGCAGGTAGTTTGTAAGGCATCCTACTGCGTTTCTTTGAAATCTTCCTATGCATTTATATTTAGACTCTTTTGCCCAACGGAATAGGCATTGGCTAGATGTTTGTTATATAGTCATCTTTCTGTCATCAAGCACAAAATAAACATTACCAGTTCTTTTATGTTTTTAAGTTTCATGCATACTGTGAAAGGATTATATCTAGATGATATAGTTTAGTTTGTTGATTCCTTGAAGAGAGAATCAGAGGTTAACCTTCCTTGAGTTGTACTCACAAAAAGAAGATGGATTCACTTCCTTATTCCATTGTCAATGTTGTTACATTTAATAGTTTCTATTGTCAAGCTCTGTATCAGGAGATTCTCAGCTGTCTACAGAGTGATCTTTTATTGAAGTGATCTGAAGCCTAAATAGCATGATAGTGAAGACCAAATCCACTAATCAAAAGCTTACTTGAAATATAGTAACCTATTCATAGGCAATACCCGCTTGAGTCCTGTGGAGCTCGAAGTAGAAGAGGGATCTTATCCAATCCTCATTAATTAGGCTTTTCTTGCAAACTTGGAGCCCCTTTTAACTGAGAATCTAGCCTATATTTTTGCCAAGTTTGACCCTAAAAGAAAAATCCCTAACAAATTGGTGACTCTATTGGGGATATGTTAAAGTGAAGATATAATAACGTAGGTATGAGTAGAGATAGACTCTTGGCTAGCTTATTCATTTATCCAATGGTCTCCATTGAAGTGTATAAGAGTCAGTTTTTAGAATTTTCAAATCATCTCACCAAGTTGTGAGTGGTGGCTCTAAAGTTCTTTGTTTGATCAGTGCATAATGACATATTTTCAGTCCTGATAAACAGCATGTGTACCCTGTTGAAGTTGATGGGTTGGTGGAGAAAGAGATCTTAGTTTATAGCAAATCTTTTCCTCTGCAAGGAGGTGGCAGCTCTACAAAATTGAAGGCTGATTTGGAGGTGACTTCAGATCAAATATTTTGCAGCTACTCCAATACATCTAGGTATTTTAAAAGTTTTAAATGCTTTCCTTATCAAGTGATCAAAGCACTAAGGAAAAAGGAAATAAGGTGTGAAAATAGGTTTGCATGTTTCAAAGATTTTAGTTGCATTTTTGCAAAATCTGAAGTGAAATATGTACCAGAAAGATAGAGGTAGTTTATAGTTTCTCTGCCTACTAAGATGGCACAACTATTTAAGAATAGGTTTTTTGGGGCAATAAATTTTGAAGGTATCCCTGGATACCCAAATCATATTCTAGAAATGGTTAGGGATTGTTTACCAAAGTTCACTAGTTTTGGTGAGCAATCAGCTAAAGATCATTTACAAAAAATTGCTAACCTAATAGATGATCACAATATCACACATGAGGATGTATTGATGAAACTCTTTGCAATATCTCTAGTTGAGATCACAAGGGACTGGTTTAGAGAACTACCTCATGGCTCAATAGGATCTATGGAAGCATTGGAAGGTTGTTTTCTTAGAAAGTATGGTGATATTGAGCAATATGATGATATGGAACATAATAATGAACAAGACATATCTGAATCAAAGGATCCTGTACCAGAGCTTGAAGTTCTTCAAGCAAAAATAGAAATGTTAACACAAAGGTTGCAAGAAAAGGTGGTGTTACATTTACAAGAAAGCATGAGCAGAGAGGAGGGTGAGTCACAACATGATTTCTACATAAGGTTTATTGATAAGATCAAGGAGTTTGACATCCTTTTTTGTCCTCAGGATTTTGTATGGGAAAATTTATTTGTTAAACTTTTTTTTCCTCATACACTTAATATGTTGATCCCTCAGAAGGTAGAATGTATTCAGCAAACTATGCAATGGATGGAACATGTAGAAGATTTTTCTTCCAAAGATGTGTCTGAGGCTAAATACAGTGATGTTGAATCTGAAAATCTTGAATATGCCAATGTTGAAAGTGATAATGAATATGAATCTAGTTACACTCATGAATCTGAGTTTGGTGATTATGATGATAAGTCAACTTGTGTTGAATGTTTTGCTGATGATGATGTTGATAATAAACTCTGTGAATAGAAAGACAATGAAAATGTTTTGTGTGGACAACAAGATGACAACTATGATGTAGATATGAGTGTTTGCAGTGATTTCTTGACACAAGATGATATGCTCCAAGAAATCTCACTCCATGATTCAAATGAGGAAGAAATTTGCAGCATCAAGCAAGAAGATAGTTGGGATAGATCAGAATGTCAATCCTTGCCAGGCAATGAGAAAATTTCACATTTTCAGAGGTATGTATCAGAAAATGATTCTCAATCTTCATGCCTTATGGATATAAGTTTTGATAATAAGGACATTGCTAAGGGTGTGGACAATGACAATGAAGGTTCTGATTGTGAAAGTGTATCAGAGATGAGTATTAATGATGATAGTTGTTCACTTCATAGTGAACAAGTTTCAGATTTGTTATCTTATGAGTATCTCAAAGTTTCATGGAAAGATAGATTTGAAACTCAACACTTCACACATATCCAGTTTGACAAAGAAAATACATCAGAGAGTCAGAGTTTTGATACTTGTATTTCTGATTTTCCTTGCACTCCCATATCACTAGACCACAATCAGATTGAGTATGATATGTCAAATTTTGAGGTAATCAGTGTTGTTCCAGATTCAATGGATGTGGAGATTCCAGACATAATGTTAAGGCCTGATTGGGATAGTAGTGTGAATTTTGAATCTTGTTCTGATTATGAGTCTTCCATCAAACCATTAAAGGAATGCTCAAGATTCATATGATTACAATGAATGCTTTGATGTTTTCCCTCCCACCCACCAACAAGCTCTAGATTTGTATCATGCTAATACTTTGCAAGAAGGTATTGAAGAAGATTCAGATGATGTCCCTGATTCTTTACAGTTAGATTTTTGTTTAGAGGCATTCTATTGTAGTTTGCAAACTGATATAAAAGAAGCTTTTCCTATGGTGCAAACTGATGATCAGAATGATGTTTTTAGCTTTGAGAGAGAGCTAGAATGTTTTCTTTTTCAGCTTGTCAGAAATGGTCAAGGGTGTGATGTTTTGATATCACATAATGATTAGCATTCATAGTATTTTAGTGACTCTATTTTACCAAGTGATGGTGAGTTTGTTGATTATCTTTTGTTTGATGTGCTGAAGGAAAGTGATGACATGTTCAATCAAACACATGCAAGCAATACTTTCAGTTTGCCTTTGATCTATGGAGATGAAAACCAAATGTATGATAGAGGTAAGAGATGAATTAAGTTTTGAGGCTTTGGGCCTTTTGTAAATAATTTCCCTATATGTACAGTTGCTTTGCTTTCAGTTGTGTGTTTGCTTTCAGTAGAGGTTCCCATTTTTTGAGAAGAGATTGTAGGGAGGCAAGGTGAAAGGACAAGAAGAGAAAGTCTAATTCAATTTTATGAGTGGTCTGCTTCAACCAAGAGATTCTAAAAGTTCTCTATATGCCCACATGGGCCATACATCCACAATCAAAGCCACTATTGGTACTCTCAAATTTAGCTCAAATTTGGAGTGACCAATTGAAAATTTCCTAGAGGGCAAGATTTCTGAATAGTTTACTTTGAGGTCCTGCTATTCATGTCCGGTTGAATGGTTGGAAAATTAATGAAAATGTGGAAGACAAATAGAGAAGCCCAGGTTGACATATGAAGGATAATATTCTTCAAAGTTCAAAACCAAATACCATGGGATCCCACAGAATAAATTTTTTGAATCAATGAATTTTGTGCATACACGGATTTGCAGAAAAGAAAAAAATAGTCATATTGTAGGGGGCATAACTTTTTATTGAACCATTGGATCAAGCTCATTTTCAGATATATTGTCTAAAATCAAGTGATCTATATTCTCACTAGAGTGATTGTTAAAATTAATCCTGGTTCGTGAGATACAGTCGTTTGAGTGCAGTACTATCAAAACTGCCCATAAACTATTAAAGAAATTATCCCACATTGCTCCCAATTTCAAAATTTGAAATGTTTATATGGAATGCTCAAAAAATATAAAATAAATCAAAGTGATAGAAGCTATGCTTAATCAGGCCTATCTCTAGATGAGGAGATCTCCAAGTCTCTAGATGAGGAGCTCTCCAAGTCTCCAAATTATTATGAGACTCAGAGACTTAGTCTCCAAGTCTCTAGATGAGGAGATCTCCAAGTCTCCAAATGATTATGAGACTTAGAGACTTAGTCCCCAAGTCTCTAGATGAGGAAGTCACCAAGCCTCCAAATGACTCAGAGACTTAGAGACTTAGTCTCCAAGTCTCCAGATGTTCATTCAAAGACCTAGAGACTAAAGGCATTCTCCAAATCTCATAAGGAAATCATAAAGAAAGGAAATGATTCAGAGACTTAGAGACTTAGTCTCCAAGTCTTCAGATCAAGAAGTCTCACAAAGGAAAGAATTCATTCAGAGACTTAGAGACTTAGTCTCCAAGTCTCCAAATGGTGTAGAGATTTAGAGACTTAGTCTCCAAGTCTCTAGATGGCGATTCAGAGACCTAAAGACTAAAAGGCATCCTCTAAGTCTCTAAAAGAAACCATGGTCAAGGAAATACTTCAGAGACTTTGAGATTAATGTAGTCTCCAGATGTCCAGATGGACTGGGGTTAAAAGTGAGTTTGTCCGAGCATCCAATGAAATGGTGACAAGTGGCAAGTTCTGGTGGCCTATGCAGATTTTAAAGTTATAAAAGATTTAAAAATCATAAAGTTCAAACATTGGAGAAATTTTAAAAATTTTCATGACAGAGCTGCTCACGGGAAAATGCCTGGGAAATCCATTTTTTGTCCAAATATGGTAGTATAATATGTTTTCAGAAATGCCAGAAGATGACAGATGCAATGATGGTAGTTAGAATCAGATCAGATCAAGTTGTTGAGAGTAGTAAAGGATTTTAATTTGTGTTCAAATTTTGGGGAGACTTTTTTTTTTTTCCAAAATTGATTGATTTTGCAGATCTAGCAGAGGGAATAAATCAAATTTTTAGTAGATGAAAGGATAAGAGGGTACAGAGGATTAAATCATATTTCAGAGAGGAGTAAAGGACAAAGAAATTAGATTTCCAGTAGATGAGCATATTTTATGCAAAGAAGGACAAAGTAGATCAGATTTTGGAGGTGCCTGAGAAGATCATATTTTCAGAGAAGCAAGTAGACAAATGAGATCAGATTGTAGAGTGGACAGGTGTTGATCAAGTATTGATTTTAGGGTTTCTTCTTCTTCTTTTTATTCTCTTCCTCTTCTCAGTTGTAAGGGGTCTTGGTTCCTATTCTTTTCTGGTTCCAGTTCCTATGGTTGCTCTATTGTGAGCAGACCCCTAAAATGGTGAATATTGAATATCTTGATGTAGAGAAAATTTCCCTGTCCTGTGTCTAAATTCTAGAAATTTCAAGCTTTGTATGTAATAGGTAGGCTTATTCTCAATGGAATACAATGCAATTTCTATCTTACCTTGTTATTGTCTCTTTACTCTATGTTCTGCTCTTGTATGTTTTAATTTGTGAGGCATTTGAAAATATACCAGCTACTAGGTAGTTTGTCTAAATATTTGTGAGTTTCTCTCAAGGAGAGGATTAAATTTCATAAATAGTTTCAGAGAGTAGACATATGTGTTAGGATTTGATGATAACACCATAAGATTGACAGGATAGTTTGTTAGGCATCCTATCCAGATTGCAGGTAGTTTGTAAGGCATCCTACTGTGTTTCTTTGAAATCTTCCTATGCATTTATATTCAGACTCTTTTGCTGAATGGAATAGTCACTGGCTGGATGTTTGTTATATAGTCATCTTTCTATCATCAAGCACAAAATAAACATTACCAGTTCTTTTATGTTTTTAAGTTTCATGCATACTGTGAAAGGATTATATCTAGGTGATATAGTTCAGTTTGTTGATTCCTTGAAGAGAGAATCAGAGGTTAACCTTCTTTGAGTTGTACTCACAAAAAGAAGAAGGATTCACTTCCTTATTCCATTGTCAATGTTGTTACATTTAATAGTTTCTATTGTCAAGCTCTGTATCAGGATATTCTCAACTATCTACAAAGTGATCTTTTGTTGAAGTGATCTGAAGCCTAAATAGCATGACAGTGAAGACCAAATCCACTAATCAAAAGCTTACTTGAAATATAGTAACCTATTCATAGGCAATACTCGCCTGAGTCCTGTGGAGCTTGAAGAAGGAGGATCTTATCCAATCCTCATTAATTAGGCTTTTCTTGCAAACTTGGAGCCCCTTTTAACTGAGAATCTAGCCTATATTTTTGCCAAGTTTGACCCTACAAGAAAAATCCCTAACACATATGACTTTTAGGTCAACCTCTATTAAAAGGATTTTGACTGTTACAATGGTTAGAAAGTAGCAGCAGTATTATCTAAAAAATATACAACTCACTTTGCAAATATCAGATCTGATTCCGTACACTAATGCTGGTTTACTGACTTTGAAACTTTGACATTTCCATCTCTGATCTTCTAGGAACTTTTCTTCAAGGAATCACCACCATTCTGCTTCAGCCTTTTTTGCTTATTCAGTCAATAAAACTTTTCTCTTCCAGCTTTCTCTGTTCACCATGTGCATACATATCACAATGTTTAGGTTCCCTTATATTTTTCTCAATTAGGTTAACTCATCTTTTGCCGCTCAATCTAATTTGTAGATCTTAGGGTTAGGTCAGATTCATTGAATCTACCCACTTTATGTTCTTTGGCTCCTTTTCTAGAATAATCTCAAATCTCTCAGAGATTTACAATAAAACATTTTACAATGCATTTAATGCTTCCAAACAATCAATAAATAAAGTCAACACGTTTTACATAATCCAAGAATTCAATAATGTCAAATCCAAAATTAAATTCTCTTCAAATATAAAATTGCTTATGCTTGGTCAATATTGTGATTGTTCACTCGATCTTCATGTAGAACGCTCGGTCATTACTAAAATTGTTTCCTCGGCTTGCACTGTCTTCCTCGACAATTTATTGATGCTCGATCGACACTATAAGTTTTCTCAACATATACTAACTCGGTCGACACTAACATTACTCGGCTTAAACATGTTTTTTTCATTCTTTTCTCGATTAAGCCTACCAGTTTAGTCTTCAATCTTACTAAGATAAACAATACATTATCTTATCCTAGTGCAACATAGTCAAGTACACTTTGTAGTATCAAGATAACTCAACCTTTCCCTAGGTGCTATTTTTACCAACTTTGCTTAGCCCCTTAACAACACTCAAATAGATATAGTAGTTTCCTAAGTAGAAACAGTCTTACCAATTAAGGTCTGACATCAATGACAATACAACAATTGTTTCAATTCAGTTTCCAACAATCTCCCTCTTTGGCATTGATGGCAACACCATATGATATCACCTGAATAATACATGGATTACCAGCCAATCCAAAATATTATCTGTCCCTCAAAAAACTTATTTATAATATCCTTAGCTTCATTCTGATTCAGAGTCCTGTATGCCTCACTTCTGTGACCATCAGAAGTGTTCAGATCTCCCTCTACCCTGATTCTTCATTTCAGTTCATCATCCTCTTTCCTTTTTCCTTTTAGTTCCATTAGCTCATCAACTCTTGCTTTTCAGTATCATGTGTTTTCATATCTCATGTGTTATCATATCAGTACATTCTCCCTCTTTGACAAAAATGCCAAAGCAACAACTAAAACATACATCTATCAGATGTAGATAATATCTGTGCAGCTCAGTGTTTCTCCCTCTGTCATCTTACTTATGATTGATTCCTTGTCTTTGCTTCTCTTCACAACTCTAGGCCAGCCCTAAAGTGTGACAATCTTCTGCATCAATTTGTCAAATGTTTTGCTGAAGCACATTTGATGCAGTGCTCCTAGCTTGTCTAGGCAGCCTCAGTTAGGGGAAGAACCCCTAATTGACTTCTCAAATACTCATGAGCTTCTCTGGGTAAAGCTTTAGTGAATATGTCTGCTAATTTTTCTTTTGTATTCACATATTCCATTCAGACTTCTTTGTCTTGTACTAATTCTCTCAAGTAGTGATACTTGATTGCAATGTGTTTGGTCTTAGTGTGCATCACTGGATTCTTAGAAATATTGATAGCACTTGTGTTGTCATAGAAAATAACAACAGGTTCAATGATTTCTTCTTTCATGCCTATCAACAATTGTTTTATCCATACCAAGTTTGAACAGTTTACTATAGCGGAAACATACTCGGCCTCGACAGTAGATTGGAAAATGCAATTTTGTTTCTTGCTTGTCCAGAGACTAATCTCTGTCCAAGAAAGAAAGCTCCACCACTTGTACTCTTTTTGGCATCTACATTTCCTACCTAATCAGCATCTGTATAAACTCGGAGTTCAAATTTGTCATCCTTCTTATAATATAGACCATAGTCAGCAGTTCCTTTCAAGTATCTCATAATTATTTTCACGACCATCATATGTGTTTCCTTAGGATTGGCAGAGGATCTTGCAACAATCCCAATAGATAATGCGATATCTAGTCCGCTGTGTACAACATACTACAATTTTCCAATCATGGATCTATACAGAGTTTGATTCACTTTTGCAGCATCATCATTCTTAGATAACTTTTGTCTAGTAACCATAGGAGTTCCCACTGGTTTAGCATCTTCCATCCCACAAAAATTTAGTATTTCATTAACATACTTAGACTGTGTAATGAAAATTCCATTCTTCCTCTGATATACTTGTAAACCAACAAAGAATTTGATCTCACCAAACATACTCATTTCAAATTCAGTTTCATTTCATTTGAGAAACTTTTACAAAATGCATCTTGTCCACCAAAAATAATGTCATCAACAAATTTTTTTGCCAATAGGATACCTTTACCTTCTTCATCCTTCATGTACAGATTGCTTGTGTCATTTGTTCTTAAAAATCTAATCTGTATCAAGTAGTTGTGCAACCTCTCATACCATGCTTTGGGAGCTTGCTTCAATCCATATAATGCTTTGTTCAATTTGCACACCATGTCTCTTCTGTTTGGATCAATAAAAACCTCCTAGTTGTTCTATGTAAACTTCTTCTTCTAGTATACCATTAAAAAATGTAGACTTGACATCCATTTGATATACCTTGAAATCTTTATAAGTAGCATATGCAAGGAGATGCTACACGGGCAAATGTCTCCCCATAATCTATTCCTTCTTCTTGTGCATAGCCTTTGCATACCAGCCTAGCTTTGTTCCTAGTGATTTCACCATTTTCATTCATCTTATTCTAAAACACCCATTTTGTTCCTATAACATTCTTGTTTTCAGGTCTTGACACCAGAGTCCAAGTATCATTCTTCTCAATCTGGTCAATTTCTTCATTCATTACTTGTATCCTATCTTCATTCTCCAATGCTTCTCTAGTTGTCTTTGGTTCAAATTCACACAGTAGACATGTTGTATCCTTAGTCTTACTTCTGTTCTAGATTCTAGTATCTTTGTCTCCAATTATCTGTTTAGGCTTATGATGTCTTCTCACATATTTTTCCAAAATAGGTTCAGCTGTTCTCTCCTCTATTTCATCATGTTCCTCAATAAGATTGTCAGATTCAACTTTAGAATGCTCGACAACCTCTTCTTGATACTCAACAACATTTTCTTGTAGCTCAACATGTTCTTGTTCTCTCTTGGCACTATTTTCCTAACACTTGGTAGCTTCTATCTGTCACTCGACATTGCTTACCTGAGACTCAGCATCAGGTGCAAGTCTGTTACTTGCCTCTTCTTCATCTTCAATGTACACAAAAGATCTATAATCTTCTGGTTCTCTTTTACTGTCAGCTTCATTTCTTTCTTTCTTGATCTGTACCCGATTAAGAGTGTAGACATCAGTGCTTATAGCTTCTTTCCAATATTTCTATGCCACATTCTTTTCAATCATCAATGTCCTTGCACAATCCAAGATAGATCTATTTCTCCTTTCTGCTATACCATTCTATGGAGGTGTTCTAGGTGCAGACATCTGTCTTTTAATTCCTCTATCATTGCAAAATAGATTAAATTCATTTGATGTAAATTATCCACCTCGGTCAGATCTAAGACATTTCAGGTTCCTACCTGTCTCCTTTTCAACCTTAGCCAACTACCACTTAAAATATTGAAAAGCTTCATATTTTTCTTTTAGAAACATCACATGCATCATCCTAGTATGAGCATCGACAAATAAGATAAAGTATCTAGCACCACAGTAACTTTGTACACCCATAGGTCCACAAAGGTCAGTATGAAACAAATCTAAAATGTTTTCAGAAGTAATGGATTTTCTCTTGAAACTTGACTTTTTCATTTTTCCCAACTGGCATTCCTTGCACATCACATTCTCAGGTTTCTTCAATCTAGGTAGACCTCTTACCTTTTTCTTCTTGCTTATCTCTACCAGATTGTCAAAGTTAACATGACACAGCCTTTTATGCCATAACCAAATATCATCAAGTTGTGCAATCAAACATGTTTCTTCAGATAGGTCAAGATAGGACAAATTACCTCTAGTTTGATCTCCACTTCCAATCAGTTCTCCAGCAGCATTAAATATTTTAGCTTGCTTGTGATGAAATTCCACTTGGTAACTAGTTTTGTTAAGCTAAGAAACACTTAACAAATTATAATTAAGACCTTCAACCCAATATGCATTTTCACAAGATATCTTATCAGTTAGTTTAATCAAACCTTTTCCTCTAACAGGACATGGTGCATCATTACCAAATTTTACACTTTTACCTCTGTAATGATGTAAGGTCTCAAACTTATTTTTGTCACCAGTCATGTGATGTGAACAACCACTATCAATAATCCATTTATCATTCTCATTCACATAGGATATCAATGCAGTTTTCTCATCCTCATCAGATTCATCTTTCATTACCACATAAACTACCTCAATTTCAAAATTATCACTATTAGTGTCAGTCTCTTTTTCAGCAATGTAACAAGATTTCTTACCTTTTCCCTTGTAGTCTTTGTTCCATTGGTAGCTTCTATCATCTTTTCTATCTTTGTGTTTTCTTTTCCTTTCATCATCTTTATCCTTCCTGTCAGGACATCTAGCAGCTATATGACCAACTTTATTACATGCAAAACATATGATAGGGAGTTTACCTTTATACTTTCCTTTTCCCCTTCTCAGTCTTCTAGCCATAAGAGCTTCTAGATCTTCTAGGTCTGCATCAGAAGTGTCACTGTCACTCTTTCACTTTCACTGATGCATCTTTCTTTTTCTTTCTTTGGCTTGTTCAGAACTAGCTATGACTTAAAAGTAGATTCAACATTTCCAATAGTGAAATTATCATAATTAGAGAGTTCAAAAGTAGTCAGCTTACCAACCAAACTTTCCAAAGTAAGCACATTAGCAGAGTTACATCTAGATTCTGGAATAGCTGAGATCTTAATAGCATATATAGGACGTAGGGTTCTTAGTACTTTCCCAATTATAGTTTCATCATCAATAGTCCCATTAGCTCCTCTAATAGCATTCACAACTTCTTTTATTCTACTACAATATTGTGCAATGTTTTCACCTTCTTGCATTCTCATTTCATCAAACTTACCTCTAGGACTCTCAGCCTTTGCTTTCAGCACATTTAAGTTACCACCATAGATCCTTGCAAGAGTGTCCCACATATCCTTAGCAGTTGTGTAGTCCTTAATGTCCTCAAATTTTGGATAGCTTAGGGTAGATGCAATTTTCAGCATTGCCTGATTATGTTTTTTCTTAGCTCTCATTTCTTTAGCAGTCAAAGGTGCGACAGGTGAGACATAATTGTTCTTAATGTAGTACTTTGCAGAGTCACCAATACCGGCCAGATGTAGCTTCATCAAGCTTTTCCATGCATGGAAATTTTCCTTGTTTAGCTTCGGTACCTCCTTCTTATACATCCTGATCATTTGCTTCAAGCCCCTTTAAACTTGATATATGTCAACACTAATAATAAGCAACAAAGTTTTGATACCAATTGTTAATATGATTTAGAACAACAAAGAGGGGGGTGAATCAATTGTTCTTAGGTCCTGATGTATAAAAAAATCTCAAAAACTTATCATTAAATCAGATCCAAAACCAAAACAAACTCGGTCATCACTGATTCAATAATAGAAACATCTAACAATGCAGTCCACTACCCAGCTATAACTTACCTTGTAAAACATAGTAATGTTTAGATCTAAACATTCACACAAGTATAAACACTAGGATTTATAGTGGAAACCCAATTTGGGAAAAACCACTTTGTAACATGCTACTATTATTTTCACTCTTCTAAAGTGAGCTCGGTAAAAAGCCAACCTTGTCAAAGATTACAATACACACTGTCAAATGTGACTCGATTAAAGGATTTCAATCACCCTGTTAAAAGTGAGCCTAGTCATAGGACTTACATACACTCCATTAGAATGCAACCTTGTTCAAAGGATTTAACATATGACTGTTAGGTCAACCTCTGTTAAAAGGATTTTGACTGTTACAATGGTTAGAAAGTAGAAGCAGTATTATCTGAAAAATATACAGCTCACTTTGCAAATATCAAATCCAATTTCATACACTAATGCTAGTTTACTGACTTTGAAAATTTTCCATTTCCATCTCTGATCTGCTCAAAACTTTTCTTCAAGCAATCACCACCACTCTCCTTTAGCCTTTTCTACTTATTCAGTCAATAAAACTTTTCTCTTCCAGCATTCTCTGGTCACCATGTGCATACATATCACAATGTTTAGGTTCCCTTATATTTTCCTCAATTAGGTTAACTCTTCTTTTGCCGCTCAATCCCATTCGTAGATCTTAGGGTTAGGTCAGATTCATTGAATCTACCCACTTTATGTTCTTTGGCTCCTTTTCTAGAATCATCTCAAATCTCTCAGAGATTTACAATAAAATGTTTTACAATGCATTTAATGCTTCCAAACAATCAATAAATAAAGTCAACACATTTTACATAATCCAAGAATTCAACAATGTCGGCTCCAAAATTAAATTCTCTTCAAATATAAAATTGCTGATGCTTGGTCAATACTGTGATTGTTCACTCGATCTTCATGTAGAACGCTCGGTCATTACTAAAACTGTTTCCTTGGCTTGCACTATCTTCCTCGACAAGTTACTGATGCTTGGTCGACACTATAATTTTTCTTGGCATATACTAACTCGTTCGACACTAACATTACTTGGCTTAAACATGTTTTTTTCATTCTTTGCTCAGTTAAGCCTCCTAGTTTAGTCTTCAGTCTTACTAAGATAAACAATATATTATCTCATCATAGTGCAACATAGTCAAGTACACTTTGTAGTATCAAGATAACTCAACCTTTCCCTAGGTGCTATTGTTACCAACCTTGCTTAGCCCCTTAGCAACACTCAAATAGATATAGTACTTTCCTATGTAGAAACAATCTTACCAATTAAGGTTTGACATCAATGACAATACAACAATTGTTTCAATTCAGTTTCCAACACTCCTCTCCATAGACTTTAGAGTCTTCAAAAGTAGCCTCTGGTCTACAAGACATTCTTCTTCCTCCTGCTCAAGTGGTTATTCATCACTCCCTTCTTGGACATCATCAAAGTTTCCACTACTTCTCTTTTGAAGATCTTCCCTAAGCCTATCCATTTCTTGCCTCATCTGCTTCATCTCAGTGTCTCTTTTTTCATCACGCTTTGTCCTTTTCTCTCTCAGGTATCTTACTATCTCTATATTGGTTATCCTCGATCAAAATCCTCCTTCATCTTCTCCTTCCATGGTGTTGGTATATCTTTACCCTAAGGCTCTTAGGTGCTCTAATACCACTTGATGTAGAGCTCTCCCCTATTTAGGCAACTTGGTAAGTGGTGAGACCTTCGGTGTTTCTCTGAACCCAAAGTGGGCTTAGGAGAGTACTCTACACCTTTAGAAGATCTCACAACAAACACAAATCTACTATCCTCACTGGAGGATGCTATGTTTTTTGCTAAGTTTTAATCCACTAGCTTGACTGACACTTGGTTGATTCCCTGACTGAATGGGCTCAGTTGATACTTGGATCCTTTGTTAACTAAGTGGGTTCAGTTAATTCACTGAGCAGGTTCCCGATGCTTGGTATTCCCTACTGTGAAGCACCCTTATTGGTTCAAACTTGAAATGGGTACATTTGTGTTGGGACAGGGATGGAAAGGTTCCATGCTCACTAAATATCTCTTATGGGAGTGATTTCCACACCTTATAGGTTTTTGGACAACAAGTTCTCAGTTTTAGGCTTTTCGGGCTTGTAGTCTTTTGAGTGAGGTTCTAGGGACTTAGTTCCAAATTTTTACAAAGAATATACAAAAAAAATTGTAGATTTGGATACCCTTTATTGAGTTGTATCAAACCTCTAGATCATAAGGTCTCAAACACTAAGGACAATATCTAAAAATTCCTGATCCACTAGTCCTAATAAGGCTAATTGGCTCAATCACTTAAGGAAATATTCACCATTTGATTGTCCAAGGCAAACCACCAATTGCAATGGTGTTAGGAATATCAAAGAGACAACAATATTCCATAAGATTGCTTTTATCCACCTGTTAGCCATTTTTCTTGCAGGAGAAATAACTAGAACACCAAAGTGCTCTCTCCCTTTTATGCTCTTTGTCTAGTCAAGAGAAAGGCTAATATGACAAGGATTTGAATCCTTCTTCACTTTGGGCTCCACAGACCCAGGTGGGTATACCTATGAACATCTACCTCGAATGATAATTTTTCTACAAATCATAGGCAGGTATAAACATGGATTAGACATGACACTAACATCCTGTGAAGGGATTCACTACTCTGAGTGAATCAAGGGATGGCTTCCAGCCCATCATAATTGATCTATCATTCCATACACTAAAACAAAAAGGGAAATGGTTGATCAATTTAAAGATTTGTTTTGGATGCAATTCTGGAAAAAGACCAGTGCCTAATCCATTGGGTTAGGAGTCAAACAAACACACATCCACAGAGATTTTCAAATCAAATACAAGAAAAACCAAATGGAATGCCTTGCAAACCACTATCTCTTTCTTACACCTGGACATCAAATCCATATGCCATTTTGATTTCTCAGAAAACACCACTAAGACTAACACTCTCCTTGAAAGAAGCTTAGTGATACCCTCACAATCTACCTTACAAATTAGTGTGCTGAACTTGCCTTACAAATTTGACACACAAGAAATCTTAAAATAACACATAGAGACATCAACAAACACCAGAAAGGGCTTCAATGTATTTTCATTAAACTTCAAAATGTCAATACATTCAGATAACAACTAACTTAGAAAAAGTAGACACTAAACTTAAACCAGAAATTGCATTCATGGAACTCAAACACTTGCAGAGCCAAGCTCCTGCAAAAATAGTTGGAACCTCTACAAAATATCCGAAATCAGAATAAGGAGAGGAGAAAACTCCCAATTCATCCACAAACTGACACTTGTTATCCTCTAAACCTCCTGCTGATGAATCATTGCTCTAAACTAAAAATCTGATCTACATCATTCTCTCCTGAAAGCACCTATCCTCTACTCAAACAAACTGTGAATCACCAGATTGAACAAAATAGATATTTTCAAAATATCTTCCCGCCCCCCCTAAAACTTTCAACTACAAATATCATGAAACTAGTAGGACCTGCACTAAAACTGACCTCAGAAATGGATTCCTCATTCTCTCACCTTTCCGGCGGTATATAACACTTGCTATCTGGGTGAAAAATAAAGCCCCCAGCAATTAATTTTGTCTCATGCTCTGCAACTTAGATTTTTTGAATTTTTTTATATAGTCAGAACTATATAATTTTTGTTTATAATTTTGATTTTTCAATTTGATGTGCAGAAGAAAAAAATAAAATATCATTTAAGTATTTTAACTCTCTCGGGTGCCAATTCGCTTAATTATTTTCACATTGACTATCTAATTCCGCGAATACACGACTAAGCTCTTATCTAAGTCACAGAATATCATTTTTGCTTACCCCTTTATCTTGCGAATACGCGATTCAGCAACTTGGCGACCACAGTCACCAAATCGCATGATATATCCTTATATGCTCATTTCACTTGGCAAATACGCGATATGCTGAATCACTGAATATATTGCACTTCACCTTTTCAATTCCGCGAATTGGCGAATGCACTGAATCGCATGATAACTTTCACTTTGCGCTTTTCTTTTGGTGAATGGGTGAATGCAAGGGTTTCTGATCTATTTGACTCATCAAAATTTAAGTGGGACCCACGCGCACAGTCTTTCGGTCAAGAGGGCCACCCTGGCTTTCGCTTTACATTACTGTTTGTGCCCTATTTCTTAAAAACATTAAAAAGTCCCGATTGCCATTGCATGTGGGATAAATGCTTTTAGCATTTAACAGGTGTGAACTCCTTTCTTTTGTGCGCTTTCCTATGCTTCATGCTGGGGCTTTTGTTTTGTTTTCTTTAACCCTCCAATCTGGAATAAGATGAACAAAAAGAAAAACCAGATAAATCCTTCAGCCACTCTGTCGTTATAGAATCCAAAAGCTGACATATTCAACGCTTCAGAGTTAATGAAAGTTGGAACTATGAAAGGAGAAATTTGTAATTATGGCATGCTTGAGAGCAAGGAAGAAGAAACTTGTCGGGCAAGCAGAGGCATGGAGATACACATTCGCATTTGACAAGGCTCATGGAATTCCTATTTGGGACTACGCTGCCTCTTTATCAATACAAATTGGATGCTCACACCTTCAAAATCATGAGCCTCCTTTGCTATGGTGTTGGTAGCCTTTCATATATGTTGGTCTCCCTTTAAGTGCCCTGGTTTCATTGTTTGGAACGCTAGGCCTGCTTGCTCCATTTCATATGCACAACAATCCTTTTGGAAAGTGCTGTCTCTTCCATCTTAACGCCAAGTCCTTTTGAAGTGCATTAAGTGCCTGATTTATTTATTTCTTGGCGCTGGGATTTGAATTTGCGCTGATCCTCCCCTTTTCAATGCTGGTCTTCCTTTTTATTATGGCGTTGGTTCTTTACTAATTAGGGCGCTATTTTGGTGTGTTGAATCTCTTTGTTATGGCATTGGGAGCCTCTCACTTGCCAATGCTTTCAATCAAACAAAAAAATGTGCCAGCCTTTTACGGAATTGAGTGTTTCAGAAGCTTTCATGCAGAGGCCTGTATTTCTAACGCTACCTCTGTTTCATTCTAATGCTCACTCATTGTTTCCTCACGCGCACTGGCAGCCTCTTTGCATTTCCTATTTGCGTGAGTCTAGACACTTCTTTCAAAGTCTGAGCACTGCGGCATGCTAGAAGATTAGGTGCCAAACCCAATCCTCGAAGCTCCCAGACACTATGTTGTGTTGGCTTTTAGTTTCAAATGCAAAATCTAACATATTCCATAACTTATAGCAGTTGTCCCGCTGAGACTGAATGTCCCGGTCCTGAATATGATAGTAAGAAATCTCACTTGGACCCTTGAAATGCATTTTGTTTAATGTATCTGTCATTCAGCCACACCATTATCCTCCTCAATTGTGTCTTGCACTGGTCTTTTTGATGCCATGTATAACTCGCTTTGTCCACAACTCTTTTGGAGGAGGAAATAGCTTCATGAGACTCCTTTGGATTAGTGGGGTGGTTGTTATTGTAGTTATTATTCCAAGAATTATGATTGGCCTTTTTATCATTTTTGTGAGGTATGTGTGGTACAAACATTATATGCTTTTCTGGAGGCAGCGCTGTAGCAGGGTGACATCCAGAAGATCTAGCTGAGGCCAAGGTAGTAGCATGACCCCCCTCTTGATCCATATAACCGCTCTGGTTAACTGAGATTCCCTATAGGTAGTTGATTGTGATATTTCTAGATTGCCAATGTCTGCTCACAACTTGCAAGATAGCACCATGTTGGCATTGATTCTCCTCCTATTCGTGATGCCCATGTTAGCTAGTAGACCCCCAACAACTATGCTACTAGGTAGGAAAAAGGTTTGATCTATTCTTAAAACATTACAAAGTTTGAGTATTATATTAAATTACTTCAACTGGTGACACCTCTCTACTTGCCCAAAAATTCTCTCCGTATACTAACTTTACCAAGTTGAACTTCTATATTTGCAATAGCATCTTCTAAAATCTGACTTTCACTCTGTATTGGGGATTCCACATTTATTTCAACATCTTGTCTTTCTAGATATTTATAGCTAATAGGAAATGAATCATCAACATGAGATGCAATTCCTCCATCCAACTGAACCTCCTGAGATTTCAATTCTCCTTATGGCTCAATTGCTAAGTTCATTCTTAAGGTGTCAGTGTCTATAATCCTAGGATGTTCAACCTCTTGAATCTACAATTGATGTTGTTGACAACAAATCCAATGTAGGTTGTATTATCTCTATCTTATTCTCGGTTCATAAAAACTATTGCACTGCTCTGGTCAACAAAGTTGTAGTTGCTCATTTCACTAAAGGGAATGTCAATATCTTCTGATAATGGTTTACTTTCCTTTTGTAGAATCATCTCCTGGATACAAAACATAACAAATCATGACTCTCATCTTTACCGGGCATAGGCCATCTCAATTCTGAAGCTGCAACCTTGATCAGGTTAGTCGGGTCCCGAAGTGGGCCCGACTAAATTTTTTTTTCGATTTCAAACACCCAAGCCTGAAATCACTCCAGTCAACTCCCATAACATCTCATGATCAAAAATCAATCATACCCATATCTTCAAAGTCTCAAAAAAATAAGTTTGCAAAGCGCCAAAATTAAAAGAATAGGCCCGGAGACTAGCTTCAAAAACTGACACAGTGACCTAATCGGACCCCGCCCTCTGACAGGCATATTCTCTGACCCATATTCTAATACTCTACAAAATGGAACTTCATGAATGTATTCTAGGCAAAAGTTATTAACCTCTGAAGTTGCCCCTTTTATTCTGTTCCTGCAAACACACAGTCAGAACCTGATAAACTGCATCCGAAATCATCCTGCTAAAAATAGCAAATAGACCCTGGAGGAACCACAAACCAGCATGCAAGTACACTGAGATGCAAACATTATGATTCAATCATCGTCCCAATCTGGGAGTAAAGTGGGAAAAAGATATAGCCTTGTGAAAACTGGTACTTGCAAAGACATACTCAGAAAATGGAGAAAACTCTTAAAAGTCGCACTTGGAATCAGCTTCAAAAACTGAGAAGGCGGATTGGCAGAGAGTCCCAACTGAAACTGGAAGTAGTATGTTATGTCTACAATGTAGAGCAATAAAAATTTCAACAATAGGCTTGACTAGTCCAAAGCTATAACCTTGCAAAGTTGACCTCCGGCAAACTGGTGCACTTCACAATCTTTTCAAACAATAGAAACTGCAAATGGAATCACATTGGGAAACTCATCCAATGGATTCGTCATGAGCTGAAAACTGACAAGGATGAAGTAAAACTTGTTTATAATATAGGGACATGACCATCACTTCAATTCCAATCACCGGGCAAAAGATACAAGCTATCAAACTGGGCCTCCGACAAACAAATGAACAAGTGCACAAGTGCAAGATTAAGAAAACACCTCCGGAAGGGGATGAATAAACAGGGTTAAAACTCATCATTGGGACCTAAAACCTGATACATAGAGAGTATGCAATGTGTAAAACAAGACGTCAGGCTCAGATTTTCATGACACTCTCTAGGATGCATATTATTCAACCTCAAAGTGGCCCTTCCTAGTGATTTATACACAGCAATTTTCTGATTTCAAAACCCCTTAGGAACGAGCTGATGAAAACCCATTTGAAAATGCCATCTAAGGACTCAAAATACCTCAATGGACTGTATGAAAGGCAATGAACACATAGACCTCATGATATGATACAAAGTACGCCTAGACTAGCATGCAATGCAAAGCTAAAAATAAGCACTTAATAAAATTTTTACATGGTACCTCAAAACTATATTTTGAGCACCAACACCACCCTTGAAGTGCTACTGTCACTTCACTTTTCCATATTCTTGACCAAGCACATAGAAATGCTTGGCCCAGAGCTTGCAAGAAGACTTCTGAAAACAATCCCCTTTCTCCTACTCTCTTGTGGATCTAAATACATTGGCCTAGCTTTTAGTTACCCAATTTGCATGGGAATCCCTTAGAGGAAAAGCAAGTTAGGGCATTATTTGCTAAAACTGTGGTTGAGGAGGGTTTCCTAAAAACCCGGTAAATAAATTCTTCTATCTTTCAACTCCAATCTCCAAACTAACTCAATCCAAATGAATTGGAGTCCTAATTCATGTCAAATTTTGGATCGATCAAACTTCTTCTCTGCACTTTCGTACCAATCCATACACGCACTATTTACAGTCCAGAACGTAGAGAAAAATAAGAATTTTTATTGATTGAATGCAAAAATTACAAAAAATTTTTTGTCTTCCACCCACTTGAAAGGGCTATTTGAATACCTTCCCCAATGGATCCAACCATTTTTCAAAGGTTGTGACCATTGGAGGGTTGTTTTACAAGTCGGTAGCAACTTTTCAAAAAAGTTGTTGAGCAACATTTCTTACATTTTGCAACTTTTGCAAAATGTTGCATTCTTTCTCCTAATGAGCCTATAGGCCTAAGCCTTAGATCCTATTTATCCCAAACATTATTAAGATAATAAAAAAGACACCTAGGAAAACCTAAACACCTAATTGTGCCTTTGAAACATAGTAAAAAACCCTTGGTTTATAACCACACTGAGGGTGACTAGGTCTTACAAGTTGGCTTACTAATAAAAATTTGAAAGTTCTTTAAAAAATCCTTAGGCATGAAGACCCTTGGGTGAATCCTCCAAATACCATAGAAGTATAGGTGTTGTGAAGAGTGGAGGGATTTCTCTTGCACCACCTTTTCATCCTACTCGTGGGATTCTATGGAATTATTTTGGGTATAGATTGGTTAACTTCCCAATAGGTGTGTATAGATTGTTGATGTAATTTAGTACAATGTGCGGATGAGATAGATGGGCATGTTGAGCTTTTAGGGGTCCAGAGACCTATTTCACTTCACATGATCCTAGGTACCCAATTCAAGTGGAGTATGCAATTGGGTTGTAATTTGTTTGTAGTCTTTGTTAGTAACCTCAATGAGATTGAGAATTGATAGGTGTCTCTTGATTGTCACCCACTTTTTTGTGAGTATGAGGATGTGTTTATGAGTAATATTCCAAGCATATTGTCTAAGTGCAACATATATTTCTACATTGATCTTATTCCTATATTTGAGCCTATTTATCAAGAAATATATCATGCGACCATTCAAAAGTTGAGTGAGATCTATTTATAGTTGGAGTTATTAGCAAAGGGCCATATTCATCCTAGTGTTTCCCCTTGGGGAGAAGAAGTCATCTTCATGAACAATGGTGGATCTCTTTATTTGTGTGTTGAATACTACCAGTTGAAGAAGGTGACAATAAATAATCTATATCCATTACTAAGGATTGATGAATTATTTGATTAAATGAAGGGAGATAGAGTGTTCTCAAAGATAGATATCAAGTCAATATAATATCAAATTTACACTCATGGGGCTAATATTCATTGGAAATATTTTTTCACTTTCTATGGACATTATGAGTTTAGAATTGTACCCTTTGAATCGATCCATGTGACATTGATGTTCATGATTTTGATGAATGGTGTGTTATGCACCTATCTTTACCATTTTATCCTTTTGTTTCTAGATGACATTTTAGTGTATTTAAGGATGATGGATGAACATGAGGGCCATTTGTGTCTAGTTTTGTAGTGTCTTCATGACCACTAGTTATTTGGTAACCTGGCCAAGTGTGAGTTCTTCCAAATTAAGGTGAGGTACTTTGGTTATATCATCTTAGGAGAGGATATTTATATAGACAATTTGAAGATCTAGGCTATTATGGATTGACCAATGCTGACCAATGTTTCTAAGGTTCATATTTTTATGGGTGTGGCAAGATACTACCACCAAATCATGAAGGAATTTTCTCAATTGGTAGACTATATCACTTCTCTTTAGAGGACAGGGAAGAATTTTTTTTGCATTAATTAGTTTGAGTCAAATTTTTGAGCTCTTGAGGAGTGATTGACTAGTATACCTATCTTGGTAATGCCAGATCCTCTAAGTGAATTTATGGTGTGCACTAATACATCATTAGAGGGTGTTGGGTTGGATCTTATGTAGGAGGGTTGAGTGATTTCATATGTGTCCAAAAAGCTCAAGGACAATGAATTAAACTACCTCACCCATGATAATTTAGAGTGAGCAGTGGTTGTGCATCCACTAGTGCACTAGAGACATTTTCTTTTGGGTCATATGTTTGAGTTGCATAGTGATCATCATAGCTTGTGGTATATATTGACTCAGTTAAACTTGAGTGCACAAAAAAGTCATTGGATGGAGTTCTTCTATGAGTATGATTTGGATTTTTATTGCATCAAGGAGAAGGATAATGTTTTTGTAGATACAACTATTGGGACAAGGTAATACATAGTAGAAATGATATTTGTAGAGTAACTATGGTACATTGTAGCCTGAACAAACTAGAAAGAAGATGTGATTCAACTACCTTCTACACTTGAAAAAGTTGAATTGCATCCCCTAGATAGACAAAAAGTTGAGAAGAGATCATCTATCTCTGTATCTTTAGAAGAGGGGGGATATCTCCAACTTGTTCAAAGGTCTAAAAGGGAAAGAAAACCACATAAAAGGTATTTTCCTAATGATTAAGGATGAATTTTTTTGTTGAATACTAATATGGATGAACCTATATTTGTAGAAGAGGCATTAGGTATGTTATCAATAGATTTTGTTTAATTCCCTCTAGCTCTAAGTTTCCCAAAATCACCCCATAATTTTAAAAGGTGTTGTTCACTCAAAGTTCCAATCTTTTGCATATGCACCCTGTCAGATGAGCTTGAACCTTGAACTCTCCTAGTTCAAGATTCAATGTTCAATAACATCCTTTGGTATTATTTTCCTCTTTGTTTTCAAGATTAGCGACGTTTCATCTTTGCAGCCCGCACTCATCCAATGAACTGTGAACCATGAACTCTCCTAGTTCAAGATTCAAAGTTCAATAGACATTACCTTTTTTGCAAAGCGCTTTTCTTTGCCTTCTTCCTTGTCACTTCTTATTTTTTCTTTATTTATAATCATGCCAAAGGATAGTCCTCTTGCCTTCTCATTGAACTTGAACCATGAACTCTCATAGTTCAAGGTTCGAGGTTCAATGTGTGCCTGGAAGTTGTGAAAATGCAAATTGGTGATTTGACATAAAGGACAGTTGGCGATTGGTTATGATTTCCATGCATGGTGAGGATATCATAATTAATCGAAATGACATATAAGTGTCACTTCAGTCTAGGAAAGTATAGTAATCAATGCTTAAGGTGGTGTGAGTTACCCGATGATCATTAGTAGAACCTTGTGTGACATAATTTTGCCATTATTGCGAATCTCCTAAGATTTTGTAAAGTATTTTATGATAAATTGGAAAGCTTAGCCTATTTTATTCATAATGCTCAAGACATCTCAAGTAGTCAGTGATGAGGAAGGTATCCTCTCCTCATCTCAAAGCTTAGTTCATCGCATGAAAAACTAGGTGAGTCTTTTTTTTGGACTCCATTATTTCAGTTAAAGCTCTTTCCTTTGTCAAACTTGAATTCCTTTAAAGTTGTTGCATCCCCTATTATTTTTCTGAGCCTGAGAGCCCAAATGAAGAACCCAATTCCAAATTTAAAAAATACCTCTCCTTTAATGTGCTCCTTACCTGACTGTGAAGACACCCTGATCAAAACCGAAGCCTCAGAAGACATTATGAACCAAGTTAAAGAACCCATTTTAGGTTCCATGTTAGAGAAAGCCATCCAGAGTGGTTTGACTAATGTGGCCACTTTCCCAATAGTATCCCCTTGTCAAGAGCTAGTTGTTGAATGTGCAAAAAGATATAGCTTTGAGGAGAAGTTTATCAAGAAGGTTGACGAGAGTCCACTGGTATACATAAGCAGAGATGTCATCTTGAAAGCAATAGGGATTCCAAAAAGAGACCCATATGAAGGATGGAATATCCCCTCATCGAACTTAGTTTTATCCAACAAGAGATGGGTCTAAACAAATGAAATAGCCCAATACTAGTTGCTCAAAGCCCAAAAAGGAGGGTCCAGGCTCCCAAAGCCACTCACTATAGATCATTTTAAGCTTGAGGTAAACAGGATGGTCATATTGCTCAATAGAATTAAAGGTAACCATCATGCCTATTATTGGTATGATTGGATGTAATTCTATATTTAGGTCACTCTCGGAGGGGAAAAATATATCAATTGGGCTGAAACAATTGCCGATGAACTCAATCATTAGCTGACAAGCTTCTCATCGGGTAGTAACTTTCACATGTCCTCTTACTTGTTCTACATTTTATCCTATACTAGAGAGTGGAAAAGGCCTCTTCCATGAACAACCTCTCCCAAATATGAAGGTCTATGATTACTACCCTCACCTGTAAAAAGAATATCATGTTGATAGTTTTCTGAAAGTTAATGGAGTTTTCTTTGGAAGGTTGACATATGAATTGCAAGGGAACACTAAGCAAAGAATGTCAAAAGAGGTAAAAACCTTCATCAATACTTATGGAAGTTTCTTCATTTAATTTAGGAGATTCACGTATCTTAGAGTGGGTGGTTTCGAAGGAGAACCATTTAAATTACCCAGATATGCTTTCGATAGTTTAATCATTGCAAATGTAGCTCACCAATTGGCGTATCTGCATAAAGGGGTCAAGGAAAAGAAGGGCAGAGCAAAGTCTAGCTTCCCAGTTGAATTAGGGTATTACACTTGCAAAACTTCTTTAGATGCCCTAAATTTAGAGCATGAATTAAGGAAATTGAATTTGAAGACGTTTTCACTCCGAAAGGATTTTGATAGTAGGGGATACACTGCTCAACATTTCAACTTGCCCTCTGAATTTCAACACATTCCCCAAATAGAGGATTATTAGGAAGGTTGTGTAGATGATTTTAAAGTGGGAAGGACCTGGTCTAGGTTTACCTTAGGACAAGTTGTTACCCTAAATATTCAGATTGACATCTCAATAATAGATGAAGATGATGGTGCAAAGGTAATTGATGAATAGTATGAAACTAGAGTAAGGGGTACACCACTTCCTGAAATAGATTGGGGTATTGATGAGAGAGAGAGCCTAATAATAAAGACTCTCAATGTGATTAAGAGAACCGAGAAATGGGTTAATAGTAAGAGGCCCCCTGTTTCAAGAAGACATAATCCTAGAAGAGCTGTACATGCTGAAACTATTGTCAAACCCATTGTTATTGCTGACAAAAATATTTCCCTTGCAGGTACCTCCAAAGCTAGAAATAAGAAGTCTTCAGCTAATCCGATGAAACAAGCTTCTCTTGGCTCTTCACCAGTAAGAAGAAACTTAAGAGGAAGAGTTGGTAAAGAGAGTGATAAGCTAGTTAATGAAAAAGAGGTCATAGATCTTGATCTCATGGACACTCACATGTCAGAGCAAGCTGGTTCAGATAATGTGGAGGGAGACACAATGACCCTGGAGAGAAATCAACTATATTCTGGAGAACCCTCAGTAACTATAGTGAGTGACACTTTGCAAACTCCATCTCCTAGTCTTAGTTGGTTGGAAAGCTCTATTAACAACAAGAAAAGGAATGTCTTACCGATAACTCTTCTAGTAGTGGACATGGTTAGTAAGTGCTTGGGGGATATAGTGAAGCCCAAAAGAATTAAGATGGAGTCAATGATAGATGTAGATGAGAAAATTGGGAGGTGGACAATAGAACGAGCAATACCTAAGTCTGATAAGTAGGTTTTTGAAGCTTTGGTTGAGGACTTCACTATTGAAAAGATAGACTTAGGGGTGGCAAGTAGGGTGGCAGATGTAAAACACCTGGAGTCTTCTACATGGAAGATACTACATAGGACTTTCAAGGATGAGATGGACAAGAAAGAACTAAAGGCTACCATACAAAGGTTGGCAGAGTTTATTCAAGTAGTTCAAGAGCCCAATTCGCTTGCATTAGCTCAGGTGCCTCATACATTCAACCCTCGTTCACCTGAAGTCCCTAAAATGCTAGACCAGATTCAAAGAAATAAAATGGTAGTAGAAGTTTTTAACAAATGGGTTGCGGGCATGATCTAGCTGGGAGGTGATTACATCACTCAATTAATTGAGACTCATGGAGCTGTGACAAAATTCATCTCAGAACTGTTGACTGAATTGACAGAATGGAGGAGGGAAAGGAAAAAGTGGACAGGTATAGTCGATCAGCTGATAGAGATTGATCACTACAGAGTGCCTAGATTCCTTTTGGAAAAGCCAGTTCATGGCCTGAATGAGGACATCCTATATGTTTTCATGAAGAGTATTGAGTGGAGAAACTCAATTATTAAGGATGGTTGCATGATGGGGTGACTCACCTACTCAATGATCTTAAGGGCCTGATCGATACCATGCAAAAAGATCTTAAATGCCTAAACATTGTTCTAATAGATGAGGGAAATCAAGATGTAAAGAAAGTAGAGAAGATAACTCAGGAGTTGGAGGTAGGTATAACAACTATTAGAGATAGCAAAGATCTCATGATAAAAAATCTTACCTCCATAGCTAACACTGAAGCTATGTTGGTTGTTTGTGTAGACCATCTTGATTCTCATAAATCAAGGCTGAATCAAATATGCAAGGAGAAGAAGGTTCTTGAACAAAGAATTCCCCTCATTAGCCTTCCATATCATACTACAGTTATCAGTGCATCATTGGCTCATGAGGAGTGGAAGTAGGCACATGTGCCCAGGTCATCCTAGAATTATCATCCTAGAATTGGATCTAAGGCATCCAACTTGACCAAGATTGGTGGTCTTTCTCCATGCTTTATTGGTCGTTGTCTTTCAGTTTCCCAATTTACTATTTTTAGCATATTTTGGTTACCTTAAATAGTTTGGATCTGAAAGTCAGGGAGTTTCAAAGACTTTATTATTTTTTATAATTGTAATTAATGGCTATATAAAGCCAGGAAAAAACTATTGAATGGGGGTTAGTTAGTTTATTTCCACTTAAGTAATATCATAGTCAAAGCTTTAGTATTTTATGTAAGGACTTGAATTAAGTTTTTTCTGAATCAGTGAATGAAAGAATCTTATCATTATAGATCTATTGGTTTATATTTTTGAGTGGATCTCTATTGGTGTATTCTACATTGAATAGAATTTCTTAATTGAATGTCTATGCTTTTCTTTGAATCTAAATTTAGAGTTATGTTTAGATTGGTATAGTGTTTATTCACTAAAGTCTATGAGCTTCAGGTTTATTAGTTGCTATCAATGGAGAGTAATTATATCATATTGACGAGGGTTACTATTTTAGCCTTACCAACTTTCTGGTCAAAAGTTTGATATTTGCAGAAATGCATTAATCTTTTACTTAAAAATTCATTGAAAATATTTTTGGGAGTTGTACCATAATCCAGAGGGTTAAACACCTTAAGTTTAAGCCATTTGTTGGTAAAGTTTATTGTTTCAAGCGGGCAATAGAGCATTAGAAATAAATTTTTGAGAGAGACAAATTCATTTACTAATAGTTTTTGGTGACTCTGTTGGGGAAGGAATTAGTAAACCAATGTCTTTGCTTGGTTTAATTTGTAATCATGGTATTACCTATTGATAGAATACCTGGTCAAGTTGAACTTCCCCCAGTCTTACAACTTGGTCTGGAATTTCATGACACTAAAGAGGACATTATTGCAGACCTAAACAACTTGGCCTAGAAAGTAAAAACAAGTAATGAACAATATCAGTAAGTTCAATTGGTGTTAGAAGAAGAGGAAGAAATTGGTGAATGGTTGAGAGGTCTCCCCATAGCTTGAGAAGCTATAGTAGTTGATAGAGAAATTTAGAGACCATAGAACTACCAAGCTGGAGTCCAGACCTTACACTAGGTCTCAATGAGAGGCAGGTATTTTTTATAGTATTTTTGAAGAATTGAGAAATCTTGAAACTACAAGAGTTCACCCCTCCAAGAACAAGGCTCAAAGTAGACCATCTTCTCCTCCTAAAGAATCTTTCCACTCATCTACCAAGACCTGTGATTGGAATGCCTTAACCTTATTAGGTATTCAAACCCCTCCTCTATTGACTATTTTTCCTACAGTTATTATGGCTCAACCATGGGGTAATGTAGTAGGTCCTCTATCTCTAGCCACTCATCATGCTCTTCCTAAGGGAGCTAAAGATGTTCTTCCCAAGTTTTCCAAGTATGGAAAAGTAGCTATGGAAGAACATTACAATTCCTTCAATGTAGCCACTGGCATTTTGGGTGTGCAAGAAGAAGACGTAGCAGTCTGAATTTTTGTTCAAACCTTAATAGAAGGAGTAGCAGAGTGGTTTGGATACCTTCTTGCAGGGTCCATAACTGATTGGAATTATATGAAACTTTCATTTGAAGCTCATTTCAAAAGTGTGGATGATGAGGATTATCTATTAGCTCAACTCACATAGATGAAAAAGGAGATTCATGAACCCATGAGAGATTATGTGGCTCAATACAAAAAAGTTGTCCGTAAGATCCCCACTAGTAAAAGACCCACCCCTGAGAACCAACAATGCTTCTTCATGAATTATATGCCCCTAGACATAGGGTTTCATCTTAGAAGTAGGCCCGTAGACTTGGCAATGGCTCAAAATCAAGCCACCAAGCTAGAAGATGATCTGATCACCGTAGGGAAATGGAGGAAAGACGTCCAAGTACCCTATGCACAAAATACTTCTCCTTCTAATCCCATGTTGCAAAGATTAGTAAATGATGTAATTACCCGTAAGAGACAGCTTCCTAAAAGCAATGCTAATCCTCCTCCTTTGTATTGAGATATTCCTAGAGGAATGCCTGAACAAGCTGGGCCTAGTCACAGATCTCAAAATTATCCCCCAATTGAGAAGAATTTACTGGAAGCCCCTCCTAGAAGAGATAATATGTGCACTTTCCATCTTATGGATGATCATGATGGCACCTCCTATCTGGAGATGATCCAATCAATGCAGATGCATGTGAATTGAGAATTAACAGAAGAATCACCTGATGATGTAGCGAGTCCTCAATTGCCTAGTGGCTCTAAAAATTATTACATAGAATATAAGACTGACTTTGAGCGAGGAGGAAGTATTCTGGCAACTTTAAAGGATCCTGCATGCACTGTGCCAACTAGAAGTTACTGCAATTCACAAGCCAATGACACACCATCAACATCACAATGGTGGGATAAAGGTAAAGACTTCTCACAAAAGTCACCAACTTTTAAAAACTCTTTTTCTAAAGAAGATGATTCATTGAAGAAAAATAGTTTTGGTTCTTCTTTTGATATCATTGATTTTTGTGAAAGTTATAAGATTCAAGTTTCCCCTGTTGAATATCTTTGGATGAATCCAAAAGAGTTGGAAAGACTTGTCAAACATGTTAAATTAGGTCAACCTCTTGCAAATAAAATTGCCAGTGAAACCACTAATGCTGCTTTCTCAAAACAAGCCACTGTAGAAACCCAAGTTGCCAAAGATAAAAATCCTCCACAAGAAAAGAGTTCCCCACAAGATAAGAGTCCTCCTTTAGGATTAAAACCAGAGCCTTTTTATTTGTCTTTATTTATTCATAGATTTAAGTTGAACAATTGCGCTATAGACTTAAGGGCATTCGATAATATCATGCCAGCTTTAGTAGCCAAAGCTTTGGATCTTTCCCTTACTACAACCTTTGGTCAATGCTATGCCCTGGATGCAAAATAGGTCCCTTTAGCTAGACAAATCAAGGATGCCCAAGTAGCCCTTGCAGCATACCCCAGTAAAAAGATTAAACTAACTATACTTGTAGCTGATATTCCAGCCAGCTATGGTATGCTTCTGAGTAGGACTTTCTATCGGGATCTTGGGGGAGAGATCAAACTTGACTGTTCTCAAGCAATTATTCCAGTTGGAGATAAAAGGGTTGTCTTACAACTAGAGGAAAAATCAAAATACACGGTATTCCCATCTGAGGATCCCAAGTCTTAGATACTCTACCAAGAATCTGAGTTTGGAAATTATATGATCTCATCCACACCGGACATGAATGAAGTAACAATTGCTAAGTCTGATGACGTTTGGACTTTGGAGTTTGATAGGCAGTTGTGCCTCTATTGGGTCTGGAGTAGGGGTTGTATTGATATAACCTTAAGGATATTTCTTCCCATGAGCTTTTAAGCTAGAATTTGACAACATGAACAACACTGCAGAATATGAGTCTCTCTTGCTTGGTATTGAAGAAGCAAAGAAGATGGGTATCAAAGTACTCAGAGCAAGAGGAGATGCAGAACTTGTGGTCAAACAAGTAAGAGGAATGTATTCAGAAAAAAATGAAAGACTCAAACACTATAGAAATCATGTTTGGGATGAGATTGAGGAGCTCGAAGCTTTCTTTATAGAAGTTGTTCCTAGAGAGCAAAATAGCCAAGCAGATTTTCTAGGAGTTTCTTCTTCCCTGTTGTTGCCGCATTTAGATTTTAAGAAAAGTTCATATAAAATTGAAATGGTGTACAAACTAAAAGTCCCAAATAATGCTGAGCATTGGCAGGTCTTTCAAGATGATAAACAAATTGATAAATTCTTGCAGTTGGCAGAAGTTTTTAGCACTACCTTCTTTGAAGGGTCTTCATCAACTTGTGATGAGTTCTACCCCGATGGTATAACAGATGAAGGGATCGTCCAATTAAAAGGGAATCATATCCCAAAAGGGATCATTTCTCTTGAGAGCCAATTTGATAGATTTGATGCTCTGAAATCTCCTCCACCACCTCAGGAAGACACAAATCAAGGTGATTATGAGAAGATAAATATAGGGGAGGAAGAAGAACCTATATATATTAATCAGGGAAAATGTTGCACTTTGGATGAGAAACAAAGATTTATCAATTAGCTGAAGGAATATTGGGATACATTTGCTTGGTCTTACCATGATCTAAAGAATTTCAAAGGATGAAAATTCCAGCACCAGATTCCTCTCAAACTGGGCACTTCACCTTTTAGGTAAAAATTAAGAAACTATAATCCAAAGGTTTCTGAGGCAATTCAGAAAGAAGTAGAAAAAATGTTGTAGGCTCGTATCATTTATCCTATTCATCATTCCACCTGGATTGTGAATATAGTTCCTTTCAGGAAGAAAAATGGTGAGATTAGGATTTGCGTAGATTTCAGGAACTTGAACCAATGTAGCCTAAAGGATAACTATGGACTCCCTATTATGGACCATATACTACAAACTGTGGCAGGCTTAGAGATGATGTCCATGCTGGATGGCTTCTCTGGTTATAACCAGATTAAGGTGGCCAAATAGGATCAGCATAAAATAGCTTTTACTACCCCATGGTGCACATATGCCTATAACAGAATGCATTTCAGTTTGATTAATGCAAGTGCCACCTTCCAATGCGCAATGAATTCTTCATTTAGTCATTTTCTTAATAAGGTGATAGTTGTTTATCTTGATGATCTGACTATGTTTTCCAAAAGGCATAGGAACCATCTAAGGGATTTAAGATCAATTTTACAGAGATGGAGGGAACATGGCATTTCATTAAATCCAAAAAAGTCAATCTTTACAGTTATGGAAGGGAAGTTGTTGGGCCACATTGTGTCAAAAGAAGGGATCAAGATTGATCCAGAAAGAGTTAAAGCAATCCAGCAGCTTAGTTTACCTTCAAATAGGATCGGTGTTAAATCTTTCTTTAGGCAGACCAATTTTCTCAGAAGGTTTGTTCCAAATTTTACTGAGACAACTAAGCATATGGTGCATCTCATGAGTGAGAAAAATCCATTCAAATGGAGCATGGAAGCTGTCAAAGCATTTGATGACATCAAGAAAGCTATAGCAGAATCTCCTACACTAATAAACCTAGATTACAAGGACTTCATAATACACTATTATGCCTCAGAACATACAGTGTCTGGGATATTATTACAAAAGAATGACAAAGAAGAGGAGGTACCCATTGCTTTCATGAGTGTCCCTCTCAAAAAGAATGAGTTAAACTATCCATTGGTTGAGAAGCACACATATGCAGTGGTAAAAGCAGTAAAAGCTTTCAGGTTCTACATTCAACACTCACATTCAATTGTTTTTGTGCCTACTGCTATCAAAGATGTCTTAACTCAACAAGAGATCAAGATGAACAATCAAGAAATGTGGATCTTTAGGATTCAGGAGTTTGATCTAGAGATTCATCCTACCAAGTTGGTGCGGGGACAAGGATTATGTAAACTTATGTCTGAATAGGATCCTAATAGCAACATGCCCTCTATTCTTTTTGTCAGTCTTCATGATTCTTGGTTTTTAGATGTGGCATTCTACCTTACTTATGGAGACTGTACTCCTCATTTAACCCTGAAGGAAAGAAGAAACCTCAGGTTAAAAGTTGCAAAGTATGTTATTGTTGATGACATACTATATAAAAAGGGATTAGATAGAGCCTTCTTGAGGTGTATCGACAGAGAATAGCAAGAAAAATTGCTCAGAAAGTTTCATAATGAGGCATGCGGTGGTCATTTCTCTTCCACAATAACTACTTTTAAAATTCTTAGGAATTGTTATTACTGGTCAGGAATGTTTGGAGATGCTTATAAGTGGGTTGCAAGTTGTGAGAAATGTAAGATATTTAGTGGAAAACCACAATTAGCATCTCTCCCTTTACGACCAATGGTCATAGAAGAACCTTTCGAGCAATGGGGGCTAGACTTCATCAGAACAATCAATCCTCCTTCAAGTGTTGGACACACCCACATTCTTACCACAAAGGACTATTTCACAAAATGGGTAGAGGCGGTCCCTGTTAAGAAGATCACATCTGAGGTAGTGTGTGAGTTTGTTAAAAATTACATTCTGGTTAGGTTTGGAGTTCCTACCAAATTGGTCATAGATAATGCTACCAACTTCTCTTCTCATGAATTAAAGTTATTCTACTATGATCATGGTATTTACCTATCCCACGCATCTCACTATTATCTACAAGGAAATGGATAGGCCGAATCAAGTAATAAGAACTTGATCAGAATAATAAGTAAGCTAGTATGTGACAATACAAAGGATTGGAATAAGAAATTGTTTGAAGCTCTTTGGGCTGATCGAAAATCTCCAAAAAGAGAAATTAGCATGTTTCCCTTTGAATTGGTTTATGGCATTGAAGCTCAGCTTTCATTACCTCTAGAGCTAGCTACTATGAAACTACAAAAAATAATTGAAGATCAGGTTTACCAGGATGCCCTTGAGAAATGAACTTTGTACCTCAATAAAATACAAGAAGAAAGAGAAGAAATGGTAAGCCAAATAGCCTAACATCAAGCTTGAGTTAAGAAAATTTTTGATGAGAAATCTAGACCTCAAAATTTTATGGAGGGTGATCAAGTGTTGTTATGGGATAAGAGATGGGAACCCAAGGGTGCCCATGGAAAGTTTGATTCACTTTGGAAGGGCCCATTCATTATTAGTAAAGTATTGGGAGGTAATTCTTTCAAATTGGAACATTTAAATGGTATTGATTTAACTTTGACCTTTAATGGCCAGGACCTCAAGTTGTATAAACTTAAAGCAGGTTTAGTCCTACTTTCTGTACATACCTTTTTGTTGTGCTATTTTCTTTCTTTCCTTTTTGGTTTGTTCCCTTTCTTTTTTGTTCTAAGTTTTTCCTGGTCTGCGAAACCAAAGCTAAAGGTTCATCCTTATCCCTCAAGAGCTCTTGTCCCTAGTTGGAGCCATTGTTATCAATAGATTTTGTTAAATTTCCTCAGGCTCTAATTTTCCCAAAATCACCCCATAATTTTAAAAGGTGTTGTTCACTCAAAGTTCCAATCTTTTGCATATGCACCCTATCGGTTGAACTTCAACCTTGAACTCTCCTAGTTCAAGATTCAATGTTCAATAACATCCTTTGGTATGATTTTCCTCTTTTTTTGCAAGCTTAGTGACATTTTTTCTTTGCATCACGCACTCATTGAATGAACTGTGAACCATGAACTCTCCTAGTTCAAGATTCAAAGTTCAACGGACATTACCTTTTTGCAGAGCACTTTTCTTTTCCCTCTTCCTTATCACTTCTTATTTTTGCTTTATTTTATAATCATGCCAAAGGATAGTCCTCCCACCTTCTCATTGAACTTGAACCATGAACTCTCATAGTTCAAGGTTTGGGGTTCAATGTGTGCTTGTAAGTTGCGAAAATGCAAAGTGGTGATTTGACATAAAGGACAGTTGATAATTGGTTATGATTTTAATCAAAATGACATATAAGTGTAACTTCAATTTGGGAAAGTATAGTAATGAATGCTTAAGGTGGTGCGAGTTACCCGGTGATCATTAATTAAACCTTGTGTGACATAATTTTGCCATTATTGTGAATCTCCTGGGATTTTCTAAACTATCTAAATAATAAATTGGAAAGCTTAGCCTATTTTATTCATAATGCTCAAGACATCTCAAGTAGTTAGCACTAATGAAGGTATCCTCTCCTAATCTCAGAGCTTAGTTCATCGCATGAAAAACTAGGTGAGTCTTTTTTTTGGCCTCCATTATTTCAGTTAAAGCTCTTTCTTTTGTCAAAGTTGAATTCCTTTAAAGTTTCCACGTCCTCTATTATTTTTCTGAGCCTGAGAGCCCAAATGAAGAACCCAATTCCAAATTTAAAAAATACCTCTCCTTTAATGTGCTCCTTACCTGACTATGAAGACACCCTGATCAAAACCAGAGCCTTAGTAGACATTATGAACCAGGTTCAAGAACCCATTCCAAGTTCCATGTTATAGAAAGCCATCTAGAGTGGTTTGACTGATGCGGCCACTTTCCCAATAGTATCCCCTTGTCGAGAGCTAGTTGTCAAATGTGCAAAATGATATAGCTTTGAGGATAAGTGTATCAAGAAGGTTGACGAGAGTCCACTGGTATACATAAGCAGAGATGTCATCTTGAAAGCAATAGGGATTCCAAAAAGAGACCTGTATGAAGGATGGAATATCCCCTCATCCTACTCAGTTTTTTCCACCAAGAGATAGGTCTACAAAAATGAAATAGCCCAATACTGGTTGCTCAAAGCCCAAAAAGGAGGGTCCAGGCTCGCAAAGCCACTCAATGTAGATCATTTTAACCTTGAGGTAGCCAGGCCGGTCATATTTCTCAATAGAATTAAAGGTAACCAACATGCCTCTTATTGGCATGATTGGATGTACTTCTACATTTAGGTCACTCTTGGAGGGGAAAAATATATCGATTGGGTCGAAACAATTGCCGATGATTTCAATCATTAGCTGACAAACTTCTCATCGGGTAGTAATTTTCACATGTCCTCTTACTTGTTCTACATTTTAGCCTATACTAGAGAGTGGAAAGGCCTTTTCCATGAACAACCTCTCCCAAATATGAAGGTGTACAATTACTACCCTCACCTACAAAAAGAATATCATGCTGATAGTTTTCTAAAAGTTAATGGATTTTTCTTTGGAAGGTTGACATATGAACTGCAAGGGAACACTGAGAAAAGAATGTCAGAAGAGGCAAAAACATTCATCAATACTTATGGAAGTTTCTTCATTCAATTTAGGAGATTCACATATCTCAGAGTGGGTGGTTTTGAAGGAGAACCATTTAAATTACCCAGATATGCTTTTGACAGTTTAGTCATTACAAAAGTAGCTCACCAACTGGCGTATGTGCATAAAGGGGTCAAGGAAAGGAAGGGTAGAGAAAATTATAGCTTCCCATTTGAATTAGGGTATTACACTTGCAAAAATTCTTCAGATGCCCTAAATTTAGAGCATGACTTAAGGAAATTGAAGTTGAAGACGTTTTCACTCAGAAAGGATTTTAATAGTAGGGGATATGCTGCTCAACATTTTAACTTGCCCTCTAAATTTTAACACATTCCTGAAATAGAGGATTATTGGGAAGGTTGTGTAGATGATTTTGAAGTGAGAAGAAGGACTTGGTCTAGGTTTACCTTAGGACAAGTTGTTACCCTAAATATTCAGATTGACATCTTAGCAATAGATGAAGATGATGGTGCAGAGGTAATTGATGAGCAGTACGAAACTAGAGTAAGGGGTACACCACTTCCTCAAATAGATTGGGGTATTGATGAGAGAGAGAGAACCTAATTATCAAGAATCTCAATGTGATTAAGAGAACTGAGAAATGGGTTAATAGTAAGAGGCCCCCTGTGTCAAGAAGACATAATTCCAGAAGAGCTACACATGCTGAAACTATTTTCAAACCCATTGTTACTACTGAAAAAAATATTTCCCTTATAGGTACCTCCAAAGCTAAAAAATAAGAAGAAGTCTTCAATTGATTTGGTGAAACAAGCTTCTCCTGGTTCTTCACCAGTTAGAAGAACTTAAGAGGGAGAGTTGGTAAAGAGAGTGATAAGCTGGTTAGTGAAAAAGATGTCATCGATCTTGATCTCATGGACACTCACATGTCAGAGCAAGCTAGTTCAGATAATGTGGAGGGAGACACAATGACCCCAAAGAGCAATCAGCCAGATTTTGGAGAACCCTTAGTAATCATAGTGATTGACACTTTGCAAACTCCATCTCCTACTCTCAGTTGGTTGCAAAGCTCTATTAACAATAAGAAAAGGAATGTCTTACCGATAACTCTTCCGGTAGAAGACATGGTTAGTAAGTGCTTGGGGGATATGGTGAAGCCCAAAAGAATTAAGATGGAGTCAATGATAGATGTAGATGAGAAAAGTAGGAGGTGGGCAACAGAATGAGCAATACCTAAGTCTAATAAGTAGGTTTCTGAAGCTTCGGTTGAGGACTTCACTATTGAAAAGATAGACTTAGGGGTGGAAAGTAGGGCAATGGATGCAAAACACCTAGAGACTTCTACACAAAAGATACTACACAAGACTTTCAAGGATGAGAAGGACATAAAAGAACTAAAGGATACCATACAGAGGTTGGTGGAGTTCATTCAAGTAGTGAAAGAGCCCAGTCCACTTCCATTAGCTCAGGTGCCTCATACGTTCAACCCTCATTCACTTGAAGTCCATAAAATGCTGGACCGGATTCAAAGAAATAAAATGGTAGTAGAAGTTTTTAACAAATGGGTCATGGGCATGATCCAGCGGGGAACATCACTCAGTTAATTGAGACTCATGGAGCTGTGACAAAAGTCATCTCAGAACTATTGACTAAACTAACAGAATGGAGGAAGGAAAGGAAAAAGTGGACTGGTATAGTTGATTAGCTGACGAAGATTGATAACTACAGAGTGCCTAAATTCCTTTTGGAAAAGCCAGTTCATGGCTTGAACGAGGAATTCTTGTATGTTTCCATGAAGAGTATTGAGTGGAGAAACTCAATTATTAAGGATGGTTGTGATGGGGTGACTCACCCACTCAATGATCTAAAGAGCCTGATCGATACCATGCAAAAAGATCTTAAATGCCTGAACATTGTTCTAATAGATGAGGGAAATCAAGATGTAAAGAAAGCGGAGAAGATAACTTGGGATTTGGAGGTAGGTATAAAAACTATTAGAGATAGAAAAGAGCTCATGACAGAAAATCTTACCACCATAGCTAACACCGAAGCTATGTCGGTTGTCTTTGTAGACCATCTTGAGTCTCATAAATCAAGGCTGAATCAAATATGCAAGGACATGAAGGTTCTCAGACAAATAATTTCCCTTATTAGCCTACCATATCATGCTATAGTTATCAACACATCATTGGCTCATGAGGAGTGTGTTAGCACATGAAAAAATTTCATGGCTCTAGCCCTTTTCTTCTGGTCTCTGCGGTTGTTTTTAGGTCTCTGGCATAAACCCTTAGTTCAAATTTTTGAAAACTAGCCCTTGGTGTAGAAAATCCTTGGCCTTGTTCTAATTTGTCATTACTTTTTGGGCCACTTAAAAACCTTTTAAACTCAGGTGCTTAATTGTTCCCCCCTTTTGTCGCATGATCGCATGAACCTTTTTCATGTTATGCGATCTTCCAACTAATATTTTTCAGGCCCCTTTTAATATTTCCTAAGTCTCTAACCCCCCGACAAAATTAAATTTTCCTATGTCATGCCTTTTAATATTTCCTATGTTTTGGCCTTCATTCTTTCCTGGGCCTGGCTCTGACACCATCTCAATCTAACGGTGGTCGTATGTTCTCATGAGATGTGTCAGAGCTATGCGCTTTTGCGATGGCCGTTGATTCTCTTTATGACACGACACTTTAAACAGGTGGGTCCACATGCCAGGTGTGTTGATTTGGTGGTATTTGATTGGTCCGCATAGTGTGACTAGGCATGTTGTCAGTAGGGCCGAGGATTTCCAAATTTTAGTGGATTCTAACATTTGCAGAGCATCGACGGTCGGCGTGTAATCTGATGGGTTTTTTCTAACACTTGCAATCTTAAGATAGTCGTTGATCTCTCTCGGTGTCAGAAGGTTGTCAGAGTAGGGTAAGATTCTTCATCCAATGGTTGTCTTATGATCTAGAGGAATCTTGAAGGTGTATGCAAAGATGAGACAACCATCAATCTTCTTGATGTGGGCCCATTAAAATTTTCTCAGTCTTTTGGCGATCCTGACAAATAGGGTTAGTAGCCCAATGGATTTCAATGCTTTTTGCTTGTTCGTGAAATGAGATGGCGGTACTCTAAAAGGTCTGGCAATTCAGCAAAGGAAAGTCATGTGATCGCTAAGTATTTTAGCGGTGACTTAAAATGTTCTACGAACTGGTGAAAACCTTTTGTCGCCAGTTCGCCAAATGTAACCGGGGTAAGTTTATTTTCCTTCAGTTGCCAATTTGTGGGGTTAAGTGGTGAGTTAGTTTTTCATCTCGTGATTAAGAAAAAGCCTTGTCGTGTGTTCACTAGAGGTAAACCTAGGGTATCTGGTTGAGTTAAGGACATAAAGATTGCGAAAAAGAGGGATCAGATGATCAGCACTTAAAGTTGATCGAGATTCAAATGCAGACCGCCGATTTTCTTTTGGCGCCATGGAAATGACCGTTTGATTTCAAGTTCAAATTTCTCAGAGGGTTTCCTGCAACCAAAAGGACTAAAATTCAATGCAGAAGCAACTGGAGCCAGTGAGAGATGATTTTTTTGTCATTAGAGTGTGGTCTAGGGTATGCCATGATCGTCTGCAGGGGTATGTACTATGTTTTTTGTGCTCAAGGCATGTTGCAGGTGGCTGAACTGGTTGACATTTGGGCATTTTTATGGTTCTCAGTACCTTCTCAGTGAGATTATCATGATTATGGATCACTTCAGGACTTTCTTTCTCCTAGTTGCCTAGGTTTCTTCCCCTAGAATAAATTTGTGACCGTTTCTAGTTGTTGTGTGTGTGAATTTTGTACCTGATCTATAGACACAACACTTTAGTAAAACATTAGAGGTTAGCTATAATCAAAATCGTGCAAAATTGAAATCTAATTTAACCAAGTGATTTACTGCCTTCTAGTAGGTGCGAGATTAATGTTCTCATATTGTTATCGAGATCAGTGACCTAGATGACACCTAAATGAAAGATTTGAATGCAAAATTGATATGAAATATGAATGCAATTAATCTATTTTTTTGATATTTTCTATGCAATGATATGAAAATTTGATATGGAATCTATGCTAATATGGAAATTGATATGCTAAAATGATCTAACAATGATATGAAAATGAATCTAAATGAATGTAAAAAAAACAAATTGATCTCACAATAGCCTTGATTCGCAATAAGCTTTGATTCTCCCAATTCCAATTCTCCAACGTGATTGTGCAAAAATATGAGATGCTGTGGATGCAAATTTGAGAGATGAATTGTGAAGAGCTGAGCCTTGATTTTATAGAAATCCAAGGCTTTGGAGGTGCATGAGAAAAAGCCATAAATCACTCAAATAACTCAGGTTGATTTTTGAGTTATTTTTAAATAATAGATAATTAAGTCACAAAAATCATGCAAAAGCACAGTTCAACTTGAATTAGAAGTTTAGATCAACTTTAAAAATAAAAAAGATGTTGAGTTTCAAAAAGCTAACAACTTGAATTGATTTTCCAATTTGAGTTTAACTGGTCCTTGAATGTGCACATGGATAATTATGATTTAATAAATAAATAAAGTGATTTATTCTCAACTTAACTGATTTTTGAAATAAAATAATTAATTTATGGGTTAATTAATTATTTTATCAAACTTTTATTAAAAACTATATTATTAAATAATGACAACTTGCTTTAATTAATTAAATAAGAATTTAATCAATTATTCATAGGATATTGGATTTATTGTCAAAATTAAATAATACAATTAATAATAGATAGAATTAAATTTAATTACACAATTAAGTGGCAAGATATTAAATCTAATTAATTAAATATGAAAATATTCAATTAATCAAACTTTAGGATAAATGTGATTTATCACCAAATAATCATTAAATTAAAGATAATTAAGATAATTAGGAATATTGCTAGGAATATTCCCCAATGTAGAATTTAAGATAATCAATTATGATTCGATGATGTTTAGATGTGCCTTAGATTAGGACTTCGATGTTGATTTCATTCGATTTGTAGATGTAGAGGTTAATGAACATATAGCCCATTTTTGGGGTATTACATTTTGCCCCTCTTTGAATTACTGTGTGAAGCGCAGTAGTTCAAAGATAGTCTGTGTTTGATAAAGATATGAAACTGATAATTGATATGAGATAGAAGCTGATTGATATTGATTTGATATGAAGATAATAGGTCCTGAATGACCAAAGATAATGTTCACTATAACAGCAAATGAACCAATGATTGTGAAAAAGTGTCAAAATGCCTGATTCCAAACCTTAGGATTGCAAAGAAGTGAGTGACCGGTTCTAGACTTGATTGTCTTAGCAGAACTAGCAGGTATCACATCTGAATCCTTCAGTTGCTGAAGAACCAAGGAAAGAACACTATGATCTGATGGTTGCAAAAATTGATACAGTTTACAAGATTAGGAGGATACTAGATTGATATGGATCGATGAATCTGATATGCCCCAAGTGATGATAGATTTGCCTCGAGCGATGAGGACTTTTGATGAATCAACAACTAGACATGGTTGTTGTCTTGATTACAGAGGAAGATATGATTTCCATAAAGATATGATTTCAAATTTGATTACAAACTTTGAATGATGTGCAATACCATGCCCCCTTCAGGATTAAAATTGAAATCTGACAAGAAAAGTCAGTGTTGAGAGTTCAGAAGCATGTTAATTGATTGGAAAAGTGGTTATACACATTCAAGAATGCATTCTACATCATTGGAAGGTCCCAAAAGACCAAGTTTGACTAGGTTAAACCATGAGTTGACCATAGTTTACCAAGTTGTAATTTTGATAGTTTGATGTTAGATAATCAGTTAAGTTGAATTCTGGATTTCTGTGATGATAGATGGTCGAATATGCAAGTAGTTGATAATATAAACAATCTCAGATTTTGATTTTTGATCCCGAAAAAGGATTCTACTTGCTGTTTCGTTGGAGGAACCTTCGTGTGGGATTCAGCTCTTCTTAGATTGGAAGAGGTGATTGAAGAATTGTTTAAGCATTGAAGTTCATTTAGTCATTGTGAGATCATGCAAACATGCAAAATGCAAAGAGACATGCAAAATGAAATGCAACCTAAGACCTAGGACCTACTCACTGATCATATGTCGATTTGTTATCATCATTGAACTTTTAGGTAACTGGATAAATCAATACAATGCCCACTAGCTATGAAACCATAGACATATGAATATCAATTTGTATGCACAAGAATCAATACAACACCCACTGGTCAACAACCATGGATATATGAATATTGATTTTATTTTCAGAATGTCGGATTAGATATAAGCACCAAGGCATAAATGCTAGGATGACCTGAATATCATGTCCATTTTGATATAGCAATTTGTACAAGCATCAAAACATAAACGTCACGATGACCTGAATACGCCTTGCGTTATAAACACATCAAACAGTCAAGAGATCATTCTAAATCCAATGTGAATTACCCTTAGTGACCCTTTATCATTCACATCCTTAGGTAAGATTGCATTTCACAGTAGGAGAAAGAACTCATTCAAAAAGACAATAGTTAGATTAAACTTCTTTGAATCATCTGGGTATCAATGGTTGAGGTACGCATGGCCATCCAATTCGAGATAGAGGCTCTTACAGTCGGACACCATTTCAATCCAGAATTTTCAAAGTTGTTAGATTTTTGCATACAAGCAGAAGACAAAGAAAAGATTATGCCCCTAGTCATCACTCTCTAAATCCTATAAAGGACATCATCGAAGAGCTCGAAGGGACACAATATGCAAAAATCTCAATGCGAATCAGTAAGCATACAAGGAGATAAAAGCATGTAAAAAAGTATAGATTATTTTCAGTTTGTTGTTTGATGTTTGATTGCATTGTTGTAGATGGAAAATCCTTTCTAGAGACAAGACTGACTGACTAACTCACATGAAGCTTCAAAGGACTCTAACTGGATATGATACATCTCAAATACATAGGAGACCATAGGATATGACATTGATTGCCCCCAAGTTTGAAAATTGATAGGATACAGACACTTGAGCAGATTTGTGGACAAACTGACTTATTAAAAATTGGAAATGCAGAAACAAACCGAGGGATATGTACAAACTAAAGCAAAACTGAAAGCTGGGAAAGACCAAGATTGTGTTGATAGATGGAGCATTTTGAAACAAGTGGCACCCATTTGTCGAGTTTTCACCATCTTGGCAGAGATTCTATTTTTGCTACCAAGGCACCTGTTCCCAGGTTTTCACCAAGGCACTTTTTTTTTTTTTTCATTTTTTAATTTTTTTGTACTTTTGATATTTTTTTATTTTTTTATACTTTTGATATTTTTTAATTTTTTTAAATTTTTGATAATTTTCAATTTTTTTGTGAATCATCAAGGCACCTATTGCTAGGTTTTCACCAAGATGTTCATTTTTTCAAGACTTTTTCTGATTTTTATAATTTTTTCAAGACATTTTACCATAGACTGAATGCTTTAGGCATAGAATTTCTTTAGATGGAGAACATTGACTGGTTCTCGAAGCTATTCTCCTTCAGTCATTGAGAGTTGATAAGCACCAGAGCCAAAAGTAGCAGTGATAACAAAAGGACCCAGCCAGTTGGGTTCAAACTTCCCCTTGCGTTCTCGATGGGATTGATTTTTAGGATTTTCTCTCAAGACTAGATAACCAACCTAAAATTCTCTGTGTCTGACTTTCTTGTTGTAACCTCTAGACATTCTCTCCTGATATACTCTAAGATGATCATATGCTACTTGTCTACGCTCATCAAGTAGTTCAAGTTCTTGTAACCTAGACACTCTATAGTCATCATCAGTTACTAGACCATTCATTCTAATTCTTAGTGATGGGATTTCAACCTCAATAGGTAGTACCGCCTCAGACCCATAAACTAAAGTGAAAGGCGTAGCCCCTGTAGGCATTCTGATACTTGTTCTATAGGCATAGAGAGCTAGATTGATCATGAGATGCTTGTTCTGATACTTGTGCTGATACTTGTTCTGATACTGGTTCTGATACTGGTTCTGACACTGGTTCTAATACTAGTTCTAATACTGGTTATGATACTTGGTATACTTGATAGCTTCTTTTTCCATTCCAAACTCTCAAGTAAGATCATATCGTGCAGTCCCAATGTCTAGCAAAGTGGAGAACAAGAGAGATTAGCAAGTTGGTGGAAAAGATGGAAGACAAGAGAATAAAGGATAATGAAGGAAAGAAATCCTCAAGGGAAAACTCCTCAAGAATACCCAAGCTAGGGAAAAATTGTCATGTAAAGCACATTTGGACAAGCAATGAAAGGCTAGCATAGGATAAGTCACAAAAGTGTAATGCCAGAGTAGGAAAGGATGCAGTCTAAAGGAGTAGACATGTCAAGAGGCTTCATAGCACTGTCTTTTACTATTTCTTTCTTAGATCAAGACCAAAGGGGAAAATGATAGCGAAAGGCTATAATGAATGGAGGAAGATAGACATGAAGGCTAAATAGGAAGGGAATGAAAGCAAGATCATCATAAGATAGCTCACAACATAGCCAAATGTTTGTGTATAGATCAACATTGTCAAGATCAAAGAGAGAAGATGGAATGGATGAAATATGTAGAAGAACTACGCATGATGCTTGATTGGCAGGTTTTCATCATGGTACTTATCCAAGGTGCCACAAGGGAGTGGTTTTCACCATAGGATGAATTTATTTCTCTTTACTTTTGCTACCAAGGCACCTGTTTCCAAGTTTCCACCAAGGCACATTTTCAAATTTTTTTTATTTTTCATTTCTTTTTGAATTTTTGGAAGAAGGAAAGCTTTTTAGATAGTGCTCCTTGAAAGGATAAACCATGATATACCAAAGATTCAAATGATATGCTCAAAGGTGCTGATAGGGAAAGGGAGATGGAAGAGAAAAATGGAGGATAAGGTTTTATGTAAAGCGAGTGAGGTTGGAAGATAGGAGGAATAGGAAAATGAGGAAAAATGATAGAAGGTAAAGGATAATGCATGGAAGATTGTAAAAGGGTAGGTGGAAAGGAAGGCAAGATCAACATCAAAACATACCTTGAAGGGTGGTGAGAGGATGGAGGAATCATGAATGAAGGAATATGTGAAGGAATATGGTGAATGGATAGCAGAGGTTGTGGTTTAGACACATGGAATGGAAGAATATTTTTGGAGGGAGATGAAGTGGAAGCCTTTGGAAGCTTGAATGTCAACTTAAATTTTTGCTCAACACCAGACTCTTTCAAGAGAGAATTTGGAATCCATATAGCCATAGGCTTTTTATTTTCTTTTGATGATCTAGAGATAATATCTTCAATGATAGATTTTGGAACCCATACTTGTCTTGTAGTTTTTTTCTTAGATATATCTTTTGACTTTATGCATCCATGTCCTTTAGAGGAGACATGATGATCCTTTTTTGATGGATTCTTGTATTGCTTCTTTTTCTTGTATTGAACATTCAAGTTACTTCCAAAAGACTTGGGACTTGTGGAAGAAGAAGGAGGATATGAATGGTTTAGATGGGTGGGTGGATAAAAAGGATTCAAGGGTATGCATCTATGTTGATCTTGAGGGAAGATGGGAGATGGAGGGATGTAAGAACCCAAGATGGATGGAAAATTAGGAGAGTTAGGAGGGGAAAGTGAAGGGACATAAGGACCCAAGATGGAAGGTAGACATGTAGTCCTTAGTAGTGGTGGAAGAGTTCCAAGGATGGAAGTGGAAGATGCAAAAGGATAATCAATAAGTTCATCTGCATCTATATGACAACCAAGGATATCAGCATCTTTAGAGTGAGCATTAGAATTTTCAATAGAATCAAGTACATCTTGAATATGAGCACCTTCTTTGATAGGATTGTTCAAAGCTTACAAAGACTTAGGAAGAATAGAAAGTGGAAGTGAACATGGAGTGGTAGAATAAGAAGATGGAAGACTTTGATCTTGACAAGGATCTTTGGATAGCACAAGCACATAATTTTTCTTTTGATTTTCAATAGGCTTAACATTGGAACTAACAACACTATTTTTACCAACCTTAATGGAAGTAGCATCTTTGGAAAGTGCAAGTGTAGTAAGGTTATTTTGATTGTTAATAAGCTCAACGGTGTAAGTAGTAGCTTGATCTTGCTTAGGAGAAGACTTAAGACATGGTTGAATGCATGAAAAAGGGGCTATAGGATCAAAAGAGCCCTAAGGCGGATAAGAGACATCATGAAAAAGAGTGGATGAAATGGAGGGTTCTTGATCTTGATCTTTCTTTATGTTCTTTTCTTCATCAATTTTAGAGTCCTCTTGACATGGAGCCACTTCTAAGGACAAGGAAGCATGTTGGGATTGCATAGATGAATTTGGAAGAGATGGTGGAGGACTAGCTGAAGTAGGGATTATAGCATATGAAGGCTTAGGCTCTTTAGGTTTATCATTATTGAAAGTATTTGCAGCCAAGTGAAGGTTAGCTTGAGTTTCTTTAAGAGGTAGCCTTGGAGGATAACTATAGGGAACCGCATGAAAAGTATCAGGGCTTGTGTCGGATGAAGGTTTTGTGAAAGATTTGAAAGACTCAGAAGCTTTAGGAAATATACAGGTATTGGAGGAAGTAGGGGATGGAAGGGAATCATCATTAGACAAAGGTTCAACATTAACATGATCTTGCTTGAGAAGATAATCTTTATTTTCAGTAGGAGAGTCCTTAGGAGAAGGATTCTTATAATATTGATGCTTCAAGCTAGCACGATGCATTTTATAGTCCTTAGCAGTAGTAGATGGATCATAATCAAGGTATTGTCCACAAAAGCCATCAAAATATCTTTCAAAATCAAAATCATATGGATCACCATCATGATCTATCCAATGTGACTACCCATTTGTAGTAAGCAGGAACACATGATGAGGAGGACTCTTAGGAATAGAGGTGTCATAGGTATCATTATATTATTTGTCATCATAGTCATCATAGTCTCTAAAGCTTGATGTGTCAATCTCTATGGAAGAGGTATCATAAGGGTTGTCACGTTGCTCACATTTTGTCTGAGGGCATGGTGACATGTACAAGTCTTTATCAAATGGAAAAGAGCATAGAGTTTCCATGGAGAACTCTTTAGGTTCCTTTTCTTTCTCAAGTTTGTCAAGCTGGACTTGCATAGCTTGCAGCTGCTTCATCATAGTGGTGATTAGAGCTTCTTCCTCTTGTGTACTGATTCTTTAAGACATGTGTACTGATTCTCAATAGCTACTAATTTGTTCTTGACAAAGTGATTTGTATGACAGATTTTGGAAATAGGCTGAAAAAGCTAAATATCTGGCAATTTTGACAATTTTTTGACAACTTTCAAAAATTTCCCAAATGACACTCTACAGACTCGTATGATAGTGGGTATGCTATGAAACGACAGTTGCAAAACTTGTACAACAGTTGGGTAGCAATGAAATGACAATTGAAAATCTCATACGACAATTGGGTAGCAATGAAATGACAGTTGCAAAACTCATACGACAGTTGCAAGATTTAGACTTTGAGAATTTGTTGGCATGGAAACTCGTATGACACTGGGTACTCAATCATACGACAGATGGGTTGTAATGAAACAACACTTGATGGAAACTCATATGACTTTCTGACCTCCTGAGATGACTTTTGACTCCAGAAAAGGATTTTACTTCAGATTTTGCAAATTTTGAGTTTTCAGATTTGAATTGTTTGCAAATTTCAATGTCTAGATTTTGAGGATTGTAACAGATTTGTTCATTTTCAATAACCAGATAGATAAACAAGCATGCAAAATAGCAAGCAAGTGATTTCAAGCATGTTTGAAAACAATGAACAAGGGCAAAAGCAACCTTGCGCATGAACAATCAAGTGACTTATTCATTCTAATCCTCAGAAGCGCTAATTGTGTATGTTCCAAAATGTTTTGCAATGACGCACATATACCCTATGAAATGAAAATTTGGCCTCGCTAGGGTTTTTAGTAATGGTTTGACTCTGCAACTTTTATGATCCAAAGGGGTGAACTCCAATCCCGGTGCACTAGGGTTTTGACACAGTTCAAGAACTTAATCTTCAGGAGTTGCTAGGGAGATCTGACAACCCAACAATGAATCATACCTATAGAGATTTCTTCCACAAGGATATTTATATAGCGGCTGTCACTACCACGGTGAAAATGGCTATTACCGCTTGAGGTTCCGTCAACACAGTTTTCCTTGTGAAGGGATTGTCTGCTATGGTTAACCCTCTCTAAAGGTGACTCACAGTATGATACCACAAGGGGACTTGGCTCTAGATCCAAGGTTTTGATACCTCTTCACTTTTAACCCAAACAAAGCAAGAAAATTAATCTGACATGCTAAGACAAAGTTTGTCTCACCGAGGTCTATGATATCAACCCCACGTGATCTATCAACCCCTCCAAAGAGAGAATGTATCAATCAATGAGAGAAGACACACTAACCAATTTTGATTCACCAAAGCTTGTGATGTCTACCCCACGTGATCTATCAACCTCTCCTGGGAGAGAATGTATCGATCAATAAGAGAAGATGCACTAACCAAGTTGAATGTGAAATGCACTAAGTATCCTCCCTACCTATAAGGATTCTGTCATCAAGAAGGATTTCACTAGGAATCCAATCTCTCAAGAATCATGAATAGTGTTCATAGGGCCTAATTAATATGTGAGCACAGATGTATGTTTCCAAAAGCAAATCTACCAAAAGTACCCAAAAAGCAGAAAGAGGAACACTTAATGCTTAAAGTGAATATGAGATGAGTCCACAAGGTGGAACACTTAACACCTCACACAAGCTGAAAATGAGTCCCCAACTTAGAAAACAAGTGAGTTCTAAAAAGCACAAAAGGGTTGACTAGTGGAACAATTAACGCTTCTCTCCTGTAGACCCCTCCCCTTTATGGTGCTGAGATTGCAACCACAGGGTGGAATGAGGGGCCAGTAGATTTAGCGAGTCCAATAACCCAAGATAGCAATCAAAATCAATTACAAGTATCTAAGAGTACTTAATGAATCCTTAAGGGGTCACAACCTAGTATTAATTATGCAAATTTGAAAAAAAGCATGCAAAGAAAACACTCAAGCCAAACACATGAGAGATTTATTTTAAGCCCCAAATCAAAATATTATCAGCACAAGTGGAATACTTGAGATCCTCGCAACGTGCTTAGTAGATGTTTACCTAATTTTGAGCAATTCTTGTTGAGCTTTTCCATGCAAGCAAGTGACGAACTCTCCAACAAGCAAACAAGCAAACAAGATATGCAAAATATATTCAACTTATGAAAACCATAGGGTTAGCTCTAAAAATTAATTATTATCAGCAATAATAACTAGTAATTAACCCAAATGACAACTCATATCATTCATTGAACCATGTAAAAAAAATAAGTGCATACCCATCACAAAACTTTAATTTTTTTGCTGCATTTGACCTAGTCAACAAGATTTGATTTTTCTTTTATGATTTTGGTCACAAAAATAGAAATTCAAAATAAATACCCCTACTAAAAAATAGAGATCTTTCTAAAAATGTAAAAATTTTAGAAAAATCTATTCATTTGTGCCCTAGAAACCCGTTTTATCAAAATAGACTAATTTTTGTAAATTGACTATTTGAGCTATTATATTGCATCTAAATTTAAAATAAAATATTGGAGCCCCTGTAGAATTTAAAGATATTTCCAAAAATATAAATTTTTTTGAAAAATATGATGATTTGCGTCAGATATTAATTTTTTCCAGAATTTCAAGAAAAAATTATTAAAAATTCAAAACATCTCAGAAAATTCTAAACTTTTACTGTAGCTTCTCTAATTTATTTCCAACTTGAAAAATAAATTTCAAATAAAAAATCCTTTCCGTTTGAGAGATAAAATTAAATCTTTGAAACTTTAGGGCTTTAGCTCCAAAAAAATTCAAAACCAGCATGTAAAGGTGGGTTGCCCCACGGTGGGTGTCAGAAATGTGTGTGTGAATTTTGTACCTGATCTGTAGACACAACACTACAGTAAAACATTAGAGGTTAGCTATAATCAAAATCATGCAAAATTGAAATCTAATTTAACCAAGCGATTTACTGCCTTCTAGTAGGTGCGAGATTAATGTTCTCATATTGTTATCAAGATCAGTGACCTAGACGACACCTAAATGAAGAATTTGAATGCAAAACTGATATGAAATATGAATGCAATTAATCTTTTTTTTATATATTTTCTATGCAATGATATGAAAATTTGATATGGAATCTATGCTAATATGGAAATTGATATGCTAAAATGATCTAACAATGATATGAAAATGAATCTAAATGAATGTAAAAAAAACAAATTGATCTCACAATAGCTTTGATTCGCAATAATCTTTGATTCTCCCAATTCCAATTCTCCAACGTGATTATGCAAAAATATGAGATGCTGTGGATGCAAATTTGAGAGATGAATTATGAAGAGCTGAGCCTTGATTTTATAGAAATCCAAGGCTTTGGAGGTGCATGAGAAAAAGCCATAAATCACTCAAATAACTCAGGTTGATTTTTGAGTTATTTTTAAATAATAGATAATTAAGTCACAAAAATCATGCAAAAGCACAGTTCAACTCGAATTAGAAGTTTAGATCAACTTTAAAACTCAAAAAGATGTTGAGTTTCAAAAAGCTAACAACTTGCATTGATTTTCCAATTTGAGTTTAACTGGTCCTTGAATGTGCACATGGATAATTATGATTTAATAAATAAATAAAGTGATTTATTCTCAACTTAACTGATTTTTGAAATAAAATAATTAATTTATGGGTTAATTAACTATTTTATCAAACTTTTATTAAAAACTATATTATTAAATAATGACAACCTGCTTTAATTAATTAAATAAGAATTTAATCAATTATTCATAGGATATTAGATTTATTGTCAAAATTAAATAATACAATTAATAATAGATAGAATTAAATTTAATTACACAATTAAGTGGCAAGATATTAAATCTAATTAATTAAATATAAAAATATTTAATTAATCAAACTTTAGGATAAATGTGATTTATCACCAAATAATCATTAAATTAAAGATAATTAAGATAATTAGGAATATTGCTAGGAATATTCCCCGATGCAGAATTTAAGATAATCAATTATGATTCGATGATGTTTAGATGTGCCTTAGATTAGGACTTCGATGTTGATTTCATTCGATTTGTAGATGTAGAGGTTAATGAACATATAGCCCATTTTTGGGGTATTACAGTTGTTGGGTGGTTGAAACCCTAACCCTAGTCATTCGTAGCTTGTTGCAACTTATTTTGGGTTTCCAAGATGACTAGTGGTGGTATATATTAAAAAAAGTGATATTTTTTAAGGGTTGTTGTTGATGGTATTATACTGAGCAAGGAGAGCCTGGATTTTGGGTCTGTTTCTTTGGCATTTTATTGTTTGATAATGTATTGATTCTGTAAATTTTAATGAGAATACATTTGAATTCCTGTCTCAAACTTTTGATTGTGTTCTTGTTCTGATCATGGATTCATATGTGTTAAGGTCACAAAGTGGATTAGCATATGGTAAACAAAGAGTATTGTGAGATCAGCTTGGAGTTCCTAACAAAGTTAGGATTAAAGCCTTTAGGGTGATTTCAGTGGGTTTATTGTTGGATTGGAATTTGATGATCATGTTTGGGAGTGAGGGGAGTAATAGGCAAAACACTTACTCTAAGTTCATGTGTGTTTGAGTTAAGGTTTCAGTTGATATATGTTATCAAGTGACTCTTTGCCCTTGGTTAAGGCACTGGTCCATTCTCTAGAGGCAGTCCATCATCATCAATCACACACACATATAAATGAAAAAATCTTTAATCAATTAGTAAGGGGTATAGTTGTATAATATTTTGTGATTCCTTTGAAGAAGTGAATCAAGGGTACACCCACCTGAGCATTAAGGCTCAAAGTGTAGGAGGATCTCATTGTTGATCCTTGTTAATTGGCCCTCTTCCTTGTAGACTTTGGAATGGTGATAAAGTCAAAGTTATTTTAATGTTATCCATCAAAGTATAAATCTAGAAGTTGAAGATCAAAGGGAACTCCCAACAAAATGGTGGCTCTGCTGGGGAGAGTCTAGAGATAAAGGTTGTTAAATGCACTCTTGTTTTCCTATTGTATTCAGTTGAAAGATTTTGCATCTAGGTGGGTGGCGACTCAAAAGGTTAAGAACCAGTGCTATAAACTACAAATCATGGACAAAAGGAGGAATACTAGGTCCTTTGTCAAAAAAAATCTGGAGGTCACTCTGGAACAATTGCCTAGACAAGAGAAGAAGAGTTGGATCAAGAGAAATGATGAGTCTACTAGTGCTCCCATAAGAGAACAAAGAAATACCAGAGGTAGAGCACCACATGTTTCCTCAAGTGAGGAAGGTTCACAAGATAGAAGTTCTAGATCAGATGGTGGTCACTCTGAAGATAGATTTTATGATACCCCAGAGGTTGTATTTCAAGACAAGGGTCCATTGCCTGTAGGTCAGGATGAACAAGCCGAAGAGATGGGTTTGGAGATTGATTTAGATCTTGATGAGGATAATTTCAGAAGAGAACCCATGAGACCACATCAAGTGCATTTCCCATATCAGCATCCTACTGATGTGGAAGTGTCATCAAGCTCTGAAGACAACATGATAGATCCACATGACCTAAATGCACTTAGGTTATAGTTGGCAGAGCAGGATGCCATATACAAAAGGTTACAAGAGGAGAGAGAGGCTGAAAAAGTAAATGCTCTATTAAAAAGGTAGTCTCTTTTGAGAAAAATTAATGAGATGAAGGAGAGAAACAAGATGCTTGCTTCTACTCCTAGGGTGTTGCAGCATGATTTTTTTGGTGATCTTGAAGCTCTAAGAAGTGAGCAGGAATGCTTGTTGCAAGACCATGAGTTTGATGAAGAAGGCCCTATGATCAGACAAGTGCAAAGTTATGCTCCTTTGCCTAAGCATAAGGATGGACATGAGATCACTAGGCCTACCATAGTTATTAATGAAAAAGGAAAGCAAAAGATGGTGGGTGTCCAAATAAGCAAACTGGTGACTATACCAGGGATCCCACCACCTAAGTCAAATAGGGAGATAGAAATAGAAAGAAAAAGAAGAGAGGATGAAGCCCTTGCTCAAGAGTTGGAAAGAGCTAAAGTTGATGCTGCTATTGCAGAGAAAAGAAGAAAGATCTAGTTCTTGAAGGCTTCATCAGCTAATGTTCATGGCCCTTCTGCTACTGAACTAGGTATGCCATCTATGAACACTACTGTTCCACTTAGCAATGCTACTACTAGTAATATAATTCCTAATGTATCTACCAAATCATTTGTTGATCCTAATAGACAGTCAAATGTGCAAGTGGGTGGGAATGTAGATAAAAATAATAATTCTAGTGGGAACACTAGTTTAGGATTTCAAAGAAGACCTATGCAACTAGAAGGCTATAGGCAAATTAGTTTTGATGGAATTCCTGGCTACCCAAATGCTTTTCCAAATGATATAAGAGATAAGGTACCTAAGTTTTCTGGTAATAATGCTATTAGTTGTGAGGAGCATCTTAGGTTATTTGTTGATATGATTAATGATTATGAGGTAGAGCATGAGGATGTAGTCATGAAATTATTTGTTCAATCTCTAATGGAGGATGCTAGAGATTGGTTTAAGAGACTCCCTGATAAATGTATTGATACTTGGGATTCTTTTGAGAGATGTTTTAAAGAGTAGTATGGTGATAGGCCTAATGCTAGTTTCATGTTGAATGAATTCAATACCATAAGGAAAAATTAGAATGAGTCTACAGCTGAGTTCAACATGAGATTTCAGAAGGGTATGCATAAGTTGTTCCAAGTAATGCAGTTAGATGACAATGTCTGTCTGACCACATACTTCAATGCATTTGATGGAAAGATGGGATACTTGTTGAGGGACAAAGAACCAAGAACTCTTAGAGATGCTTTTAGGATTTCTATCAATATTGAGAACAATATGAAGATATCAGGAAAGTTGGGTGGGAAGAGAGATGACCCTAAGTTGTTTGGGGACAAAAAATACAAAAAAGCAAATGATAGGAATGTTGGAACTAGGAGGCAAGAAGAAGATAAATTAGACAAGGTGCTCAATGTATTAAAATATTTGAAGGCACCTACAAATAGGAACACCAGTGCTCCTACCAATGAAAGGCCTCAGTTTAACAACAATTTCAATAAGTAGAATAGATTGCAGAACTACCCCTACAACACCCAATGGAAGGATGGCAAGCCTATTGTCCCTACTGCAAGAGGAAAAAATGATAGAGGTGTCCCTAACCCTCTACAAAAAGCTTCAATAAATGTCATGGAGGACATACCTTGGTGTGTTGCATGCCAGTCCCCTCATTCTACAGAGCATTGTGTGGTTGCACATTCTATGGCTGCAAATCAAGATTGTGGTAATGAGGAGATAGATCAAGAAGGAGATCAAGATGATGTTGGATGCAACATGGCTACTTCATATCTAGGATATGAAGATGATTCTGATTTTGATGAAGAAGCATATGTAAATGTGAAGAGACACACTCAGGCCCTTTTTCATCAAGAGGTATTTTCGGATAGTGAAGACATTGATAAGAAGACATGTAACATGAACTCTTCTTCTGAACCAGTAAATTTAAGAAGACTTTCTAGAGAAGAGATGGATAGGATTACTGCAAAAATGATTGCCCAAGTGCAAACTAGAGGCATGGTGGCAAGGGATACAAATGGAAAAGCTATAGGAATGTTTATAAAGAGTACCAACTATGGACTAGGCTTTTGAGGATACCTGCTTTGAAAAGACTCAAGCCAAACAAAGATTAGATGTTAGTTTAAGCATGAAATCAATTCAAAACAAATAAAACTCTAAACTAAGCCACCTCAAATTGAGCTTAAATAGGTGCACTCAAGCACTGTTTGATTTGCTCTTGCTTAAGGGGATGTGGGTGTGCTCTCTAAGCACTTGGAGCATGTTCCTTATGCATTTTAGGATGGATTGAGATCCATGAAAACCCCAAAAATAGCACAAAATAGGTATAGAACACCTGATTTGCCCCTAAGGCCTCAAGGATCAAATGATGTTGAAATGAAGGTTAAGCTACATGATGTTTATGCTGAGATTGATTTTAGACCAAGTAGAGATGTGATATGATGCTATGCTTATGCAAAACAATGAAATAAACTATGTTAAATCATTATTGCTATATTAAGATGAGCTAAAATGCTTGAAAGTAAGCTAAATTAAGATGATTATGCTAAGGCTAGAGGTAAAATGGCATGATAACAATGCTTAAAATGAAAGGTGAATGGATTTATTTTTTTGCTCTTGGAAATGAGGAGCATTTATAGGATTTAGGAAGGAGGAATGAGTGGCCAGGATCAACATCCTTAAGAGAGGCCAAGATTCATTCAAAGGGGAGCACATGGATTGTGCTAGTTCAGGGCCACCTCCTTGTGACAAGTGTCATAAGGGCATTGGGTTGAAAGATGGGAGGAATGTGCACAATTTGGGAAATGTGCCTAAGGTCAAAGGGTGTAAGAAAGGGGTGAGGGGCTTCTTAAATGTATGATAAATGCATGTAAGAGGGATAAGGAAGCCTTAAATGCACTTAATGCATGTAAGAGAAGTCTCTAGAAGTTTGTTGACTTTGGGTTAAGCTTAGGAGTTGGTTAACCTTGGTTAGGGAATGTGACAGGATTAGGGGGGGGGATTAGGATTAGGATTAGGATTAGAACTTTCTAGAAGAGTCTAGAATTTCCTTAGGATAAACATGGATTTTAGGAAATAAATAAAGATTTATTTATTTCCATGGTTTAGGTTTGAGAATATTTATTAAAAATGAATTTAATAAATATGAGGATTAAATATTTAATCTTAATTAAATATTTTGAGTTGGGATTAGGGTTAGGAAAAGAGGGGATTAGCCTCTAATCGAAATTAAAGGAGGATTAGAAGATTCTGGAAGAGGTTAGTGGTCTTAAGGAAATTGGCCAAGTTTTGGGCAAAAAATAAATAAATTATTTATTTTGGGATTTTTGGTCAATTTATTAATTAAATAATTAATAAATAGGGGAATAATGTTTAAATAAGATTTAAACATTTTTGGGAGGGATTTCTTAATTAAATATTTTTAATTAAGGTAAAGGGATTTAATGACATAAAAATAAATAAATTAATTAAATAATTAATTAATTAATAAATGATGATGTCATCAGAGATTTTTCAAAAAATAAAAATACTTTATTTTCTAAAGGATTTTTAGGTGTCTACAACTCCGGAGAGCCTAATGAGAACAAATCAAAAGGTGATCACATGGTGAAATTCAAGAATGTAAAAGGTAAGAATTGTGAGCCTAAGGGAGTTGGAGTTGAAATATTTTCTAGTGAGATTGAGAAGCCAGTTAACACAATGGCTAAGATTGAAAAAATGAGGGTGGCCAATACACCTAATGTATCAGATAAGCAAAAGGATACTAAGGCAATGCAGATTGAGATTCCTCACTTTGCTTCTATTGATATGTTATCTGTATTGTCCCAAATTACAGTTAAGGTTCCATTGTCAGAATTATTGAGGATCCCTAAACACAAAGATAGAGCTATTGCATGGGTAGATAATGTTCATAACAATGATGTTTCCTACAATGGGTCTCAAGATAAAGTTTTGAAAGGTGTTTCTACTCAAGGAATTATATCTCAAATTCCTCCTATATATTTGGACAGTTCTGTCAATGCTACCCTTGAAATCATTGATCCATTCTTTTTAAGTGTCCTTGTGAATGGAATGAAACTAAGAAATTGTATGATTGGTAGTGGTGCCTCTAATACTGTTATGCCTTTCAAAATCATGGAGAAGTTGGGCCTTAAAGTTGATACAGTTCAAGGTAGATGTTGTGTAATGGATCAGAGGGAGGTACCAATTATTGGGACTATTAATGCAATGCCATATAGGCTGGCAACATATCCAGAGAAAGAGTTAACAATGAGTGTTTTGGTGGTGGATATCCCTCTTCATTATGGGATACTGCTATCTAGAAGGTGGAGTGCTGCCATGGGTGAAAGTTTACAGTGTGATATATCCTATGCCACTTTCAAGATTGATGATCAGTTTGTCAAGATTGAGTGAGAACCAAGAGTATGCCACATGATTGAAAGGAATATTGACAATGAGACTACATGTTTTGTGGATACTGATATTAATGCTTTTAGGGTAGAGATCCCTGTACTTGAGAAGGAACCTATTTTGTCACCTATATCTATTGAGGTAAGTGTTAATTTTGTGAAGGGTGATTTGTGGGTAATGTACTTTGATGGTGCAAATTGCAAAGATGGAGAAAGAGCAAGTATTTTACTTATTTCTCCTAATGGAAACACCTAAAAAAAAAAATTTACATTGAATTTCTTTTGTACCAACAATATAGCAGAATATGAGGCATTGTTGTTAGGATTGAGGTTGGCACAAAAACATGGTATTAAGTGCTCAAGTGTTGTTGGTGATTTTGAGTTGGTGTTGTCCCAAGTCAGGTCAGTATATGCTTCCAAGAACAAAAGGTTGAAACAATATAGGAATGCAGTTTGGGATTTGATTGAACATTTTGATGCCTTCAATATTGAGTGGAAGGATAGGAGTAATAATAAGATGGCTGATTTGTTAGCCAACATTTCAATCAATCCCATTGATATTACATTTACTGGTATCTCTAAAGTTGAAATTCAGGCTAGGCCTAGTGTACCAAACAATGTTGAGAATTGGCAAGTTTTTGATGATGATAATGATATCTTGAAGTTTATGAGGTGAAGATCAGTATCATGGTCAGGAATTTGATTGTTCAACCTTGGTTGAGTCAATAGAAGGAAGGGAGGTTGTCTTTGGCAATGAGGTTATTCAACTTAAAACTAACAAGGTGCCTAAGGGGCTTGTTGTTTTGGAGACTATCTTTGATAACCAGGATAGAGTTCAAAAGAATATCAAAAGAGAGGATCATGCTGATCTAGAGGAGATAAATCTTGGAACACATGAGGCACCTAGGAAGGTATACATTGGTAGGGACATGTCTCACAATGTGAGAAAATCTCTGATTGAATTATTGAGAAAATTCAAGCATGTTTTTGCATGGTCATATGATGACCTAAAGGTTTATAGAGAAGATTTGTTTCAGCATGTTATTCCATTGAAAGAAGATGCTAAACCTTTCTGGAAAAAACAAAGGCCTATAAATCCTACTTTAGCACCCAAGATACAAGAAGAGTTAATGAAGCTGAGAGATGCTAGAATTATCAAGCCTATAAGGCACTCTTCTTGGGTTTCAAACCTTTTTCCTATGAGAAAGAAGAATGGTGACATTAGACTTTGTGTGGACTTTAGGAATTTAAACATTAGCTCATTAAAGGATAATTATTCTCTGCCCAATATGGAAGCTATGTTGCAGAGAGTAACCAGATCTGAATTGATGTCTATGATGGATGGTTTCTCTAGTTACAATCAGGTAATTGTCAAAGAATCAGAATAATTTAAGACAACTTTCACAACACCTTGGGGAACATATGTTTATGTGAGAATGCCTTTTGGTCTCACCAATGCTGGTGCAACTTTTCAGAGAGCAATGGATGTTGCTTTTACAAATTTTATCAATGATTTCCTTGTTGTTTATCAAGATGACTTAACTACCTATTCCAAGGAGGAAGAATACCACTGTACTCATTTAGAGAAAATATTTGTGAGGGCTTTGGAATATGGCATTTCATTAAACCCAAGGAAATGTGCATTTGGTGTCACGGAAGGTAAGTTGCTTGGCCACTTAGTTGGGAAGCAAGGAGTGAGAATTGACCCTAAGAGGGTAGCAGCTATTGATAAAATTCAGAGACCAAAGAATGTTAAAGGGATTCAGTCCTTCTTTGGTCAGGTCAATTTCTTAAGGAGGTTTGTGACAAATTTTGTAGAGGTTACTAGACCTATTTCTAAGATGTTGAAGAAAGGATCTACTATTACATGGGAGGGTGAACCTAATGAAGCTTTCAAGAATATCAAGTAGGCTATCAAAGATGCACCAGTGCTTAAGGAACTTGATTATAATGTCCCAATGCACATCTTTTCCTTTGCATCTTTTCACACTATTGTTGTAGTTTTAGACTTCTTATTCCTCACCTTATCATCCATAAGGAAATGGACAAGTAGAATCTACTAATAAGAGTTTGATTAAGATCCTCATGAGGATTCTTGAAAAGAATAAGAGGGCATGGAATTCAAAATTGCCATTAGCTGTATGGGTAGATAGGGTAACTGTGAAGAGGGCAATTGGTTGTGCACCATTTGACCTAGTATATGGAATACATGCAAGGATGCCTCAGAATAATGTATTGGAAATGTACAAGTTTGTTTAGTTATATGATGATGACATAGATGATGAAATGTAGTTGAGAATTGAGGACCTCATTAGGTTGGATGAGACTAGGAGAGAATCAGTTGCAAGAAATGCCAAATTGCAGTTGCAGGTTAAGAATTTGTATGATAAGAAAACTATTGAAAGAAGGTTTGAACCTGGTGATTTGGTGCTAATTTGGAATGTCGGATTGGAGGATAAAGGAAAACATGGTAAATTTGATCCCATCTGGCTAGGGCCATATTTAATTCATGAGAAATGGGGCCAAGATTCTTACATTGTGAAAGAATTAAATGGTGATATTCAGGAGTTGCCAGTTCATGGATAATTCTTGAAGAAATACTTCTTTTGAAGTATTCTATTTTCCATGAATAGTAGTTAAGTCTGTATAAATTGTAAATTCTATAAATAGTTGCTCGCCCGTGTCTTGTTTTGTCCTGATCTGTAGGGTTTTGGTCCTGTTGCTCTTTGTTGTCAGTTTTCCAGTGGGATGGTCTACTTTAACTAGTGATTCTAAGTCCTTGCTATGCCTGTAGGAGGCATACATCCCTAGATAGAGCCACTATTAGCATGTGCAAAAATTTCATGGCTCTAGCCCTTTTCTTTTGGTCTCTACGGTTGTTTTTAGGTCTCTGGCATAAACCCTTAGTTCAAATTTTTGAAAACTAGCCCTTGGTGTAGAAAAGCCCTGGCCTTGTTCTAATTTGTCATTACTTTTTGGGCCACTTAAAAACCTTTTAAATGCATGTGCTTAATTGTTCCCCCAATCTTGTGACTAATGTTTTTCGGGCCCCTTTTAATATTTCCTAAGTCTCTAACACCTCGGTGAAATTAAATTTTCCTATGTCATGCCTTTTAATATTTCCTATGTTTTGGCCTTCATTCTTTCCTAGGCCCGGCTCTGACACCATCTTGATCTAACAGTGGTCATATGTTCTCATGAGATGTGTCAGAGCTATGCGCTTTTGTGATGACCGTTGATTCTCTTTATGACATGACACTTCAAACAGGCGGGTCCACATGCTAGGTGTGCTGATTTGGTGGTATTTGATTGGTCCACATAGTGTGACTGGGCATGTTGTCAGTAGGGCCACAGATTTCCAAATTTTAGTGGATTCTGACATTTGCAGAGCATCGACGGTCGACATGTAATCTGATGGGTTTTTTCTGACACTTGTGATCTTACGACAACCATGGATCTCTCTCGGTGTCAGAAGGTTGTCAGAGCAGGGTAAGATTCTTCATCCAATGGTTGTCTTATGATCTAAAGGAATCTTGAAGGTCTATGCAAAGATGAGACAACCGTCGATCTTCTTGATGCAGGCCCATTAAAATTTTCTCAGTCTTTTGGTGGTCCTGACAAATAGGGTTAGCAACCCGATGGATTTCAATGCTTTTCGCTTGTTCATGAAATGAGATGGTGGTACTCTAAAAGGTTTGGCAATTCAGCGAAGGAAAGTCATGTGATCACTAAGTATTTTAGCGATGACTTAAAATGTTCTGTGAACTGGTGAAAACCTTTTGTCACCAGTTTGCCAAATGTAACTGGGGTAAGTTTATTTTCCTTCAGTCGCTAGTTCACGGGGTTAAGCAATGAGTTAGTTTTTCATCTCGCGATTAAGAAAAATCCTTGTCGTGTGTTTGCTAGAGGTAAACCCAGGGTATCTGGTTTAGTTAAGGACATAAAGACTACGAAATAGAGGGATAGGATGGTCAGGACTTAAAGTTGATTGAGATTCAAATGCGGACCGCTGATTTGCTGCTGGCACCATGGAAATGACCATTTGATTTCAAATTCAAATTTCTCAGAGGGTTTCCTGCGACCAAAAGGACTAAAATTCAATGCAGAAGCAACTGGAGCAAGTGAGAGATGATTTGTTTGCTATTACAGTGTGGTCTAGGGTATGCCATGATCGTCTGCAGGGGTCTATACTATGTTTTTTGTGCTTGAGACATGTTGCAGGTGACTGAACTGGTTGACATTTGGGCATTTTTGTGGTTCTCAGTACCTTCTCAGTGAGATTATCATGATTATGGATCACTTTGGGACTTTCTTTCTCCTGGTTGCCTAGGTTTCTTCCCCTAGAATAAATTTGTGACCGTTTCTGGTTGGTTGGGTGGTTGAAACCCTAACCCTACTCATCTGTAGCTTGTTGCAACCTATTTTGGGTTTCCAAGATGACTAGTGGTGGTATATATTGAAAAAAGTGATATTTTGTAAGGGTTGTTGTGGATGGTATTATACTGATCAAGGAGAGCCTGGATTTTGGGTTTGTTTCTTTGGGAATTTATTGTTTGATAATGTATTGATTCTGTAAATTTTAATGAGAATACATTTAAATTTCTATCTCAAAATTTTGATTGTCTTCTTGTTCTGATCATGGATTCATATATGTTAAGGTCACAAAGTGGATAAGCATATGGTAAACAAAGAGTATTGTGAGATAAGCTTGGAGTTCCTAACAGAGTTAGGATTAAAGCCTTTAGGGTGATTTTAGTGGGTTTATTTTTGGATTGGAATTTGATGATCATGTTTGGGAGTGAGGGGAGTAATAGGCAAAGCACTTACTCTAAGTTCATGTGTGTTTGAGTTAAGGTTTCAGTTGATATATGTTATCAAGTGACTCTTTGCCCTTGGTTAAGGCACTGGTCCATTCTCTGGAGGTAGTCCATCATCATCAATCACACACACATATAAATGAAAAAATCTTTAATCAATTAGTAAGGGGTATAGTTGTATAATATTTTGTGATTCCTTTGAAGAAGTGAATCAAGGGTACACCCACCTAAGCATTAAGGCTCAAAGTGTAGGAGGATCTCATTGTTGATCCTTGTTAATTGGCCCTCTTCCTTGTAGACTTTGGAGTGGTGATAGAGTCAAAGTTATTTTAAAGTTATCCATCAAAGTATAAATCTACAAGTTGAAGATCAAAGGGAACTCCCAACAGAGTGGAAGCAGGCACGTGTGCCCGGGTCATCCTAGAATTGGATCTAAGGCATCCAGCTCGACCTAGATTGGTGGTCTTTCTCCATGATTTATTGGTCATTGTCTTTCAGTTTCCCAATTTACTATTTTTAGCATATTTTGGTTACCTTAAACATTTTGGATCTAAAGGTCGGGGAGTTTCAAAGACTTTATTATTTTTGATAATTGTAATTAAAGGCTATATAAAGCCAGGAAAAAATTATTGAATGGGGGTTAGTTAGTTTATTTCTGCTTAAGTAATATCATAGTTAAAGCTTTAGTATTTTCTATAAGGACTTGAATTAAGTTTTTTCTGAATCAGTGAATGAAAGAAACTTATCAGTATAGATCTGTTGGTTTATATTTTTGAGTGGATCTCTGTTGGGGTATTCTACATTGAATGAAATTTCTTAATTGAATGTCTATGCTTTTCTTTGAATCTAAATTTAAAGTTGTGTTTAGATTGGTATAGTTTTTATTCACTGAAGTGTGTGAGCTTCAGGTTTATTAGTTGCTATCAATACACATTAATTATATCATATTGATGAGGGTTACTGTTTCAACCTTACCAACTTTCTAGTCAAAAGTTTGAGATTTGCAGAAATGCATTATTCTTTTGCTTAAAAATTCATTGAAAATATTTCTGGGAGCTGTACCATAATTTAGAGGGTTAAACACCTTATGTTTAATCCATTTGTTAGTAAAGGTTATTGTTTCATAGCAGGCAATAGAGCATTAGAAATAAATTTTTGAGAGAGACAAATTCATTTAGTAACAAGGTATGAATAATGTAGAATCTTGGAAAATATCTTTGGATGAATAAATAGATGCTTTAAAAAATATTTATACATGTTACCTTGTAGGATTTTCCAAAAGACAAAAAAAATATTATTTACAAATGGGTGTTCAAGAAAAAGATTGGTTTAGATGGAAGCATTGAGAAGCATAAAGAAAGGTTGGGTGCAAAGGGCTACTCGTGGGTTGATGGTGTTGATTATGATGAGATAGTATTGTTGACTGTGCAAGTAAATAGAGAGAGAGAGAGAGAGAGAGAGAGATGAATCATTTGTCAATAAAACTTATAAACTTTATACTTTTAATCAGTTCTACCAAACTTACTTTAACCCTTAATCATAAAAATATGTAGACATAAAATAAAATTAAGAGAATAAAAAAAAAGGAACACTAGATTTATGTGGAAAATCCCATTAAGAGAATTTTTTTAGAGAAGACTAACTCTCAAATATATAAATAGATATTAAGTTGACACCAATTAAAGTAATTTTTACAAAGAAATACTTACTTCCCAAAGAAATAAGGCTCGCTATTAGAGGGCTCACTTCCCAGATGAAGAAGGTGTTAGGAATGGGAACACTGAGAAGGGGGGGGGGGGGTGAATCAGTGTTCACTATATTTAATCTTTTTTCTTCACTCTTTAATCTTAACTTTAATGCTTAAGTACTAAAATGAACATCAACATAAATAAGAAACACGAACACAACACATAACATCAATATGGTTACAGGAAAACCCAAATAGGTAAAAACCCCAGTGGGAATTGACACCCTCTAATATTTTGTACTAGTGTTTTATGATCCTTGTTAGAAGATCCTTAACCCTGTTAGGAGTTTCTTTACAATGTATTTAGTGTTAGAGTAAAGTATTAATTATGTTAATTAACTTTAATCCCTTCTTAAGATGTCAATTTAGTTGCTTTAGTTATTTATATTTAAATACACATGCACTAGTTCTTCTAAACTCATGCACTAGTTGTTTTAAATATAAACTTGCATGCATTATTCATGTAATAGTTAAACTAATTATTACATGCACTAGGGTTTTCCTTTTAAGGCTTTCAATCTCCTTTATAAGGATGATCCATTGTATATTTAATTCATTCATTATTTGAGGATTTTTTTTTCTTCATATTTTTGAGTCAAACCCTTGCCCTCTTCTTGTCTCTACTTTCTTGTAATAGGTTTTTGTATGCAGGTGATCTTCAAGTTTTGTGGATTTGTATTGCTCAAATCCTACATGGTATCAGAGCCTAATCTGCTACAGCTTGTTCATGTTTGAAGGATTCAAATTAGGGCTTTTTTGGTTATTTTTTATTGAAATTAGGGGGCCCCTAAATTTTGGTGCACTTTGAGCTCAAACGAACCTCACCGTTGAGCTTGCAGCGCCCAAAAATTCCTATTTCGATATAAGGCACGTCCATTTTGGACAACTTTGCATTTTGGGGTTTTTTTTGTACTAGATGCTTAACACACTTTTCGACGTGGAATTTGTATGGATTGTCATGCTTCTTGAGGTGAAATTTGTACAACTTGGCACATAAATCGAGACAAAAATTTTGCTACTTGGCACGTAAATTAATACCAAAAAACTTTGGCACACAAATTGAGGCAAAATCTGAAAAGGCCTGACATGAATCTCGAGGCACACATGCGATTTTGAAAAAAAAAAGAAGAATTTTTCTTTTTTTTTTGCCAGTGACGACCATTTGGCCATCAAATTTAAGCCAACGAATGTAGTTTTAGCCCCTGGTCATATGGCGACCAGGGGCCTAGAATTTAAGCCCCAAGGGGCTTGTATGTTGCGATGGTCATTTGGTCATAAATTTTAAGCCCGTGAAGTGTTGACGTTAGCACATCTAGACACCATTTTGGGCCGTTCGGAGCACTCGATAGTTTTTTGCTCATAACTTGAGCATACGGTGTCAAAATTGGGCAAACGAGATATCGTCGAAAAGATGGTTTCAAGCTCTACCCAAATCTAGATGTTTCAATTTTTTATTTTTCTTTTTTGATGGTGATTTTTACTATCAAATCTAGATGTTAAGTTTTGCACTTTGGAAGCTCTATATTGTGCATCCGGACTCCATTTTGGGAAAGAGAGATATCATTGGAAAGCTTGTTCTAAGATATTTCTAGTGCTAAGTTATTTTCCCAGATTTTGCTCCAGGTATATTTTATTCAGTTTTTTGCATTTTTTGCACTCTGGTGGATATCTTAGATGTTTCAGTTCTTGGGATCTCTTCCCTTTGAGGGATGGCTCATCTTAGGTTGTTCCTTTGTTTTAGTAGCATTTTCTCTTCTTTGAGTAGTGTATACTTCACTTTTGTAGCATTCTTTTATGCACACACACTGAGATAAAGTGCCATTTTATTTCATGTATGGGACCTTACACATGTTTGTGATCTTTGTACTCATACTCCATTATAAAGTGTTAGGGCGGGTTTTGATGTTTTCCATCTACTTTTGTCATGTGAGTGTTCCTCCAACAACATTAGCCTTAGGTATCTCTATATGTGTTTGTACTCTCTCTGCACATTTGATGTTTTAGATTCTTCTTCATCATTTAGTTCATATTGGATGATCTTTTCAGTGTAACTATCATTACTCCCTTGTCAGCAGTATGGGGGGGTTTCTACTATTAGTTCTACTACTTCCTTGGTTCGATAGTGTGAGCTATGTATTTAGTATTTATTCCTATGTACTAGGCAGATGCAGTGGCTGGGTACCTATGCATTTCGATGAGATGGATCATTTACCATATAGACACTCTTTCTTTCCTATTTTTAGAGGCACTCTTTGTTATCTCTATTGAGCATTCAAGGTTGCCATTAGTATCAAAGGTTATCAAAGATATTGGTTGGTCACTTACATTGAGCAAGTCGATTACTAGAAGCAAGACACACTAGTCGGTAAAGTGTACACACCGAGCACTACATAGTTTACCAAAAAAAAACATCACCGATACCGACATCGACAGACAGTAAACACCGAGCATTAGTATACACCGAGTAGTTTATACAGTGTTTATCGATGATCACAAAAAATGACATAGTAATCAGAAATGGCACATTCTTCTATGCAAATAGTTACAATAGATCAAAAAACATTTTACCAAGATCGAGGAATATTTATTATTATGATATTCATTAAATGTAATGTATATCTTATGTAATAGTTTGATCTAGGTTATTTTTGTACACCATAGATCTTAGGGTTATGACTAAGTTGTGTAACCTAATTTTGTTAAAGTGACAAAAGAAGATCGCTATATAAATGTATGTTTACATCATTTGTAATGTGAACTTTTACATCATTTGTAATGTGAACTAATTTATGAATCAAGGAGAACTTGAAGCACTTGCCTAACTTCAAGTCTATCAGTTAACAGAGTAGATTGTAGAGGATATTAGATTAAGAAGAATCAGAGAAGGCTACTGAGTAGTTCAGAGCAATGATTCATCATAATAAAGGTGAAATAGATTCATAACTTATAGATCTATATCAAACAATTGAGTTGTCAATTAGCAGATAATTGCCTATTGCTTTCTAACAATTGTAATAGAGTTTTTGGATAAATCTCTTAACAAAGTAGACTTAACAGTCTTATGTAAATCTCTTAACCGAGTACACACTTCATTTGTGTTGTTAAAATCCTATAAATAGGTAGATCTAGCTAATCTAACATGTTACTCCTAACAGGGTAAGATCACCAAAAGTGATCAAAACTTGAGCCCTAATAAGAAAACCTTTTCTATCTGCAGTAGTGAAGAATTTGTGGGTGTCATCCCCACCATAGTTTTTACCTTCTAAAAAGGGTTTTTGTGTTACCAAAATACTTGTTTTATGTGATTTCTATTTGATTTCATGTCATTTAATTTCATAAGTTAAATGGATGATTGATACATGCAATTAGATATAATTTATTTTGCAAGGTTATCACTGTTTACAGTCATAGATCTGAAAGGTTTACAAGTAAAGTTTTTGAAGGCATTGATTCACCCCTCCCCTCTCAGTACCTTATCTCTTCTAATTCCAACAATTGGTATCGGAGCTCAGTTCTCTTATTGGATAGTTTAACCACTAAAGGGTAAATATCTAAGTCATGGAGAGAGATATAAGCTTGATAAGACTATTGAGAATCAGAAGATACAGATGCAGATGTTTGTTGAATAGTTTAAGCAAGCAAGAGAAGGTCTGAAGAAACTACTAGTTGAAAGGAAGAACCTAGCTATTCTACAAAATGAGATCGGTTACCATGAAGAACCTATTGATGAAATGTTTGATGTAGTTCTAGAAGCATCTCTGATGAATCTAAAAGTATAATCACTAATTTATCTAAAAAGAATCAGCATCTATTTGAACAAGTGAAAGCACTTCAAATCGGTCAAGAATCTCAGATGTTAAGAATGGTGGAAATCATGAACAATGCTAGATAGGCTAAACAAGATAGGAATCTGGCTATTAAAGACCGAAGACAAATGACTGAACAACTTCAAGCAAAAGAAAGTGAAATATAGAGACTCACTGATTGTCACTTCCAAGTATCTAATCAAATGATGACTGTAAATCAAGAGGTAAACTGAGTGAATGGAGAATTGTCAAGAAGACTATAAGATGTTGCAAGACTCAGAGAGGAGAATGAAAAGCTGAGAAATGAAGTGAAAACTCAATAGCAACACAATGAAATGATGAAATTGGCTGAGGATAGTTCTAAGAAGATTGATGATTTTCTAATCAATCAAAGAAGATTTGGAAGCAAAGCTGGTCTAGGTTATACTGGTGAAGATGAATCATCACAACAAGCTAAACAAGTCAAAAAAAATCAAAATCAAAGACCTAAAGTGTTGACATGTTATCACTATGGAAAACCAGGCCATACTTCTAATGTTTGCAGAAGCAAAGCACAAGGTAAACCTCCTGTTGTTCCTAAATTCAATGGATATTGTTACTTTTGTGGAAAATATGGACATCAAGCATATGAATGTAGAGCTAAATAGAATGCTAACAATACTACTGTGGAGAAGTTGTGTTACACTTGTAATAAACATGGACTAAGTAGAAAACATAATGAAAGCCTTATCAACTGAAGAGATAAGGTAATTATTATGTTTGCGATTATAACACATGGGTTAACTGTGTTGTATGTGGTCCATATGGGCACATTGCTGAAAATTGTAATAGAAAGAGATGGGCTAGACAATCAAGAAGATGGACAAGCACTGGAATGGCATGTATGCACTGTCATAAAGTTGGTCATTTAAGAAAGGACTATAGAGACCAAGCACCAGAAGAAAATCATGTATTTGAGAGTGGACACAATATTGTAGATATCATGAAGATAAGGAACACTGTGTGGAGAAAGGCATCTAATGAGAATGCTGAGTCAAGTAATGTTGTCAATGAAACCTCGTCCATTGGATTGGGTGACATTGGTAACGCCACTTAAGGTGACAAAGGTATGTATGGGACTGATATTTATAGTGAGCATATCTTACATATAGTTCCTTATACATGATTTACTAATACCAAATCAACATGAATAAAGATGCATTATGGTTTATATGTTATGAGCTAACAATGTTATATAGTCAATAAAAGAGAGACCGAGAGTTGGTTACCTGTCGGTAATCACTACACAAGGTTAACCAGACAAGAGTGCAAATTGATAGAGAAATCCTATGTTAATCGAGCAACAAGAAAATTGTAGTCATCACCGAGCTGACAACTATTATGTACCAAAAGTTAGGTCAAGCATTTATTGCATGAAAGTTTGAGCAGGAATATCAAAAAGTCTATAAATGCATGGGAAACAAAGTTCATTGTTACATTGCAATTTCGAAGAGCGGAGATTTCACAGAAAAGAGTTCAAGCTAAAAGATTTTTAGAAGGATTCAAGGCTACTGTAGATTGAATCGAAATCACTCTTCAATGAATCTAAGTAAGTTCATTTGCTATCAAACACTTTATTATCCTACTACTAGCCGAAACCCTAAATCAATTTATGGCATTGATATCATCTTCTAGAAAATCACAAATTATTGAGGAGGAAGTAAATCTAATCATTAGGGAAAATTTTGATGAACCTAAGTTCAAGCCACATCCCAAGGTCACATCACAAATAGATTCAATGGGCACTTTCTCAAGCATACCAGATAGGTTTTTATTGACAAAAGATGTAAGAGCGTATATGCGTTGCAAAATTGGAGAAGTATGAGACTTTGAAACTATTGTAGCATATCAACAAGTCTGTGGCACCGATGGAAAATTGAAACAAGAACACAAGATGATTGAGGAATTACGGTTATCATGTGTTACATACTATCCACAATCATTTAAGACAGACTGGATCAAAATCATATTGAGCAGGTATCCTGATGGAAAATTCTGGCTAGATAAACCAATAGAGGTCACTAAGAAAATGATCAGTAGGCTTACTGGCTACCCTACAATCGACAAGGAAAAAGCCTTTCGTAGTTAGTCATGAAAAGATGTTGAGAAGAATACTGGAGCTTAATGGGATGAAAGAGCACTAAAAATTTCAACAATCAAAGACCCAACAGTTAAATTTGTAGCACATGTGATCGGGTACAAAATATTTCAATCAAGAAGACTCAACAGCGCACCTTGTAGTGCAGTAGACATGGCACATAAAATAGTGAAGAAAGATCACCAGGTTGATCTTGCCGAGGTACTGTTACATCAAGTACAGGAAAACATGAAGACCATAAGGACAAAGAAGTCTAATACCTATAAGTTTGGATCACTACTTGTTTGTATATTTTTCTATCTACAAAAGTATGTACCTGGTGTTAGTAAAGTAAATTGGCAATCAGATAAACTGATAACAGCATAGATTAATGATATGATGAGTAAGTTAGGAGATAAAATAAATATAGAATTTGATGCATACTTCAAATAATTCCAGACCAAAATGCATCAAAGGAGTAGAATTCCAAGGAAATTAGTTGAAAATTTTGAGACAAACATTTGTTTTCTAGTCAACACAGATTATACTATGATAAGAGTAGTTGAACCTAGAATAAAATGGCTGGCACCTATGGCTTATGAAATGAACCATGATTTCGATTTGAAATCTATTAATGCACTACTAGAATTACCAAAAGACCCCACTACCACTAGGTTTAGAACATATGAAGAGGCCAAATCTAGAATCACTTCAAGCATATAGATCGGTAAGATGTCTAGAAAGGCAAAGAAAATGAAGAAAGATCTTGTTGCTAGATTTGGAGATATTTTTGACTCATCTGAGCAGTCACTAGTTCCAACACCAACCGAAGGACAATTATAGTTGTCTAATAAGCCATGTGTTAGTGAGGAAACTGAGTCTAAAGAAGAGAAAGATCCCACATCGGTTCCTCCAACAAAAGTTCAAAAGAAGAAGTAGTTGCCAGTACAAGAAGGTACAATGACAAGATCATCAACTGCAGCCTCATCCCCTCCAAAGAAAGGAGCAATAAAAGTAACAATACCGAGGGCAGCTACACCGATGAAAACATATGCAAAGAGAAATGCAAACGTTGTAGCTGAGGCACCAAAGAAAAGGATAAGACTGATAAGAAGTAAGGAAGACCATGAGGATGAAGAAAAAGAAGATGACATCAATCAACTCAAGGTGGTCAGCAACAAGGTAAGGTCAATAGATGAAATTATTGAAGACATAATTGAGAATGGTGACCTTGCTGATCCAGAAATAGGCAAATTTGACAAGATGTCAACTAAGGATAAAACCAAGATAGAAGAGGTAGTCATCCAAATGATGATAAAATTCAAGAGAGTTCCATTGGAATTTGCATGTTCATTACCGAAGGAGTTGGATGATAGGATAAAACAAAAGTGGTCTTATGCACTTGAAACCAAGAAAAGAAAGAGAGAAAGATCTCTAGTTCGGACAACCCTACATCTCAGTCTACTGAAAATTGATGAACACATGGCTAAATACCAAGCAAGATTTATGGTAAAGCACCGAGCCATGACAATACTAGATGAGAACATGGCAGACATAGATGAGACTAGCGATTCTTTATGGAAATCTATTCTTGAGGCTAGAGAAAAATTTGAACAAAAAGCATTCTTAAATCTGTCTAAGAAGAGACAAAATTCCAAAGGTAAAGCTATTTATATTGATGATGGCACAACAAAGAAGTCAAAGAACACTGGTATATAAGTTACCGAGGTAATTGATATCACCGAGAAAAAGGGAGAAATAAGTGTTTCACAAGATGCACCAAATCAATTAGAGATCCAACTAAAGAAGAAAACTGATGATGATGTACTCATTAAGGACATCACAAATGGTGATCTTGATGACAAGGATGATGAGGTTGTAAATATTGCACCCCTAAATAATGAAGATGAGGCACAAGTCATTGAATGTGCATTTACATCATTACCGAGTAAGCTTCCTGTACTTGTAGAAGTAGCATAAATCATTTCACAAGTACAACCTAATGGCTCAAACCCCGAGCAACACAAAGACACCATAGGGGTACAAGAAACTGAGAAACCTGTAGAGACAGATGAGCCTAGCAAAATAGAGGCACCTTCCACCAAGACAAAGGTAATAGATGAGACAAAAGCAGCTAAGGTGATCCCACTTGACACCACATCTAAGGCTCCCACTCCATCAATCGAGATAACGACTACCGAAGAGTAGAAGAAGGAAGAAAGTGTGTCAATCGGGAAGGATACTCTGAAGACTAGAGACAAGTCTCTTGTCATTATTGAGAAGAAATCACCACTAGAATTGGAGAAGAAGAAGAAAAATAAAGGAAAAGGGCCAGTCACCCTAGATGAAGTGATAATTATTCATGAGTGTGACTCGAGGACCCTAAGCCCCGAAGAACTAAGCAAATACAAGGAACTATGCTCAAGGAAGGCAGCTCAAGAGAAGTTGAAGCAAGAAACCAAAGGAAAAGAAATTCTAGCAGATGTGAGGGATATCTTACAATAGGTAGTACCTGAGGTGGATATTGATGAAGATACTCCCATCATAGATCAACTTGCTATATTAACAGAGAAGATCAATGCCCTAGATACCAATGCAAACAAATGGATTGAAGAAAGGGCATTATCAAGGATACAAAATAAACTAGTAGAGAAAATTAGCCAAGAAGTGGTAATTAAGAAGGTCAAATTATCCAAGGTAACCATCGAGATAAAATTTATCACCCAGCTAATTTGTCAATTCTTAATGAAGCTTTGTACTGTAGAAATCTTCACTGTTGAAGTCAATGAAAAGATAAAAGGACTGGAAGTAGAAATCAAGGTCAGTACAACTATAGCTATAACTGAGCCAAATGCTTTCATAAAGCACATTCACTGAGTTCAAGAACTCCAACAGTTAATAGCAGATTTAAAGAAACAAGAAGAGCACATAACTGATCAGGTCATTGAGTTATAGACAGAACTCCTGCCATACCTGAAAATTTTTGAGGCACACATTGTCAAAGCAGAACAACTTGTTGCAACACCAGAAATTTATGTGTTGTATAACATCTTTGACATGCATGCACAAGTCGGTCTTGAGCACATTTCTCTCACCGACTTGAAAGAGGAATGGGATAACCTCTTGGAGTCAGTGAAGAAAACCCACCAACATATTTTTGACAAAATGTGAGTATACTGTTAAATTTTTGTATTTGGCATTACTATCAAAAAGGGAGAAAGAAATGTATATGTCAATATGCCAAATAAATATGTACATAGATGCTACGTATACTACATATTCCCAAGAGCATGCACCGAGGGGAGTACTTAGAAAATTTTGATAAGCATATATGTATATGGCGGAGATATAAGTTATATATAATTTTTTTTGTCTATATACATTCCAGTTTTGATACTAATGCCAAAGGGGGATATTGTTATCTCTATTGAGAATTCAAGGTTTTCATTAGTATCAAAGGTTATCAAAGATATCGGTCGGTCATTTACATTGAGCAAGTCGGTAACTAGAAGCAAGATAGACTAGTCGGTAAAGCGTACACACCAAGCACTACATAGTTTACTGAACAACAACATCACCAACACCGACACTGACAGACAGTAAACACCAAGTGTTAGTATACACCGAGTAGTTTATATAGTGTTTTCTGATGATCACAGAAAATGGCATAGTAATCAGAAATGGCACATTCTTCTATGCAAACGGTTACAACATAACAGAAAATGTTTTACCAAGATCAAGGAATATTTATTGTTATGATATTCATTAAAAGCAATGTATATATTATGTAATAGTTTAATCTAGGTTATTTTTGTACACCGTAGATCTTAGGGTTATGACTAAGTTGTGTAACCTAATTTTGTTAAAGCAGAAAAACCAGATCACTATATAAATGTATGTTTACATCATTTGTAATGTGAACTGATGTGAGAACTGATATATGAATCAAGGAGAACTTGAAGCACTTGCCTAACTTCAAGTCTATCAGTTAACAGAGAAGATTGCAGAGGCTATCAGATTAAGCAGAATCAGAGAAGGCTACTGAGCAATTCAGAGCAAAGATTCATCACAGTAAAGGTGAAATAGATTCAGAACTTAGAGATCTATATCAGATAATTGAGTTGTCAATTAGCAGATAATTTCCTATTGCTTTCTAACAATTGTAATAGAGTTTTTGGATAAATATCTTAGCAGAGTAGACTTAATAGTCTTATGTAAATCTCTTAACCGAGTACACACTTCATTTGTGTTGTTATAATCCTATAAATAGGTAGATCTAGCTGATCTAACATGTTACTCCTAATAGGGTAAGATCACCAGAAGTGATCAAAATTTGTAGCCCTAATAGGAAAACCTTTTCTATCTGCAGTAGTGAAGAATTTGTGGGTGTCATCCCCACCACAGTTTTTACCTTCTAACAAGGGTTTCTATGTTACCAAAATACTTGTGTTATGTGATTGCTATTTGATTTCATGTTGTTTACTTTCATAAGTTAAATGGCTGATTGATACATGCAATTAGATACAAGTTATTTTTCAAGGTTATCATTGTTTACAGTCATAGATTTGAAAGGTTTACAAGGAAATTTTTTGAAGGCACTAATTCACCCCTCCCCTCTTAGTACCTTATCTCTCCTAATTCTAACACTCTTCCATCTTTGATTGATCATCTCTTCAGGCTTTGGTGTTTTATACCATCTATATCTTCAAGTTCAGTTGTTTGCCTTTCTTTGCCTCCTGATTCGAGTAGTGTCATTTGAGGGCACTCATATAGATTACAGTCTTCTCTACCTAGTCATGCTCTATTTTAGTGGAGGATCTTTAGATCAGTAGTTACTTCTTGACAGAGTTTTCATCTTCTTGCTTCAATGATGTTCTACATGTTCATTCTTGTTCCTATTTTCTGGAACATTCCTAGTTTTGGAGGCTTCTTCAGTCCTTCAGATTAGTCTTTGTCTCTTTTTGGAGTAGATTTTTCCCATGTGGTTTTCTCTATTTCTCCACTTAATAGAGAATCTCTTTTGTACTTGGGTATCTCATCAAGCCATGTTGTCGGGACCCATTTTATGCTTTCAACACTGTAGTTTCTTTTTCTTTCTTATTGCATTGTTTGCAGCTGCATTGTTTCTCATCTTAAGGGGGGGTGTTAGAGTAAAGTATTAATTATGTTAATTAAATTTAATCCCTTCTTAAGATGTCAACTCATTTTCTTTAGTTTTTTATATTTAAACACACATACACTAATTGTTCTAAACTCATGCACTAGTTGTTTTAAATATAAACTTGCATGCATTAGTCATGTAATAGTTAAACTAATTATTACATGCACTAGGGTTTGCCTTTCAAAGATTTTGATCTCCTTTATAAGGATGATCCATTGTACATTTAGTTCATTCATTATTTGAGGATATTTTCTTCTTCATATTTTTGAGTCAAACCCTTGCTCTCTTCTTGTCTCTACTTCCTTGTAACAGGTTTTTGTATGTAGGTGATCTTTGGGTTTTATGGATTTGTATTGGTCAAATCCTACATTTAGTATAGTGATCTGGTCAAGGGTCAAACCTTGTTAGGAGTCTTTTACAATAACTCTGTTAGGGGTGTGGACACACTATCCTATAGCTCACTACTCAAGTAGTGAAGGCTACAACCTTTTGATCTTAGATACACACTATATCTATTGGATGAACTATCACTGTGACACTACTTTTCTAATCATTTCCTTTGATGTGTTGATGCTTTGACCTCCTGCAAATCTATAATACATCTTATCATCTCTTCACACACTTCTTCTCTGCTTATCTCAACTCTATAACAACTCTCATACTTAATTACAATGGTGCATCTAATATTTATATGCGCATACAAAATAATTAACTAGGTCAGCCCTTTAACCGATTACATACAAAGCTTCCAATTGAATTGGCTCAAGAGTATTTAAAAAAAACATAATTACATGTCTACAACCTAATTACAATAGGCACATAGCCTTTACAACATAATAATATAACCGCTAACCAAAATACCAATAGTCGGCTACTTGCACTATTCTTCTCTGGCATTCACTATCCGTGCAACTTAAACTCTTTGTATCTTCCTCATACTGAATCTTCTGATCATGCACTCTTAGTTGTAGCATGAATATGGTCTTACCAACTTAAATTCTAGGGAGCATACCATAATTTTTTCATATGCACGTGCGTTGATGCTCTGACCTTCAGATACTCTATATACAGTCCAGTATTCAACACTTAGCCAATTTCTGATCTTCTTATCATAAGCACTGACTCCAAAACATCATATGACTTTGTTGCCATAATGACAACACTATATTAAGTCATATACACTAGTATAGTTAACTTTCTAACAATCTCCCCCTTTGTCATTGATGGCAACAAAGAAATATAGAAAATTGACTAACTGTCCCTTAATACACAAAATACTTAATCATATTCTATCTTATCTCTCTCTTATATCTTCTTACTCTACATAGCTATAGCTCTGGATTCTATACATACTGCCTCTTTGACATTAATGAAAAAGGTGTTACAAAATTAAATCTATACAAGTATTTACATTGAAAGTACATCTGAGTATGCAATCTATAAATTTTGAATCTCTTGCTTCCAAAATGCAATCAATTCATTGATTGTTTGGAGATGGGTACATAAGGCATACTAAATTTTATCCATCTTCTCCAAATCTAAACTAGGACCTTGATCATATGTCACCATGGTGGCATCGATCTCCTTGATATTCTGATTCAACACATCTAAGGAGGGCGCAAGAGCATTTCTAAGCTGAGTCTGCCTAGCCCTTATCTTTGACATCTCCTTTTTTGCCATCTCAATTTTGTCAAGTTGTCCTTGATATATAGTGTTACACATGTTTATATCAGTAGAATGATCTTCTACTGATTTCCTCACTTGTTCTGATGCATTCAAGGTTGGTGAATCTAATTAAGGATAGACTGACATTGCAGCCAAACCAATATGCAGCAGAAATACACAATAAGAAACACAAATGTGAAATGAAACAAAAGTCTTAATTCATCAAATCAATGATTATGTGCAATGTGTTGGGCTGTAAGGCCTTCCTGGTTACGACAAATTACAAAATAGATAACAATCTACAATATCTCATAGGATCTAGATCTTTTCCACAACATCAATGATCAGCTAGCCCATGTTTGTAACACATAGCACACTGGTAGGCACCCAGGAAAGATCTAAACTTATACTCACACTTCCAAGCAATCTTCTAGCTCCTAAGCTCACCCGCTACTAACTTTCTTCTCCCCTCTGATCATCCCCTCAACAACTACCCAAGAATCCTATAAATAATGAATCCCAGCCCCAAGTCAGCTGATGAAATAATTAACCAATACAAACAAATATTAAATGCTAAAACATCAGTCGGCTCTCAAATAGCCTACAAAATAACAAAACTCTTCAAGATGTCCCCAATGGTCATCAGATCCACATAGAAGAATGTAACATGCAAGATCTAGGTCCCCACACATCCAACGGTCAATCCATAACATGAGGAGCACGACCCAAAATTAAATGCACTAGTCGGCCAAGCCGATTCATCCAAACAATCTAGTCAGCAAGCAAGAACACCGAGCAACCGAAGAAATAATCAAGCACGAATTGACCGACCATGCTAAGTATGACCAAGAAAAAGAAAACTGATGCCTTCAGCTACCGAGCATTCCTTAGAGACCAAGCACCCCAGTAACCATAGAAATCAAACAACCAGTCTCCCAAACCGAGCAAGAACTCCACTAAACCAAGATCAAAACTAATAATCTACCTTCAAGGACAAACATATTTTTGGTTGATACATGATTGCCAGGAATCCTAGGATGCTCCTACATTAGACACCCCAGGTCAGAAATATTTTCTCATAATGAAATCAGGGATGCCTCAAGGGAGTCAAAATAGGTATGCCAAATCTATTCTTCACCCACATCTCTCCTTGTCCTTCATCCCAAGTAGTCTTTGCTTCATTCACTGTCTCATGCAAAAGGTCCTTCTGCTTCTCAATGTGCTTATCCCTTTGGTTGGAAACTAATAGAAATCAATTTTGACCACTACCAACCACAGCAGTGCCTAAGTAAGGTTCATCCTCTTTTGACTTCACAATCAACTTAGTATCATATGCATCTCTCTGTGTCACAAATGTCACCATCTACTGAGCCATCTTTGCTATCAAAACCATTTTCTTCTTGATCCCAACAAACTCTTTAGATATCTCATTCTCTTTTTCTTCAAATTAGGCTTGACATGAATAGGTCCTTCAACCTTGTGCTCCTAAGGTTTGTCATAATGACAACACCTGATAACTTCACATCCTTTAACCCCTATCTCCTATAACGGTATCATCTTATGTCTAGCTCCTTCATGTCTAACCACATAAGTGTTAGCACGACCATCAAACAACACATTTTTGTCAAACTGCCAAGGTCTACCGAGCAACAAATGATAGATATCCATAGGAAACACATCACACACTATCTCATCATGGTAAGATCCAATATGGAAATTAACCAAGCATTGCTCCTCCACTCTAGCCTTAGAAACATCTTGTATCCAACTAATCTCATAAGGATTAGGATGCTTCCTCCTTTCTAGATTCAATTTACTAACCATTTCTTCTGAAACAAAGTTCTCAAAACTGCCACCATCAACTAGAAAATTACATACCTTATCTTTGCACTTACATCTGGTTCTGAACAAATTTCTTCTTTGCACTAGTTCAGAGACACACACAGCCAATCTTCTAGTGACAAGGCATTCACCTTTCTCTAGAACATTCTCAATGTCTTCTTCAGCAACTAATGCAACTCTTTTCTTAGAACACTGCCAACTTCTATGACCAACTTCACCACATTTGTAACACATACCAGTGAACTCATTCTTCCCTCTACCTCTCTATTCAGCATTCTTAGTAACTTGACCACTGCTAGACCCAACATCAAGTTTAGGATTCTCTATCACATTGCCTTCAGCAACTGTCTCACTAGTCTTACCACCTCAATTCCTACTATTCTGTCTACCTTCAAACTTCTTATTCAGCTTCTCTTCAATCTTCAATGCCATCTAATAAGCATCTCCTATTGTTTTCATCTAAACAATAAGAAATTCCTCTTGAATACTAGGTCTCAAACCATAGACATACCTAGCAACCTTCTCTTTATCAGCTTTAGAATGACCAGTCATGATCAGAAGTCTGTAAAACTCCTCGGTATACTCCTGTACCAATTTTTGTCTACTTCAAAGCTTGCATCTTCTTGAACATTTCCAATTCATAATCCACCAGAATGAATTGCTTCTTCAATTTATCAACCATTCGGTTCCACTTAGTGATCTTCTCTTTTGCTCTTCTACCTCTTTCCAACTAAATTTCTCTCCACCATATATTTGCATGACCTTTCAAATTAGTCTTTGCAAACCTAACTCTATTATGATCTTCTATTTCTTCATACTCAAAGTATTCATCAATCTCATTGATCCAATCAATCAATTCTTTAGGCTTAAGGCTTCCAAAAAATGTAGAAACTTTAATCCTAGGTCTCTTCCCAATCTTAGACATAGCTTTCAGGATTCTATTCTCCTTTGGATCTTTAGCTTCTTCTACAGCTTCTTCAAAATGATCTTCTTCTTCATATTCATCATCACTATCCCGCTTTAGGGTAGGCTTCTTGTTTCTCAATTCTTCTTGTAGATCTTGCACTTGTTTCTGCAAAGCCCTAAAATCATCAAGATTGAATACTCCAACGGTCTCTTCATCTAAATTCTCACAATTTCTCCTTGGAGGCATTTTCAAATCAAGATCTAGACACACAAGATTCACTTGGCTCCAATAGGAACAAACCTTGCTCAAACAGGGATACACTTCACTCCACTAGATCAACTCACTCCAACATGGATAAACCTTTCTTTGATACCACTTGACGTAGTCAAGGTAGGAGAATCCAATTAAGGATAGACCAACCTTGCAACCAAACCAATATGCAGCGAAAATACACAATAAGAAACACAGATTTGAAATGAAATAGAAGTCTCAATTCATCAAATCAATGATTACATGCAATGTGCCAGGCTATAAGGTCTTCCCGATTATGGCCAATTACAAAATAGATAACAATCTACAAGATCTCACAGGATCTGGATCTTTTCCACAACATCAACAATCAGCTAGCCTAGGTCTGTAACACATAGCACATTGGTAGGCACCCAGGAAAGATCTAAACTTGTACGCACACTTGCAAGCAATCTTCCTACTCCTAAGCTTGCCTGCTACTAACTTTCTTCTCACCTCTGATCATCCCCTCAACAACTACCCAATCATCCTATAAATACTGAATCCCAGCCACAAGTCAGCTGATGAAACAATTAACCCATACAAACAAATATTAAGTGCTAAAACATCAGTCGACTCTCAAATAGCCTACAAAATAAATAAACTCTTCAAGATGGCCCCAATGGTCATCAAATCCACATAGAAGAATGTAACATGCCAGATCTAGGTCCCCACATGTCCAATGGTCAATCCATAACACAAGAAACATGACCCAAAATTAAATGCACCAGTCGGCCAAGCTGATTCATCCAAACAATCTAGTCAGCAAGCAAGAACACCAAGCAACCAAAGAAATAATCGAGCACCAGTCGACTGACCATGCTAAGTATGACCAAGCAACACAGTTAATGCTGAGAAAAAGGAAACCAATGCCTTTAGCTACCAAGCTTTCCTTAGAGACCGAGCACTCCAGTAACCATATAAATCGAGAAACCAGTCTCCCAAACTGAGCAAGAACTCCACTAAACCAAGATCAAAACTAACAATCTACCTTCAAGGACAAACATATTTTTGGTTGATATAGGATTGCCAAGAATCCTAGGATGCTCCTGCATCATGTTCTATAATGGCCTCTGCTTCTTGAATCTTCTTGTAGTGACTGACTGTCAACTTATCTTGATTCATACAATCAACAACAATCTTCCTTTCTTTTGCTGCAAACTCTTTCAAGTTGCTTGTCCAACTTTGAGTGAACTAAGGTCTAGTAAGAAGTTACTAACCAAATTATTTAGCCTTTTCTGCATATACTTCTCCTCTACAACTAATGATGTTGATTCTTCCAATTTAGAGAAATTACTCTTGAATTGTGAAAGAATTGTACTTACATCATCAACAGAGTGTACCTTGGACACTTTCTTATCTGCTGGTAACAAGTTGTTCAGAATATTTACTGATTCTATAAAGAGGGGATTCCTCATTACCTATTTTTCCTTGGCCTTCTCCATATCTAAGACACTGATCTTGATCAGGTCTTCTTCTCCCCATGAATCCAAACTAGTTGTGTTAGGTGTCAAACTTGACAACAATGTCGCTGAGGGTAGTGGAGTGATAGGAGTGTTGTCCTCTGCTTCTTGTTTTACTTTGATTAGCATTTCAACAGATGGCTTATCTATTGGCTCACTTCTTTTTACCTCTTCTTCTCCTTTTTCTTCTTATGGATTTTCTTTCTCTTTCTCTATTTCTTTTTCTATCACCTTTTCTTCTTTTTCATTAGTTATGTCCTCAATTAGTACTTCCTCTTTTGGCAACTTAGGTGAGTTATCACCGCATAAAATTTTAGCTTCTTGTGTACTCACAAAATCTTCTTCAAACTTGTCCAGGTCTTTATCTATGGCCGCCATGGCTATCTCTACATTATAAATAATGATGGTGCTATCCTTTAGTGACTCTGTAATGGGCACATACTTATCTACCTCTATTTGTGTTTTGACTATAGGTGCTGATTCCTAGGGGCCTGTCATAGGTACATTAGTGGGCTCTGCCATCTTGACTACTTTTGTAGGCATTTGAGCTATAGGTGCAGTGATGGGTACATGTTCCTATTCATGAAGACCTTCTCAAATGCTTTCTCTATTTCCTTAGCCACCAATTAATAGTTCTTGTCCATTATATGTAGGGTCCTTGACTTCGTTCTAAGATGTGGCTTCACAAGATCTAATAATAGAGACTTCTCTTCTTCTTTGCCACATCAAATACAATGGGAGTAGCCATTACTTACTTGTATATAGATTTCTAAATGATCTCAAAGACTTCTGAATTGACATGATAGATTAGGGCTTCTACAACTGATCAAATGCACTGCTAATCACTGGTGAATCAATCTGTAATCCTTTGCTATCAAATGTTGGGGGTCCTCTACTCTCTAATTGCTTTGAATTCAAATGCAATGAGAGATCTAAAAGCTTCTATGTACTTTAAATTAAGAATTTCACCATCAATGCTTGTCGTGTAAACCAAGCTGTCACTGATAATTTCCAACTTTTATTCTATAAACAATCAGCTAGTGCGCTCTTTCACATAGGTTCTACTAGTCTCAAAAAGCTTAAGTCCAAAGGTGCATACTATATGGGTGATTATACCAGTCATGTAGGGTTTTAGAGCTAAATTAGCTCCCCATATGACCCTAAGGTCCATTCATCTAGATGTAGAGGGTGCATCCACTATGGATGCATCCAATACATGCTCATCAACCTTATCCTTCTTCGCCTTTGACCAAATCAAGCTCACATCCTCTAAAGCTTTCAAAAACTTGACTTCTCCTTCGGTGTCCAATATTGTTTCTTCTAGCTTTGTAGGGCTTTCCTGACTCTGGGTTCTAGATCTACAGAACTTTGAGATATGTCCAGCCTTACTACATGAGTGATAGATAATTGGAGGTCTTATATTCCTCGGTGCATTGACATGGGTTACCATTTTACATTGTCTAGCTGAGTGACCATTATAGTTACATATATGACATGTAACATTATGAGAACTTCTTATATTTGGCTGATTCTAATTTCTCTGATTATGCTGAGTCTTGTTCTTTCAACTTGTCTTACAATTCATAGCTCTATGACCAAATTTATTGCATGAATAAAAGTAAACATTGAAAGGTCTTACCTTTGTACAGTTCCTTACTATGTGTCCATGCTTGTTACATGCATAACAAGTTCAATCTACTGGATTGCGCTCTTTCTTGGATGGTTCAATATGATCTTTATTCTGAATTCCAATTTCCTTAGCATCTGAGGTGTCTTCTGGTGCTTTCATTCTTGCCCGCATGTTGTCAATTTGGTTTTGTGCTTCATTGTATCCAATGCATGTAGTATCTCCTTTAAGTCTTCTTGCATACAACTGAGATTCTATCAAATCAGAACTGGTGTGTAATTTATCAATGTGATTCTTTGCCTCTTTCAATTTAGATTCTAAACTTTCTTTGCTATTCCTTAGCTCCAAGATTTCCATGTTTTCTTGCCTCAATTCTTCAATGAGTTGAATGATCTCTTTGATATATTCATCATAGACTTCCTGATTGTTAGTCAGCTTATCATCCAATTCTTCAATCTATTCTTTCAGGGATGAGTTTTCTTCATTTAGCTTCTTGATCATTATCCCTAAATCACTGGTAGAGAATTCTTTCAAATCCTTTCTTAGCCTTTTGATGACTACTTGGGCATCACTAACTTTTTCTTTTAGTTCTTCAATTTCCTTTTCAGATCTATCTAGGTCTTTAAGAGAAGCTTCAAGATTTCTTTTTAGATGTTTCATTTCTACTTTGTCCATGATCTCCTCAAGTGGTTAAACTTATTTTTTGATGACCAGAGCTTTGATACCAATTGTTAGGAATGGGAACACTAAGAGGGGGGTGGGGGGTGAATCAGTGTTCATTGTATTTAATCTTTTTGCTTCACTCTTAAATCTTAACTTGAATGCTTAAGTACTAAAATGAACATCAACATAAATAAGAAACATGAACACAACACATAACACCAATATGGTTATGAGGAAACCTAGATAGGTAAAAACCTTGGTGGGAATTGACACCCACTAATATTTTGTACTGATGTTTTATGATCCTTGTTAGAAGATCCTTAACCCTGTTAGGAGTTGCTTTACAATGTATTTAGTAAAGTGACTTGGTCAAGGGTCAAACCTTGTTAGGAGTCTTTTACAATAACCTTGTTAGGGGTGTGGACACACTGTCCTAGAGCTCACTACTCAAGTAGTTAAGGCTACAACCTTCTAATCTTAGATACACACTATATCTATTGGATGAACTATCACTGTGACACTGCTTGTTTGATCAGTTCCTTTGATGTGCTGATGCTTTGACCTCTTGCAAAGCTCTAATACATCTTATCAGCTCTTTGCATGCTTTTTCTCTACTTATCTCAACTCTATAACAACTCTCATACTTAATTACAATGACACATCTAATATTTATATGCGCATACAAAATAATTAACTAGGTCGGCCCTTTTACCAATTACATACAACGCTTCCAATTGAACTGGCTCAAGTGTGTTTACAAATGAACATAGTTACATGTCTACAACCTAATTACAATAGGCACATAGCCTTTACAACATAATAATATAACCACTAACCAAAATACCAACAATCGGCTGCTTGCATTGTTCTTCTCTGGCATTCACTGTCTATGCAACTTAGACTCTCTGTATCTTCCTCATACTGAATCTTCTGATCATGCGCTCTTAGATGTAGCATGAATATGGTCTTACCAACATAAATCTAATGTCTCAAAACACTATCCAAAAACATGCAAAAACATCATTAGTATATTTACAACATGAAGAGTATGTAGAGAAAAATCATCAATCCTATTGTAGTGACCAATAACAACATCATATTGAAATCAATGTCAAACATAGTGACTCATCAAACATCCAAAATTCCTCAACCAACCATTCATTTTTCTCATTCTTGTAACAATTCTCTCTTGCAAAATGTCTCTAAAACTCAAAATCCCATTCTAACTGACCTAAATTAAGATAAGGACATTAAAAAATCAGTTCCAAAACCAAAAAATTAGAAACCATTATACAAAGAAATGTAGAGCATGCATTTCACACATAAAATACTAATCATATTCATACTTAGATGAATACTAATTCTACTTCACTATGATCTGAAGCACACAAACATAAATCTAATGTCTCAAAACACTATCCAAAAACATGTAAAAACATCATTAGTATATTTACAACATGAAGATTATGTAGAGAAAAATCATCAATCCTATTGCAGTCACCAGTAACAAAATCATATTGAAATCAATGTCAAACATAGTGACTCATCAAACATCCAAATTTCCTCAACCAACCATTCATTTTTCTCAATCTTGTAACAATTCTCTCTTGCAAAAATTATGTCCATTAGAATTTTTATTTATATTGCTCCTACTTATAATTTAGAGGTCGAGAAAATGGAGTGTTGGAAGTTCGTCATTGATGATTTTGTTGAAGGAGAATATTATGCATAGGATATATTGGTTTTCATTAATGTAACCATAATTCTATTGACTTATGCTATTACTACTCTAGAATTTTTTTAGTTCTCTTCATCATGTGTTGGTCTACATTTCTCTATAGATACATATATGGGTTTGTGGTTTGGAAAATATGTTAATGTTCACTAGATGTTTTGATGTAGAGGCATTCAAGGTTGAGGTTGGGGAATTCTTGGTCCTTGGTGAAACTGCATGGGTGTTTGTATTTTGGATGGTGTTACTCGGTTGCAGCCTTGACCGATAGTCTCAGTCATTGAAGGAAGCTCCATCACTAAAGGAACTCGGTAATCTCTGGTGCTCAGTGAAAGTGTTACTCAACGATGCCTACGATGCTCGGTCGACACTGGTGCTTGGTGATACTTGGCTTTCTCAGTTATTTCATTGTTTCTCGATAGTTCTGGTTCACTGACTGGAGTTCTGTGTGACTTGTTGGGCCGACTTGGTGCATTTATTGTTGGTAGCTATTGTTATAGGCTGATATGTTGAATTAAATGTTTGTAATGCAATTTGTAAGCTGACTTGTATTGCATTTAATAATTGTTGGGGGGGATTTAATGGTTTCATCCAGCCGACTTGTGGTGGATGATTAGTATTTAAGGGGTGTTTGGGTAGATGTTTGGGACACAACTTAAAGGTGGATGAGAACAGAAGCCTGAAAGTTAGAGTTGGTGAAGTTGTGAAAAATATATTACATGATCTTGCATATCAGATTGATATCTGATAGTTTGTAATAGCAGAGCTAGTGGTTTGCAAACTTGGAGACAAAGAGATTGCTTGGAGGCTTGCGAGATCAAGTTTAGATCTACCTTAGGGTTTCCATCAGCTTTTGATTGTCTTCAGAGCTGAACTAGTTGAGATTGTATTGGATCTATGGATCTTGTAGAATTGTTTCTGATTGTAATTGGCCCTAACTCAGAAGGCCTTATATTTGGGCATGTTAATGGAAAATTACTTAAAACAATTTTTGTGTTATTATTGTTGTTGAGTATTTCGCTGTGTAATTCTGAAGCTGCAAGGTTTGGACTGGCCTTAATTGGATCCACCATCCCTTGGTTTGTGTTAGGTGGTATTAAAGTAGAGTTGATCTTGTTGGAGCAGAAGGTTGACCTAGCAAGGCTGATCTTGCAAAGTTGATCTTATTGGCAAAGAGATCGTATGATCTTGGCTGTAGATCCATGGCACTAAACTTGTGGAATCATACCCTAGTTATTTGCAAGATTGTAGATTGTGATCTGGCTTGTCTAAAAATTGGATATTATCACAAGGTGGTCAGTGAGGGTTTATTGTAGAGGGTTTTTCATATCATTAAGGATGCCTCAGAGAAGATTGGACCCTAGAGTTATTTTTTATCTTTGTGATACTGTGGAATCTCAGATCACAGAGAAGGTGAAATCAGATTCAGATCTAAGATGGAATTGATGAAGAATGACATGGTCACTGAGATCATGAGAGTTGCTACTGGCATACCTCAGAATGTTGGTACTAAGGATGGCTATGAAGAAGCTACTGGATCTAATGGTGATGATCAAAGGGATATATCTGGTGAAGACATAACTACTCAGTTGCATAGATCTAGAGCTTGGTTAAGCAATAGTTATCAAATGGAAGTTTTTACTTTCTCTGGTACTTTGAAACCTAACAATCTGATTGATTGGATTGGTGAACTTGAAGATTTCTTTGAGTTGGAAGAAACTAAAGATCCTCTTCAGGTGAGATTAGCACATACTAAGTTGAAAGGACATGCTGCTCTTTGGTGGAAAGAACTACAAAGATATAGAGAAGATGAAGGTGAAATGAAGATCAATCGGTGGAGGTTGATGGTGACAAAGTTGAAAACTAAGTTCATACCTGCTGACTATGAGCTTAACTTGTTTAAGAAATTGCAGAATCTGAATCAGAAGGATTTGTCTATTGAAGATTATACCAAGGAGTTCTACAAGATTACTATTCGGTCTAGAAATAGAGAACTTGGTAAGGAAAAGGTAGCTTGGTATGTGAATGGTCTAAGATTCAATATTCAGGATGAGCTTGGTATACTGAAGATTGATTCTATTGAATATGCTTATCAGTATGCTCTGAAGGTAGAAGATAAGTTGAAAAGGAAACAACATGGTAACTCTCAAGGGAAGGAGAAAATTGATCACTCTGTGAAGCATAAACCGACTGATGCAGAAGATGGATAGAAACCTGTAGAACTAAAGAAGAAGACAGGTAGAGTTATCTTTAAGGGTACTTGTTATAATTGTGAAGAGGAAGGACACCATTATTTTAAGTGTACATAGAAGAAGGTTGACCGACGAACTACTATGGTGAATGAGAACATTTAGAATGAACCTGAATCAAAGAACTTGTTGATTCAGCAAACATTTCTTGGTACAAAGAAGGAACCTTTTCAAAGGAATAACTTTTTTAGGACTCGATGAAAGTCTGGAGGTAAACTCTTTGATGTTATTGTTGATAGAGGTATTATTGATAACCTTGTTGCTGAGGACATGGTTCAGAAACTTGGTTTGAATAAAATGAGACATCCACATCTTATAGGATTGGTTGGTTACAAGATGATCATGCTCTAGAAGTTAGAGAACAATGCTTCATTGATGTTCAGATTAGCCAATATAAGGATCTTGTGTTATGTGACATTGTGAAGATGAATAGTTGTGATATATTTCTCGGTAGACCTTGGCAATATAATTGCAGAGCTATTTATGACTATGTGAAGAATGTGTTTACTATTGAGAAGGATGACAAGAAGTTTTCCCTGATGCCTTTGATGGATACAACACTCAGTAAGAGAAGCCTGAGTATTGGTAGATGAGTTGAGATGGTGGATCTAAAGAATGAATGATCAGTTTGGAGAATAGACTTGTATGTTGTCAATAAAAGACTTGAAGAGACAGAGGAAGATGAAGTGGAAGAAAATGAAAAGTGAGAAGATGGAGGACTTGTATGTGAAGAGCCAGTTCAGGATTTACGTGTTGAATCTTGGAAGATGTTCTTCTCACATATGAACATTTTATAGAACCTGGGGTGTTTGATGCAGAGGCATCCAAGGTTGAGGCAGGGGCATTCTTGGTCCTCGGTGAAATTGCATGGGTGTTTGTATTTTGGCTGGTGTTACTCAGTTGCAGCCTTGACTAATGGTCTCAAGCATTGAAGGAAGCTCAGTCACTGAAGGAACTTGGTAATCTTTGGCACTTGATGAAAGTGTTACTCAGTGATGCCTGCAGTGCTCGATCGACACTGGTGCTTGGTGATGCTTGGCTTGCTCAGTTATTTCACTGTTGCTCGATAGTTTTGGTTCATCGACTCAAGTTCTGTGTGATTTGTTGGGCTAACTTGGTGCATTTATTGTTGGTAGTTGTTGTTACAGGATGACATGTTGAATTAAATGTTTGTAATACAATTTGTAAGCTGACTTATATTGCATTTAATAATTATTCAGGGAGAGTTAATGGTTTCATCTAGCTGACTTGTGGCTGATGATTAGTATTTAAGGGGTGTTTGGGTAGATGTTTGGGACACAAATTAGAGGTGGATGAGAACAGAAGCCTAAAAGATGGAGTTGGCAAAGTTGTGGAAAAGATCTTGCATGATCTTGTAGATCAGATTGATATCTAATAGTTTGTAATAGCAAAGCTAGTGGTTTGCACACTTGGAGACAAGGAGATTGCACGCTTGGAGGCTTGCGAGCTCAAGTTTAGATCTACCTTAGGGTTTCCATTAGCTTATGATTGTCTTCAGAGCTCAACTAGCTAAGATTGTATTGGATCTATGGATCTTGCAGAATTATTTCTGATTGTAATTGGCCCTAACCCAGAAGGCCTTACAGCTAGGCATATTAATGGAAAATTACTTGAAACAATTGTTGTGTTATTATTGTTGTTGAGTATTCCGCTGTGTAATTCTAAAGCTACAAGGTTTGGACTATCCTTAATTGGATCCACCATCCCTTAGTCTACGTCATGTTTCTATATTCAAGTTTGTACATATTATGAATCTTTGGATAAAGAGATAAATGGTTCAAAATTTTGGCATTCCAATTTCTCTATTCCTCTTGAATAGAAAAATTTATCAAGCTATCCACATTTTATCAATTGGATTTTTTTGGTCCTATGGTTTTGGAATAAGGATAAGCATTGTGTATTAAATATGAATGCCAACTAACATTAATTTTTGTTATATCTTGACTACCCTATGAGAGTAAAACTTATGAAGAATTTTAGTGAAAGCATGTTAAGTATTTTTGGAAGTTGACTTAGTAGTTGAAGCGTGTTTGGCCAGCTTGAAGTATGATTAGATTGACATATATTTAGCATACTCCTTTGGTGATTATATGTGGTGAATGAGAATATCGATATAAAATATACTATAATACGTTATTAAATAAAATGTAGATCTTAGAAGAGTTAATGAAGTGTGATAATTCTATTTATTAAGCCTCAAAGGAACTAAATTCATGCATAAGTTAGATGAAATTTTAATAGATCATTTTTGCCTACTTTTTTTTGTGTAGTGAACCTTCGTCTTTTAGGACATGAGCACTCTAATAGTGAACCTATTACTATAACTGATAGTAATGTTGAAGATTCATTATCTGATAATGATGATGATGAAGACCAACCAAGATTAGAGGAATATAAGATAGTAGAAAGGTTAGATCATTTATTGTCTTGTAATTGATGTCAAGCAATTGACTTCTAGTTTATATTATGTTACCATATCATTCGGTATACAATATAAGTTGAATGAGTTAAGGAGAAGAAGAAATGAGATGTTGTGAAGTTGAAGAACTCAAATGGGTAACCAATATAGATCAGACAATGATTATATTATGTTGATATAATTATTTTCTACCTAACATATGATTATGTTAAGTCAATAAAGCATGGTAATTAAGATTTTTTAAGTTGGTAAGTTTAACTTTTTTGGCCACCGAGAAAGAAAAGTCACTCGATAAAGGTAAAAGATAAAAGGAAGTATGTCACTTGGTAAAGGAAAATGAATTTTTAGGCACTGAGAAAAGTTAACTAAAATACAGATGGAGGACATTGAGCACGGAACATGAATTAAATATAAGGATTGGAATTATTTTTAATGATTAGATATGATGAGATGGATGGTTATGATAACAATGAAAGTTAGTTATAGAGATCTATGATTAATAAAACTCAAGGTGATGATCTAAAAACTAGATCTGAACAATTAAAGTAGAAGGAACAAGTTTCAATAAAATTTCAACTTCCTAGGTGAAAGTAAAATGTGTTACCAAGATCCAGATTCAAGGTATAATGAATTGGACAACTGAGATTGATCGAAAGAAAATGTAATAGAGGAGATTAAGTGGAAAAACATATCTATATAAAGGATGGATTTGTTTTACAAATGGTCGAAAAATTGAAGAAAGAAAGTCACCAACTGATGCAGTGAAGAAGTAACAAAGAGATTCTAAGTAAGAAAACATGATCTGATGAAGTGTAGAAGCCAGTGGAAAGTGAAGAATTGAAGTAAAGATATAAGAGCGCACAAAGGATCTAGTTATGCAAAGATAGTTTCAAGTTTATAGGTCAATATATTTACTATTACTTATTAGAACAACAGACTTAACAGTCTTATTGTAAAATACTTACAAAAGGTAACACTCTAAAAGAGTTTTTGAAGCCCTCTAACCAAGACACTCCTAAAAGGGTGAATATCCTAACAGATTTGGGGTAAATCTCTTAACTAGGTCACACCTAATAGTGTGTATTGTAATCTTTAATTGGATTGGCTCTTAAATAGGCATACTTCATAAGAGTATTTTCTTCATGGGTGACAATTCCCACAGTGGTTTTTCCCAAAGTTGGGTTTCCACATTAAATACTGATATTACATGTGATGAATGGTTTATGTGATTGATTTAATGTTTGTTAAATTTTATTTACTATTTAAGGTAAATAGTGAATTATGTTTAACTGAGCTGTTATCGAGTTAATCAGAGAAAATATTTTTAGGTATTTGGAATAAGGGATTATTGATTCACCCCTCCTATCTATAATCCAATAATTGGTATCAGAGATAAGTACTCCAAAGAGATAATTTTGAAAGACTTGAGTAAAAGATCCAAAGATGTATAGGAGAGAAGTACCTAAGTTGAACAAGGAAAGTTTCTCAATGTGGCAAAGCATGATGAGATTATATCTATATGGGATTGAAGAATCTGCACTGAATCTTTTGGATAATGACTACACTCCACCACCTCCTAGACCCATAACAGTTGATCAAATGAGAAAAAATAAATAACACAACTTGATTATGATAGAGATTTATTCTTCTCTTATCGATGTTGAATTCAATGATGTTAAAGACTATGTTAATTTAAGAGAGATGTGGGACAAGCTTATACTTATATATGGAGGTGATCAATGTGTCCAAAAATCCAAGGTTGACAGTCTCAAAGGAAAGTATGATGAAATGAGAATGAAAGATGAAGAGAACATTACTCAATATAGTTGCAGAATCAAGGAAGTTGTTAGTGTCATCATAGGTGTTGGTGGATCATTGACTAATGAAGAAGTAGTAAGTAAAATTATGAGAACTCTTTCTTCCAAGTATACTATTAGAGTATCTTCTATTTAAGAAATGAGATCTATACCAAACAATATTGTTACTCTTGAAGCCCTAAATGATAAACTGACTATATTTGAGCTTAGAAATTATGATAATAGTTTATCAACCATTGAAATTTCTTTCAAATCATCTGTGAGTATTATAAATTCAAGAAGAGAAAGAGAGACTCACAATAATTCATATTGAAATGAATATGATAGTATCATAACTGAAGGAAAAGCACAAGAAGAGTTGGAAGCACTACTGGCTAAAAGACTACCGATAGGTAAAGGAAAGTACAAAGGCAAATTACCCTTGAAATGTTTCAATTGTAATAAGATTGGTCACATTGCATCTAGGTGTCCTAAAAATGACAGTAATGATAAGAATGAAAAAAGAGATAACCAACACCGAATATTTAGAGATTACAAGGACAAAGGTAAGAAGTCTTGCTACCTAGCTAAGGAAGGTGTAATTGATGATGAATCTGATGATACTAAAGAAGGATATGAAGTTGTCTATTTTGTTTTAAAGGAAGACTCAAATGGAGAAAAGTATGAAGATGAAAGAGAACTTGTTTCTCATGTAAGTGAACCCGACCCTTGGATTATTGATAGTGTATGTTCACATCATATGACTAGTGATATTGACAAGTTTGAGAACCTAGAAGAGTATGATGGAGGATTTGTCAGATTTAGAAATTATGCTACATTCCCTGTGAAAGGTAAATGATCCATTGTATTGAATGAGAAGATGAAATTTAATGATGCATATTAGGCTAAAGATCTAAAATATAATTTGTTGAGTGTTTCACAACTGAACAATACTGGCCACCGACTGGAATTTTAGAATAGAAAGGTGAAGATTTATGGTACCGATGGTGATCTAATTGGAACTGATGAATAATCAAAAGGTAATTTATTTTATCTTGATATTACTAGAAATATTTTCTTATTTTTTAAAACTGAAGATGTATGGCTATGACATAAGAGACTATGTCATGTAAATTTTGATAACATGATTAAAGTGAGTAAAAAGAATAGAGTCATAGGTCTACCAAAATTAAGCAAACTTGATAAAGTGATGTGTAAAGAATGAGAGATTGGTAAGATGACTAAGTCAAGCTTCTCAAGTAAATCTTACTCTACCTATGGTATTCTGGAATTAGTTCATACTGACATTTTTGGTCCTATGAAGATACAAATATACTATGGAGATCGATATTTCATTTGGTTTGTTGATGACTATTCAAGAATGATATATATTATGTTTCTAAAGGAAAAGTCTGATGCATTCCAAATGTTCAAGTGGTATAAAGATAGAGTTGAAATGGAAATAGGTAAGCAACTAAAAATATTTAAGATCAGCTAGAGGATGTGGATTTATCTCTGATGAATTTAGTATCTTCTGGAATGAAAATGCAATCAAAACACAAGTATCTACACTGAGGAATCCACAAAAAAATGGTATAGTTGAGAGAAGGAATAGATCTATAGTTGACCATGCTAGAACTTTGTTGATTGACAAAAAGGTTGCACAAACATTTTGGAGAGAAGCCATAAGTATTGTTGTCTACACACTCAACCAAGTACCATTGAAGAAAGGAACCAACAAGCCACTCTATGAACTCTAGTATGGTCACACATTGAATGTAAGTTACTTTAAATTTTTTGGAAGTAGGTGTTACATAGTGAAAGATGATAGAAATGGAAAATTTGACTCAAAAGGAGATGAAGGTATATTCCTAGGTTATTCATCAAAGAGAAGAATATAAATATTTGATCAAGGCTACTAATAAAATTATTTAAAGTGAAAATGTGAGGATTGATGAGTTTGTAGAAAGGAATGAAGTGGATAGAAACAAGGAACCTAAGGATTACAAAAGATTTGTTTATGTACAAGAAGGTAATTCAATTGATACAACTGAGCCGCAACAAGAAGGAACTAATGAGAAAGATGAGCCTCCACTGAGAGATGAAAATAATGATGAACAGTCTACCAAGCCTGTATTAAAAAAATATGTGAGAAGACACCACTCACCTAGCAGAATTATTGGAGAAAAGAATGCAGGAGTCATGAAAAGAAGTAAGTTGAGAGATAACACATGTTTGATTTCTGAATTGAAGCCAAGACTAGTCAAGGATGAACTAGGAAGTGAAGATTGGATGAATGCTATGAATGAATAAATTTATCAGATTGAAAAGAAAAACATTTGGTCACTTGTACCGAGACCTAAGGATGAGAATGTGATTGGAACAAAGTGTATTTTCAGAAATAAACTCAATGAGAAAGGAGATGTGATCATAAATAAAGAAAGATTAGTCAGCAAAGGGTATGCACAAGAAGAAGGAATTGACTATGGTGAGATATTTTTCCATGTTGCTAGATTATAAGGTGTAAGGATGTTACTTTCATATGCTTCCTATAAAGGATTCAAAGTTTATCAGATGGATGTTAAGTCTGTATTTTTAAATAGAATTCTTGAAGATGAAGTGTACATTGAACAACCTAAAGGATTTGAATAGAATTCTAACAAGGATATGGCCTACAAACTACATAAGGCACTCTATGGATTGAAGCAAGCACCCCAAACATGGTATGAAAGAATACACTCTTTTTTAGTGAAGCTTAGATTTCAAAGGACAAGTGATAACAAAAATTTATATTTAAAATGTGATAGTACTGATAATATCTTGATTGCTGAGATATTTGTTGATGACATTATATTTCGTGGAAATGAGATAATGTCTAAATCATTTTATTGAAGAAATGAGAAAGGAATTTGAGATGTCTATGTTTGGAGAGATTAAATTCTTTATTTGACTTGAAATTCAATAACTTAAGGATGGGATCTACATACCACAATCTAAGTATATCATGGAGATCCTAAATACTTTAAATATATAAGAATCAAAATCGGTTGGAACACCGATGGCTACTGGTTGTAAATTATCAAAGGAAGATGACACAAAGGATGTAAATGAGACACTTAACTAATCCATGATTGGTAAAATACAATATGTTGTACACAGTAGGCCTGATATTGCACATTTAGTAGGTATTGTGGTAAGGTTTTCTACCAACCCAAAGGAGAGACATACGTCTATAGTTAAAAGAATATTCATATATTTGAAAGGGACTGGAGATTTCATTTTGTTATATACAAAAGGAGGAGATTTTGATCTCAAGATATATCTATTAGGAATAGTCCCAAGAGATAACTGAGAGGGGGGAGGGTGAATAAGTATGAGTAGACTTGATGCTTCACATAGTCAGCTCCACTGAATTAACTAAAAATTTATTCTCAAGATGAAATACATTATGATATCTTAATCAAACATTCTTAACTCATCACCAAAAACAAAACCAAACACACATATCATAATGATAAGTGCAACTGCTAAAATAATATAAACAATGTCAGCTCCATCAGATAAACTCCAGAAACTATAATTGGAAACTAGAAACATCATAACTCAACTTATAATACACAAATAATTCTATGTCCATGGACATAGCTACAAAAACATGTCTACAACACAAATATAAATGTGCAAGGCTCCAACATAACCATACTAAGAACTACATATAAAACTCCGCTTGCAACACTATCAGGAACACTATTGTTACAGACAACTACACAATTATCTGTACTCAAAATCAATCTCTATGTCTATGATATCACGCTGATAACATATCCATACAAAATATGCTCAAGGATCTCTGCATAGAACTACAATGCACACTGCTTACCATATGTTGTCATCAATGACAAACATACAATCAACACTGACTTGCTAGAAAATCTCCAACAATCTCCCCCTTTGGCATTGATGACAACATATGGAATAAAAAACACCACCAATCCAAACGTACAATTATTTTATAACATTATCCATTTCCTTAAAAATACTCCCCCAAGGATGAATCCTCCAGCTACTGCATCTTCTTACTATATACTCCCCCTTACTTCATACTCCTCCTGTAATTTTTTTCATGACTATATATACTCCCCCTTTGACATCAATGGCAAAGGGCACCAAAACAAATAAGCACAGGTACTACTCTAGAAGTAGAGTAGTCAACCATTCATCCATCACTGAGGACTAATGCACTACTGCAAACTCTAAGAAGATCCAGGGAAGGGAAAAAAATCCCAGCTTCTCCCTGAGATACTCAAATGTATCCTTTGGTAAAGGCTTTGTGAAAATGTCTACTAATTGTTCTTTTTTTCTCACATAATCCAATTTTACTTCTTTCTCTACAACTTTCTCTTGTAGGAAGTGATATTTTATCTCAATGTGTTTTGTCTTTGCATACATCATAGGGTTCTTCGACATATTGATAGTGCTAGTGTTATCAGAGTGAATAACAATAGGATAATCAATCTTGACTCAAAAATATTTTATCATCTGCTTGATCCACACAATTCTAGAGAAATTTAATGTTTCTACTACATACTCTTCTTATGTTGTGGATTGAGAAATACAATTCCGCTTCTTGCTTGTCCAAGTAACTAGTCTATTTCCAAGAAATACTTCTCCTCCTGAGGTGCTCTTTCTATCATCAACGCAACCTGCCCAATCTGCATCTATATACACATGAAGTTCTACATTCTCTGAATTAGGATACCATAAACCATAGTCTATAGTTCCTTTTAAATATTGAAATATCCTCTTTATTTCCATAAGATGACTTTGTTTAGGTTTAGCTACAAATCTTCTAACAATACCAACTGCATTAGAAATATATGGTCTAGATTGAGTAAGATATATGAGTTTACCAATCATAGATTTGTATAGAGTCTTGTCAACTGTTGTAGAATCATCATCTTTTGAAAGCTTGCTACCTATTATCATAGGTGTGCTTACTAGCTTTCAATCATCCATCCTAAACTTCTTCAATATCTCTTTTAGATACTTAGACTGATTTATGAAAATACCCATGTTTGTTTGTAGCACATTCAATCCCAAAAAGTACTTGATAGGTCCAATCATGCTCATTTCAAATTATCTCTGCATTTTCTTTAGCAAATTCTACACTAAGATTTTCATTACCACCAAAAATAATGTCATCAATAAAAATAGAAACTAAAAATAATCCATCAGGTGTCTCTCTTATGAATAGATTACAATCTACTGCTCCTTTCTTGAATTTGATCTTTGTTAAGTAACCATCCAGTCTTTCATACCATGCTCTAGTGGCTTGCTTAAGTCCATAAAGGGCTTTCTTCAGTCTGCATACCCTATCTGGTTTGTCTGATAAACTAAATCCTTCAGGCTGTTCTATGTAGACTTCTACCTTTCACTCTCCATTCAAGAATGTTGACTTAACATCCATCTGATATACTTTAAATTTTTTGAATGTTGCATAAGCGAGAAAAAACTTTATGGCTTCCAATATTCTTACAAGGGAAAATGTATCAGAATAATCAATTCCTTCTCTTTGTGCATATCCTTTACATACTAGTCTTGCTTTGTTTCTTACTACTGTTCCAGCTTCATTCATCTTGTTTCTGAATATCAACTTGGTTCCAATAACATTTTTTGCATATTGTATCAAATGGCTTTGCAATACTACGGAGGTCTCTTACTACCTTTACATTGCTTATCTTCACTATATTGTCAAATTTGATGTGACATAGTCTTTTGTGCCATAACCAAATGTCATCTACTTTAGCAAAAAAACAACTTGCTTTAGAATTAAGCTGAAAAGCATTACCTTTTGTCTTTGAACCTGATGCAATCATTACTCCTTTTTCATTAATGATACACTTGTTTTTGAATTCCAACTGATATCCTTTGTCAAGAAGTAAGTTATGCTTCAAACCATCAACATATAGAACATCATCAGTGTTATTCTTTCCATCCAAAGTGATAGCTCCTCTACCTATGTAGATTTAGGAGTGTTGTCTCCAAATCTAACCATACCACCTTTGTACCTATCTAGATGTACAAATCTATATTTGTCTCCTATCATGTGATATGAAAAACCACTGTCAATGATCTAGTCTTTCTTGATGTCAATATCCATTTCATCAAACATTCTCTCCATGTCTTCAATTACAATAAATCCAATCTCATCTTCACTTGAATCTTCATCTGATACTCCATCTCTAGCATAGTAACATTCTTTTGTATACTTAGGCTTGTAATTTGTTTTGAACTTCTTAAATCTTGTAGGACACTTAGATGAAAAATGACCAATCTTGTTACATGAAAAGAATTTAAATGGTAACCGACCTTCATATTTTCCTTTTCCTTTTCTTTCTTTGTTAGCAATAATAGCAATGAAATCATCTAGTTCTTTATCTTTATCTTCATTATCAAAATTACCAGAAGTGATCAAGGATTTCTTACCATGTACTAAGGCTTTGAATGTTGTTTCACTTTTGGGCTCTATCTTCAATTTTGATATCTCAAATGCTAAAATCTTACTGATTAAGGTCTCTCTTGAATTCTTTTGAAAACTACATGGTCTCATCAAGGATGTTTATCTTGCTCTCATAATCTTCTGTCAAAGTAGTCATCAATTTATCCATTATGTCTTCTTCCAAAATCTCTCCACCATTGTTTTTGATTCCTGCAACTGCTTCATTAATGCTTTGATTATAGGCTCTGATGTTCTCTTCAAGTAGCATCTCCAAAGTATTGTATATTTTCTTCCATGTCTTTCTTTGCACATTGTTGGCTTGGATATATCCTTCAAACATGTCTTCTAAGTACTTCCAAATAATGTAGGCTCTTTCTTCTTTCTTGATCTCTGAAAACTCACTGTCAAATAAGGCACTGATAAGGGCTTCTTTGGCAATAGCATTTTGAGTGAACATTTCTTTCTGTCTATTTTTTGCCTCCTCTTTGGCAAGGTCTATTAGAGAGGGAACATGGACATCTCTAGTAGCTACTTCAAAAATTTCAAAACCAACACGTTGTAAATGTGTCATCATTTTGTTCTTCCAGTCTAGAAAATTCTCACCATCAAACTTAGGACTTTCTTTTCTAAAGAGCGACATCTGATCAACCTCAAGCTATTAAACTTTCTCTTTGAGGCACTTGACTCTAATACTAATTGGTAGGAATAGTCCCAAGAGATAATTGAGAGGGGGAGGGGGTGAACCAATTATCTACAAGATTCAATTCTTTGTCCAATTAAGTATAGAATAACATTAGGCACATACACAAGAAGATAAAACTTAACAAAACACCACAATTTTGGTTATCGGAAAACCCAAATAGGTAAAAACCCCGGTAGGAATTAGTACCCACTATAAAATGCACTAGAGTATAATGATCCTTGTTAGAAGATCTTTCAACATTGTTAGGAGTTTCTCTTTACAATGCATGAAGTATAGTGACCTAGTCAAGGGTCGGACCCTATTTGGAGTCTTTTACAAATAACCTTGTTAGAGGTGAGGAAACACTATCCGAGAGTACACTGCTCAAATGGTGAAGGTTGCAACCTTCTTCATAACATATACACACTATATCTGGATCTCGGTGAATTGTGAAATAGACCTTTTGTCTTGATCAGTTCCAATGAATAGTATATACTTTAAACTTCTTCACATAGATCTTCAACTGATGATTGAATCAACTATACTATCTCAGTACATTCACATCTTCTTCTCTTCTCTATCAATCATAGTTAGCGATCACAACTGACTGGCTATAAGTATCCTTCTCCAAATGATATAATTAAGTTGGCATGTTAGAACCATCTTGAAATAATAATAGAGAAACAATATTACTCTCCAACAACTTCTCCAATGGCTATACTAAGCATGCAACTCAAATAGGACCGTGCAACTCAATATGAGTAGATGCAATGCTTCACACAGTCGACTCCACTAAATTAATTGAAACTTTATTCTCAAGATGAAATATATTATGAAATCTTAACAAAACATTCTTAACTCATCACCAAACACAAAACCAAACATGCATATCATAATGATAAGCGCAACTGCTGAAACAATATAAATAATGTTGGTTCCATCAGATAAACTCCAAAAACTGTAACTGGCAGCTAGAAACATCATAACTCAACTGGTACTGCACAACTAACTTTATGTCCATGGAAATAGGTACACAAACATGTCTACAACACAAATATAAACATGCAAGGCTCCAACATAACCACACTGAGAACTACATATAAAACTCCGCTTGCAACACTGTTAGGAACACTGTTGTTACAGACAACTACACAACTGTCTGTACTCATAATCAACCTTTGCATCTATGATATCATGATGATAACATATCCATACAACATATGCTCAAGGCTCTTTGCATAGAACTACAATGCACACTACTTACCATATGTTTTCATCAATGACAAACATACAGTCAACACTGACTTGTTGGCAAATCTCCAACAATATAGTGATGCTAATTGGGCTGGAAATATTGATGATAGAAAAACATAAGTGGCATAGAGTTCTTTCTAGGAGAAAGATTAGTGACATTTTTATGCAAGAAACAAAGCTATATTTCACAATCTACTGTCAAAGTTGAGTATTTTGTTGTAGCTATGAATTGTTCTAACATTGTGTGGATCAAACAATTACTTGAAGGTATGCACGAAGAGATTACTGATCTAGCTACAATCTATTATGATAATACCAGTGCTATTAACATATAAAAGAATCTAGTGATGCATTCAAAGAAAAATAATATATCTATTAAGTATCACTACTTGAGAGAGAAAGTACAAGATAAGCATGTGATATTGGAGTATGTGAATTCTAAAGAATAGATAGATAATATATTTACAAAACTATTAGAGAAGGATACTTTTGAGTATCTCTAAGGTAAGTTAGGGGTTCTTCCCATATCCAATATTCACTAAGGAATGATGCATGCTACATCAATTCAAGTATTCAAAAAAATATCTATCTTGTGGGTCGATGCTAGTGTTCACTCTTAGGTGAAGCCTAAAGTTGTGAAAATATGTTTATGACTGCAATAAAAAATTTATACATTTGAGGTATAATATACTACCTGAGAATTTTTTTTAGGAGTCTATATGTTTCCTTGAAACTATTATCAAAGAGGGAGAGATTAAATTGATTATTAAGGGAATATATCAATGATGATTGTAGAGGGAGATGAAGAAAGAAGAACAGAAAAAAGATGTTGTCAAAGAGGGACGGTATAAAAGATCTATTGAAGAAGATGATTATCACTGAAAGAGGGAGAACATGTGCAAGAGAAGATAAAGTACAAAAAAAGAGAATTTACAGATCAAAGGGAGTATAAGAATGATAGTGAAGTGTACCATCATCAATTGAAAATTAAATATTATTAGTGTTTCCATCAATGCCAAAGAGGGAGATTGTTACTATAACTGATAGTAATGTTGAAGATTGATTATATGATGGTGATGATGATGAAGACTAATCAAAATCATAGGAATACAAGATAGTAGAAAGGTTAGATCAGTTATTTTCTTGTCATTGATATCAAGCAATTATTTTCTAGTTTATATTATGTTTCCATATCATTCGGTATATGATATAAGTTGAATGAGTTAAGGAGAAGAAGAAATGAGATATTGTGAAGTTGAAGAACTCAAATGGGCAATTGATATAGATTAGAAAATGATTAGATTATGTTGATATAATTGTTTTCTACCTAACATATGATTATGTTAAGTTGGTAAAGCATGGTAATGAAGATTTGTTAAGTCGGTAAGTTAAACTATTTTGGCTACCGAGAATAAAAAGTCACTCGGTAAAGGTGATGAGCCACACAGTTTCTCATGTTTACATCTTATTTTGTTTCCATCCTAGTTGTTTTGAACTAATTTTCATTGAATATCTCTTTAAACTCTAGTTTCTTGACTATAGTTGGAAAAATTTCCTACAACCTTTGAATCCATAGTTTGAACTTATAAACTTTAAATATGAAACATGGTTTTAATGTGATACTTTATAGTTTTTTTTGATAATTTTTTGTATGTGATGAATGGATATATTGTATATTTCATGGAATGTATTTCTATGTTCTGTTTGCATTAATGAAACAAGGGCATCATGCTGAAGACTAGACTAATGCATGGTTGCAAGGAATCAGTCATGTAGTGAAGATAGTTGATGGTTTCTCAAGACTGGTCCAGGTGAGCTGAAGTATTCAAAGAAAATCCACGATTGATGTTAGTTCAAAGTTAAATTTATCGAGTCACAAGGAAAGATTTTTTTTGTCGATGAAATCTAGGATAGTGGACACTATATTTGTTTTTGTCTTATTGAGAGAGTTTTTCGTTCATTGATGAAAATAGTTAATGTGCTCCTTTTTCTATGGAATAATTATTGACCCACCTTCCTTGGTGTGTGCATTCAGTTAATTTGTAGTTTGTTTTCTAGTATAAATAAATTCTACTCCTGTGCGTAGGTAGTAAGCTGATAATAGAGATATAGATTATTTTCTAGTTTTTTGAGATTTATACATGTAACAAGTTGAGTTATGAATAGATAATAAAGTTGATTATATTCTGATTAATTGAGTGTTTAGGAATACTCACTAAGGGTCCCCACTTAGTGAGATATTCTCCATTAGTATAGATTTCCTTTTCTGCATTCATAGTTTCCAAAGTTTCCACATTGACTATTCCTATAGCCACTGGAGTCCACTCCATGTGTCTACTCATGTAGCAATAACAAACAAAGTAGTTCTTGTTTGGTGTGAAGTAAGCTTTATTTTCTTTACTCAAGTAAATTAGATTAGTATCTATTTTGCAAGATGTTTTAGTTAAGTTACTTCATGCATTTAACTTCATGCAGCCATAGAACAGTATTTTATTTATGTATTCCATTTCTTGAAACTTCTTAGTAAATGGATTTAATGGGTACTTAGTGCACATCCTATGTTGCATCATTTCAAGTATACATCCCTAGATCGATATTTAAATGTGTCCTCATAATAAAAAATATAGCTACTTGGATAGGATATCCAATCCCCAAGGAGAGTTGAGGGCCTAGTTATAAGTACTCTTTATGGAACCAACCAAAAGGTAAAAGGTAAAAGGAAGTATGTCGGTCGGTAAAGGAAAAGGAACTGAAGGCACCGAACAAAAAAGAAATTTTTAGGCATTGAGAAAGGAACATGAATTAAATATAAGGATTGGAATGACATTTAATGATTAATTATGATGAGCTAGATCTGTAATAAGTTTGGCATCACCCAACATTTCTATTTTAAATACTTCATGTAAGGAAACAGACAAGTTGAGGCTACAAATAAGACCATCCTTCGAACCCTTAAGAAAATAGTTGATGACATTGGCCATGATTGGAACTTGAAACTGCATCCCACCTTATGGGCCTATCACACGTCCATCTAAACACCCACTAGAGCCACTCCATTTTCCCTTATCTATGGTACCAAGGTTTTTTACCTATTGAATTCAAACTCCCTACCCTTTGAATCTCTTTAAGAAACCTAATTTCCAATGAGGAATACCGTGTTGCCTGCTTGCAAGAGTTGTAAATCCTTGAGAAAAGATGCCTAAATTCCCTTAACCACCTCTTCATGTATCAAAATCACATGTGCATGCAATTATATAAGTAGGTGCAGCCCCATGAGTTCAATGTTTGTGATTTGGTCCTATAGAATAACATGAAGAATTTTTAGAACCGTGAAAAGAAGGGAAAGTTTGAGCATAATTGGTTAGGACCTTATATGGTCACTGCTAAGTTTGGTTCTAGAACCTATCATATTGCTACACCAGAGGGAGAGTTTCTCCCTAATCCTATAAATATTCAGTATCTCAAGTGCTTTTATGTATAGTCGTCCAGTTGAGTTCCTATATAGAAGTCATATAGAAATTAAAAATATCCTAAAAAAATAAAAAAAATAAAAATCAGAAACTCCATTAATAGTGCAAAAAGTTCCTGATAAAAGTATTGAAAAAAATTAGAAAAGGTTCTAAAAAAATCATCACTTTAGTGAAAACCTGGTAAACAGGTGCCTCGCTGATATCAAAAAGAAAATATTAAATAGAAATAAATCATCCAATAGTGAAACTTGGTAATCAAGCACTCTAGATAAGTACCATGGTGAAAACCTATCTCAGGCACCATGTGTAGCAAGCTTGAATCCATTATCTATTAGGACCACTCATCCGCTTTTAGATTCCTCCACATATTCTATGTTTGTGTAGGATTCCTTTCTAATTGCATGTTATTTCCTTTTCAACAAGACCTCTAGTCTAAAAGGTAATCACTCCATTCCACTTTCATAATAAGGATTCCCCATCAATCCCAGGACACTAATCTTATCCCCATTACATTGAGTTTTCCTCAAGATATAGTGACCGCATGAGTGCTAAACAAAATCAACACTGATTATATGAAACAATAGGGTTAGTTCCTATTGTGGGTTGTGGTTTGTTTCTACTAGTTTTTTTTCTGGGGTCTATTTTGTTAGTTTTGTATTTTTGGTATGTTATGTTGGAAGTTTCTCTATAATGGTTTTCTTTTTCCTCTTCATCTGTCTCTGTTTACTTTGTGCTTCTTCTTCCTATCTCTCACAATGACGTAAAGGGTTTTGGGACCCCTTCAAAACCTATCTTTACCATAATAAAAAACAAAATCAACAATGAGACCAACTAATCGAGATGTTGTTCCTTTCACATCTATTGCCAATGAATACCCACAGTTAACAAAACAATCAATCTTTTCCCTTCAAGATGTTTCTTTCCTAAGTTGGCTTATTAGAATCCCCATCACAAAACTATTCATGGAAAGGACTATGGACCAAATGACTGCTTGGTTATGAGGCCTTATTTTCAATTCTATAATTTGTGTGTCAATCCAAACCTACTCAAGATGACCTTGATCTTTCATATCTTGGTCTATTATGAATGGTGTAAATTGATGCATTTTTTTGCAATATGATCTATTCACTGATACTTTAAGAGAATTTTTTTGGTTTCTAGCTATGTATATGTGTATCTTATTGGGAGAAATGGGTTAGCACACTCACATCCTTCAAAAGGATTTGGGTGTTCCCAGACCTCTCTAATTAGTTTATGTCATTGGCTCCCTCATGACTATGAAATCTACATCTATGTTCCTAAATCTATCTATTGTGTGTGAGAGTATATTCCACACAGAGGAACAATGTCATATGTGCTTTTATAATACATGATGCATACCTCCTTTTTGAAAAATCAAACTAGGGTGTGCTCTTCAACATAAACACAAGTAATCCCACTAAAACATGTATTTAGGATGCATGTAGTTAGGGTTCTTTATTCATTTTTCTTAAGACAAGGGCTCTATTTATTTCCCCCCCTCCTAGTTGTCTACCTAATCCTATCAGCTATGTTTGGTACACACAAAAATAGAGTCTCATTTATAATTTTCATTTAATTAATTATGTTGCATTACACTACATTTAGATGCATTCATGATATGTTATTAATAGTTTTTCTCATTCAATCTTTAGATTGCATAAATTGTTACTTATGAGTTTAAGTATTGACTTCAAATTCATTAATCATTAAGTTAATTTATCATCCTTATTCTAATTAGATGCTAAATATATCTAACACATTCTCATTATTTAATATTATACAAAATTATCTAGTCATTATCCATCATTCATTGTATGTAAAATATATCTACCAAATAATCTATCCATAATTATCATGTACATAAATCACATCACATACTCTACATAGTTCCTACATCATCAATACGTTAGAATAACATATAGAATAATCTCACATAATCATACACATAATGCATCATAAAATGTTAGTAACATGATCATATCATATCCACGACATCATACACACATATCACATCAAATAATCATCATATAAGACCATCAGAATCATCATGCATATATATCATAAAAATGCCCATACAGTTTCCTTCATAGTCCATCTATAAAGTCCATCATAATATCATAAACTATTATCAGAGTACATATGAGAGATACATCAAAATGCACCTAGGTGGTGTTGTCAATGTAATATCATAATACATAATGTAAAGGATAAAATAGTGTATGGGGTCCTAGAACAATGGTTTGCACATAAAAGAGACCCCAAAGCCAATATTTTATACTTACATGAAATTGTATTTATATAGAAAGTAAATATAGATGACTAATACTGAAATTAAGAAATAAAGGTACTTACCTCTGAAAAAGAATCGGCTGAAAACCCTGTCAAATGATCTCAAAAACTATTGATTTTTGTGCTTCAAAACTGAAACTACGAGATCTACAAAACCCAGAAATATTTTTCCAAGATGGCTCAGCTCGGGTTTGACCCTCATAAAAGGTCAAATACTACATTCTTTGTTTGAAGTCTGATTTGAATTCTGTTCACAGATCTCAGAAGTTTTTCAAAAGGGTAACCAAATTCACTCTCAGATCTGAAATTCCACACCTGTACCTACAAGAAAAAGAGGTTTTTTGGTTGTTTGTTTGGGGGGTTTGCCTCAGTCAAACCCCAATTTAAGAATTAACCTTGAAATTGAATTGACATTGCTGGAATAAACAAAGTAAATGGAACAATTCACCTTGCTTGAGTTGAAACCCTTGTGGAGGATTCAAATCCTTGAATCCACAACAATGGATGAATGTAGAATCACATGTAGGATGTTTCCAATCAATTCTCTTTTGATCTTCAACACCAATCTTGAATGGATCTTGAATTTGGAAGAGGCTTGAATGAAAATAGAGGAATCTTCAACAAGAGAGCTCCATAGAGCTTAAATCATTCAATGGCTTCTAATGGATCTCCTTGATGAATTGAATGCTTGAAGGCTTGAAGGCTTGAACACTTGATCTTCTTACTTGGGCTTGAGAGCTTGAGAGATTGAGAAACTTGATTGAGAGATGGAGAAAATGAGAGAGGGAGGCTCCATTTTATAGTGATCTAGGGCACAAGAGGGGCCTCGTAGAAAACAATAATTAAGGGCCCATGGCACAAAACTCTAGAGAGGTGCACATGGAGAGGAAATTAAATTAAATTCTTGACACAAAACTCTAGGAGGGGACCACCTTTAATATAGAAATAAAATAATTATTTAAGAGCCTTGTTACAAAATTTGAGGTAAGGCCAACCCCAAAGTTAACTTGAGTATTAGGCACAAAACTCAAGAAAGGCTAATCTCCAATAATAAATTAGGAATCCTATACAAATATCGAGAAAGGTCCACCTCAAATATTAATTTGAGAATTTGACACTTAATCCAAGAAATAGTGGCCCCAAAGAGGGAAAAGACAAGTTTTTGATGAAATCCCGCAACCAGAGGCTAACCCTGAAGATCCCAAACCTTAGGGTCAAGGTCGAGCTCGAACCTGACTAGGTCAAGGTCGAGGTCAACCCTAGCCTAGTCAAGGTTGAGGTCAAATTTGACCCCATAAGGTTGACTTTGACCTTAGGGTCCAAAACCTTAGGTTCATAGCCCAGATTGCTAGGAAAATGCTAGGAAGAAGTGGAAAATGGGGTAGAACAGGGAGAAAAGCCAGATCCAAGTCAAATATCCATTCAAGGTGTTTGACATGACCCCAAACCACTTACTCAAAGGGCTAAACGCTCTTAACATGGAAGTGCTTCCATTTTAATACAATACACATAATATATAATATAAAAAATATGTGTATCAAATATAGTTGTGAGGCTCTCAAGTGGCCCCTTGAGTGGATGTCCTTACTCCTACTCATCCACCCCCATCCCTTCATGTGGATTTCACTGGTAATCCCATTGAACCATGTGATCCTCCTCCACCTCTAAAACATGTAGAGAATGATCTCTCTCCCCCTGCAAACTTTGCAACCCACTTCTCAGGTGGAATACCCTCAAATATAGTTGTTTATAATATGTTGCCTCTCTGACAACTCTCATCTCTCACCTCTAGGAAATGAAGGACTCTTGCATAACCGACTATTCCATACCAAGAATTGATTCCCATTATATGCCTAGCTCCCTCTCACACTTGTACCTCTCCACCCTCTACTGCCATGTATCCCTCTCAGCTATAAGTGTATCAATCTATCTCTATAGTGAATCTAGCTAAGTCTGACTCTCTATGGCCCCTATATGATTCTCTATGATAGTAAACTTGCCAAAATCTACCTGGGATTGTAAAGTGTCAAGTGTAGACTGGAAACTATCCATTCAGACTTTCTCTTTCTATTTTGTGGCCTATACCCATGTGATCTATGCCTGTAAGCTCTTAGACCAGTTTCTCTCAACCTATAATGCACCATGTAGACATGCTTCACATGTAGAGAGCCTTGGGCTCTGGATCACAGGTGCCTTGAGAAAGGCCAGGTACACTACATTGAGGTGGTAGCCGATGATGATTATGAGCAGAAAGTGTACACACTCAAATGGTGCACTTCTCTAAGTCATTATATCCAAGGGAATCCATGAATAGGAAATCTTAAAAAGCGACCTAGAGCTCTTTATGTATGGAGTTGCAAGATTATTTTAAGTTTTCTCTCAGCCAAAGCTATTAAGCTAATGACCTTGCTAGTCAACCACACAATGAGAGATTCAAATGAAGATAAGGGAAAGAATGCCAATATCTCCAAGAATCACTATGAAATGCAAATGCAAACTAGATTAAGATGAATATGCAAGCTAGAAATGAGAGGTGAAAGCTAAGCTATGGAAATAAAAGTACAAGCTATGCTATGAAAAGGAAAGTACAAGTATTACCAAGCCTTCCTAGTTAAACTAGATAAGTTATTCTAAAGCTTGAAAGGAAATCTAAACTATACAAGCATAAACATGAAGCTAATATGCAAGAATGAAACTAAGAATGGAGTGTAGATGCAAAAGCCAAGAATGCTCCAAATCTTCAAAAGCTCCAAAGTGACCTAGAAAACCTGCAACATAACATTAGCATAAAAGATTGATATGAAAATGAGGAAAAGAGCTCTCCTTTTATAAAAAATGAGAAAGAATGGACCATTGAGATTAAGAGGAAAAAGATTTAATCAATAATGGAGCATCAAAGAGGAGCAATCCATGTGCACAAATATCCTCCAATGGGAAAATAAGAGTTGACTTTTGTGTCCATATGAGACAAAAAGTGTTTTTTCTCTTTTTATAAAATAGGAATAATGTTTTATTTGTGCAACTTAGGATAACAAGAAAAGTGGGAGCTTTTTATTTATTAAAATGGGAGGAAATTTCTTTTAAATAAATAAAGACTTTAAGATAAAATGGTTAGCCCAAGGCAAATAATCAAAAATGATGAAAAAGGACTTGATCAAGGAAATTGATATAATTGATAAAATGCTGATTTTTGAAAATATTGATTCAGGGATTTGATAAATTGTTGAATGGGGGCCCAAAGTCTAGGCAACCATTTTAGGGTGCATACATTTTCCCCTCTTTGACTAATATGTGATCATTCTGGAAACACATGTGGTCAAAGAAGAATTGAAATGTGAGATCAATTTGGGATCACAAAATGACCCAGATGTGTGTTCGATGAATGGGAACACATCAGGACAAGCATAAGCATAAGCTAGCAAAGATAAGTTGAAAGACAAGACCAACACCATTGTTGTTAAGTGCTAATCGGGTCTCAAAATAAGAGATAAGAATCAAAAGACAAGATCAATACCGTTGTTGTTAAGTGATAATCAAGTCTCAAAATAAGAATCTCAAGCTGAGCTAAATGATAAGCTAATTCAAAGGTTAAAGCTGATAGGTACTACCCCCTCAGAATCAAAATCAAAATCAGGTAGAGGAGAAACATCAAATTGATAAACTTGATCAAGTCACTAGAAATCATAATCGAAGGTGAAGGATGATAGAATAACCATCAAGTAGTGAAGATATGCCCCAGTTTGACTAAAAAGATGAAGTCAAACCTCAGAAAGATGAAGTGAGTGAAAATGAATGAAAGACTAGAAGGTTGAAAGAGATGGGGATGAAGAAATGAAGATGCCCCAAAAAAGATTGAAGGGTTGGGCCTCAAATGGTCAGCCAACTATGCAGAACAAGGGGAAAATTTTGAAATAAAATTTTGACTATCAAGATTAACTTGGATTTCAATTTCGAGTCTAAAAATGGATCCAGGACGTCGAAATTAGCTAGGGGTGCAATTTTCATGCAATTTTGAAGTGTTTTGAAAATTAGTCAAAAAGTCAAAATGTTATATAAGATGATAAGATGTGGAAAGATAAGGAGTGAAAGACATGATTGAGAAAAGGAAAGGTGAGTGCAGTTGACCGATAGGTCCATGAAAGATGAAAAAGGAGAGCTCTCTCCATATGTAATATGCAAAACTAACTATCATGAACTTAAAAAATGCAAGCTAATATGAAAAGTGGTTGACTTGCAAGGTCACAATGCTAATAGACATCTAATAATCATCATCGAGCGTTATTGGTAGCATCTTAAGATCATACAATACGCACTAGTATGACTATGGGTATATGAATATGATCTATATCAAATAGAATGTGGGAATCCCACCTAGGCACCAAAGACATGTAGGTCAAGATGACTAGTGCAGTGACATTACCTAAGTTTACTATAGCGAGATTATGCTTGCATCAAGAAATAAAAAGGTCAAGATGGCTATAAGCATGCACTCGCATAAACAGTCAAGAATAATACCTTGTAGATCCCAATGTCAAGTGGATCAAGCATAAATGCTAATGATAGTGAGAACCAACAAAATATACCCACAAGAAGAAAAAAAAGCAATAAAACATGTCCTCATGCCCTAAGTCTTCTAGCTATGCATCATCGAAAACTTCTTAGGGAAAGAACACTCATCAAAAAAATCATCATAGATAGCACACAAAGAAAGAAAGTCAAACAAGTCTCAGCCAGTCAAGTGTTTAAGTGCATGTGTGTAGGTCATAGAGTCAAACTTTTAGTATCACATCTACTAATGGGAGATATCATATCATGCTAGACTGCGGGAAGATATCTGATAAGTGTTGAGAAACACTGGACGCTAGGGGAGTGTTGAAAAACACAGTTGGGTAAGTGTGACTATTTTTTGGGATTTTGAATTTTTTTATTTTTTTATATTTTTTCAAGACTTTATATGTTTTTTAAGATTTTTTTAGAATTATATATAAATTTTTTTAAAAATTTTTCAAGATCAATAAGATATGTACAAAGGATGCCCCCAGATAGAATGGGCATCAAACTCTCAAGCAAGATCACATCATGTAGTCCAAATTTCTAGCAAGGTGGAGGACAAGAAGGATTAGTAAGCTAGTGGAAGAGATGAAAGACAAGAGAATGAAGGAGAATGAAGGGAAGAAATCTTGAAAGGCAAACTCCTCAAGAGTACCCAAGCTAGGGAAAAATTATCATGTAAAGCACATTTTGACAAGCAATAAAAGGCCAGCATAGGATAAGTCACAAAAGCGTAATGCAAAAGAAGGAAAGGATGCAATCCAAAGGAGTAGACATGTCAAGAGGCTTCATAGCTTCACGTTTTACTCTTCTTCTTTTATTAAATCAAGACCAAAGGGGAAAAAGATAGCAAAAGGCTAGAATGAATGGAAGAAAATAAATATGAAGGCTAAACATGAATGGAATGAAAGCAAGATCATCGTAAGATAGCTCACAAGATAGTCAAATGTTCATGTATAGTTCAACCTTGTCAAGATCAAAAAGAGAAGATGGAATGGATGAAACATGTAGAAGAACTACGCATGATGCCTGATTGCCAAGTTTTCATCATGGTACTTATCCAAGGCACCACAAGGGAGTGGTTTTCACCATAGGATGAATTTATTTCTCTTTACTTTTGCTACCAAGGTGCCTGTTTCCAGGTTTACACCAAGGCACATTTTCAATTTTTTCATTTTTTTGAAGTTTTCTATTTATTTATTTATTTTCTTTTTTGAATTTAGAAGAAGGAAAGCTTTTAAGATAATACTCCTTAGAAGGATAAACCATAATACTCCTTAGAAGGATAAACCATGATATGCCAAGGATTCAAAATGATATGCTCAAAAATGTTGATAGGGAAAGGAAGATGGAAGAGAAAAATGGAGGATAAGGTTTTATGTAAAGCGAGTGAGGTTGGAAGATAGGAGGAATAGGCAAATGAGGAAAAAGGATAGAAGGTAGAAGGATAATGAATGGAAGAATTGTGAAAGGGTAGATGGAAAGGAAGGCAAGATCAACATCAACACACACCTTGAAGGGTTGCAAGAGGATGGAGAAGATGTGAATGAAAGAATACGAGAAGGAATATGGTGAATGTTTAGCAGAGGTTGCGGTTCAGGTGCATGGAATGGAAGAATGTTTTTGGAAAAAGATGAAGCGGAAGCCTTTGGAAGCTTGAATGTCAACTTCACTTTTGGTCAATATTAGACTCTTGCAAGAGAGACTTTGGAATCCATATATCCTTAGGCTTTTCATTTCTTTTGGATGATTTAAAGAGAATATCTTCAATGATGCATTTTGGAACCCATACTTGTCTTGTAGTTTTCTTCTTAGATATCTCTTTTGACTTTATGCCTCCATGTCGATTAAAGGAGATATGGTGATCTTCTTTTTTTTATGGATTCTTGTATTGCTTCTTTTTCTTGTATTGAACATTCAAGTTACTTCCAAAAGACTTGGGACTTGTGGAAGAAGGATATGACTAGTTTAGATGGGTGGGTGGATGAAAATGATTCAAGGGTATGCATCTATGTTGATCTTGAGGAAAGATAGAAGATGGAGGGATGTAAGAACCCAAAATGGATGATGAATTAGGAGAGTTAGGAGGTGAAAGTGAAGGGACATAAGGGCCCAAGATGGAAGGAAGACATGAAGCCTTTGGTATTGGTGGAGAAGGTCCAAGGATGGATGTGGAAGATACAAAAGGATAATCAATAAGTTCATCATCATCTATATAACAACCAAGGACATCAACATCTTTAGAGTGAGCATTAGGATTTTCAATAGGATCATGAATATCTTGAATAGGAGCAACTTCTTTAATAGAAATTTTCAAAGCTTGCAAAGAGTTAGAAGGAGCAAAAAGTGGAAGTGAACATGGAGTGGTAGAACAAGAAGATGGAAGACTTTGATCTTTACAAGTTGCTTTGGATAGCATAAGTGCATCATTTTTTTCTTGATTTTCAATAGGCTTAACATTAGAAGTAACAACACTATTTTCAATAACCTCAATGGAAGTAAGGTCATCTTGATTGTCAATAAGCTCAATGGTGTGAGTAGTAGCTTGATCTTTCTTAGGAAAAGACTCAGGATATGGTGGAATGAATGAGGAAGGGCGTAGAGGATCAAAAGAACCATGAAATGGAGGAGAGACATCATGAAAATGATTGGATGACATGGAGGGTTCTTTATCTTGTTCTTTCTTTATGTTTTTTTCTTTTTCATTTTTAGAGTCCTCTTGACATGAAGCCACTTCTAAGGACAAGGAAGCATGTTGGAATTGTATGGAAGACTTTGGAATAGATGGTGAAGGACTAGCTGAAGTAGGCATTATAGCGCGTAAAGGCTTAGGCTCGCTAGGTGTAGCATTATTGGAAGTATTTGCATCCAAGTGAAAGTTAGCTTGAGTTTCTTTAAGAGATAGCCCTTGAGGATAACTGTAGGGAACTGCATGAAAAGAATTAGGATCTTTGTTAGATGAAGGATTTGCGAAAGATTTGAAAAACTCGGAAGCTTTAGGAAGTGTATGGTTATTGGAGGAAGTAGGGGATGGAAGGGGACCATCACAAGACAAAGGTTCAACATTAACATGATCTTGCTTGAGAGTGTAATCTTTATCTTCAGCATGAGAGTTCTTAGAGGAAGGATTCTCATAGTAGTGATGTTTCATATCAGCATGGTACATTTTATATTCCTTAAAAAAAGTGGATGCATCATCTAGGTATTGTTTGCAGAAATCATTTAACTCCCTTTCAAAAGCTGAATCATATGGATCACCATCACAATCTATCCAATGTGGCGACCCATTTCCAGTAATCATGAGCCTACAACTAGGAGGACTCTTAGGAATAGAGGTGTCATAGGTATCACAAGGGCTATCATATTTCTCATCATGGTATGCCTTGAGACAAGGAGTAAGACTCTTGGGAGAAGTAGAAGAGGAATGAGATCTTGAAGAAGAGGAAAATGAAGACCTAGTGGACGAAGAAGACTTGGATAATGAGGAATACGAATAAGACTTAGAAGAGTCATGATAAGATTTGGAAGATGAGGAAGGATGAGAAGAATTAGAAGATGAAGAATGTTTGGAAGCAAGATGTCGTGCCAGAATCATGCATAGGATTCTAGCAAAGGCGTCTGATTCAATCAATTTTTCTTCTACTTTTTCCATAATTTTATCATCCATACAATGTTTGGAGGAATAAAGATACTCTTTGAATTGAGTAATGAGTTCAAGATCATCCATTCTCAAGAGAGGTTCCATAACAAGATAATTGAAATTCATGGTTCCAAAAGAGGAGGAATCAAGCATGGAAGAAATGAATAGAAGAGATGAAATAGAAGAAGGTAGACTAGATAATAAGAGGAAAAGAATCAAGAAGACATGAAGAATTTAGGAAGAATCATGAAGAAAGAAGAGAAAGGATGAAAATGGAAGACTAGGAAGACATGGAAGAAGCGGAAGAAAGAAGATCAAGAGTCATTTTGTGAAATTTGATACCATTTGAGTTCATTTGGATGTTGAGAAACATGTCATGGCAACTAAAATCCAACCTAGACTGACCAAGGAAGACTAGGAATGGCAAGAATCAACTTCAGATTGTAGACAACTGTGAGATAGAAAAATAAGTGTGTGCGATAGTTTCCAGGCAAGCAGTGCAACTCTTGACCAGTGAATGTGAAAAACTTAGTTTGGAAAGCAATTTGGTCAATGTTGTAGGTTGCAAGTACAATTTTTTGGTTTCAAGCACAATAATATTAGGAAGTAGACAAGTTTGCAAATAGTAGGTGATCAAACATGTCATCAAACACTTGTGCAAGAGAAAAAGCAACCTTGCCAAGACAAGCAATTGTGATATCAAAATGAAAAATTCTATGAGGACTACGGCAATGTTTTTATGTTCGAGAACGTTTGTACAGGTAGATTACAATGAGAACACTTCAAGCACTTACTAGCCTAGAAGGATAAAGGCTCAATACTTAGCAACTTGGCCCACACTTGATGTCTCATTGCCTCACACAAAGTGGTTTCCCACAATAGATGTTGGCTTTGTCATGGACGAGTCAATGACACAACCAAAGGAACACAGATGGTGAGTAATCTTGGGGTGATCCGGGTTATTCCACTTGGATCAATCCTTGCACCAAGAAGCTAAGCGGAAAAATAGGGTAGCTTCTATCTATGGTTCTTAGTAAGGGCTTCCATTCATAGCACCCCTCTTGCTCCCCAAAGGGACTCCTTACCTTGCGGCAAGTAACGGACCTCGCGGCCACAAGAGTACCTTAAGCATTCTTGCTTGATACTTTCTTCATGGTCACAATCCCACAAGTACTCACACCAAGCGAAAACAAGTACTATGTCTACCAAGATTTTGTGTCCTCGATAGCCTTAAGATTATAGTGGGTTGGAATAGCTCGGTATTAGCTTGTCCCCACTTGGGTCGTTCTTCTTAATTGCTCAAGAGCAGGCCCGCTAAAAGATTCTAATCTACACAAAGAATGGATCAACTTGTGAGGTTCAAGGTTTTTGTTTCAGCACAAGGGTGAAGAGCATACTCCCCTATCTCAAAGTTTTTCCCAAACACACCAAGCAAAAGATTCAATTACCCTCTTGCTTTCAAAATCTAAAGATGGGTCAAGATTTTTTGTTTCACCACAAGGGTGAAGAGCATACTCTCCTACCACCAAAAGATTCTTACAACAAGATATTAAGTGCCTATGAAATGAAACAACTAGTATATGCCGCACTTAAAAGGAAAGTAATAAACAAGCAATTGGTTATTTTTAGGTGTTGGGTAGCCCTGCAAAACACAATTAGTAGCCCTTTTGCCTTTGAAGCTTTGACATGTGATCTTTTTTTTAAGCAAATTTTTTTTAGGCAATGAAGGTACCTACAAGCACAACTTGTTAGCTCCACAATGGTTAGCACATCAAAAATTAGATAATCTGCAAGTAAAATAGCTAATCAAATGGAAAAATTTGAAAATGAAACCAGCATGGTTGGATTAGGCTCGGAAAGAGCTTTCCAACAATATATCACACTTCAATTTTCGATACCATATGCAAAAATTTCTCAAAAATGGGTGCCAGTTTTCCAGTGGCACAGATTCTGAAAACACCAAAATTTTCAAAAAAGTACAAAAACTAAAAACAGCAAGCAAAACTGACAAATCTAGAATTCTGATAGCAAAATTAAACAAAAAATACCAGGCGGCATTTAACAGCTAATATGCGTCATTTAAAAGCTAGCAGGCATGATCAAAATACTCACAGGCGTAATCAAATTGCTCATAGGCATGATCAAAATGTGCATAGGTGTGAACAAAATGTGCATAGGCATGAACAAAATGTGCATAGGCATGAACAAAATATTCACAGGCGTGAACAAAATGTGCATAGGCGTGAACAGAATGCTCACAGGTGTGAACGGAATGCTCACGGGTGTGAACGGAACGCTCACGGGCATGAATAGAACGCTCACAGGCGTGAACAGAATGCTCACAGGCATGAATAGAATGTTCACAGGTGGCGTCAGATTTCTCGTAAGTGGCGTTTCTCCTATTTGCACAAAATTGATGAAAAAGTGACACTAAAAATATACAAAACTTGATAAAAATGAAGAGAATGAGGCTCAAAGCCCCATGATGGGAGCCAAAAATGTACACACTAAGATGTGCACTTCTCTAAGCCTTTGCTTCCAAGAGAATCCATGAATAGGAAACCTTAGAAAGTGACCTAGAGCTCTTTATGTATGGAGTTGCAAGATTATTTTAAGTTTTCTCTCAACTAGAGCTATTAAGCTAATGACCTTGCTAGTCAACCACACAATGAGAGATTCAAATGAAGACAAGGGCAAGAATGCCAATATCTCCAAGAATCACTATGAAATGCAAATGCAAACTAGATTAAGATGAATATGCAAGCTAGAAATGAGAGGTGAAAGCTAAGCTATGGAAATGAAAGTACAAGCTATGCTATGAAAAGGAAAGTACAAGTATTACCAAGCCTTCCTAGTTAAACTAGATGAGTTATTCTAAAGCTTGAAAGGAAATCTAAACTATGAAAGCATAAACATGAAGCTACTATGCAAGAATGAAACTAAGAATGGAGTGTAGATGCAAAAGCCAAGAATGCTCCAAATCTTCAAAAGCTCCAAAGTGACCTAGAAAACCTGCAGCATAACATTAGCATAAAAGATTGATATGAAAATGAGGAAGAGGGCTCTTTTTTTATAAGAAATGAGAAAGAATGGACCATTGAGATTAAGAGGCAAAAGATTTAATCAAGGGTGGAGCATCGAAGAGGAGCAATCGATGTGCACAAATATCCTCCAATGGAAAAATAAGAGTTGATTTTTGTGTCCATATGAGACAAAAAGTGTTTTTTCCCTTTTTATAAAATAAGAATAATGCTTTATTTGTGCAACTTAGGATAAGAGGAAAAGTGGGGGCTTTTTATTTATTAAAAGGGAAGGAAATTCCTTTTAAATAAATAAAGACTTTAAGATAAAATAGTTAGCCCAAGGCAAATAATCAAAAATGATAAAAAAAGACTTGATCAAGGAAATTGATATAATTGATAAAATGCTGATTTTTTAAAATATTGATTCAGATATTTGATAAATTGCTAAATGGGGGCCCAAAGTCTAGGCAACCATTTTAGGGTGCATACAGAAAGAGGGCAGTGATGATGAGAGCAATGACACGAAGGCTTAGGATGAGCATTCAGTAGAGAGGAAGAAGAGGGAGGTTCGCTAAGGGTAGCCCCCTATCACTTTAGCATCCCTCTCGAGTATTCCCACCTATCACTCTTTTTTTCTCAAGGGAGTGGTTAGGGGACAATAGATCATTTTCCTTCTTGACACAAGTGCAACACATAATTTCATCAACATCAGACTGGTTTCCAGGAGAGGACTCCTAATAGATAGCATTTCAAAGTTTGAGGTCAAGGTGGTCGAGGGAGACTTGTTGAGTTGCACAGGGAGGATTTCAGGACTCCACATTAACTTTGGAGATTATCTCCTCGTGGAATATTTCTACATCATAGACTTGGATAGCCTTAACACCATCCTAGGCATGCAATGGCTACAAACCCTAGAGAGATATACCATCGATCACTAGCTAAAATAGTTAGAGTTTATGCAGGGTGATTATCTGATTACGCTTAAGGCCATGACAGATAGTGGGTCATGAGTGGTTTTAGCTCATAGGATGGAGGCCATCATCAGACACAACAACATGGAGTGGGTAGCTCAGTGCTTCATATCCTCAAACCCTCACCGAATTCAAGGCTACAAATTCACATTGACATATAGGATGTGCTTGATAGGCACAAGTAGTTTTTTGAGGATATCCCTCCAGGTATACCTCCAGATAGGGGCTTTAAGCATATCATAGAGTTGGAGGAGGGGGACAAGCTTGTAATCACCACTCCTTATCGTCATCCTAGGCACTACAAGGAGGAGATCGAGATGATGATTAAGGAGCTATTAGACATGGGGCACATCAAACCTAGTTCCAACCCTTTTGCTTCTTTTGTAGTTTTGGTGATGAAGAAGGATGGCACTCTTCGCATGTGTATTGATTATTGTGCACTGAATAAAAGAACCATCATGACTAGGTACCCCATCCCGAAGATTGATGAGCTTCTAGATGAGTTACATGGGGCAGTTTACTTCTCAAAGATTGATCTTCAATCTGGGTATCATAAGTTACGTGTTCGAGATGAGGATGTCCATAAGACAACTTTCAGATGCCACTATAGACACTACAAGTTTCTAGTGATGCCTTTTGGGCTCACTAACACACCTGCCACCTTTTAGTCTTGCATGAATCACAATTTTAAGATGTAGTTGCACAAGAGCATCCTGGTAGTCTTTGATGACATCCTAGTCTTCAGCAGGACATGGGCAGAGCACTTGCATCACTTGGATGAGATTCTTAGCATCATGGAGAGTCAGTCTCTTTGGGCTATGTTCTTACTACAAGAGGTTTGTTACGGGATTTTCTCAGACAGCAACTCCACTCATCGATCTCACTCAGAAGGGAGCCTTCAGGTGGGCAGATGAGGCTGAGGCAATCTTTGACAGGCTCAAGACTGTCATGAGCACTTGTCTGTTTCTAGCTATACTGGACTTTTCTTGCCCCTTTGTCTTAGAGTGTGATGCCTCAGGGAATGGAATTGGTGCAGTATTGATGTAGGACAGGCACCCCATAGCATTCAAGAGTAGGAAGCTCAAGGATAGTGAGAGACTTTATTCCACTTATGACAAGGAAATGCTTTCCATTATGCATGCCTTGGCTAAATTTAGATAGTATTTAGTGGGTGGCAAGTTCACAGTCAAAACATACCACAATAGTTTGTGCTACTTCCTGGAGCAGAAGGAGTTGAATGAGAGACAATAGAAATGGGTCAGTAAGATTTAGGCATATGATTTTGACATTGAGTATGTCAAGGAGAAGAAGAACATCATGGCTGACGCACTCTCCAGGAGACCTTCAATAGCAATTTGTTGTGTACTATCAGAGATTTATGTTGATTGGAAATCCCTTTTTCTAGTTGAGTATTCTAAGAATACTCAAGCTTGTCAGGTTTTGGATGGTCAATTTCTGGATAGTAGGTACAGGGTGGTTGATGACATTATCCTTTATAAGGACAAGATCTACCCAGTGTCAGGTTCTAAGCTTTAGGCTAAGATTTTGAGGGCAGTTCATGATGTGCCCACATTAGGACATCCAAGATTCTTCAAGATTTACAGGCAGGTCATAGAGAGGCTCTCTTGGAAGGGCCTCAAGGATGATGTACTCCAACTTGTCAAAGAGTGCTAGACTTGTCAGCAAAACAAGTCATAGAATAAGCATCCGATAGGGTTATTGCAGCCCTTCCCATTCCAGCTCAGAAGTGGGAAGGTATATCGATGGATTTCATCACTGGTTTGTTGAGAGTGCAAGGTAGGGATAGCATTTATGTGGTGGTCGACAGACTCACCAAGTTCACTCACTTCTTTTCTATTGTCGCAGATTGGTCAGCTTCATAGGTGGCAGAGTTATTTTTTCACGAGATCTTTAGATTGCATGGTCTCCCTAAGACCATTGTGAGCGACAGGGACAGCAAGTTCCTTAGCACCTTTTGGCAGGAGTTGTTCGGGTTGGTCAACATTGAACTAACTCCTAGTACCAATTACAACCTGTAGACAGATGGCCAGACGGAGATTGTGAATAGATGGGTGGAAGGCTACCTCTAGAGTTATGTAGCGGGGCAACAAAGAGCATGGGTCTGATGGTTGTACTTGCACTAGTAAATTTTAGCCTATTTTTCAACGAGGATTAGTCAAATTTTTTACCCTAATTGGTTGACCAAAAATGTTGTCAAACTTTTTTTTTCGCTTATATGACGGTACAATAGTCATCGCAATTCCAACGTCAAAAATAGTCGAAATATCGACCTGATCATTGTCAAAGCGATTGCTTTAACCTAGAACATACTTTTTATCTATGCGACCAAATCCCATCAAAATTACGACGACATGTGGTCAGAAAAAATGTCGAATACATAGCGTCCTCGTCAAAATGCCAAAGAGAGTTGGTTGAAATATCGACATACAATTAAATAAATATATATATATATATATATATATATATATATATATATATATATATATGTATATATTAATTTCACTATTTTTATTATTTATCTAATAATTATTCATCATATATAATTATAATAATAATAAATTATGTCAATATTAAGTATCGACTAGATATCTTATTGTTGTATATATTTTTCGTACATTGATTGAGATTTTAAATTATTGAGCTTCTCTTTGTTTCGAGAATAGTTTAACATTCTCTACTTAACAAGGCCAACTGCGTAAAGGTGGAAGCTCATCTGGCCCCTCCTAGGATCCTCTTATGACCCTTTACGATACTTTAAGACCTCTAAGATGTATTCTTAGGGATCGTAAAGGGTCATAAGGGGTCTTGGGACACAACAGTAGAGAAACATAAATGTACGCATCATGGTCACAATTGTTTGGAGACACAACATAATTGAATGCTATACCTAGACGATGCAACACAACCACTACTCCTGCAGTTCTAAGTTGACACTGTGGATCCAAAAACCATAATGGATCCATAGTGTCAACTTAGAACTGCAGGAGTAGTGGTTGTGTTGCATTTTCTAGGTATAGCATTCAATTATGTTGTGTCTCCAAACAATTGAGACCATGATGCCTACATTTATGTTTCTTAGTTTTTGTGATACCTACATTTATTTTTTGTAACTGTTGTGTTTATTTGCATGTTCTTTGTGTTTGGTTTCTCTCCCTCGCATCAAAAATAAGATTTTTCCCACTCTGAATTGAGAATGCGCATGCAACACAAGCATAATATGCACAGATAGCAGGTTGAGTTAAAAAAACATAACACGTTTACATTTTTTTAATAGGTCAAAATTACAATGTTCGTGATGGTCTATAACTTAAAATACGCAATTAAAGACCTCTATAAAAAATGCAACACTGTTGTGTTTTTCAACTCCACCTGATATCCTATGTCTATGAATTGAGATTGCATATTGAACTAGGCTTCTCCTTCTGCATTTCCTAAAACCAAGAGACTGTCACAGTTAACATCTAAATGGTGTGTTTCATCATCATAACTAATCCACCTTAAACAATTGAATATGTTTGCTTGTATTAAATATTCATTAATAAAAATTTGAATAGAAAATGTATACCTTGAGTACTACAATTCACATTAGAATCGATGCCTCCATCGTGCTCGGCCAGTGCAGTATCAATATCGGCAGGCTACATTCCAATGTAAATAATTAGTGTATTTATCAACAATATATACATATAAATACAAGACAAATACTAAGAAATGTTAATCATAGGGGAAAAGCACCTACAACAACAAAGGCAATAGTTGTAGATACAGATGACGATATCCTAGAAATCCCTAATTCACAGTCAATCATTTGTTAGCAAATACAAATATGTAACTGCAGTCTCAAATTTCAAATTGTCATGGTTTGGTTAGCACTATCAAAACAAAGTGAATCTCTAACAGGTTGAAAGCATAGCCATTATCCTCGGCCCTGTCATGAAATCACGGACCTAATTTGTATTTTCTCTACTAGTTTTCTAATGCCATTGGATGAAAGTCAAATTAGAGTAATGTATCATAATACACCCAACACTCAGAGTTGTATGGGTTGTCGAGTTGCTTCCTGGATAAAACCCTAGGCTAAATATAAGTCATGTATTTAGCTCAAGGTCGGTCATTCTAATAGATAGACAAATTTGATGTCGCTGCAGAAACATTTTGATATGTCCATGGAGTGTTTGTTTGATCAGTGAGGCATTTCATTATACGTAGTCTGCAGCAGTATAATATTGGAAGGTTTTGAAATTGAGTCATAGATCAGGTACGTGGATCTCTGAAACACTAAATTAGGGATTTCTGGGATATCCTCATCTGTATCTACAGCTATTGCCTATGTTGTTGCAGGTGCTTTTCCCCTATTTGATATTAATCTTTAGGTGTCCACACTCGTTTTGTTGGTTGTTGCCAGTGGGTCACAATCAGTGATCCGAAGAGCCCTATTTTGGCACCAGTCATGTAGTACAAGCACTAGAATTGATTTTTTTGGCACATCTAGGAAATTTTTGTATATCAACATGTGATAGAGTTTTTTGCCCAAACTCTATCACATGTTGATATACAAAAATTTCCCAACCCGTGCCAAAAAAACTCAATTCTAGTGCTTGTACTAAGACCTTAAATTATTGAGCTTCTCTTTGTTTCAAGAATAGTTTAACATTCTCTAAGAAACATAATTGTAGGCATCATGGTCACATTTTTTTGGAGACAATGTAATTGAGTGGTATACCCAGACGATGGAGAGCAACTTCTGCACCTCTGATTCCAAGTTGTTCTCCATCCCGCAGTGTCAACTTGGAATCGGAGGTGCAGAAGTTGCACTCCATCTGGGTATACAACTCAATTATGTTGTCTCCAAAAAAATGTGACCATGATGCCTACAATTATGTTTCGAGAATATTTTAATTAACATTCTCTACTTAACAGGGCCAACCATGTGAAGGTGGAAGCTCATCTGGCCCCTCTTAACAGCCTCTTATGACCCTTTACGACATTTTAAGACCTCTAAGATGTATTCTTAGAGGTCATAAACAATCGTAAAGGGTCATAAGGGGTCCTGGGACACAACAGCTGAGAAACATAAGTATAGGCATCAGGGTCACATCTTTTTGGAGACAATGTAATTGAGTTGTATACCCAAGCGATGGAGTGCAACTTTTGCACCTCTGATTCCAAATTGACACTACAGGATTCAAAGACCATAGATAAGGAATAAATTTAGAGAGCGAAGGAGGGTCATAACGACAAAAATAATATAGGACAAACCTCAAGTTAAATGAGGCAACTGCAAACATTTTAATAGGTTTTTATTATTAAATAATGAAATTTGCATATACTAGTGTTCTAAGCCCCCTCATTACATGATTTATTATTGTAAGCCCCCTCTAACTTACGCATCTAGAAAATGAAACTACAACCTATTGGGATTGAGACAAACCTTATAGAACAACAACAGCTAGGAAGGATGGCTTTCCAACATCTGTTGAATACATCTATTGGAGGACCTTGTATTCATGAGCTACACCTTGTATTCATGAGCTACAGATGTATTCAAAAGATGTATTCAACAGATGTTGGAAAGCAATCATTCCTAGCTATTGTTGTTCTATAAGGTTTGTCTCAATCCCAATAGGTTGTAGTTTCATTTTCTAGATGCGTAAGTTAGAGGGGGCTTACAATAATAAATCATGTAATGAGGGGGCTTAGAACACTAGTATATGTAAATTTCATTATTTAATAATACAAATCTATTAAAATGTTTGCAGTTGCCTCATTTAACTTGAGGTTCATCCTATATCATTTTGGTCGTTATAGACCTCCTCCACTCTCTAAATTTATTCCTTATCTATGGTCTTTGTATCCCATAGTGTCAACTTGGAATCGGAGGTGCAAAAGTTGCACTCCATCGCTTGGGTATACAACTCAATTAGGTTGTCTCCAAAAAATTGTGACCGTGATGCCTACAATTATGTTTCTTAGCTGTTGTGAAATCTGCATTTATGTTTATCAGCTATCATGTTTATACCTTCTCTCATTTGCTGGTGTAATTCCTCTTTGAGTATCCCCATTCTCCTTTGCATCCAAAATGAACTCATTCCAATCCCTCACTAGAATAAAGGGAGACTTCATACCACATTGCGCTCAAACTTCAGTGAGACTTCATACCACGCAGTGTCCGTAGATTATGTTCAATGTGTTATTTACGCATGTATTGGTGGGAAAACTCTTGAAAACACGCAAAAGAGATTGCATTCAACCATGTTGTTTACATGACACATGTAGTTTACCTCCAGCATAACTCAGCATTGCGTACAAATCCGTGGACGCTGCTTGGTATGAAGCCTCACTCAAGCTTGAAAATGATAGTCAATCCATAGTCAAGGTCAAGGAACAAATGGAATAACCAAGAAAACACTATATGTTAAATCATGTGATTGATAGAAGATTGGGGCTCACCTGAGCCATAAACATGAAGAATTATTCTAAAAAAAGATGTAAACCATATATATGTGCACTTGAGGCAAAGAGAAGTTATGTCATATCAATATTAAAATATTAGTTACAATATGAAAATACTAAACTAACTAATTCTTGAGTTCATCTCTGCATATGGTCGCAACAAAGATATGCGATTACAATACAGAGAAGGCATTGTAAAAATATAATTTCAGAATTTGCCCTAACCTGACACGTTTTGCACTCAAATCCTTCATCGCAGATAAGTGGAGATGGGTGGATAGATGCAGATGAGTTGTCATCGACCCAACTAAAGTATCTACAGTCATTATTTCCCTGTGATACCCAATCTACACTAGTTCTTATATTATAATGAATAGTATTTACATTAGAAACTTTAAATATATACACATTAGCAACTTTTTTCTATTTGGGCAACACCAAAATTGTCATCCAGGGTTGTTCGACGTCCGTGAAGTCTTCAACACACACTGCCCACCACCACATTGACAAGAGTCATCGAGCCTATATCAATAATGCACTGCACCATCGTTACTACATTTATTATTTTTATATGAAATACACCAAGGAGTAGCATCAAAAATATTAACCATTTACAATAATGAAAAGTAAACCTAAATCAAATAGCTCATTTTTTTATCAGCATGTGTAGTCTCTGTGTATATGAAAAATGAAAGAAATATGAAGCTGAAATAAAATAGTGAACAAAATAGTATTCTACAAAGAGTGAATGAAATATACCATCAAAAGAAGGTGACAAAATCCTGTCACGAAGCACAGACATAGGAAATCAAAAAGGGACAAAAGACAAGAAATAAGAAAAATCATTACAACTATAGAAAAATCATTTATACTATAATAAAAAAAAGAAACACTCTTTGTCAACAATTTTCAAAATCATTAGGACTATAGAAAAATAATTAAGACTATGCAAAATCAAATTTTAGAAATGGACGGTTCTAATACTTTTCCATTACAACAATTGAGCATTCATCATTTGGTATTGTGTATTCCATTTAAGTATGTCAACAATGTTCAAAATCATGTCACCAAGCACAGACAAGAAATAAGAAAAATCATTAGGACTGTAGAAAAATCAAGTTCTAGAAATGGATGGTTCTGATATTGCTTTGCCATTACAACAATTAAGCATTCATCATTTGGTACTTCTTGGTGTATTCCATTTAAGTTTTTCAGTTTTCATGTTTATGTGCATGTTCTTTATGTGTTTGGCTTCTCTCCCTCGCAAGGGATACATCAATAGGTAATTGATTTGAAAGCATAATGATTTGACAGTCTTTTTTCAATATAGGCATAATCATCCTACATTCCCTAAAAAGGTGGAATCACACAGATTTCATATTGAGCTTCACGACATTGGTAAGAGAAACATTTTTGTCTTCGGCATTTTTACAATTAACAGGTTTCAAAAGAACTCCAGCATTTCTAAGACATCTTTAGCTAGTTGAAACTAAGGAAGAATCCCTTAGTAGCTTTGTGGTTAACTCTCTTGGATATATGCATAAATACTGAACCATGACTGGTATTAGGGAGAGACAAGCTACAGTAGGTCAGATTCTTTCTATACTGGATTATTGAGCTAGTTATAACTTGTGGGAGCCTCTTCATTAGACAGTGCAAGCATCTGAGTCGTGGACGGTAGTCTCCCAGCACTCTTGACTACACACAAGCAAGGACCCTGTCACTCCTCACCACTCGCGTGTAACTAGCAAGTAGACTCAGGTGGTTGAGTTTCACATCGTGACCGGCCAGCTCAATACATCTGCACGCGCCGTAGACTAGAGGATACATATACAACATATAGTAGAAGTCACCAGTAGTATAGAAGTTAGCGTGCATCCTCCACACAGACCGAATTAATGCAATAGACTCGGTAGTCATTTTGGGCTGTGACATCTCCTTCACACGTTGAGCCACCAGTCAGTAGTCTGAAGGACAGTGAGCTATCAAAGAAGAAGATTAGTTGAGAAGGTAGTACATGCACACCAGTCTTGGCAACTCCATCTTCGCAACCATACATACAGTCGCGTGACTGTAGGAGCAATGGCCTAAACTAAGTGGTTGGTACCCAGTCTTTATTTGCTGCTATGTTAAAACTTGCACATTAATTAATTATGTTTTCACAACCTTAAGTTGGCCATTTTCAAATCATAACAAGTTTAAGAAATATTGGTTTAGAACTATCATTTCTCTTCTTACAGTAGTCAGCATATGTTATTGCATAAATTGTATTTTTGATGTTGAGAACATTGAAGTTGGAAATCTGAGAAGATTACATACACCAGTCACTAAACAACAGTTCTACACCCAAACAAAATAAACTCCTTAATGCACTAAATTCAGTCAGACTCACTTATGTTATGAATCAGAAATTGTGAAACCAATAGTGAGGTCACTATATTCCTCAAATTAGAAAATGAGTTCAATAGGCCCTAATAATGTTTGACGGGCTTTTTAGAAATGCCAAAAAAAAAAAAAAAGACACTAATTTGCAAACTAGAAGGCGAGTTTATGAAAAAAAAACATATAATTTGATAACTCAAAATATTAATTATAAAAATCTTATTTTTGGACTGATCATCAAACTTTGTTGTAAAAACATACGGTAAAATTCACAATCATTCAAAAGTTATAGGCGAATCTTCAAAATCTAAGATTTTGTCTCCTTTTGTCTCAATTGCAACTTTAGTACCACTTTATAAGATCCACACATATGATAATGGAAATACTAAGGATAGATCTCACATAGCATAGGAGATGTTTGCAGGCCAATAAGCCATTATATCCAATATATGCATAAATATAACCCTTGAGGTAGGAACACCATAAAATACTCCCTATAGAAGCCATTCCATGCTATATCTCCAAAAGATCAAAAACACAATATCATACTTCACACACATATTTTACAATAATAATAACATTCGTTATATAGACCCCCTTAGTAATACAATGCAATGGTAATCCTCACAAAGACCTACTCAATGTATAAAATAATTATTCTCATAAGTGTCAATGTAACTAATTTAAGTGATAGGTCGAACATGTTGTATCTTTATCTACCCAATTGCACTAAAATGTTGTCCATGGTACATAAGACAAAAAGTGGTATCATCTTGAGACATTTATATTTCCATTAGACACAATTTTTATAATTTTCTTTTTATCAGAATAGGGAAAAAATTAATCCATGCACTAAAGTTTTAAGCTCAAAATATATAAACAAAATTTGAAGAAAAAAATTAAAATATACTAAGATAAAAAGTGATGTCCCAACATTATTTTCTAGCATTTTATCAACTAAATTATAAAGTCCATTTATTAGAAAATAATTTTTTTTAAAAAAAATTAAAACATAAAATACATTAAAATGTGCACTATTGTCCAAGGGGTTTAGCTTGGTTGGTTAAAGCAATGAGTTCTCATTGTGGATACCCTGGTTCAAATCCTAAGCGGGACATGTTTGTGGAATTCTAAGTTGTGGCTCTTGGTTTTCCATTGGTTGTATTTGTCTCATTGTAAAAGTTGGATTCTAAGTTTTGACTCTTGGTCTTCTTATTGTTGTTCCTAGTGTAGTTGCTCGTAAGGAGCTCGAATAAAGCTTATAAGTCTCATGTTGTTGCTTTAATGAGCACAAGATTTGTAAATGATCTATAATGTAAAATATGCATTATCGTTTCAAATTTTGAAACATGTCACTTCATAGAAATTCAAGCTAAAATAGTTATATTACTATCACTTGTTTCTGTAATAAAAATATGATGCAAGTACTCCAAGTACTAGGACAATTTTGTTGAGAGTTAGGACATTTTCACAAGGCCAATAAGATTTAGCAGTACAAGATATCAAGATTCCTAAAAAGTCCAAGCCAAGTTAAGAAAGTTCAATCATCTATTTTCAAATTAAAGATCAAATAGAGTACGACCAATGTTGACTAGGCTGAATATTGGTCACCTTTGTTTTATTGAAATCATATAGATCATGATCTATATAATCAAATAAAATTACACAAAACAATAAGTTCTGATTAAGTAAAAATGGGATTTGAAAGGTCTTGAAACCTTATACAAAAGCATCAAAAGATAGAGCATTGAAAGACCATAATACAATTGTGGTGCCCCACCAAACAAACCTAAGGAACAAACCATAGTTCCTACCAGTTGGAAGAAAACATCCAAACCAGCCACAACAAAGGGCGATCAAGATTTACATTTTTGCCCATCCTTATGTGAACGTAAATTCATATCAAAAGGAGTGGAAGATTTAAATTTCTTTCCCTTAATTGTTGTCCATCCATCCTCCACCTTTTCAGCTGCCTTCTGCCAAGCCAAAGAAGAGCTAGAAGAGCCCACTAAAGGGCAGGTCATATCAGAAACCACTGAAGGGATAGGAATAGCACCACGACCAGAGACAACATCAACAATCTGGCCATGGACAGCAGTAGCAACACTAGAAGGGACAACATTAACACTTTGAACCAAAGCCACATCAAAAACAGCATTAGTAGCTTCAAAGACAACATCAGAGGCAACTTCAGAAGCTCCAACCAAAGCATGATCAATCTGAGGAGGGCAAGCAACTGAACCCCCGTCCTTAGAGACTTTGCGAACCGTATAATGGTGGTCAAAAGCCCCAAACCACCAAGAAGGTGCTTTCTTCAATTTAACCTTATCGGATAAACACCATGCAGCAATATGGCCGGTCTTGTGGCATTTTCTATATCTGAACGGAATACCCTCATAGTCTAGATTTTGAGTCCAAGAGCCCAAAGAAGAAGCCAAAGTTATCTTCACAGGAAGACCCTTGGAAACATCAACCTCCACAAGAATATGAGCATAAGTCATCTTAAAAATTTCAGAAGAGTCTGAATCCACAATATGGAAATCCTCAATAGCCTCACCCACTGATTCCAAAACAAAATCTAGCCAAAGATGGAGGGGAAGATTTGACAATCTTACCCATAAGGGTATTTTATTAAAGGGCTCTGAAAAGAGGGTCAAACCCCTGATACCAGGGTTTGGCCATTAGGGGGAAATGCTCCTCCCAAGTGAAACAACTATCACACAAAATAGTTTTTTTATCTTCAACATTTTTAAACTTAACAAAAAAAAACCCCTTGCCACAAGGTATATCTGAACAGCATCGGTTAAGATGGATTCCCAATGCTTGGAAATCCAAGCATGTAAATCATAAAGAGAGGGCTAGAAACCCCTAAAATGAAAGATAGCAACATTGGAAGAGAAGTCTACCATAGTTTTTGAAATCTCATCTACTGTATCAATATCAAGATTGACCACAAGGGGTTTACTTATAGAAACAGGTTGCACAAGAGGGGTGGCCCAGGAACCCCCTACCAACAGAGGCAGGACCCAGAATTCATGCTTCAAAGACAGCCACATTAGCATAGGAGATAGCGGAACCACCAAATGCGGAAGCAACAGACCCAAAAACCTGCGGAGAACCAAGCCCACCTGCGAGAGAAGGCCCAGGCAAAGAGCCACCAGACATAGGAGCAGGGACGAAGTCGTGAGCCACAGTCCCAAACGCCAAGGAAAGATCGTGTTCAAAAAGTTTTTGAGTGGGAGCAGGAGCAGAAGCGGTCATCGCGAGAGCAAGTGTGCATTTACATGAAACAATGAGTTACATCGAAACAACAAAGGCTATTTTGCAGCTTGAGCCCATGCCTAATGCAAAAAGTAACAGTGATTAAAATGAAATTTGAGTACTTATGAAGACTAGTGTTACCCACAAATACATTTAACTTAAACATTAAATCTGTCACGGAAATGGGGATGTCCTAGAAACTTGGAAACTTTTGAAAACCTATCCCCTAGTTGTCCTATTAAATTAATGTTTGAATTTTGATAAATTGTTTGACTTCCACTATCATGTGAACTATTTAACTTAAACATTATATGTTAAGGTTATTGGGTTGGAGTTTCTTTGGTCCTTTATGTGGTTCTAGGTTGTTTGTTGACTTTTTATGTAGCTTTTGTTTTAGGTTGTGCGAGCTTGTGGGTAAAACCCATTTTGTTGTCTTGATTCCATTCTTTCTAGTTTTGATGGGCATTCATGGTATATCTTTAGCCTTCCATTTGTAAAGGGTTTCGGATCCCTTCAAAACCTATTTTATCTTTAATAAAAAACATAGATGAAGATATCTAGTTGTGTTCATTCAATGCAACTTTTGTATTACCAAAAAAATGCATGATATACAACAAAGCATAAATGATGGGATAGTAATATAGTGATTAATTAAAATTTCCATGTGCTCCAAGACATTGCAGCATTTTAGTGATATGAAATAATTTTTTGAATTAGCTAGGGGAGCTCAAAATTCTTTCAATTGTTTTGTACAAGCAATCACTCCACTCTTTCTGAAAGGCTCTCCAAATTGTCAAATGGATCTTAACCTTACCCATCTAGGAATTTTTTAATGAAGGCAACCCATATAACTAGCCATTACACTACCTTCACAAATTATAAAATTGGAAACAATAGAATTTCCTTTAAACATTCACTTCGCATTGATCTTGATAAAAGTTTCAGATGTAAAAAACAGACATAACACTGTTTTTTCTCTCAATCTGAAATTAAACCACCAAAACCTGTTTTAAAACTTAACTGCTAAACAAAAACAATATCAAATGTGACTTTCAGCTAGTATTTTATATTTTGTTTGAGTTTTAGAGCAACCTTGTGGAGATTTTTAAGTGATACTTGCTTGAAACAGATCTTTGAGCTCATGTTTGAGAAGATTCTATTGCTTCACTATTGTAGAAATTGCAAGCAGCTGCTAGTGTAAATTGATTACACAATGCATCTTTACAAAGTTATTAGTTTTTACACCAAAAGGGGATGATAACGAGTTCCAAACAAACTAATTTAATGTAGCAAAAGAATACCATTCAAAAAATGAAAAATATAATATAGGTTCCTTCTGTCCAATAGTCTTCAAACCCACAATCTATTCAATATCTAAATTAAGTACAACTCTGCAGCTATGGTTATTATCATTTGCAATAATAATTTACTCAAACCAATTTATCATACTAAAAAAAAATTGAGAGTCAAAAAAATGAAATACATGAAGATCTATCATAGCCATGTATTTTGAGGTATTTCTAAAATGGTGTAACTGTGTGATACTGACAAATGATATTAACCTTTAGGCTTTTTTTCTTACATTGTCTTGCTAATGTAGTCAACAGCAAATCTGGCAATCTGATGTTCAACAAATGTTTTCCATGTCAAGAGTGCGATGGAGACTCCTCATTATAATGAATAGGCATAGCAAACCATGTAGTAAGACTTGGGTTCATTTCTTTATAATAGTAAGACAAGTATAGGCGACAGACATTCCACAATGCAGATCAACATCCAGCATGCCCTTTTTTTTTAATAACTAATCTCACTCCTAGAAGTACATTCATATTACCCTCGTGTATTTGTAGTAAGAAGATGGAAATGTAAGAAAAAATTTAGCCACCGAAAATTATTATGATAGGATTCAGTATACCAAGACTTGCAAGCCATCCACATTTTATAAAGCCGCCCTTTATTTCACTGCAATTGAGTACATGCAATTCCAGTAAAGTGTGAAGAATGCCTATACATTTTATGACGTGTCAGCAATAGAGGATAGAGCTGGGTAACATTTTTGCTCAGCCACACAATAAAAGAAGAGATATGGAAGAATGGACCTCTTAGAGGACTACAGCCTATACAGGTTTGCACTGAACAGGGGATTATTGATGCAGTCAAGGACCACATAACTGCGTGTAGGTAATGATAATCCCTTTTAATACCAAACAACAGAATTCAAGATGTACAAGTTTTTTTGTTTGTGCTCTATTTGCTTTTCTCTCAGATGAAAACTCAACATGAATTAGTAATTCATACAGTAGACAAAGAGGAGCATGAAACCAAGAATATGTGCAGCACAGAATATTAAAATTTAAAAAATAGAAGTTAAAAACACAAAGGATAACGTTCTTACAGCCCTAGTATGCCCAACCTCCAAAAATACGCTTTTTTGCAACAAAACTGAAATAGGTTTTATTGTGCTTTCCCGTAAACATAGAAGAGACTATCACAAACTCTACATGAAAAACCTCACAGAAGCGAGGAAAAAGAAAAAAGATTGAGACTAATTTAGACAATTAAAATATTTTACTAAATCTAGAGGAATTCTTTTGATTGACTGTAAGTTGTGAATGTAATGTTAGACATGTATGCACAATGTGGAAAAATAGCCAAGGTTCATGAATTATTTGATAGAACAACTCAAATAAATGTGAACTCATGGACAGCAAATGGGAGCTTTGGAACAGGGTATAGAGATACATCAAAGTGAAAGGAGGGATTTTCATCAAACATTGTAGTTGGAAATGCTCTGGTAGATGCAAAATATGAAGGTGTAAATAAGGCAAGGCAAATGAATTGTTTGATAGAATACTTTCAAATAAATATGATCTCTCATGGACTATAATGATTGCGGGATTTGCAGAAATTGGATTTATTCAAAAGGCTTTAGAAACTTTGAAGAAAATTGGCTAAATAGCCTGGCCATGATTTAAGACAAAGTAAGATTGGTCCTATCCGACAATGAAATTGAGAAATAAGAAATCTATTTATGGCAACTATAACCCATAATCTATATGTTGCTTCTAGATTTGATTGCATGAGCATTTTGAAGTAGCATAACACTCACGAAATGAAATCTAGAAGCAACATACAGATTAACTCATGGATTGTGGAAATCTATTCACTAACTCTGACTATAACCCCAAGATAATTTTAAATGTAGACAACAGTAGGGAATGTGAGAGCTGATGGGATGTGATGTTCACTTTCTAATTTGCCCTAAAATCACAATTGCAACAAACTAAGGTTAGGGTTACATCTTACCACATGAATCATTAGGGTTAGTCAAAACGTATTATATTCATAGAGTACAAATACACTGGGGAAAAAGACATGCTAGGTGCGCCCAAAGCCATTTCTACACCAAGCCTAAGAGTGGATGTCTACCACAACCCTCTTATTTGGCAATTTGTACCACATTTCCCAAACCATGTCTCGTCTCCCAACAAATAGTTCTCATCTTGTGGAGTTGGGTGGAGATTGTAAGGGTCCCCTATTTGTCCTAGGCCGCAATGGTCCTTCTAGGACGACCTACTAATGAGCCCGCTCGCCACCCTTCTCTTAAACCTCAGGCCCTCTCTCTCATAAAGTGGATTTTAGACAATATGTATATCTATTCTCTATCATAGAGGCATACAATCTGACACACAAAGATGTATATCATGGTTGGAGATCTTTGGGTTTGTCAATAGTCCCTCAAGGTTGGAAGGGAAATTGCAATAGGGAGCCCTTAGTAGTTCTCCCTCTCGTAGCGTAGTAGGGTGCCCTCATAGCTGTTCTCCCTTAACTATCATTGCAACAAGGTGCCCTTAGCAGTTATCCCTCACAATGCAATAAGGTGCCCTCATAATTCTTCTCCCTTCAAAAACACTGCAACAAGATGCCCTTAGCAGTTCTCCTTTAGTTGCAGACTCTTTTCCCACTCCCTTGTGACACACTATTGTGAGATTATATTCTTTTTTTAATGTTTGTTAACATCAGATAGAGATGCAAAATAAGCTAATTATTTTTTCTGCATTACCAATAATGGAATAATAAATGCCCTAGACTTAGATCTGATTTCTATATTCTATCCCTAAAATTAGAGATTCGATTTGCTAAAGGGTTAATGTTCTTGTTTGCATTTCAATGTTTGGAGTGAAATTGTGAATCGTCCTTTTTTAAAATTGAGTCACCACTTTTCACGGTTACCTTCTAGAATAATATATTATTCCCCAAATTGATCTCCCATGGATATCCTCTTCAAATTAAACCTTCTCCCCTTCATATCTTCCAATGTGAAGGAGAGTTTGTTGGTATTAACCGGTAAAGATGTAACCAGTACATGGTAAAGAGGTATTGTCATTGATTGGCAAGGAGTTGTTGTCATTTATGACTAGGGATGCCTACAGTGTTCAACCAAGGAACCAAGGACAGGTCAGGTACAGCCGACAATAATAAGCGCAAGGGGAGAGACTAGTTTGGACTTGGACGGGTGACATGCAATGAGTAAGAAGAGGCATTGTCTCAGTTACTGTTAAAGCTCTAACTGATCATCAAAGCAACCGATAATTGGTAATGGCGTAACCGGTAATGGTGCAACCAAGGATTCAACTGGTATAAACGGAGAAAGGAATGGTGACAGATGAAGGTTTTTACCTATGTACAACCTAAGGATATGAACTAATCAATGAAGATGTCATCAAGACTGATGAACCAGAAAGATAGAGTCAACAAACACTTGTGTGACTCTTTGACCGGGATTTGTTGCACAAAATTCAGACGACTTTGTGTTATCAAGAAGATCGATGCAAGGCGTGATTAAAGGTTTTAATGTCGAAGTTTATGGCATTAAAACATGGAGAAATCTCTTGTGAAGGAAAGCTTTTGACACACGTTTGTCATTTTTTTTCATAAAGCAAAAAAAAACACATGGCATGCATCGGATGTTTCCTCAGTGAACTGAGACTCCACTGGCGATGGATCCAAAGGTGATCTTTAAATAGGTCGTGCATGTAAAAAGCAGAAAGGGCAAGAAGCCTATATATTCCTCATCCTGTGAAGAATATTGTTTGCCTTCATTCTACCAAAGAAAAAGAGTGAACATGTATGCTGAAAGAAGCTACAAAGGTGAAAAAGAGAAGAAAAGAAGAGTGTGCAAGGAAGCACAACAGAAGAAGGAGAACATACCTAAGGTGACTAATGATGATTCTCAATTGGAAAGCACAACAATCTTATCAGGCTCAGCAAAGCCATTTCTAAAAGATCAAACCCTCTATTGGTCTCTCACAATTGCAATAGCAAAATTCCGATATTTTGGGTGGACATTAATAGGTCCATTGTATTAAATCTCTTAACAAGGTGACATCTGTGTAGGTGTTTTATGCCCTCTAACCAGGCAGGTTTTAACAGGCCTCTGTTTGATTGTGCTAGAACTCTAATGATTTAGAAGGATCTTCCCCATCACTTCTGGAGAGAAGCTATCAGCACTGTAATGTATACACTGAACCAAGTTCAAGTTAAGAAAGGAACTGGTAAGACTCTCTACAAGTTATGGTTTGGTCACACTCCCAGTGTGGTCTACTTCAGAATTTTTGGTAGCAACTGTTACATCAAAAGAGATGTTTACTTTGGTAAGTTTGAACCAAAAAGTGATGTAGGCATATTTCTGGGTTATTTCACCAGAAGAAAAGCCTACCAATGTCTAAATAAAAGGATAGGAAAAATAGTGGAAAGCGTCAATGTAAAGATTGATGAATATTCAAAACCAAAGGAAAATATCAGTAATGATAAATTAGACTGTCATCAGGAACAAGATGATGAAATTCATTTGGACTTTAATGAAATGATTGTTGTTGATGAAGAAGAACAGGTAAACAGACCTGTGGAGTAGGGTAATGTACCTGAGCCAGGAAGGGATCAAGATGATGAACAGAAAATTACTCATGACCTTGATGAAGATATTGCTCAACCAGAAGATATAGACCAGGAACACCAACCGATTCAGCCAAGGTATGTCACATATCATTCCATTGATAACATTATTGGTGACAAACATGCTAATATTCTGACCAGGAGAAAGGCTAGAGAAAGTATCTGCTTACTTTCGAGTATAGAGCCCAAAACCACCAGAGAGGCTTTGGAGGATGAGAATTGGGTCAAGGCAATGGAAGAAGAGATTGAACAAATTGAGAAGAATGAAACATGGACTCTTGTTCCAAGACCACAAGACAAGAATGTTATTGGAACCAAGTGGGTATACAGAAAAAAATTTAATGAAGAAGGAAAGGTGGCAAGGAACAAAGCAAGGCTAGTTTGCAAAAGATATGCACAGGAGGCAGGACTAGATTATGGAGAAACATTTGCCCCTGTGGCTAGACAAGGAGTGAGAATCCTACTCACTTATGCTGCTCATAAAAGGTTCAAAGTATACCAAATGAATGTAAAGTCTGCATTTCTGAATGGTATATTGGAGGAAGAAATTTACATAGAACAGCCAAAAGGCTTCTCATCAACAGAGAAAATTGGTATCGTCTATAAACTGAAAAAGGCACTTTATGGGCTAAAACAAGCCCCAAGAGCCTGGTATGAAAGGTTACATTCGTACCTCCTGACCATAGGATTCACAAGAACATGAGATAATAGCAATGTGTATCTCAAGACTGGCAAAGAAGGGAATCTTATTGCTGAAATATTTGTGGATGACATCATCTTTGGAGGAGATGACAAAATGAGCAAAGACTTCGCTGAGGAGATGAAGAAAGAATTTGAAATGTCCATGATTGGAGCCATAAAATTCTTCATTGAACTGCAACTCCACCAGCTAAAAGAAGGTATTTTTATTTCTTGGTCCAAGTATGTTAAAGAAATTCTTAAATCCTTTGGGCTAGAAGAATCTAGACCAGTTGGTACACCAATGATAACTAACCTCAAGTTATCAAAGGAGGACGATGCAAAAGATGTGAATGAAACATTGTATCGGTCAATGATTGGCAAGTTACAGTATGTTGTACATAGTAGACCTAATATTGCACATGCAATAGGCATTGTAGTCAGATTCTCTTCTAACCCAAAAGAAACACATCTAATAGCAGTGAAGAGAATTTTCAGATACCTAAAGGGTACTGAGGAGTATGGCCTATGGTTTCCTCACAAAGGAGTATGGCTTATGGTTTCCTGATCCAGATTGGGCTGGTAATATTGATGATAGAAAAAACACTAGTGGAGATGCATTCTTTCTTGGAGAAAGAATTGTGTCATGGACGAGTAAGAAGCAAAATAGCATTTCACAGTCCATAGCAAAAGTTGAGTATGTTGCTGCTACAATCAATTGCACAAAGGTGATTTGGATCAAACAGATATTGGAAGGAATCTAAGAACAGGTACTTGGACTGATTGCAATTTACTGTGATAGTACAAGTGCAATAAATATATCTAAGAATCCTGCCATGCACTCTAAAACAAAGCACATTGCTACAAAGTACCACTATCTGAGAGAGCAAGTGCAAAATAAAGAGGTATAACTGGAGTATGTTCCTACAAAGGAACAAGTTGTTGACATATTCACAAAGCCTTTACCGAAGAGTACCTTTGACATATTCAATCCATTGTGCGTCAACAGAGGATTCAGCCTCATCATAACAGGATTGGTGATAAAGGACTGCTGCTCGAAGAGGGCGCAGATTTCATGAAGGTAGTCTTTTGACTAGCCTTTGGCATTATTGTCAAAGGGGGAGATTGTGTTACCGGTGAAGATGAAGACCAAACTCGTAAGTTAGGTAAGTTGTGTTTTGCCATCAATGCCAAAGGGGGAGATTGTTGGAATTAAGCGGTAAAGATGTAACTAGTACATGGTAAAGAGGTATTGTCATTGATTGGCAAGGAGGTGTTGTCATTTATGACTAGGGAGGTGTTGTCATTTATGACTAGGGATGCCTACAGTGTTCAACCAAGGAACCAAGGATAGGTCAAGTATAGCTGACAATAATAAGCACAAGGGGAGAGACTGGTTTGGATTTGGACCGGTGACATGCAGTGAGTAAGAAGAGGCATTGTCTCGGTTACTGTCAAAGCTCTAATTGATCATCAGAGCAACTAGTAACCGATAATGGCATAACCAGTAATGGCGCAATCATGAATCCAACTGGTACAAACAAAGAAAAGAATGCTGACAGGTAAAGGTTTTTACCTGTGCACAACCTAAGGATATGAACCAATCAATGAAGATGTTATCAAGATAGATGAACCGAGGAAAGTCACAGTCAACAAACACTTGTGTGACTCTTTGACCGGGATTTGTTGCACAAAATCTGAACGACTTTGTGTTATCAAGATCGGTGCAAGGCGCGATTGAAGGTTTTAATGCCAAAGTTTATGGCATTAAAGAATGGAGAAATCTCTTGTGAAGGAAAGCTTTCGACACGCGTCTGTCGTTTCCTTCATAAAGCAAAAAAAAGCACATGGCATGCATCGGATGTTTCCTCAATGAACTGAGACTCCATTGGGCGATGGATCCAAAGGTGATCTTTAAACAGGTCGTGCATGTAAAAAGAACAAAGGGCAAGAAGCCTATATATTCCTCATCCTATGAAGAATATCGTTTGCCTTCATTCTGCCAAAGAAAAAGAGTGAACATGTACGCTAAGAAAAGCTACAAAGGTGAAAAGGAGAAGAAAAGAAGAGTGTGCAAGGAAGCACAACAGAAGAACGAGAACATACCTGAGGTGACTAGTGATGATTCTCAATTGGAAAGCACAGTGATCTTATCAAGCTCAGCAAAGCCATTTCTAAAATATTAAACCCTCTATTGCTCTTTGACAATATCAATAGCAAAATCTCAGTATTTTGGGTGGACATTAACTGGTCCATTATATTAAATCCCTTAACCGGGTGACATCTGTGTAAGTGTTTTAAGCCCTCTAACCAGGGAGGTTTTAACAGGCCTTATTTCTTAAATCTCTTAACCGGGTCGCATCTAACAGTGCGTTTGTAATCTTTTAAGAGGGAAGGCTCCTTACAGGGCACAATTCAGAAAAGTGCAAAATTTGTGAGGTTTCCTCACACCGTGGTTTTCTCCCTATTTGGGTTTCCACATGATAAATCTGATGTTGTTTACTGTTTGTTTATATGATTGTTATTTCTGTGATAAAATCTATTCTGCTTACAATTTTGATTAGATTATATAAGATTTGGTTCTAAAGTTTTAGTGGGTGCTGATTCACCCCTCCCCTCTCAACCCTGGTTGAGACCATCAAAGTTGCTCTTCTTCATTATGTTTTTCCCTTTGCAATGGTCACAACCCTTCACAATTACCATGCAATATCCCACTCTGATTTGAAGTTCCAATTTTCTTACTTTTATTTATTTTTGCTGAATTTTCTGATTTTTTTTTGTTTTTGCAATTTTATGTTTATGTGTTTTTTTTTTCAAATATTGAAAATAAATGCAAGAAAGAATAACTGAAACCAACTTTGAAATAAAAACTAATAAATATTTAATAAACTTAGGATTTTTATTCCAATTAATGTAATCTGGTACATACTCTAGTTCCAATGCCTCAAGCCAGTCAATGATAATATCAACATATAATCACAGCAAGTTTGATATTATTCTTATCAGCAGCAAACTAGTATCTCATAAATCTTATAATGAAATAATAACCTTGCTTTTTCAATGTCTAGGATTAAAATGCCTTGCAAGGAGAATGTAATATCTGTTGATGAAAGGTTGTGAGCTAATGAAATTGTAAGATTTGAAATAATATTGAGGTATGGTGTCAAAATATTTCAGATCTGCTCCTTATTCAAAAATAACAATGAAACCTTGTCCTTTCCACTGCTACAAACTAAAAAATGAATTACTTTTGTAGTATTAATTAATTGCTATGAAGCCCAATGCAACCCCTTGGGTAATCTTTCACACTTGCAGACATTCAAATTTGTGAAGGATTTTGTCTTCACAAATAATTCACGCCAAACCCTACCCCTGAGAGCCATAAAATGGCAAAGATGAATTCTCCAAAACAATAATGATTTAAAAGATGCCTAAAATAATCACTCCAAAGTAATTGGATGAAATGAATGGCTGATGGTGATGGTGTTTGGAAAATTGCGTACGATTTCAGTAGCTGTAAAACCCCCTATTTTATGTTGTGCCACTATTTCAACCATGCACATTCAGGGATCAGTTAGATAGTTGTAAAAGCCCCCAGCATCTCCAGCACAACACCAAAAAATAGCAATGTGAAACTATAACTCATAAGCAGGCACAAAGGATAAGGTTGAAGCTCAACATGAAAAAAAAGAGCATGAATCATAGAAGTCTCAAACAATTCAAAGAAAATAGCCCAAGTTACAGACCTGGTAAGCATTGGGGTTAACCAATGCTGTGAACCACCTACAAAAATAAATTTTTGAAAGAGTTGGGAGTTCCAATTAAATCATTTACCATAAGAAGATATTACAACAATCTTATGGTTTAGTTGGAAGTCATATCATTTTCAATCAGAAAATTAATGGAAAACCAGGTTTTATGTTGTGCCACTATTTCAACCATGCACATTCAGGGATCAATTAGATAGCTGTAAAAGCCCCCAGCATCTTCAGCACAACACTAAAAAATAGCAATGTGAAACTGCAGCTCAAAAGAAGGCACGAAGGATAAGGTTGAAGCTCAACACAAAACAAAAGAGCATGAATCATAGAAGTCTCAAACAATTCAAAGAAAACAATCCAAGTTACAGACCTGGTAAGCATTGGGGTTAAGGATCAAAATGATTACATAGACACTGTAGATCAAGAAGAATAAAAATGTCCATCCCAGACAAATATAATCCTCTTTACCTTGTATTTGTTAATCATGGTTCATTTTCACAAATTTATGCATAGTTATGATACACAGCCTACAAAAGGATCAATCTGTATCTATTAACTTTTCGTCAACAATAATTCTACTTCATACAATATTGATAAAAGTGATTCCATCTGTTTCATAATGGTGAAGTTGTGCATTCTATTGTGTTTAAAAATTGAAGAGAACGCATAAAATGTCTTGGTTTAAAAATTGAAGAGAATGCATAAAATGTCTTTCTTCTACAATGGTCTCAATTCTTAGTATTCTCTTCTATTTGTTGACAACATACGTTTCAAAAAGCATAAATGGTGCAGAAAAGCAGCTATTCAACATATCATTTTATTTGTTGGTAAATTAGGTATTTCAATAAATTACTGAGGATAAATTTTTAAGGACATGTAAAATATGTGATAATGTTATTTAATATAACTCACATTCATCTAATGACAGCCGCACAAAGTCCTTGGACAGATACACATCAGCATAAAGAAGAAACTTTAGAAACAACTTACAAGGGCATCCACCATGGATAGAGTAATCTTTGTCCCAGCAAGCTCAATTGATCAAGCATCGTTGCTGCATCTTGAAGAGAACCATCAGCCTTAATGGCTATGAAATCCAATGCATCGGTGTCAACATATAAGTTTTCTCAATTGCAAGTTTCTGCAACCCGCTTACTATTTCTGACTCCTTGATCTTTGAAAAGAGATATTTTTGACACCTTGAAACCACAGTGTCGGGTAGTTTATACTTGTTAGTAGTAACAAGTATGAAGACAACATGAGCTGGCGGTACCATGTTTGAGATACCAGCATATGGCATTCGCCAATGATAAATATTTTGAACCAGGAGAAAGATGGAGCTAAAGCAACATTCTTGAGCAGACATTTGACTTTCTCTAGCCCATTACTATTTGTAACATCCACTTCTCTCACATCTCCACTCTTAACAGTAGCAAATGCAGTACATTCTCTACAGTCCACAGGGCCTTAGTTCCTCAAGAGAGATATGTTAATGTTTTGGTAGCTGCATGAAATATCATTCATACCTGTGTTGATTTTATCTACATTTCATGTTCTCTGAGTATATTTCTGCTATGATGGACTGTGGTCATCTCTCCTGGATTCGATCACTTGTATGGTTGATTATGTTCATTTCTTATCTTCAGCGGAAACTCCTTCATAACTTTGTGTTCTGCTGTGTTCATTCTCTATATTCACATCATTGGAGTCGGACATTATTATTATGTTTCACTTCAGCTGCCGCAATGTATATTGCCTTATATTCTGAAGATGTTTTCGTATTCCTTTGTAACTGGCTCCGCCCAGTTTTCATGGAAACAATAAATAAGTGTATTTAAGGTTTAGCTGAGGTGGAAATATCGTGCGGGCTTTCCTTTCCAATTCACGTGGATGTGGCATCGCTGGAAGATTTCTTTCCTTCACTGTATGTAACTGCCGTCGATTTACTTCATGTAACAGCAATGTCTTTTCACATTCTTTTCTTATTGATTGTATATAAGACCTGCTGATGGTGTATCATCTTCATCAGTTTTTGGTCGAGAGCTCGGTGCGGATAAAAGCTCTGATGTTTCCTGTGTCTGAAGAGAAGGTTCATGTTCGTGATGTTGAAACGGTAATTGCATGTTTCCATGTATGAGAGATTTAGCATGATCTTTTGGGAGAGACGAATTTAGTGTGATATTCATGTCAGCAGAATACAGTGTGTGTTCTGTATGTGTTGAGAATTCTATGTTTGTATTTGTGAATTGAGAAAGAGATTCTTATCTCCTTATTTTGTAATCATCATGTAGCAAATTCAGGGGTGTGATTTGAGTCACTCACAAAAGTGTTGTCATTACTGTGAGCATTTCTTTCTCTGTAAATGTCTGTTGTGTGATCACAGACTAAGTGAAGAAGAAATTCATTTGTCTTAGCTTGTGAAGCATTATTTGGAGCATTCGATAAAGAATCTTTTTTCGGGTGTGGCTGGGTTTTTCCCTCAAGTAGGAGGGTTTTCCTAGGGTAAATAATTGTGTCAATCTGTTATTTGTGTTCTTAGATATCTGATATTTGTGTTAATGCTATTCTGGTTTGCAAAAACTTAACAGGATACAATTCAGAGCTGTTACAAATATTCTAGCTGTTGATGTCTTTCCTGTACCACGAAGAGCTTGGAAGAGGTAGACAGGGGCAGAATACAGTGTGTGTTATGTATGTGTTGAGAATTCTATGTTTGTATTTGTGAATTGAGTCAGAGATTCTTATCTCCTTATTTTGTAATCATCGTGTAGCAAATTAAGGGGTGTGATTTGAGTTAATGACAAAAGTGTTGTCATTACTGTGAGCATTTCTTTCTCTGTAAATGTCTGTTGTGTGATCACAGACTAAGTGAAGAAGACATTCATTTGGAGCATTCAATAAAGAATCTTTTTTCGGGTGTGGCTGGGTTTTTCCCTTAAGTAGGAGGGTTTTCCCAGGGTAAATAATTGTGTCAATCTGTTATTTGTGTTCTTAGATATCTGATATTTGTGTTAATGCTAGTCTGGTTTGCGAAAACTTAACAAGATACAATTCAGAGCTGTTACAAATATTCTAGCTGTTGATGTCTTTCCTGTACCATGAGGAGCTTGGAAGAGGTAGACAAGGGCAACTTTCCCTTTTAAAACAGCATTAATTAGAGATTGCACAACCATGTTCTCCCACCAATTTGTCAAAGGACCTTGGCCTATAATTCTGACTCAAACTTATGTGCATGTCTTTGTAGACTGTTAATTTATTACTTTCAGATGTTAGAGAACCCTCCAGTTTTCGGCAACATTTGTGTCTAGACCTTTTCCTCTTGAGTCTACTAGCCTCCATCGGCATGGAGGAGCATGTTGGTTGTGGTCTGCAAAACACCCATAGATAAGAAGTTCCCAAAATAAGTTGGAAGCGAGGGAGGTTTAACCATGTCCCTGCAATTAGCCAGCACTTGGAGATATATGATTTCTTCCAGAGGCACCTCGTGAGGTCTGATTACACATCTCCAAAATTGTGAAGCCACTACAACAAAAGAGCTCAAAGCCCCACTTAAATTTTTCACCTCGTAAATCATATCCTCTGTAAAGCACAATGTTGAGCTTATTACTTTTGCTGTCCTTTTGGGACCCCCAATTTTTGGAGAAACTCTTTGGTCTTTTCCACATTCCAGTTGCCAGATATCTCAATTTTGCATACCAAATTTCACCCTGAAATTATGTTGAGCCGGTGATAAACATCCCAACCCACAAATATTTTAACTTGTTCACTGGCAGGCACAAACAGGATCCTAAGAGACCAAGAGAACTAAACCTCAATATGTACACAATGAATGAAACCTAGTCGGGATACTCTGCTCCTCAAATTATATCACAATCTCTTACAAAACCAATCCAGAGACAGGAAATGAAAAAACAAACATTTAAAAATACCCTATATAAGCAAAAAATCAATTTTCCAGCAGTAAAATATGATAGTAAATAATGTGTTGGTATTTATAAAATGTCCCAAACCAGCAAATGCTCAGCAATAGTTTCTAAATTGTTATATCTTGTTCAATTTTAATCTCGAAAGACATGGTTTCTAGAATTTACTATAAACAGCCAGTCATATCCCTCTAATTTTAATGAGCAACAAAACAGCCCACACATTGAACATATTTTCATGTCATGTCATCCATTGAAACAGACTTAACTTCTTTATTGAACTGCACAAGACTAACCCTCTAAGGGGAAGTAGATTGAAATGATCTGACAACGACACAAATATGATAGTAAATAATGTGTAGGTATTTATAAAATGTCCCATAACCAGCAAATGCTCAGCAATAGTTTCTAAATTGTTATATCTTGTTCAAGATATATACCTGATCCTCGTATTTTCATCTCCAAAGACATGATTTCTAGAATCATCTATAAACAGCAAGTCACATCGAGCAACAAAACAGCCCACATATTGAACATATTTTTCATAAGTCAACATATCGAGAAACTAGCTCCATTCTACTAAATCAATAAAGTTTCCACTAATTTGAACCTTGATTAATCAGTAAATAGGATCCATGAAAACAGGAAACATGTCAGAGTCTAATAAGTTGAGAGAGGCTACCAAAATATGCCACAGAAAATAAAAGCACACAGTCTACAGACAGTATTTTTTAAACTACATATCTTAAAAAATATATCTTGTTCAAGACATATACATGACCCTCGTATTTTCATCTCCAAAGACATGGTTTCTAGAATCTACTATAAACAGCCAGTCATATCCCTCTAATTTTAATGAGCAACAAAACAGCCCACACATTGAACATATTTTCATAAGTCAACATGTTAAGAAATTAGCTCGAGTCTTCTAAATCAATGAAGTTTCCACTAATTTGAACCTTGATTAATCAGTAAATAGAATCCATGAATACAAGAAGACATGTTGAGAGAGGCTACCAAAATATGACCACAGATAATAAAAGCACACAGTCCAACATCTTGGTGATAGGAAGAATATCTATAATTAAAAGTTTGAATGCCATAGTGTCTTAAGTGTACTTATTGCAATAAATATTATATATCATGAAGACCTTATTGCTTCATGTAATTAGTGCATCTATTTTATAAATGCCTTAGCCACCGATGCACTATCTGTTTAAATTCAACCTGCCCTATGAAATGGTCATTTACAAACAGTGATACATTTTCTCCTAGTCAATATTCATAAGGCAAAAAGAATAGTAGCAAGATTAAAGACAAACTGCAAAGATTGATTAAAATGCAATCTAAAAGGATGGTCATAGAATACAACACCTAACAACATGGAGTTGAAAGAAGAGCTGGAAATGCAAAAGGCCACACGCCAAAAACTAAATTGATTGAATTAAGAGACTTCAACAAATATCTTACAAAACGGAACAACTCTTGCATGCATCCAATAAATTGCAAAAAGACTAGGAAATTTAGGAAGGCATTGTTGTCTCTATATTATTTTCAACAATATTGAGGTTCTATAGTACACATTAGAAATTGCCACTTGTATTGAATACACTATCCAGTCCATTCAGGAAAGACATGGAGGACTACCGGCAGCATAGTCAACAAAGTTGAAGTGCATGAAAAAAAAAGTTAAATATACCTACAATCATGCATGTAATCCTCTGTTCTGCACTTGGTGGCTTCATAACCCAAGTGTGAGAAGAAACTGAAAACAAGCAATGTTTACAAATACTTGCCATTTCTTTTTAAATAAACTATTATATAATTTAACAAAAACATCACACAAGAATAAAACATCACTGAGATAAGCAAAAACTTGACAGAAATATCCCAACTCTAAGGAACAAAAGGAAAAATGAGGTAACACAAAAAAGATTACATAAAATGCAAATATAATCCACCTGCACAGTAGCCAGGCTGCAATTATAGGCTGCATTAAAGTATCCTGACTTTGATTGCCTTTAACGAGTTGTATGCATTCATTCATAGATTAATTTTTCAATATCAATCAACTGTTGCAAAAAGACCTTCAAACAATTTAGTGATTACCTGAGTGCCCCTCGAGAGAGACCCCAAAGATTGTTGAACGCGTCAATGAATTTCACGGGATATGGTGTTGCTGATTCCTCCTTGCATATTAGATGAAATACAAATAGATTCAAATATCTCATCAGTGTTGCCCCATTCAAAATGCATCAAAACATATACAAAATACAGTAGAAAAACTGAAAAGAAAAACTTCAAACACAAAAACTAAATAAAAACATAAAAGGAGGCATGGCCATGCTAGAATGACAATGGAAGGCAAACAAAACCAAAACAAAAATTGAATAGGGAACAATGTGCCCTGCTTCCAAATAAACTGTCCATAAATAGAAAGTGAACTAGTGCTTTTTAAAACGGTTATATGGAAACCCATGATTTGTATGCCCTTGATTTGTTCTCATCCGATGGCTCTGGTTTGAGTACCGTTGAGAAAAAAAAAACAAGCATCTTTTTCAAATGGTGACAAGGAAAAATCAATGCATGGAAAAATACCGATCATTCCATGCATGCCCTTGATTTGTACCGTTGAGAAAAAAAATCAAAAGCATATTTTTTCAATACATGCTTTTTAAACCTGACCATTCGATATATGCCCTCGATTTGCTCTCATCTCGTGGCTCTGGTTTGAGAACCGTTGAGAAAAAAATCCAAGCATCCATGGCTGTAATTTGGTTTGAGTCTTTGTGGATCTAACAATCCTAGCCGATTTAATTTGATTTAATTTACTTCTTTGTGAATTTAATTTGATTTTCTTCTTTGTGAATCTTGAATAAACCATTTAAAAAAACAGATGCTAGCCGATTTCATTAAACAGACATGTAATAAGATGCTTTTTTTCCCAAAAATTTTACGAAATATTTAAATTATATAAAAATTGGATCAAAAATATATTTTAATTTATAAAAAGGAGATATTTTTTTAGAACAAGTGAAATTGTGAACAACACTTCTTGAAGATTTTGCAAATGGGATTGCAAGCAAAGTGGGCTTAATCTTGGAGGAAACTCTATGGTTAACTTAAGCTGGAGTGGTACCCGAATGGGTGACAGGTCTTGAGAAGTCTCAACGCTTCACCATTGTGAGCATCACCAGATGCAATGAAGTGTTCCATTCATTCTCATGAGAGATGTGCTCTTGTGAACCACTAATCATGAAACATGGATCAATGAGGTTGACTCGCATAGATGCAATGTGTCACGGGCTTTGGGAGCAACCCGTGTGGCACTGGCAAATCGTCCAAGCCTTGAGCCAGAATGCTACGACTTGACCGAATCCAGACTACGCCTCCAATGCGGAATACAATGCAATGATCTGATAAGTCCCAATAGCAATTATGAAAGCAATGCAAACAAGGCAAGTCCACATGACACAGATATTATGGCGGAACAATCTTTTCGAAATACTTCATCAATCACCAAGATTACAAAGTCAAGATCGAACTATGTTGAAAAACATAGATCGCCCCTATTATGAATGCATTCGAGCTAAACAATCTTAGCTGAACACTTGTTACAATCGCTTGTAGAGTGCAGCTCAATACAAAGCTCCAAGTATACTACAGCCTTACAAAGCTTGCAAGTCGCAAGTCTTCGCACTTCTGCTCTGCACCTTGTCGCTCTGAAATCTCGCACTCCACCTCTCTGTCTGCAAGAATGAGCTATGCACACTGCTTATATAGTGAATGCTCCTTGGATCATGTGCGCCCCAAATTAGGTCCGCACCCAAAAATACAATGCCACGAAATCAATGCATGCTTCAGCAATTACAACGTCGTTGCTCCAACGGCTAGATCTCAACGACTAGTTTTACATCACCCAAGGCAATGGAACACGGCAAGCGCAATATATTAACGTTAATGCCGCCCGCTGATTTCGATGTTGTAATGCCACTACAAAAGAACTGCTCCAATGTAACTGTTATGCATTATTTCTCCAAGGCAATCATCGGCTCAGTAAAAATACTTCACCAGCGCACAAAATAACTTAAGTTGCACAAGAGCAATGCAACTCATGTCGGCTTCAAGTCGCTCCAAGGCTGGACCCGTTACATCCTCCCCCACTAAACTAGTGGCGACGTCCTCGACGCCTGCACATCTGGCCCATGATGCTCGGGAGGCAAAGTCCAAAGACTTCACTTCTGCTGCAATGAGTTCCTTGCCTCAAGGAACTCCATAACTTTCTGCTCGTCCCTCCACAACATTTCACCACGCTGCCAAGTAGCAGTCTCATAAGGATGCCCTTCGAACACAACCAAGAACTCACGAAAGGCCCTCTTTCCATGTCCTCTGGCTCACATCGCTAGAACATCACTCACTCTATGCCCCGGATTATCAATCACGTTCGCTGGACCCCGTTCTGGAATGTTTCTCACTAAGTCATCTTCATCAGGATGATGAGGTCTTAGCTGAGACACATGAAAGACAGGATGCACACCCAAGTGCGACGGCAAGTTCAACTTGTATGCTACAGGACTGATCTTCTACACCACTTCAAATGGCCCATCGAATCTCCTCACCAAAGATGTGCTCAAGCCTTTGGGCACCTTAAATTGGATCGGATCCATTCACAACAGTACTCTGTCCCCAACATTGAACTCAAGCTTCCTTCTATTCAAATCAGCAAACTTCTTCATTCGTTTCGCTGCCTTGATCAAATGATGTCATGCCAAATCCACGCGCTCGTTCCAAGTCTGCAACAACTCGGCTGCGCTGATATCTGCAATCCGATATCCCTTCACAACTGTGTGAGGGGTCAAGGGCTGTTGTCCAATGGCCAACTCAAAAGGACTATACTTTGATGATTCACTCTTCTGTAGGTTGTAAGAAAACTGTGCCGCGTCCAACAACCTGGGCCAGTTGCGCTGATCGGATGTCACAAAATGACGCAAGTAGTCCTCCAAAATTGCATTAATCCATTTTGTTTGTCCATCCGTCAAGGGATGAAATCCTGAACTCATCAAGATTCTTGTGCCTACCAACTTGAACAGCTCTTGCCAAAAATTCGAGGTGAACCTCGGATCTCTGTCACTAACAATGCTCAAGGGTATACCCCAAGCTTTCACAACATTCTTGAAGAACAGCTCAGCTGCATTCTCAGCTGTACAAGGTTGTCTACAAGGGACAAACACTGCATACTTGTTGAACCTATCAACAATGACCATTATACTAGTGAATCCATCAACATTCGGGAGCTGGGTTATGAAATCCATACTTACGCTCGCCCATGGTCGAATCAGCACAAGAAGAGGTTGCAACAGACCCGCCGGTTGCAATCGGACTGACTTATCTTGCTGACAAGTAAGACAAGTCTGCATGTAACGATCTACATCATCACGCATGTTAGGCTAGTAGAAACCGCGCTCCAACAATGCCAAAGTCCTCTTCTGTCCAGGGTGACCCGCCCAAACTGAATCATGACATTCGCACAGGACCTCCTTGTGAAGCTCTTTCCATTGTGGAAGGTAGACACGATTGTTAGAATAATACAAGAGCCCATCCTGCATTGAAAACTTCCTTGTTCAGCCAGCCCGAACCTGGAGTACAATCTGCCATGCCTGAGAGTCATTTTCAAGCCCTTCTTTGATCCGATCTATCATGTGCTCGGTCATTGTGACTTGGCTGTCCCCCAAAGTCTGCAATGCTCCAAGCTGTGCTTTCCAGCTCAATGCATCTGCGACCACATTACAACGCCCTAGGTTGTACACAAGTTCAAAATCAAACTCAGCCAAGTATTCCTGCCATCTAGCCTGCTTCGGCGTCAGTTTCGACTGTGTCTTGAAGTATGTAGAACTGATGTCATCTGTTTTGACCAAGAACGGCACACCCAGCAAGTAGTGTCTCCAAGTCCGCAGGCAATGTATAATAGCAGTCATCTCTTTTTCGTGGGCTGGATAATTTCTTTCCCTGTCATTGAGCTTCCGGGATTCATATGCAATGGGGTGACCATTCTGCATGAGCACACCCCCGATTGCATAATCTGATGCATCGGTCTAGATCTCAAACGGTTCACCATACTTAGGCAAGGAAAGTACTGGCTCTTCCTTGAGCTTAGCCTTCAACAAATCAAAGGCGTCCTATTGCTTCTCTGTCCACTTCCAACCTCTATCCTTTTTCAACAAATCTATCAGTGGCCCAGCAATTTTTGAGTAGCCTTGTACAAACTTTCGATAGTAGTTGGCCAGCCCAAGGAATTGCCTCACCTCGTGCACATTCTTTAGCGGCTCCCAGTCATGAATCGTGGCTAACTTCTCTGGATCCGGACGGATCTGGCCACGGCCCACAAAATGCCCCAAGAACGGCACTTCATCTTGAGCAAAGACACACTTCTCCTTTTTCACAAAGAGCTTGTGCGCCCGCAACAAACTAAACACTTCACTCAAGTGTTTCTTATGCTCATCCAAACTCTTACTATACACCAAAATGTCATCCAAATATACTACAACACAACTATCCAGCAATGATCTAAACACATCATTCATTAACGTACTGAATGTGGCAGGTGCATTCGTCAAGCCAAACGGCATGACCAAAAATTCATAGCTTCCATACCTTGTTGTGATGGTCATCTTCTCTTCATCGCCCGGTGCTATTCGGATCTGGTAGTACCCATGTCACAAGTCAAGCTTGCTAAACACCCTAGCATCCACCAACCTATCAAAGCTGTCGGCAATGAGCGACAATGGGTACTTGTTCTTTATTGTGAGCTTATTCAAAGCTTTGAAGTTGCAACACAGTCGCAACGTTCCCTCCTTCTTCCTTTGAAACAGGACTGGAGCTGCATATGGGGAACGGGATGGACGCAAGAAGCCAGCGTTCATCAGCTCTGCCAGTTGTTTCTTCAGCTCGACCATTTCTGGCCCTGAGAGATGGTAGGGAGCCCTTGCTGGAGGTCTCGCCCCTTGCTCCAATTCGATCTTATGATCAACATGCCTCCGCAGTGGTAGCTCGGCTGGTAGATTATCAGGCATCAGATTTGCATTAGCATCCAACACGTCTTGGACTGCTGAAGTGTTGGCAGTCCCGGAAGATTCACCATCATCCCAGCCACCAAGTAACGCGGCTAGATACAGATCGCCTTGTCCTTTCCTACTCGCCTGCTTCAAACTGAGAGCACTCAACACTCTATCTGAATTCTTGCACTGTACCGTCGGGATCATGCACGCCCTAGACGGATCAAGAACCAATATGCACCCCAAGTGGGGAATCACTGCCACTGCTGCCTGTCTGAGGAAGTCTTGCCCAAGAATCAGATCGAAATCCTTCATCTCAATTGCGACAAGGTCAACAGAACCCTGCCAAGGCCCGATCCGCACTGTGGCATTACGGATATCTCCTGCGACCTTCTGGGCAGGCGCAGTCACTGCCTTAAAGCAAGTCTCAATCGCCACCATAGCCAAACCCAGTGTCTTAGCTCGATGTGCCGAGAAGTAGTTGTGCATTGCTCCGGAATCTACCATCGCAATCACCTTCTGCCCTCCAAAGAAGGTTTCAACATAACACAACTCGTGATGATGTGGGATCGCTAATTCCTGCAAAGAATTGAGAAGCCTCAATCCACCCATTTCCGGCATCTTCTTATCTTCGCCCAGCATAGCACTGACCCTTGCCCGATCTGGACATTCACGAGCCCAGTGATCTAGATTCCCACATATAAAGCAGTTCCGATCCTTCTTCTTTTCATTCGGAACAGACTCTTTTTGGAAGGGTGTCCACCATTCCCCTTAGGTTTCTTCCCCTTCTGATCTCCATTCTGACTTGAAGTAGCCTTCTTATCATTGCGCTAGAATTGTTTCTTCTTGTCATAGTTGTCGGATCTGGCACCTCCAAACCCTTTAGCAGCATCACCCTTATAGTCTAGTAACCCTTCTGCTACAGCTATGGCTTCCGGTAAGGACTGCACCTTGTGCCTCCATAATTCTTCAGCAGCCCATGGCTGGAGATTACGCATGAACAAATAGAGCCTTTCAAAGTCGCCCAACTTCTCACATTCCAAATCCAAGGCTTGGAATGCTCGGACATAATGGCACACTTTGCCAGTATGCTTCAATTCATCAAAACGTGCCCTCACAACCCAATCCGAGTTGCCAGGCTTAAATTGATCCTGTAGAGCAGCCTTCAATTCGATCCAAGACTTAATCGGTTTGATGGGCTTGCCTGCACGCTCATCGGCTAGATGAGTACGCCACCACAACTTCACACTCCCGGTGAAGTAGGAGGTGACTTTCTTGACCTGGGCTTCATCGCTCAAACTTGGTGTCGCTGACAAAAACTCTTCTACATCCCAGAAGAAGTTACCCAGCTTTTTGTCGTCACGATCCCCATCATAAGTGGTAATCGCTTCAGACTTGGTGCCTTGACCACCATTCAGAAGAGCATGATGCGGCTACTGGCCCTCCTTGAGAAACTTTACTTCCTCACGCAGCATCTCAAGCTGATCTCCCAGTTTCATCAATTCCTCTGTCACTCGTTCATCCACACCTGCATCTTCCAATGCCTCTAGATGAAATTTGTGATCTTGCAACCAATCTTTGTGCTTAAGGTTGCGGTTAACATAGCCTTGTTCCTGACCTTGCACTTGATCTCCCTCAAGCTGACTATTAGCATCCGCCATGCTTCCAAATCAGATCTAGCAAAAACCTTTTGCTCTGATACCAACTATCATGGGCTTTGGGAGCAACCCATGCGGCACTGGCAAATCATCCAAGCCTTGAGCTAGAATGCTATGACTTGACCGAATCCAGACTACACCTCCAATGTGGAATACAATGTAATGATCTGATAAGTCCCAACAGCAATTATGAAAGCAATGCAAACAAGGCAAGTCCACATGACACAGATATTATGGCGGAGCAATCTTTTTGAAATACTTCATCAATCACCAAGATTACAAAGTCAAGATCGAACTATGTTGAAAAACACAGATCGCCCCTATTATGAATGCATTCGAGCTAAAAAATCTTAGCTGAACACTTGTTACAATCGCTTGTAGAGCGCAGCTCAATACAAAGCTCCAAGTATACTACAGCCTTACAAAGCTTGCAAGTTGCAAGTCTTCGCACTTCTGCTCTGCACCTTGTCGCTCCGAAATCTCGCACTCCACCTCTTTGTTTGCAAGAATGAGCTATGCGCACTGCTTATATAGTGAATGCTCCTTGGATCATGTGTGCCCCAAATTAGGTCCGCACCCAAAAATACAATGCCATGAAATCAATGCACGCTTCAGCAATTACAACGCCGCTACTCCAACGGCTAGATCTCAATGGCTAGTTTTACATCGCCCAAGGCAATGGAACACGGCAAGCGCAATATATTAATGCTGATGCCGCCCGCTAATTCCGCTACTGTAATGCCGCTACAAAAGAACTGCTCCAATGTAACCGTTATGCATTATTTCTCGAAGGCAATCGTCGGCTCAGTAAAAATACTTCACCAGCGCACAAAATAACTTAAGTCGCACAAGAGCAATGCAACTCATGTCGGCTTCAAGTCACTCCAAGGCTAGACCCGTTACACAATGAGTGCTAAGTGTTCCATTCATTCTCGTGAGAGATGGGTTCTTGTGAACTACTACTCATGAAACACGGGTCAATGAGTTTGACTTGAAAATTACACAATTGAATCTTGATAGCAATATCACATATTTTAATTTTGGTTAACTAAATTTATTATTTTAATTTAGTTTAGTCAAATTTTATTTACAAAATATTCTTTGAAATATAAAAGGTAATCTAAATACCTAGTTAATGTCTCTTAGAAAAATTAACATGTCAAGTGGGTTCTCATAATCCTTGTCATCCCAAAAAAATATGTTATAACAAATTGTTAATCCAATATATAATGCCTTTCACAAATAGAATGCCTGGGAGGAAAACAAGACTCACAACTCTTTTGCAAATATTATTCTAGTAAGCCAAATCCAAAATAACTTCTTGTAAATGCTATTATAGCAAGCCAAGTCCAAATTTGGGAATTGAATGGGTGGTTAAGTCAAATTGTGGAATATATTAACTCATTAGAGTACATTATATCTTATGTATGTTAGAAAGGAAACCATATTGTGGATGCAATTGCTAAGTCAACGATAGATTTGATAGTGGAGGAAGAGGACACAATGTCTCCAAATGAATGACACACTCTATTTTGCCATCATGTTGTCACCACGTGAACTCCCATGCTTAAAGAGATAAGACAAGAAAAAAATATTTATGAATCAAGGTGGAGAAATTAAGGAGAGTACAATAGCCTATATTAGCAATAGGAGAATGGATGCCATAATGAAAGTAGTAACAAGCATGGACACTGTCATTTGTTTAATGGTGAGGAAGAGGCTAATGACATTTTGTGGTGACATCTTCGAGAGGAGAGTCATATAGGTGTTCAAAACTAGAGCAAGCGTGGTGCTTCATGTGTTAAGATTGGTTGTGGGTGATACATATTAGAGTGGAAACAATCAGTATCATATTAACTTTGACATAGCTTCAATGTTTCTTGCATTGCTACTTGATAGTAGGGAAGTAGAGATGACCCTTTGTAGTTGAATGTGGTGTGGGGAATTGGCATGGATGTTCTAGAAAGACATAGAAAAGCTTAGGTGGGTGTTGACTTCCTAAAAGGTTGTGTAGAAGGGGTTAAGACAGGTGATGGCGAGTAGGCCTACACACTGATTGAAGCGAATGGAGGAGGACAAGTCCAGGTAAGTTGGGTGTTTCAAGATGTTTTTATAGATACATATGTATATTGTATCTCTATAACTAGTAAAGTTTAGTAGCATATCTATTGTAGGTAGTCCTTGTCTACAGTTGGCAAGGTGGTTGTGGTTGCATGCCATTTTTATCTCCAAATTTCCCTAATGTAATAGCAGTATCATGGATAGTTTAGGATAGTAGATAGTATAGTAGACAATATAGGTAGATTGATGGACCAGTGGTGGTTGTTGGCCATTTTGGTTGCTCAATGGGAATTTTTCTTATAGAATTTTTGCATGTTTAGGAGTTGGTGTTGTAATTTTTTAATCTTAATATATGGGTGTGACCCCACTTAGTCACATTTATTTATCAAAAATATTAATAATATGGTAGATCATTATATTTAAAAAGTTAGACAACATCATTGAGGGTAAGAGACATGAAAATTTGGTTGAAAGTTTTGAAGAGGTTGGGATTGCAAATTTGTAAATTACTCCACTAGTATGTTGCACCACTTAATAAGAAATCTAAAATTTGGACTCAAATTATGACCCACCTTGTCATGCAAGGATGTCTACTTCTAAGGATAAAGGTGTAAAATTATTCAATCAGCTACGCACTTGAAATGTGTGTTCTATCATGTGTTGATCTATCAACTATTACATGTAGTTCTATGCACCATATCATCATTAAAAACCTTGAGAATTGTCTCCCATTTGGTAAGGTATTTTTCACCTAGTTTGATCTCGGAAGAACTTGGAATATAAGTATCAAAAGGTAGGGATGATCACAAAGGGCTTCATATTCAAGATCATCTTTTCAGCACTTATAATAAATGGAATTATACTAGATCACCAAACAAGAAGCAGACTCCTAGTCCATTGTCTTTATTACTTAGACATAATTTAGTGTAGCTAAGTTTCAAGGAGTTTTTTGTAAACTAAATTTTACCACTACTCTATGGATGATGTGATAAATTGAAACTAGATTTAGTCTTGTATTTTAAACAGTTCTTACTATATTTTACTATTGAAAGCAAGTTCATAATTATTGACAATGGTGTAAGGCAAGATGTTAAACCTAATTATTTTTCCATGAATTTTTCGACTCTAACAATAAACTTGTTATGGCGATACAAGGCAAAAAAATGATTATTCTTATTAAATCAATAAATAATGATCAAAATGACATGTAGGAACCTAAATTTATGATGTTTACAATGAAATCTAGATACATGTCTACCCTAGCCATGTCAATAATAGGAAGGTGTTGGAAAGACTTTAACAATTCAATGTACCCTTATTGCATTGAAATATGTCACATACTCCTATAAAAGTTCTTGCATCCTTCTAAAGGTCATCTCGTAATTAGTCTACTTGATATGCTCATAAATCTTGAAAAACACAAGTGACCCATGTTAATTTCCTTGTTGATCACGATAAACATTCTCAACATTTAATGTGTTATTTTTCTTTCATATTTGATGAGTTGAAGAAAGGTATGTGGTAACCCTTCTTACACCAATATACTCAAATATTCCATGAAAAGTGTCCATACAATTCATATGTTGGTCAAGATCATAATGCAACCTCAATTTAAAATGCTCATACACATCATAAAATTTGTGATACATTACTCCCTGCATGATGATGTGATGCACACCACGAGATGTTAATGCATATCCAAACCATTCCACCCCAAAGTTGGACACCTACCTCCTCTTGTGACAAATTCTACTTGTCCTCCAAATACGACAATAACTCTTCCATAGGAAGATAAAATTACTAGAAGATGAAATACTGAGTGTTGGGATATCATGCAAATATGTGTTTCAGAGATTGTTGTCACATATTTGAAGAAATGTGTTGTCATTGATGTCAACACATTTCTTTATTCTGGCAGTGTTGTAGAGATGTTGTTGGAATATTCAATGAGGAAATTTGTTTGGTATGGCTTTTGTATTGAATATCAGATGTTGCAAAGGTACAAATGGCTTTAGGAATGTCTGTAGTTGATCTATGCCAGTCTGTAGAGGTTCACTTGTTGATTTGAGAAAGTTGTAAATGGTTGATCAAAGACTGGTATTTTGGATGTTTGGGAAGAGACAGTGTTTAATTTTTGGATCGGTTATGTAATATTTCTAGTTGCTAACCTGGCGGTGAGTTGAGGACATGGATTTGTGTCCTCAACTCGAGTGGTTAATGAATTGGTTGTTGGAAATCTATATTTCTTGAGTAATAGAGGTTATTATTTGGTGTTCTTGATGAACAATACATAGATGATGGTGAATTTTGAGACAAAGTTATTTTTTTTGTTACTGTGGCATTTCATGTTTCTTGTTGATGTTTGTAGATTGTGTCCTATTCATGTTATTGGAATGAGTTATGTGATCAGACTTGGTGATTTTCATGTAGCATGTTGTTGTTATTAGTGTTATTGGCTGACTTGATGGTGTAGTGTGTTGTAAAGTATTGTGGCGTGATTTATGGATCTGGAACATGTTCAAGGATGAAGATTTGGATCCCTACTATGTCTTAGCCATTATGTTTTGGATTGCATTGAAGAATGTATTATATTGATGTAATATTTTGTAAATAGGTCTTTGGCTGACCTTGTGGAAATAAGTGAATGTAATGTATAAATCAATATAATCATTTGTAATTGTGAAGGCATGAGTGATGATCATGATGTTATGTGAAGAGGTATGATTAGAATCTCTACTTGAGGTAGAGATTTGATGTACTTCATTAGAGTTGTATTGGCATGACAGAGATGATATCAGTCAATTCATGATTAGTGGATTGTAGTACATAGTGGATTGGTGTCCATCTATTTGTTGTAAGGAAGTGAGCCTTGATTTGGGTTCTAGCCCTTGTTGTATTTGAGTAGTGAGCTCTAAGAAGTGTGCCTAAATGCATGTGCATTTTCCTTGTATTACTCTTAACTTGGTATAGTGCTTTTAATAGAGTACATTATCTTGTGGGTTTGATCTTCACTGTGGTTTTTCCCCTAACAGGGTTTACACGTCAAAAATATTGGTGTTATGTGTTGTGGTCTTTCTTTAATATTTATCACACATATATATGAGATTAAAGGTTTAAGGATTGATTAAGGTTCACCCCCCATCCTAGTCCATTGTGTGCATTACCTTGTTTCTAACAATTGGTATCAGAGATGAGTCCTCTTTTGGGAGCTTGACCACTTGAGGAGATTTGGGATGACAACTTTTAAGAAGGAAAATTTGAGATTTGAAGGCCCTACTATTCCATATGGAAGGGTCAGATGATTACACACCTGAGATGGATCACAAAAGATTATTGGGAAGTTACTAAGAATTCTTACATTCCTCCTATAAACATTTCTACAACTACACCAAATGAGAAGAATAATTTTGAATGTAATATGAGAGAAAATAAACATTGTCGAGTGCCTTATCGAATATAGAATATACAAATGTCATGGAAGTAGAAACTCCACTTGAGGTATGGACAAAGTTAGAGATTCTACATGAAGGAGATGATTGTGTGAAGCAAGCCAAGCTGCAAAATCTAAAGAGAAGTATAAAGCATTGAAGATGAGAAAGGATGAGAGCATTAGTTCTTACATACTAAAGATCAATGAACTTTTTTGTGGAATCAGATGCGCTAGATGAAAATTGGAGGAAGATAAAATTGGAGCATTAGTTCTTACATACTAAAGATCAATGAACTTTTTTGTGGAATAAGATGTGCTAGACAAAAATTGGAGGAAGTTTGTTTCTATTAAAGAGATCATAATCGTGACTAAAGTAACAAGAGACACATTGGTTGGTAAGTTATCTACTTTTAAAATGAGAGAATTTGGTGATGCTCTTCCTAAAGTTGAATCTGCATTTAAAGCTACTATTTATAAGGATAATCAAAGATATGACCCTAGTGAAAGTTCATCTATGTATGGATCTAGATAAGCAAAGGAATGGAAAGAAATTAAAGAAGGGAAAGGAAGATTCAAAAACTTGAAGCCCTAATTTCGAAGATTTGCCTAAGGGAGCTAGTAAGTATGAAGGGAAGTTACCTTTGAAATGTTTTTCATGTAATAAGATTGGTCATTTTGCTTCTAGATGTCTTGAGAGAGTACCGAAGCATAAGCCTGGAAAGTTTCAACCTAAATATCAAAAGAAGTGTTATTATGTTGTTAATGAAGGTTTAATTTATGATGAGTCAAAAAAGAGTGAAGATGAGATTGTATTTATTGCTATCAGAGATGAAAATCCTAGTTTATTGAATGAGGAAAAAGCCTTGGTTACACACATTGAAGAAAGGGATGAATGGGTGATAGAGAATGGTTTTTCACATCACATGACTGGAGATAAGAGGAAATTTGTGAAATTAGAAAAGTATGATGGTGGTGTTGTAATGCTATGCTAAGGAACCGAGGAGAACTTAACCTTAAACATACTACTAAGTTTACATAATAATTTATTTTTTCTTAAGAGTTAACAAAATAATAATGATAACAATGCAGAAGCAATACAACATAAGATACAAACAAGTACATAAGTACAACTCAATTATAGTTAGTGACTCTCAAGGGTTCCTTGATGTAGCATTATGCATACATTAATTTATTATTTTAGATTAAGTATAATTACAAATTTCTCATATTTGAATGAATATCAAGTACATCCTAATATAAAAGAAACATAGATACAACCAATATCATAAGGTCTACACAATGAAATTTCTCATATTTAAATGAATATCAAGTAAAACCTAATATAAAAGAAACATAGATACAACCAATATCTTAGTCGGTCTTCATCATCATCACCATCCATTATAGTAACAATAAAGCATATTTTAATATTAGGCTTGTATTTCATCAATGCCCTATTCTTAATAAGATAACTAAGGAAACCACAAATGCTCATTTTCAAAAGGCAAATTGTCCACCATTACCGGAGGTCAACATTAGGTTTTATGAGAATAAGGGAGGATTTATTTATTGAAGATCATAAGAATGACCTTCCCTCCACATCTTCCCTTCCAAAAACTATTCGAGTCAAGTCAAGACAAAGACAGTTCCCGAGTATGGCATCATCTCTACCTAAGGCAAGTGTGAGATCAACACACAATATTAAAGAAAATGACAATGAATTTATAATAGCCTCCCTCAACAAAGAACTACTGGAGGTCCTAGCCAAGAAAATATTGACAAAGTCTTATTATTAGCTGATAAGATTTCTGAATCAAAGATCGACCTCAAAGAGAATGCCAAAGATGGGGAAGGGGTGGAGCTTGAGGAAGGTGAGTTGGCTATCAAGGACGGTTAGAACCTAGGCTTCATAGAGGAGAGGGTGGTAACAATGCTTGTGAAATTAACGAACCCAAAAGGTTGTGATGGAGAAGGTGTTAAGGAGAGCCCCTCAATTCCTGAGGATTTTGAAGGAATTTAAAAAGAAACAACAATCTACCTAACTAAAAACAAAGAAGAATCATAAAAAAAGAATAATATCAATCTAGAAGAAATATGCAATGAGGTTCTAGATAAATTATCGAAGGGGTGGTTGAAAAAGAAATTGAGAGTGATAAGAAATAACTTGTAGCCAAAATAATAAAACTAGAAGAATAGGAAAGGAATCAAGAACAACTTATGGAAGATATTGTTGACTTGGGTAGTAATGAGTCAGATGTAGGAGAACCTTCTCTTTGCATTTCTCTTACATATTTTAGAAAAGAGATCCCATATTGTGCAAAAGTGAATAAGAAGAGAGGTAGGAAATCATTTTTAGAATCGAGGGATAAGGATGGATTGGATCTTGAGAAAACAAAGATCACTACATTACTTTATGCAACGAAGGGGAAGGACCTTCCCATAGGGCCACGAGGATCAATACTTGGAATGTTAGGGGCCTCAATGCCCCTAACAGGAAATGGATTCTAAAATATTGCATAACCGATTCTAAACCTAAAATCTTACTAATCCAAGAGACTAAGCTAAACAAAGAATAAGTAGAAGCTCCAAAAAAGAAATTGGGCATTTGGGACTTAGTTAGACTCCCTACAAATGTGGCTTCAGCTGGTTTAGAGATAATTTGGGACCCTAGATCCATCTCATTAATGGTTACCTATAGAAAAAGGAACTAGATGAGTGGGAATGTTGAGAGTGTTGATCCCTAAGTTTTGATGTCTATTAGTGTCTTCAACTTATTAATTTTCTAGGCAATGTTAGTCAGTCATCACTATGATTGAGCCATCATGTTAAGGCCGAGTTATATCTAGACTTGTATCTTGTACAATTACTAAGCAGTAGTTAACGCTAAGAAAGATAGTGGTCACCGAGTACTTCAGTAATCACCAAGTAGTTTATGCCAAGTTGTATTGAAGTGTCAGTGCTGAGCACCAGTATATGAAGAACAACTAATGCTGAGTGTGAGAGACTTTATATGCCGAGAAAGCCAGATTTGACATATGTGTTTGTAATGGCACAAACACTTAGGTAAACCATTTTGGCTGACATCTATACAATATTTAATGTTTGTTGAGGGAATCATGGAGGTGATTATGCCTTATATTTGTAATCATTAATCCCTATGTAAGCTATGTAGATAATTAGATTAAGAGAATGCTTAAGCTACATAAGTAGATAATCTAGATCATTGATCTTGATCTAGGAAGTTGATTTGTTGTCTATATAAGATGAGATCTTAATCCTAAAATGATGTATGGTAAGAGTATGTGTATGAATGGAATCAAGGGGATCTCATATAGGCAGAATAAAGAAGTATTTTGATATAGGCAGAGATCAGTCAAAGTGATCGAGTTAAGCAGTGAAGGGTAGAACATTGCTATATTTAATTGAGAAGATCAAACTAATATTGGAAGGAGGAGATATGTTATCAGCGTCATAGTGCAAACTAAAGGATCAGGTACTGATACATTTTAGCAGGCGAATCAGGGCAAATCTCTTAATAGAGTGATCCTAATAGGCCTATGCAAATCCCTTAATTGAGTGCTTACTTTGTTGTAAGTTTAAATCCTTTTACCAAGGTAGATTGTATAAGTCTATAATCTCCTGACAAGGTAGACCCCTCATAGGGTAGATCATTAGTTTAAGATCAAACTTTGTAGCCCTAACATGCAAAATTTAATACTATAGTAGTGAAGATTTGTGGGTGTCATCCCCACCCCAATTTTACCTTTCAAGGGTTTCTGGGTAACCAAAATCTTTGTGTTATGAGTTTCATTACATGGATGAAGTTAGTATGTTAGATCTATTTCAGTATTGAATTTGATGTTTATGTTATGCAAGTTAAGTTTATGTCAAAATGGAATTGATAGTAGATATCTAATTCACCCCCCTCTCAATATCTCACTTCCTATATCAGATTTCCAATAATTGGTATCAGAGTTAGTCTCTTAAAGAAGTCTAATCACTTGCGAGCTAAGATATTGGAAATGGAGGTCTATAAGTTGGGAAAGATCATAGAGAATCATAAGATTGACATTCAACTTGCATTACACTACCTTGAAGCAGCCAGAGGTGAATTGAAGAAATCCTTAAGTAGAAGGAAAGAATTGGCAATTCAACATAATGATACACTATATCAAGAAGAGGATACTAAAGGTCTATTTGACAATGGCAATCCCACTTGTTACCACCTTTTCTTTCTCATCATTTATAGGCTTCCGTATTTTTCTTTCTTTTGAGTTATGTGAAGTAAGCGACATGTGTTGCAAAGTCAGTCCCCCTGTTGAACTACAAATCTTGAACTATCTTAATTCAAAGTTCAAGGTTCAACCATCAGGTGTAAATTGTAACAAGCCTTGGGTGGTAGACAGTCCATGCCTTTTATGATGCTTCATTTCTTTGTAAATGTACTAAGGGGCAGTGCTTCAATTTCAAGCATTCAAAATGATTCAAGTTGAGTTCCAAAGTTCAAAAGTTGAAGAAGTTTGACAATCTAGTTTACTGGAAGGAATAAACGCATGCTTTTTAATGCCAACACATGGTTTGATGATTATGAATCATCCAAAGTGGTTCCTAAAGATATAAATACTAGATAATTCAATTCCATTTATGGTCAACATTGACAGATAAGCCAAAGGAAAGAATGCAAGAGAAGATGAAGAAATCTGATTTTCTGCAGTTTTATATCCCTGTACTCAGAAATGTACAACTTCTAGCACTGATATAATTTTCTCAATCGCTTCGGTCAGAATTCAGATAATGAGGTTTCAGACTACATATTTGAATATGATATTGATCCAACGGTTCAGTAAAAAGTTATGCCCTCCGCATGGAGACCCATTTTTGCTGTCATAAATATTTCCGTCCGCCCCAGCATTAAAATGTTTTTATTTTTGGTTTGACATATTCAAATGTTAGTTGTCCAATTATCATTTAATATGTTAAGCTATATCTTTATAAACTTTAAAATCAATAGTTTATAAAGATAGCATGTTTTTAAAAGAGAAAAACTTTGGGAATGAATGACAAATATTTTCAAGAATCAGTTATGGGATAAAATTGAAAAGTTACAGGAAGTGAAAGAACAAGGGGAAAGTATCCAAGAATCAATTAACCGCAAAAGGGGCTGAAGATTATATATTGGGAGATTTTGATGAGGCAGAGGTTCTTCTTTCCAGCAGCCAGTTGGCAATAGGGGAGAGGGAGAACATTTTCTGAATTTTGTACTTACAACACAGGATTGGAGGAGAGTTTATATTTTATTTTTACTTTTGCAAAGCTGGTCTTTTTGTGCAAATATATGATGATCAGTTGGTCATTATATTAAACATCTAAGAATAAAATAGATTTTGTGTGTCTGATCAGTTAGTTTTGATATATGATTTCTTGATTGAAATAAATATGTGAGTGATTCCAGTCATTCTTAGATGTTGTTTTGCCTCTCTTTTCCAGGATTATAAATGTATTACAAGATGTTAAATTCTCCTTTACTTCTTTGTTTTAGGGAGATTAGATGAGCAATTTGTTGGTCATTCATTCATTTCTTTCTAATCTTTTAAATCTGTTAATCACATTTTTCTCATGTTGATGGGTAAATGCTAGTGTACCTTCGTGTCTTATGGTTAAAGACATCCAGTTGTTTAATTCATTGTAAATATTAAGAGGGAGTTGTACCTCTCAATTCAGAGGAAGATTATCAATTCAATGATAATCTATCCAACTATTAGTAGCCTTTGTACTTTCATTTGGGCATTATGAGTCAATTTGTGTTGGTATTTTTGAAGTGCAAATATGTTTACTAACAGATTTTTGATGACTCTGTTGGGGATCAAAGCTGAAGATTGGTGCTTTTGATTATTTTCTCCAGTTTTTAAATTATCTCAGTGTAAAAGAGATTGGCGACTTCGTGTTATAATTTTCAAAATCTTTTGGTTAAAAAGAGTCCAGTGTATTATGGCATTTGTTGCAGTGTAGCCATGGAGACCCCAGTTTGGGCCTCTTGCTCTGTCATGACATTCAACCCGACCTAAAAGGCCAAAAGAGTATATTCCTACATTTGTTGGCGATAAAAATAAATGCCCAGAAGATCACATTAAAGCATCACTGTTGTCTATAGTATTCTTGGTGTACTGGAAGAAAATGTCTATGTGAGATTTTTTATTGGAAGCCTGATTGGTGAAGCTGCAGATTGGTTTCAAAATTTACAAAGTGGATACATTACCTATTGGAACGATCTGGAGGTAAAATTCCTTGATAGATTTGGATCTGCAGTTAATATAGGTGAATTATTAGTAAATTTTGTTCAAATCAAGATAGAGGAAAATGAATCTATGAGAAGTTTCATTAACAAATTTAATAGATGTGTTGGTAAAATGCCTCAAGCAAGTCAACCAACTGAAAATAATCAGTTATCTATTTTTATTGTTGCAATGCAAACTGAGATCAAGTTTTTGTTGAGGCAAAAGAAATTACAAAATTTAAAAGACGCTCAAAGGGAAGCTGTGGAAATAGATGATTGTATGAGTTTGAGTGGAATAAAGTGTTTGGATACATATGCTGCAAATATATCTCAATCTGAAATTTATCTTTGTGATCAAAATGTGTAACCAAAGAAAAACCCTTTACAAAGGAAACCTTTCATGAAAGTAGTGTAGCCAACACAATCTATTTCTTGTTTCCAAAACTTGACTGTTTTTAATAATCAAGACTTCCAATCAACTCCTGTGATTGAAAATAATCCTTCTAGTGTTGCTAGAATACATTATTTACATGTTGAGCATGAGGATGCATTAAAAAATGTGTATGACCATACTACACTATTAGAAAACTCATTAACATGCCCACATGCACTATTCATTGAGCAAAGATCCAATGATGGAATAGTGTATGTAAGCTTGCCTGAAAGCATTTCCTTTTTCAGATTTCAAGTCCTTTACATTTTCTAATGCATTTCCAGTAGGTAATTCTAATCATACTGGTATGATGGAGCAGCAAGAACAAGAAATGTATAGTGGAGATAAGATAGAAGATATCTTGCATATTGATATACAGGCAGATTCTAAGTCTTTTCAATTTGATTGCATGCAAGATAGTAAAGAGTTTTTATAGTCCAAGGTATTGAAGAATCATGAGAGATCTTATGAAGAGAAAGATAATGAAAACTCTTTTGCTTCCGGTATGCCACCACATACACAATCTTAACTACAGATATTCAAGTTTGATTATAAAGATGAGTTGCTTGATATTAATCCCATGCTAGAATCATTTTATTTTGATGATGTTCTTGATAATGCATCCTCGGAAAATAAGTTTCAAATAAATTCAAATTCAGATTTTAAAAGGAGCATTCTTGCAGATCATCCTTTCACTCTTGAAGAATGTTGTCCAATAAAATGCCTAACTTGTTTTTCTAACATTCATATGGGATGCACTAGTTTTCTTGGTACAAATCAGCTCATTCAATATGGTGTCAGCACATTGCAACCAGAAATCTACGATGACACATGGCTCTTTGGGAGTGAGTCTTTACTTGCAAAATTCCTGCACACTATTGATTCGTTTTTCAATATTGGAGAGATCGCCAGATGGAAGATGGTACATGTTGCTTCACATAGATGCATCCCATTATTCTAAAAAGGTTCATTCTTTTCGTAGCCCGTGAAAGAATCTGTGTAAGTAATATTTTCCCTAGTTCTCATGGTGGGAGTTTCCTGCCTATGTACATACTTGTAAATAAGTTTGGCTTGGATAGTTTTTTTTTGTGTTGGTAGTTTTGGTGTGTTTCTCTTCTTTCCCCCTCCCCCTCTGCAAGCATCTCCCTGTTATCAGCTTTAACTCCATTTTCCAATGGCTAGGCACTATTCTTTTTTCACCAGAGATGTTAGATTCCTTCTTCCTCAAGAGTCCTTGTCCCTATTCGGAGCCATTGTTACCACCTTTTCTTTCTCATCATTTATTGGCTTCCATTTTTTTCTTTCTTTTGAGTTATGTGAAGTAAGCAACATGTGTTGCAAAGTCGGTCCTCCCATTGAACAACAAATCTTGAACTATCTCAATTCAAAGTTCAAGGTTCAACAATTGGGTGTAAATTGTAACAAGGCTTCGGTGGTAGATAGTCCATGCCTTTTATGATGCTTTATTTGTTTGTAAATGTACTAAGGGGTAGTGCTTCAATTTTAAGCATTTAGAATGATTCAAGTTGAGTTCCAGAATTCAAAAGTTGTAGAAGTTTGAGAATCCAGTTTATTGGAAGGAATAAATGCATGCTTTTTAATGCCAACACATGGTTTGATGATTATTAATCATCCAAAGTGGTGCCTAAAGATATAAATACTAGATAATTCAATTCTATTTATGGTCAGCATTGATAGATAAGCCAAATGAAATAATGCAAGAGAAGATGAAGAAATCTTATTTTATGTAGTTTTATATACATGTACTCGTAGATGTGTAACTTCCAGCACCGATATAATTTTCTCAATCGCTCTAGTCATAATTTAGATAACTAGGTTTCAAACTACATATCCAAAAATGAGCTCAATCCAATGGTTCAGTAAAATGTTATGCCCCCCGTATGGAGACCCATGTTTGCTGTCATAAATATTTTCATCCGCCCCAGCATTAAAATAGTTTTATTTTTGGTTTGACATATTCAAATCCCAGTTATCCAATTATCATTTAATATGTTAAGATATATCTTTATAAACTTTAAAATCAATCTTTTATAAAGATATCATGTTTTTAAAAGAGAAAAACTTTGGGAATGAAAGACAAATATTTTCAAGAATCAGTTATGGGATAAAATTGAAAAGTTACGGGAAGTGAAAGAACAAGGGGAAAGTATCCAAGAATCAGTTAACTAGAAAAGGGGTTGAAGATTATTTATTGGAATATTTTGATGAGGAAGAGGTTCTTCTTTTCTAGCAGTCAGATGTCAACAGGGGAGAGGGAGAACATTTTCTGAATTCTATACTTACAGCAAAGGATTGGAGGAGAGTTATATTTTATTTTTACTTTTGCAAAGCTGGTCTTTTTGTGCAAAGATATGATGATCAGTTGGTCATTATATTATACATCTAAGAATAAAATAGATGTTGTATGTCTGATCAGTTAGTTTTGATATATGATTTCTTGATTGAAATAAATCTATGGGTGATTCCAGTAATTCTTAGATGTTGTTTTGCCTCTCTTTTCCAAGATTATAAATGTATTACAAGATGTTAAATTCTCCTTTACTTCTTTGTTTTAGGGAGATTAGATGAGCAATCTATTGGTCATTCATTCATTTCTTTCTAAGCTTTTAAATTTGTTAATCACATTTCTCCCATGTTGATGGGTAAATGCTAGTGTGTCTTCGTGTCTTCTGGTTAAAGACATATCCATTTGTTTAATTCATTGTAAATCTGAAGAGGGAGTTGTACCTCTCAATTCAGAGGAAGATTATCAATTCAATGATAATCTATCCAACTGTTAGTAGCATTTGTACTTTCATTTGAGCATTATGAGTCAATTTGTGTTGGTATTTTTGAAGTGCAAATCTATTTACTAACACCATTGAAAGTGACAAAGCTATAACACATCTGCTAGAGAAAAAGAACATACTGAGTGAAAAATATCAGAAATCTAAAGAGAGAACAGGAAATTTAATTAGTAAGATTTTGTGAAGTAATTGAACAGAAAAAGAAAGTTGAAGAAGACAAAACAATGGCTGAAGAAGACAAAATACAAATGTCTATAAGACTTGATGAAAGAACATGTGAGATGCAAAGGCTGACAAACAATCAATTGGTCATGGTGAATCAACTGCTATCGAGAGTAGCATGGCTTAGGCCATTACCTTATGAGGTCAATGTAAATGAGTTAAAGTAGCCATAACTACCCTACTAGCCGAGGAAATTGATAGGAAGGCTAAACCTTTTGGGACTTATGAAGAAGCTAAGTCTAAGATAACTATGGGGTTTGAAGTTAGAAACCTTGGAGAGAAAGAGGAAGACACTAGTTAAGAACCTAGAAAAGATGCTACGAGAAGGAGAAGAGGAAAATGCACCTCTTAAGCTAACACACGGGCTAGGAGAAGATAAGACTAGTGAGTCTTAAGGAAGTGATGGGGAGGATATTGAAATTACAAAAAAGGGCAAAAAGGCATCAATTGCCAAGCCTAGAAAGAGGCAATTGCAGAAACAAAATCTCACTCCTCTTGCAATACTTAGACAGAGAACAAGGGAAGCTTCTACTGTCATAGCTTTTGAGCCATAGAAAAAGACACTAGCATCAGGAAAAAGGAAACCAATACAAACTAAGGCTGTGTTGAGTAATCTCAAGAAGAAACCAATAAGGAAGTTCGTATTGGAGAAAGATGATGATGATGATGAAGAGACAAATACTGATGAGAATAAAAAGGTGAAAGTATCATCACAAAGACATCAATTGACTATCCAAGGTAGCCTCAGATAAGTTTCTATTGAGCACCAATCCCGTTTTAATTTAGGTACATGACTATCCAAGGATTGAGAGTACATCAATTATGGACACTACACCTATAAGCTCTCATACGGTCACAATTGAACCGCAAGTCTCACAGAGTACCAGTGATGAGAAATATGACAAGTCGGCAATCACAACTCATAATGCACCTATCGAGGAGGAAAAGAAAGAACAAGTAGAGGAGAGTCTCAAAGATCAAGAAGATAACTCTGCATTAGTAATAACAAGTCCTCATGTGGAGGAAAAGAAGAAGGCTGAAGAAGAAATACTTAAGGAAAAACCAGAGCCTAAGGAACAAGAAGCCATAAAAGCACTAATACAGTTGCCGAGTGGGAATACACCGAAGAAGAAATCAGAGAAGAAAAAAGAGAAATCTCCAGGAACACAGGTTACACTCGATGAAGTTATAGTGATTCCTAAGTGGGACACTAATAACTTAACTTATGAGCAAATGCAGATATTACAAGATCTCTTGAAGAAGACTAGCAAGCAAGAAGAGTTAAGAAGAAAGCATCAACAAAAACAAGTTTTGCATGAGATTAAAGGTATATTTATTGAAGCTTTTGAAATGGGTGATGTGAATGACTTAACACCTATCTTGGATCAACTAGTTCAAACTGTTAAGACCGTGAATAGTGATGATAGAGAGGCAAATGAAAAGCTCATGCAATGGTCTGAGAGAAAGTTTGAGACCAAAGTAATGGAAAATGTCTCCACTCAAATAGCAGTAAAATAGGTAGAACTTTCTACCTTAGTGACTAACTTAGAGGAAGTCATGCAGAATGTTCATTCTATGTACAAGAAGTTATGTAATGTGGAAGAGTTCACTAATGACAATCAAGAGTTAATTGATAAACTGTAATTAGATTTTAAATCTACTGGTCATTCACTGAGCATGGATGAAAGTTCCACCTCCATTCACTTTACTAGATTACTTCATGCACATGGAAGATTAGTCGAGTTGATGGCTAATGACAGAAGAATAAGAGAAAGGCTAATTTCCATACAAACAATGTTAGCACCTCATATGGAGGTTATGCAGAAGGAATTAGCAATGACAAAGGAGTTCGTACAGAGAGACCCTCATCTCTCTATTGTTGAGAGCTTAGTTGATCTAGCTGTTGAGCTAGAAATAAAGATACATGTTTTAGAATCTTTCACGTCAGGATGGGACAATGCATTAATTAGGTATGATAATGCAGCTCCATAAACCATTTTTGGATAAATATTTCAATTCCCCTACACCCCAACAACTTCAAGTGACAAAAACAAGGGGGAAATGACATGCCATGACAAGAATAGAAAGAACAGGGGAAATCACATGAGGAAAGGACATGAAATGAATAAGGGAAATGAAATGTCACATACAGAGAAAATACAGTGAGAATAACAGAAAGGTATGACATACCATTTTGTAATGTATATATTCAGTTGTATGTCAAAAGAGTCTTATGTATATATATGTAGAATCTTTTTGAAGACTGAGTCAAAGTCTTAGGGGGAGTAATCAAGTTATTAAGTACTCTTGTTGTAATGTAAATATCATGACAAAGTGTTTTTTCCCCTAATGTCAAAGGGGGAGATTGTTGATCCCTAAGTTTTGTTGTTTATTAGTGTCTTACACTTAGTAAATTTCTAGGCAATGTTGGTCGGTCATCACTGCGATCGAGCCATCATGTTAAGGCTGAGTTATGTCTAGAATTGTATCTTGTACTATTACCGAGTAGTAGTTACTATTGAGCAAGACACTGGTCACTGAGTACTTTAGTAATTGTCGAGCAGTTTATGCCAAGTTGTATGGAAGTGTTAGTGTTGAGCACCGGTATATGAAGAATAGCTAATGCCGAGTGTCAGAGACTTCATATGTTGAACAAGCCAAATTTGACATATGTGTTTTTAATGGCATAAACACTTAGGGAAACCATTTTAGCTGACATCTATACAATATTTAATGTTTGTTGATGGAATCACGGAGGTGATTATGCCTTATATTTGTAAGCATTAATCCCTATTTAAGATATATAGCCTATCAGATTAAGGGAATGCTTAAGCGACATAAGTAGAGAATCTAGATCATTGATCTTGATCTAGGAAGTTAATTTTTTGTCTATATAAGATGAGGTCTTAACCCTAAAATGATGTATGGTAAGAGTAAGTGCATGAATGGAATGAAGGGGATCTCATATGCACATAATAGAGAAGTATTTTGATATAGGTAGAGATCAGTCAGAGTGACCGAGTTAAGCAGTGAAGGGCAGAACAAAGCTATATTTGATTGAGGAGATCAAACTAGTATTGGAAGGAGAAGATCTATTATCAGCATCATAGTGCAAACCAAAGGATCGGGTACTGATACATTTTAACAGGTGAATCGGGGTAAATCTCTTAACAATGTGGTCCTAATAGGCCTATACAAATCTCTTAACCAAGTGCTTAATTTGTTGTAAGTTTAAATCATTTTACCAAGGTAGATTGTATAAGTATGTAAGCTCCAAATAGGGCAGACCCCTCATAAGGTAGATCATCAGTTTATGATCAAACTTGGTAGCCCTATCATGAAAACTTTAATATTGTCGTAGTGAAGATTTATGGGTGTCATCCCCACCCTAGATTTACCTTTCAAGGGTTTTTGGGTAACCAAAATATTTGTGTTATGAGTTTCATTCCATGGATGAAGTTAGAATGTTGGATCTATTTCAATATTGAATTTGATGTTTATGTTATGCAAGTGAAATTTATGTCAAAATGGAATTAAAAGTAGATATCTGATTCACCTCTCCTCTCAGTATCTCACTTTCCATATCATATTTCCAACACAGAGCATTAGGAGTAACTTTCTTTTCATATTAATCAATATCTATGGTCCTACTCAAAATAGAGATAAGAGATTAGCATGGAAAAGATCAAACAATTTATGGAGACCATACAAAACAAGATCTGCATAATTGGCGGCAATTTTAATGTCATCCCCAACCCTAAAGAGAAATGGGGAGGTTCAACAAGATTATCCACAACAAGAAATGACTTTAAGGAATGGGTTAATAAAAATAAATTAATGGAAGTTAAGAGAGAACAAGATGTATTCACTTGGAATAATAGATTATTGGGGTTTAGTAACATTGCAAAAAAAATGGATAGATTCCTATTTAGAGGCAATTAGGCTCAATTTATTTACAATCTTAAGGTAGACATCTTACCATACTTGGGGTATGATCATTTTTAGGTCCAACTATGTGTATATGAGGAAAAGTAACCTGTGTGGAACAAGCATAAACATTCAAACATTAGTTTTACATGTTCATAATCTAATATAAACTAACAAGAAATTATATTTATTCTAATTCTTACACTTTTCTCTACATAACCTCGAATGAGCATGAAACAAGTGCATCTAAGACTTTATTGATATAAGCTCTTAGAGAGGGTGTGGGTGTGCTCTCCCAACACAAGTTTTGATCCCACTAAGATAGATTGAAATGAATGCAAACTAGATTGAGATAAAATATTGAAGTACTCAAGGATGAGCTGTGGAAGCAACCCTTGAGCATTCAATGCAAGAAACCAAAAAGCTATTGAATGAGACTATGATTTACAATTAATAGAAACTATCTAAGATTCAAAATCTAAGTCTACCATGATTGCAAAAAACTACCAAAGAGTTTGCAATAAAGACTACAATTGATGCAATAACTCTCTAAAATGACACTAGCATAATATCTCTAGAATGCCAATAAAAAGTGGATCAGTTTCTTGATACGAGGGTCTTATTTATACCATTTTGGAGGGCTGGGGTGTGGTGGCATCTATGGGGCATCCACGTAAGTGCCACCAAGGAGACCATGCATAGTCCAAGGCTTCCTCACATATGTGTGAGCAATTTGGGATGTGATGGGTCAATGTGTATTCCAAGTACACATTTGTCAGTGTGTGTAAGAAATGTGTAAGAGAAGGTCAATTTTCACACTTTTGGAAAGTGTAAGAGGTGTCATAAAAAAATGCAAGAAGCCTTGTTTAGGCTTTTTATCAATTTTTGAAAAATTGGATTTTAAATTATTTGCTCACACGTGGGAGAAAATAATTAGGAATAATTTTGTAGGAAGATTACAATTAACTTAATTAACCTTAGTTATTTAGTAAATAGGCTCGTAGATAGAAAGTGATGTGTGTAGGGTAGCATCTAGGTTAGATTTAAGGTTAAATTAAATAACTTTTAACTTAATCATGATTTAGTAGAAATAAAGCATGTGGAGGAATGAATAAATAAATTATTTATTTAAAAGGGGAATATGGAGAAACATGTAATAAATTGAATTCAGTACATTAGGGGGTAGTATTTAAATTTAATAAAAAATACTATAGGCAATGATTCTATTTAATTAAACAGATAAATGAAAATAATAAATATAATTAATTAAAATTAACTATAAAATTAACTAATTCAGATGTCTATATTTTGCACCTCTTTGATGCAGTGTCGAAAATGACATTGAGTCAAAGAAAAGAAAACATAGATGACCCAAAGGAAAAAAGAAAAGGACCTAAGGGATGCACAAAAGAAAAGGCAGTAGGAGGATGTGCCCCCTCAATAAAATAGGGAAAAAGAAAAAAATTGGCCAATTTTCACAAAAAGAAGAAAAAAGAGGGGAAAAGAAATGACTTTTGCACGACTTAAAAAAGGGGAGGGTAAAAAAAAAGAACCCACTAAAAAGCCCCTTATAGAAGGGCAAAAAGGGGTGCATAAAGCTCATTTTCTTACCACAAGAAAGGAGAAGAGAAGAGGGGGATGATAGGTGAGAGAGATAGGTAGTAGTTGAGGGAGCGAGTACAAGTCTACCAAGGGGAAGCAAATAGGGGCGATCTAGTGAGTTCAAAAACTCACCTTTACATTTTGTTGTAGTTGTTTAATTTTTTAATGCTTGTAGATTAAAAAATAAATTATTATTATTTAATTGGTACTAGGGGATAAATGTTAGGGGAAAGGGGGAGGGTGTATGTGGTGGAAATGCGTGTCCCTAGGTGTATCCGCCTGCTAAACGGTGGCACAGAGCTACCTACCCAAGGACATTTGTCTATGCCTGCCCATGCACAATGCACAAGAGTGGTAGATCTGCCTATCCAAAGAGAGACATCATCTATGTCTGCCAAGAGGCAACACAAAGCCATTTTTCCAAGGATGAGCATCTCTGCCTACCCATGGTTGGCACCCAAGGATGGTGGAGCTTCCCATCCAAAGATGGGAATCTCCACTCGCCACAAGGTGGCACATTGCAACCCATCCTAGATGGGAATTTTTTCCCACCCATGGGTAGTTCCCAAGGGCGACGAAGCCACCCATCTAGTGATGAACATCTCCTCCTATTGGAAGGATGGGAGCGGGATGGAGTTTCCTAGTCACCAGGGTGGAACCACTGAGGGACAGGGCGACAGGGACAGAGGCAAGGATCAAGAAAAAACTAGAGGGAAGGGATGAGGGTTTGCATTGGACAAAAACTAGGGTGAACACTAGGGACAATGAAGGAACTAACAGTTTGGCTAGATGTAGGAGCTAAACTACTAGGTTAGATCGAAGGAGCGGTAGCCAGATATAATGGCATTGTGAGTACAATTGACCAAACTAGAGTGGGGAATGTGATCAAAGAAAACCTAAGTTGTTCAGAACAAGCATAGACATTCAAACATTAGTCTAAGAGAATATTCCTAACATATAGTAAAATCTATTGCTAAGTCATTCATATAGAACTTAAACATGAGCACCCTGTCACCATCTCATTTGTTCTTGATTTAGGGATGTGGGTGTGCTCTCAAAATAGATGGAGCATATCCCTAATGAGGATTAGAGAACTTTGGGATGGATTAGAGACCATGATAACCCAATAGTGGCAAAAAACTGGGTATAGGACACCCATTTTGCCCCTAGAGTCTCAAAGATCCTAATAGATGCAAGAATGCAGATTGATGCAATAATGCTTAAGCTAGATTGATTTTAATCCAAATGAAACATGATATGATGCAATAATGCTTAAGCTAGATTGATTTTAATCCAAATGAAACATGATATGATGCATAAATGATTAGAAAATATTAACAAAGAAGTAGATTCAATCCATTAAGCTATTCTAGGATGATCTATGAAAGCATAAAATATAGTTAATCTAACAATTTATGCTAAAGGCTATGATGATCTAGATGTATTTTACCATTATAACAATGCATGAAGATAAAAACTAAGCTAATGATTTTCTCTTGAAAGAGAGACTATTTATAGGATTCAAGCCAAGGGCTTGGGTTAGGATGGAGAGTTAGGGTTTGGGGTTTGGTTAGGGGTTGAGTCAAGGAGATAAGGATTGACTTTCATGGGTTGAATAGACTAAGGTTGAGTTAGGATCAAAGGTCAAAGTTAGGATAAGGGTTTAGGGTTTTGTAGAAGAGTCTAGAGGTTTAGGGATTTAAATAAATATCAAATTTATTTAAAGGGTTTGGTTGAGCACTTTATTTATTAAATGATTTTAATAAATAGTAGGGATTATCATTCAAATGTGATTTAAATGTTTTTGGCTAGGGTTTCTTAATTAAATATGTTTAATTAAGATAGGAGGGATTAATGACATACTAAAAATTAATTAAATAATTAATTAATTAATTAACAAATGATGATGTCATCAGGGGTTTTACAAAATAAAATATTTCTATTTTGACAAAGACTTTTTAGGTGTCTATATTTTGCCCCTCTTTGATGTGATGTTGCAAGTGGTGTGGCGTGAAAGACAAGAAAATAAGTTGCCCCGGGCTAGAATTTAGAGGATAAGGGGTTGTGCTCCCTTGAGAAAATAATGCAAAGAGAAAACTTTGTGGAATTTTCTTGAAAAGGACACAAGCGTGAAGGAAGAAAGGAGGAAGGGAGGAGATAAACGAATGAGGAGATAAACGAATGACCTTCCAAGAGCAAAAATGCACGAATGCAATATGATTGTGAAATGCAGGATGAAGCTATATGAAAGATGCAAGGTTAATGTATATGATGCTAGATGGGGGATTTAGGGAGCTCCATGTGTTGGATATTTTTTAGAGCACAACCTAGTTTGATATAGAAATGCTAGAGACATGCCAAGGATATTTTGATCACAAGGCCTTGTCACTAGCATTGCATAGGACTGACACAAAAATGCACAAAGGGTTGCCCCAACATCACACATGAAACCCAAAGGAGGCATGGTGGAAACGATGCTGGAGAAACCACAAACACATGACTGACTCATGGGAAGAAGCAAAAGATCAAAAGACCTTGCCCCATATTTCCCTCATTTGCAACACACCATGATATAAAGGATCATGGTGACTTTGAGTAGAGGACAACAAGAAGCTGTAAAAGATTATCAAGACCCAAATGACAAAATCCAAGGTCAAAATAATAACTCCAAAAGACATCCTTTTCCATGGAGAGAGATTGATTTGATTAATGGGGGAAGATTTGGTCTGAATGTGAAGAAGGATACATCAACATGGACCTAGGTTGATTGGTGGAAGATTAGGCTGGACAGGAGGAAGGATACATCCTCAAGGACCCATTTTGATTGATTAGGTCAAACAATATAGGAGCATACATCTGTGCAGACCCATGATTAGGCTTAGGTCAGATAATACATAAACATACATCTATGTGAACCAATGTTGATGGGGAGAATGGTGTGCTGTCGATTGGCAAATGATGAAGTTCAAAGATAGTCAAGAAACCAAGGATAGTCAATAATTGATGTTGCTGAAGGATGAGGCTGGGTAAGACAAGCTCAAATGATCAAATGTTGTTGCAAGACTGATGAGGATATGTACAATAGGATGACGAAGATATGTACATGAGAGCTCAAAAGATAAGAAAAGATCCAAGGGAACCAATGAAATAACAAGTATCTCACAGACCTTTTTCCATAGGTAGGATTAATGGAGGATGACTGATTTGTGGAGGATGGTGGAGGATGGTGAAGGATTACCAAGTGTCAGGGATGAGTTGTTGCTTCCTGATGTAGGATCAGATAGGATAGGACTGGATTTGTCAACCTAAGATAGATTGATGATCTTAGGAAGATGAGATTATTGCCAGTGTATGCCAATCTCTTGCTCGAGATGATGAGGCCTACAAAGATAACTATAAGATGGCTTAGACAATGCTTAGTCAAAGGGTAGCATTGGGATGATTCTGATTTAGGAGAAGGATTGAGCAACTCAAAGGATATGACATGAAGTGGATGGTGGATGACTGGATAAGGATTCCTATTGCAAGAGATAGGTAAGACACTCAAACCTCAAAAGGACCAAGGGATGATTGTTGAAGCATTGACCTAGATAGGTCACGATGACTCAAGGGTTGACTCATGCAAAGGAAGAGACCTAAAGATACATATGTAGAAATGAGCTTAGGTGGAGACACGACTAACGCTATGGTACAAGACTTAGGATTATGTATATAAGGGATTTTGGGATAAAGGTGATGTTGTAAAGATATGCAAGATGATGCCCCAACTGGGCTGGAAGGCCAAGATGGACTGATGGTGGATAGGATGATGATGGGTGATGTGTCCTGAAATGACATAGATTTGGGAAGGACACATCCCAATGATGATGATTGGATTGAGAACAAATCTTGCCACAAGACTAGGAAAAAGACTAAGGATGTCATTGGATAAGGATGGCTTGATCTTGGATGTTGGATAGATAAAGGATGTGGATAGGATTCACAGATGTTGGAAGATTTTTAGGAATTTTATAATGTATATGGAAGACATTGGATTGCATGGGAGTAGCCCGTAGCTAGATACCAATGACAAGGGAAGAACTAGGTGATTGAAAGATGGAGGAAATGCTGAGGGAAAGATGTCGATAGAGGAATTGCTGAGGGATGCTTGGATTGAGGATTCATTGAGGGATGAATGCTTGGGGGAAATTCTTGGGGATTTGGATAAAGGAAATGCTTAGGATGTGGCTAGAGGAATACTTAGGATTTGGATAGAGGATTTTCTGAGGATTGGATGGAGGAATTCTTAGGATTTGGATAGAGGAAATGTTGAAGGATTGGATGGAGGAATGCTTAGGATTTGGATGGGGCAATGGAAGATAGGTGATTGCTGAGGATTTTGGATAGAGGAATGTTGAAGGATTGGATGGAGGAATGTCGGGGATTTAGAAGATACGTGATTGCTTAGGATTTTGGATAGAGGAATGCTGAAGGATTGATTGGAGGAAATGCTTGGGATTTGGAAGGAGGAACTACTTAGGATTTGGAAGGATTGGAGGAAGATAAAGATTTGGATAGGTTTCCAAGGATTATGTCAATAAGGAAGAAGATGCCTCTGGTTAGGATAGTTTCATGCATTTAGAGGCATTTGATGGGGGGTATGATTGGATGGAAGATATGCCAATAAGAGGATGAGGAAGCTAGGTAGAATGGATTGGATAGAAGATAGGTGGCTAAAAGCATGTATACCTCGTGGTCTCTATTTTGTTATCAAGATCCAAAGGAGGATGAAGGAGGTGAGAGACAAATGGGATGGAGGAGATGTTGGATAAGATGTGATAGAAGGGAATTGCCCCTAATTGCAAAAAGGAACTAGGGGGATTACACATGATGCCTGTTTACGAAGTTTTTAGCTTGGTACTTGTCCAAGGTGCTTGAATTGCCAAGTTTTCACCATTTGGACGAATGTTTTTCTCTTTTCTTTTCTTTTCTTTTTTGATATGTTTTTTGATATTTCCAAATTTTATGGATTTTTTAATCTGCTATTGATCTTTCTGATTTGCTGTTGACCTTCAGATTTGTTGCTTACCTTTTGATTTGTTGCTGACCTTCTAATTTTTCTCTTACATTTTGATTTTTCTGGATGTTGGTACAACCTTATTAAGATGGGGAAATTATGCAAAGGCATGGATGGGATGAGGTAGATGGGAGATATGGTGGTAGAAAGTGTTTGGATTGAATGATGGAAAGTGATCATGATAGGGAGATGATGTCAAGACCAACATTGACACATGTTGTGTGGAAGGTGGATTAAATGGATGGGATGTGAAAGATAGAGGTAGATGTGATGGAAGACTTGTGCTAGGTGATCTTGGGACATAGGGACCCAAAATGGATTTTGGAGATGGAAAAGAGGAATAAGTAGCTGGGAGATTAGAAACTTTGGATGCCATTGTGGATATTTCTTTTAGATGCATTGCATCTTTTCACATTGGGATGCATTAGATTTTGATTTTTCTTTGTTGGGCCTTTGTGGCCATTGTCTTTGATTTTGCTTTTTCTTTTTGGATTTCTTGATTGGATTTTTCTTTCTCTAAGCATGTCTTTTAGAGTGGACATGGAAATCTTTGGATTTTTGTGGATATCTCCCTTTATGCATTCTTGATATGGCATTCAAATCGTGAGGAGCATTGGAAGGAATATGAGGGGATGTGCGGGAGGAAGGGAATATGGATGGAGAAATAGAAGGATATTGGTAGATAGGAGATGTGGAAGTGTGTATTTGTTGATCCTGTCTAGGGATGTTTGGATTTTGGATGAAGGATTGAGTAGGATAAGATGGGGGGTGATATTTTCGGATGTAAGGCCCCAAAATGGATTTGTTATGTGGAGGATAGGTCTTGGTAGATTTTGGGATATAGGGTCCCAAAATGGATTTGCAGGATGAAGGAGGAATGTGGTAGGTTGTCCTTGGTTGCAATGATGGAGGAGGAGGAATAGCGTTGTATGCTTTGGAGGGATGATGGGAAGATGCAGTGGTGGGTTTGGAAGGATTCTTGAATTTTTCTTTAGTTGTACCAACATTTCTGGAGGAAGTGTCTTCAGATGTGTGACCGATACCACATGATTTTGGATGTTTCTTATCCTAGATGGGTTCCATATACTTGGGCAATAAGATAAACACACAGTTTTAGGTTCCACTGTGGAAGATATGAAATTGATTTCTTCTGCTTTGAGTGGATTTTTCTTGACAAATGTAAGAGGACCAAGAGGATAGAGTGATGGAAATGGGATAGCTTTGATCGGAGGATTATCAAGTGGAAAGGATGGGATGATAGGATTTTGACTAGGATTAGAGGATGGTAATGAAGCTTGGGATGGAGGAATTGGGACAATAGGATCTTGGATTGGAGGATTTTGGACAATAGGATCTTGAATTGGGGGTGATGGAAGCAATGATTTATACAACAGAGGAAGTGAAGGGATAGGATCTTGATTTAGTTCAATGGATGTTTCAACATGCTTTTGGACAAGATCTTTACTGGGTTGGATTGGTGTGGATAGAGTGTTGGAGGATTTATGGATGGTCTCTTTAGAAGAAGTGAATGGAAAGATGGGAGATTCTACAATTGTGATGGCGGGAAGAAGGGTGAACTCTTGAGGCTCATTTAATGTGCTTTGGATAGGAGAAGGAAATGTGGATGGAGATTGGATGGAGCCAATAGATGGATATGACTCAATGATGCTAGGAGATGGAAGAGGATCAATAAGTGGGATATATGGAAGAAGGATAATAGATGGGGGTGATGGAGGAGGGATGATAGATGTAGGAGATAGATGAGAATCATCACTAATGGTTTCACATGAAGGATTCAGATGAAATGGCTCATCATCTTTAGGAAAGGGATTTTTTGTTTTCTTCCTTGTGAAACTCCTTGGAGTCTTTCGTGAGGGTGAAGGTTTAGAATGTGGAGAAGATGGGGAGATAGGATAGTCCTCACATGAAGGTGGGGTGGAATATTGTGAACTTTCTTGAGGGGATGATGGTGTCGAAGAGGAATTGGAGGATGGCATGACTAGATAGTTCACAAAGGTAGGTTTAGATTAAACTAGTGAACTAGATTGACTAATTGATGGGATGAGGATAATGGATCAAGGTATAGGATATGAGGTGAATTGAGGGATGCATTCTTCTTATGGAAGTGGATTTGTGGCCATGAAAGTAAGGATGGAAGATGGTGGATTGAGATAGGATATAGTGGATGGTGGATTAAGATAGGATGGGGGATTAGGATAATGGATTGGAAGACTAGGATTTTGGATTTGAAAATAGGTTGGAGAATCAGGAGATGGAGGATTTGGATAAGGGATGTAGCTTGGAGTGTTGTTGTGGAAAGATGGTGATTGGGATATGACCATAGAAGGAGATGGAGGTATGAAGGATGCATATAGAGGATATTTAGTCTAAAGATAGAAAGAAGGTGTGGATGAATAGGATAATGGATTTCCCTTGTCAAAGGTAGGATAAGGAGAACTATTGGATACACATGAAGGCATGATAGGATAGTTTGGAGGAATGATTGGATGTTGGAAGAGGCTTGGAGAAAGCTTGTTAATATTTTCAAAATACTCATCATGATCAACAAGACTTTCATCATCATTGGAATAGGATGGAGTGGGAGAAAAGATATGACAACCAAACTCATCATAATAGATTTGAGACATGCCGAATTTGCAAATGAGTTAGATAGGGATGAAGATGGATTGCAAGACTAAGACTCAGATTTGGATGACAGACAAGGTCAGACTAGGATTGGATTTGGTACAAGATAGGAGGAAAGACTGACTCTAGAGGAAGACAAACAGGGGATGGGGGATGACCAAGATGGCTCTACTAACCTACGATATGGGGAGGACAAGAATGGATGCAAGATGAATAGAAGACCATCATTTAGGAGACTAGGATGGCAAGATTATGCAAGTTTGGATGACTTCCGAATTTGGATTGATTGGTTTTGATATGGAAAAAGGATTTGTGTGTAGAACTCTTCATTTGTGTATGTTTCAATAGATGTTTTGCACCGAGTTTGAAACTTCAAAAGACACATTAAGAAGAACTACCTAGGAGACAAGTTAGTATCAAAATATTTGTCCACATCTTGATATCCCAAAAAGGAATACAAATGGTGAGTATCTTAAGGTGATTCGGGAAACCACTTGGATCGATCCTTGCACAAAAATTTGGATACCTTCAGGAGTAGATCGGGTAGCCTCTGATTTAACAAGTATCTAATTTAGTCTATTGTATCCTCCTAATTGGTTTGTACGCATGTGAATCACTTAAGAGCCTAGTTGACCATGTCGAAATAGTAGGGATATTCACCTACCTTGGGCTACCATCAACATGCATCACTCGAGCTTGAGGGGATGAAGCGAGAGTTTGATCAGTTCTTTATTTCTATACCAGTTAGGGAAGTGCCGATTTAAAGTCATTCTCCAAAGAGGAAGTTCTTTTCTCTCTAGATAGGCTTCTCTAGAAGTAAAAAGAATTGAACTCATCCAAGTTCAACCTCTTTTATGTCACTTAGTTTAGGAGGATTTGCAGAAAGAAACACTTAAAAACACATCATGACGAGTTCATTTTCCAAATTGATTTAAGTGATTTTGAAATGAATTCTTGTAAACACATGTGATTAATTTTTTGATTTGTTCATTTCCTTTGAAGACAAAAAGAGCTTTTGAAAGATATTGCAAAATTTTACCCTTTTCATTCAAGATTGTGTGTTGCTTTTTAGGATCATGATTTGAGCTTTGAAATGAAAAGAGAATGAAATGCTTTTCTTGAAACTTTGTGACGTTAAATATTTTTCTTTTGGACTCAAAAAAACATGACTCTTTGGACTTTGGTTCATCTCCTTAGATTTCACTCAAGATTGGATGTTCTAGAATTCATTTTTAGACCAAAAGAGAAGTTCCTAGATTGATTTTATGCATGAAAACTTGGAAAACTCTCAAGATTTTGCAACAAGACATTTTATTTTACCAAGAAAAAATCTTTAGGATTGATTTAGGAACCTTTAGGAAATATTAGGATTCTTTTTGGAACCAATTATGAAAAATTTGCAGATTAGTCCCTTAAGGGCACTCAGAAATGACTAGAAGTTCATTTTAAGCCTGAAAATGAAGTGTTTGAGTTCCTAAACATTCACAAAACATTAGGAGCATTAAGGCCTTAGTGATTTGGTGAAAATGTGGCCTCCATGAAGTACCTGCAAGAGTATGATGTTAGAAATTACAATCTTGAAGCCCTGGGTCACTAGGATCCCCAAACAGGCCCAAAAAACCAGTAAAAACTAAGTCTAGGGCCTCAAACAAGCTCCCTACCTCCCATACAACATTTGGGACTAGGAATTACTTAGATTACAGTGTCTTAGGACAATCCATGCATGCCCACATGACAATTCATTGTTTCCCGCATGATACTTTAGCTAGAAGGTAAAAAATGGCTTAAAAATCAAGCAAAACTGGCCCATACGACAATTGCATGATGGTGGTCAATTAATGACATATGGGAACTCCCCATATGAAAATTTCTCAACATAATCAATTTTCATATGACATTGCAACAAAATTCATCTGAGAGGTGTTAAAAACTGAGTTTTTCACCAAAAAACTCTAAAAAAGGCAATTTTGAAGGCTTGTGGGGTCTCGTCAGGCTCTTGGAAGAGAGACTATTTGTAGGATTCAAGCCAAGGGCTTGGGTTAGGATGGAGAGCTAGGGTTTGGGGTTTGGTTAGGGGTTGAGTCAAGGAGACAAGAATTAACTTTCATGGGTTGAATAGACCAAGGTTGAGTTAGGCTCAAAGGTCAAAGTTAGGATACAAGTTTAGGGTTTTTAAAAGAGTCTAGAGGTTTAGGGGTTTATGTAAATATCAAATTTATTTAAAGGGTTTGGTTGAGGACTTTATTTATTAAATGATTTTAATAAATAGGAGGGATTATCATTCAAATGTGATTTAAATGTTTTTGGCTAGGATTTCTTAATTAAATATGTTTAATTAAGATAGGAGGGATTAATGGCATACTAATAAATAAATTAATTAAATAAATAATTAACTAACAAATGATGATGTCATCAGGGGTTTTACAAAATAAAATATTATTTTGACAAAGGCTTTTTAGGTTTCTACAGGGACATATGACATTAAAGGGTCTGCACTATGTGCATGAGTGGCAAAAACTTAGAGTGCATAATGCGCTTATGACAACTCTAATTGAGAGGTGACACTCAGATACATTGACCTTCCACTTACCTACTAGAGATGACACAATGACACTACAAAATGTATGGAATATTTTATGAGTACCTATCAGGGGAGAGATGTATGAGTATCGGCTAGAGGGGGCAGAGGGATTCTTAGAGCAGATCTTTAGGAGGCGGGTAGATCAACTGCCAATTAATCGACCATGGACGCCATAGCGAGGGGGGATGAAAGCGAAAATGCCCTAGCTAGAATTGTACTTAGGCATAGTGATTGGAGGGAAGATGATGCCCGACTATTCAGGGCATGGGTTTCCTATTGGATAAATGAGGGTACTAAGATGGATGTAAGAGGAGGAGATAGTATACTACTGGGGGTACACGATATTAGCACAATTATACTATGATATTCACACATGTGTGCACCACACCCAACATATGATTGGACAAGGAGTGGAAATACTACTTGTTTGGGCTACGAATCACATTGTAGTGATATGACCATTGCGAGAGGGGAGGCAACAATGATATGAGCCATTCTTATATCATTACAAACCATCATTATCATATGGATATGTGAGGTTGGTAGAGATGTGGCAAAGGATTCTAGCTGAGTTATTTCTTTTGAGTGGACATCATACAAAGGCTGCAAGATGTGGGGTTACTGGGATGATTAGGTAGGTAGAGAGGATGCTAGCCTAGATGAATAGTATCTAGGATATGTCCATACAAACTGTTGGATGATTGGAAGGATGATGTTATAGATAGCCAGGTACATGCCATCATGGGTTTACAGATAATTTGGCATTATACAGGATATTATTTTGGATAGTTATCCACATCCCATCCTCTCTAGAGAGATTGGGTTAGTATAGGGAATTAGAGTGGACCTCCATAATGATAGGATCAGTTGGAGAGGGATGCAACTAGTGGCATGGATAGTAGCATAGGGTTAGGTTGCATATGTAGGAGTGAATGTTGAGTATGAAACATTGAGGGAGAGTCATAGGCTAGTGAGGGTGACATAGCTAAGAGTGATAAAGGAAGGGGAGAAAATAGGTTTAGAGTATGAGGATGAAGAGGATGGAAAGGAGGGAGATCATGGGAATGACGGGGAAGATAGACTAGAAGTAGTGCCAGGGTTTAGGTGGGGGTTACAGAGATAGGCGACAAAGTGGAGGAGAGGGATAATTCAAATACTAGCCACAGGTGGCCCTCCACATGCCTTAAAAGCAACATAGGTTGAGAGAGATGAGGAAGCCTAGGGGCCACTACCAGATGATGAGGATATGGTACTAGGAGGACCAAGAGGGGATGAGATACAAGGGGATCATAAGAAGATGGTCATCCTTCAAGCTAAGGTGACACCGTTAGAGGCAATAGTGATAGTAGAGAGGGACAAATCAAATAGGGATGAGGCCCAAAAAAAGAGTATTCAGTGAGACCTTTCCATATTGCAAACACATGTAGAATCAAGAGAGTTCACTATGATGGAAACCTATACAAGTATGGAGGAGGCACAAGGAGAGATAACTTTATTACAAGGACAGATGGTGGAGATGTAGAGATGGACATACCAACTCACCCGACAATGACAGATTATGATGGTTAACAAGGATACATGGTGGAGATAAGAAGAGACATACCTATGGGAGTGTGAGATAGTGAGACATGTAGTGAACACACTAGGGGGAGCGTAGATATTGAAAACCAACATGGATGCACAAAGAGAGGCAATGAGGACATGGAGAGAGGAAACCTACTCTATGGCCCTCTATCATTAGGCAATACCTCGAGAGTTGAGATAACCACCCTACACAAAGAGGGGTATATCAAAGAGGACCATGAGTGGGTCATCAAGGTCAATAGTCATGAGACCACTAAGAGATAGGGATATAGGTGGTGATAGTACGAGAGGAGGAGGGTGATCTGCTACATAAGGTTCGCAAGGGGATTCTAAGACAACATGGACATCCTCCCAGGGGCCACCTGATCTAGTTGATTATATAGGATACACATTTATGTAGGTTTTGGATGAGATGCATATGTATAGAAGCACTTAGGTGCATGATATATTATTTATTGATGTACTATGATGATATTTTTTTTGGGACATTTCATGGACTTTTGATAGCTTATGATGGACTGTTATGATTTATGGATATGGACACTATGGACATTTTATTGATGCAATTATAAGCATGGTGATTATGAGACTCTATGAATTGTTTTTTATTAAGGTAAAAGCAGGTTTTGAATGGGCCCTGAAACCATATACATTCAGTTTTTGAAGGGAACTGTAACCCTAGGACTGATAGGAAGAATTAGCTTAGATCTAAATGAAATAGCCGAGGGAAAAAGAAAAAACCTTACAGTGCCCCCCTAGCACATAATACCAATAGAACTACCAGCAACACAAATCCAGTAAAACAACAACAGCCAAACAAAAGATAAATAGAAATGCTCAAGTTGTTGAAGCCAAATGTGTAAAGCCAATGCTTTACAACAACACCCAACCTAGGATTTTCCTTTGCCTCCCTTCTTCTGGGAGTAGAGAGTCATATCAAAGTGTAGAGGGGACTTTTTATTATGTTTACCTATAACAACAGTCCATCCCTCCTCTACCAAAGAAGCTTTTTCCTGCCAGTCAAAGGCAGGAGAGGAGACAACCACAATAGAACCAGTATGAGAAGTCTAGATAGAACCTATAGTGGCTACACAGCCATTACCAGATTTCCCAGCACCAACAAGATTTTCTGAGACAGAACTGGCTAGAAAGAGGCCAGCAGACCCAGTAGCCCCAACAGATAGTCTAGCACCAGTGCTACTAGCATTAGGAATAGAACACCCAACAGAACCATTAGTAACAAGAGGATCACCATCAACAGAAGAATTAGTTCCAGCAAGAGCAAAACCACCAGAAGAATTGCTGGTAGACAAAATAGCAGATCCAGTAGAAGTACTACCAACAACCAAAGAAGAAGAAGGAATTGAAACAACCGTAGGACAAGAGACAAGGCCAGAAACTTGCTCTACCACATTCGTGAAGCTCCGAACCTTGTCCATAGTATAGTGCTGAGAAGATTCCCCCTTCCACCACAAAGCAATCTTATTATGTCTTTGAAGATCACATTGAGAGGAAATATGACCAATCTTAAAGCATCTTCTACATCTGAAGGGGATGCCTTCATAGTCCAATTGCTACATCTAGCATCTACTCATAGGGGATTCAAGTTTAATCTCTGAAGGCACGCCTTCTGAGGTATCAATATCTACCAAGATACGAGCGTAAGTAGAATGAAATAAATCAGAGGATTTCTCATCCACCATTAGCATATCCCCTAAAGCTTCCCCCACAGCCTCCAGAATGAAGTCAATCCAAAGATGGAGGGGAAGATTAGGAAGCCTAACCCAGATTGGTTGCACATCAAATGATTTAGAAGATGGCGAAAAATTAGAATACCATGGTTTCAGCAATAGCATAAAATGATCCTCCTAGGTAAAGAAGTTTTCACACAAAATAATATTTCTATCCTCAACATCATCAAATTTTGCCACAAAAAATCCTTTAGCCATAGGGAAGATATGGACTATACCAGAAATTAGAGGTTCCCAATGACTGGAAATCCAGGAATGAAGATCAGGCAGAGAGGGCCAAAAGCCCTTGAATCTACAAATCAACCCATGTTTGGAAAAAATAGAGGTTGCCGCATCAATCTCAAAAAGAGTATCTGCATCTAGCACAACGAAAATATGTTGGCTGACTGGAAAGGCTCTACGAGAAGTGCCTTTAACAACAGTGTGAGTGGGATTCATAGCAACCCTAGCCGGAACAGCCAGAAACCCCCTAGCAACACCAGCAAACTACAAACCCCCAGGAGAAGAACCCAACAAACCCCTAGAGACCAAAGCTTCTGAGGCCTGCAACTTCCCAGGAACACCTCCAACAAACCTAGCAGAGACTACCGGTAACACACCAGTAGTAAGCGAAGCGCCACCAACCTGTAGACCCCCATCAGAAGCAACAACGCCTGACAAACCCCCAGCGACCAACAAACCCCAAACACTAGCGACCATCAAACCCCCAGCAGAGACACGAGAGGCCCTTGAGCTCCTAGCAGAAGCACCAGCGTCTGGTGAACCCCCATAACCAGCGACCTTCAATCCCACAACAGAAGCACTAGAGGCCCTCGAGCTCGTTGCAGAAACACTAGCAATCGACGAATCTCAAGAAACCTTCAAACCCCCAGCAGAAGCATCGGCAACCTTTGAACCCCCAGCAGAAGCACTAGAGGCGCTCAAGCTCCCAGCAGAAGCACTAGCGAACTTCGAACCCCCAACGACCAATGTCACTCCAGCACCACCAACAACCATCTTCTCAAGTAATGTTAGGTTTACAAAGATGTTATGTATGCATTGAATTGTTATCTATGAATTGTTATGTATGCACTAAATTGGATTATGTTATTGACATGTGTGATGCATAATGTGTGTGATTATGTGAGATTTATGATGCAGGTCCTACATTTATGATGCATGTGATTATGTGAGATTTATGATGAAGGATATGTTTATGATGCAGGTCCTATGTTGAGTATGTGTATGTGATGCATTGATTTATTTACAGATATATGATGTTTATGGATGGTTGTTTAGTGAATATGTTTAACATGCAATGCATAGATGAATAGATGTATATAAGGATGCAAAGTATGTTTAATGAGTTAATGAGTAATGATTAATGGTAGTTAATTAGATATATTTGACATGCAATGCATACTTAATGAGTACTACATATATTTGGCATGTAACTAGAATGAATGAAGCTATATAGTAACTAGGTGGTGGATGAAACTTAATGCAATCGAATGCCATTAATGAACTAAATGAATTAATGAATGCATCTAGTAAGATGGAATGAACTTAATAGATTAACCATGTATTTAATGAACCTAATGTAGTGAAGGAGGAAAACCCTTACATCAAATTTGAAGTCTATAGTTAAACACATCAATAACAATTTATGCAATCTAACATAATAAATGTTAGTAACAAAATCAAGAACTTTTAAATGCATGAACACAACTATGTGAGGTGAAATACAACTAGATGTGACCATCTTTTTGTGTGTATCAAACATAACCAAAAGGAACAACTAATCACTAAGGAAGGGGGGGGGAGAAGGGCGAATAAACATGACCCTTATCTCAAACAAAAATGCTAAAAAGAAACTAATTAACATGAAACTAGACTACAATGCAACTTGACTACACGATTTAGTGGGATCACTTGTGTTGATGTCAGAGAGAACACCCTAGCTTAATTTTGCAAAAGGAGGCATGTATCATGTGCTATATAAAGCACATATGATATTGTTCCTTTGCATGGACTAGACTCTCAGACACACTAGATAACTTTAAGAACATAGATGTAGATTTCATAGGCATGATGAAACCAATGAAATATACTTACTGGAGAGTTCTGGGCACACGCAGGTCTTTTAAGGGATGTAAGTTTTCTAACCCACTTCCCCAGTAAGATACGTATAATCATAAATTAGAAAATAACAAGAATGATCTTAAAGTATCAACAAAAAAATCATACTACAAATGACGCATGTATCTGGTTTCGCCATTCATAATATACCAAGATATGAAAGGTCGAGGCAATCATGAGTAGGATCCACTGACACAAAAGGATAAATCAACAAAGAAGGCCTCATGACCAAGCAATCATTTGGTCCACAGTTCTTTCCATGAATGGGATGGGATTGATGGATTTTATTTGAGCCAATTGAGGGAGGGCACATCCTGCAGGGCGAAGATTGATTGCCTAATAAAGATGAATATTCAATGGTAATAGATGTGAAATGAACAATATGTTAGAAATTTGATCTCAATGTTAATTTTGATAAGCACTTTTGTGGTCACCGTGTCTAGGAAAAGCTTAGTGTGATGGGGTTAAGCACAATTTGCTGGGATTTTGCCTGGATCTTTATTACGATGCATGGAACAAGGACTTGGAATAGGACTAGGATGAGGACAAGGATGTGCTACATGGATATGGAAAGGTGACGAAGGACATCGATATGCACAACATGCAGGAAAAGGTAATGGATCCAAATCTACTACACATAGTGCATGAAACAGGTTTTCACCATGGTACTCGCCCAGAGTGCTTGTTTGCCAAGTTTTTCACTGCTGGATGAATTTATTTCTCTTTATTTTTTTTATTTTTATTTTTGTCAATGCGCCTATTTTCCAAGTTTTCACCAAGACAATGATTTTTTCAGGAACTTTTTTCGTTGTTTTTTATTATTTTCTGATTTATTCATGATTTCTCTTCTTTTCTAATTTTTAAGATTTTTTTCAGGATCATATGTATTGTTTTTGGAATTTTCCAACTTTCTAATTTTAATGGATTTTCTTTAGAACCTTTTCTAAATTTTTAAGATTTTTTGTTGAATAAACACTTACAGGAATTGAATGCTGGACTATACGTAAAAGCACTTTAAATGAAGAATATTTACAGGATCAAGGAGAAAATATCCATCAGATGTTGCTATTTGATATGCCCTAGAATTGAATTTGGCAGTAACAACAAAGGGACCCAACCAATTTGGTTCAAAATTTCCTTTCTTTTCTTGGCTCTGAACGTTTTTCATGTTGTGTTGCAATACCAAATTACCAACCTTAAACTCACGAGGCTTGATCTTCTTATTGAACTATAAGTGCAAACAATTTTGATACATGCAAATGTGGTTTAGTGATTTGAGGTGTCTCTCATTGAGGAGCTATAGCTCTTGCAAGAGAGAAACTTAGTATTCTAGCTTCTTCGGACATCAGGTTCTTGAGAGAAATCCTGAGAGAAGGGAGCTGAATTTTGATGGGGAGGACAACCTTAGTACCCTAGACAAGGGAAAATGGAGTGGTGCTAGTGGGAGTATAGATGGAGGTTCGGTATGCCTAGAAGGAAGGATTGAGTTGCAGGTGCCAATCGCAGCCAACGTCATCAATGATATTATTGAGAATTTTAAATATAGTTTTATTTGTAGCCTCAACTTGACTGTTGCCTCCCGGGAACTATTGGATGAGAAATACTACGTAATGCCAAATTTCTTACAGAGTTTTGTGGCATCTTTATTCTTGAAGGGTGATCCATTATTAGTATGGAGATCTTTTGGGATGCCATAACGACAAACCATATAGTTCAGGATGAACTTGGAAATCTATTTCTTGATAGTGTAGGTAAGTGGAATAACTTTGACCCAGTTGGTAAAATACTCTGTCATAGCCAGAATGTACTTATGGCCACTATAAAGTTGGGGAATATTTGGTCCATAATGTCAAAACCCTGGTGGGAGAAAGGCCAAGGCGTGATGGTGGGTTGGAGGGATTGAGTTGGTGTGTGTATCAAATCATCATGTTGCTAACAAGGAACACAATTATTTACATAGTGATAAACATCCTGATCCATTATTGTCATGCCCAAAAATTTGAGCAAAACACACTAATAAAAAAATTTCCAACTAACACTAAAGTTGTCTAATTTAACTAATCAGTTGCAATTTACAGTTTAAGGGTGAAGACCTTGAACAAGTTTAAGGAACATCATGACCAACATTGACTTGGTCAACCTCCATCTAAGAAAAAATTCATAGATTTAATTTTCTAATCGATTTACCATAGGAACACTAGGATAAAAAGCTTGACTAAGTGTGACTATAGTTTGACTATAGTTGACTAAAATTAACTATCTAGTTTTAAACATATTATTTGATTTCAATAACGAATACTAATTAAATTCTCCTTTTATTAATTTCCTAATTAAATAGGAATTAATTTAGGATTAAATAATAGTTTAACTATTATATTGAAGTTTTATTAGAAGATATTTAAAATACGTTAATTCTAATGTGATGCCCCACCCGAGAATCCTTGAAAACAAGGATCAAAACAAGCATGAATATTTTTTTTACAAGATAAACTAATAACATTACAACAATACAACCAGTTACAATAATAAGCATTAAGAAATATACGAGGTGCAAGAAACATGACATAAATGCATATCTTCATATGCAAGCAAAAGTCTTACAACACCCTAAAGATTCTCAAGCACACTACTAAAATTCATGGGACGGTTACACGCATCCACTTGTTCACTATTGTTTAAGTGATACAAGTTCATTTACCAATTTATCCTCATAGACCACATGAATCTATTTTACTTTTTTTAACAAAGTGACCATTAGCTGATCTATTTTGACTTGGGAAGATATATCTCCCAAAAAGGATACTCAAAGATACACACATCTAACTTAACATACATGTGGAATTTCTCATTGTCTAAGAAACGAATAACCAGATATGACTCTGAATTTCCTAGATACTACACTTTTGCCAGATGCGACCTTCTTTGACCTAAAGGTGACTTTCTAAAGATCTTAAGGGAAAAAACAAGGTAAATAGAAAAATCAACACCTGGGATTGTCAGAAACATGTATATTGATGATATAGGCACTCGAATACATTAAAAGCATAAAATACATCTAATTCAAAATCTAGATTTTCAAACATTTCAGATATGTATTTTGATCATCATAAGAAGAACAATAATGTAAAGAGCATAAATATTCATCATCAAGAGTAAATATGATCAAAGGTAAATATACTTAGATATACAATGCAACAAGAGAAATGATCTCTCAAGCTCTAAGTGCTAAAGCTCGAGGAAGTATGTCTCTGTACACTGGTCCCTAGCAGTGGTATAGTTAGCAATGCCTCCCAACCATATGGTACCCACAGGTCCAACATTTGTGCTTGTGGAGATAGTAGTTCAACCACAAACATAAGGAAAATACGCAAACAAGAAGGTAGCTAACACACATGCCAAGTAATTCATAACTCATAGGAGTGTACCATGACTGAAGACAATATACATAAGTCCAATGTGCATACCACACACACTCATAAAACAATAAGATCACTACTTAGTACTAAAAAGGGTCATCTCATCACAATGATGAAGCACATCCAAAAAATGCAACAAGACATAAATAAAAAAGACTCAAAAAGTCATAAATATCATAAGGTTTAAGTAAACTTAATTGGTCTCAATACCAAGGACACAAGTCCCTCCGACCTCAGCATAGGAGAATAGCTCAACTATATCTTAGATGCGGTCCCAACACCCTACATTCACATACCACATGAGAGTTCATTCTCAAGCATGAGGTGTACCATCACAAGGGGAGAAGCAAAAATAATAACAAAGATAAAATTACACTGACGTAAAAAAAAAACTCGAGGCAAGAAGATTACATACCACACGCTCTATTGGCCACATCGCCAAGAGCACAAATCCCAAGATGATCTAACAAATGAACATGTGATATAAACATCCCTACATGTTCCATGACATATCTATTATCCAAAAACTGAGCAAAGAGCTCCAAAACACAAAAATACCAATTTCTCGCAAAATTTGATAATGGGTCTAAAATCAGCATCTAAAATTTCTCAGAAGTTCAAAGTTCAATACTTAGTTTTTCACTCCCCTTTCCGCATCTTTTGGGTTTCTTTTGTTTTAGCATCTTTGGTTATTGTTTCCTTGAATTTTTAAATTCTAGTTTTCAGTTCATAATTCAATTTTCTTCGCACATCATGCTTTTGTCCTGTCGCAGTCGTGTGTTGTCAAGTATAAAAGCATTTCAAATCTTGAACTTTGAACCCTGTTCCAACAATTCAAGGTTTAGTTTTTGAAATGTAATAATTACTCCAAATATTCGAGACTCATGTTAGATCTCTTCTTCATTTCAAGATTATTTTGAAATGATATTTCGAGTTATGTACAGCTCAGCAAAGGAGTACAGGTTATGCAGAAGTGAAATGAATGCAATTGGAGGCACTCAGTAAATGATGGTGAGAAAAATTAATCTATAACAAGCAGTCATGATTGCTGAAAAGGGAACTCAAGAATGCCTATTAATTTCTTTCCTCTCATTTATGTTTGCAATGCAATTTTTGGTGGCGTGGTTGGAAGCATAGCACAGTGAAGGTAATCACAGGAACAAGGGCTAAGCATCAATAAGTTTGAAAAAATTCCCTTTGTCTCTGTTCTGATTTCAGTTTTCTCTATTGTAGAAAGGAAATTTAAACTTCTTCCATTGCATTAGCTAGAAATTATTGTTAGGTTTTTGCAATGTCCAATCCTTGCATGTCAACCTCTAAGGTCAAGTTTGTAAAAGAAAATAAGCTTTCCCCTATGATTACTTGTCTCCCCGAGAAGTGAGACACAGTCCTTGTAGATGAAGACATAGAAGGAATTGTCCATAGGTTGAGAAATGCAGAGAATGGAACCTTAGCAGCCAAGATTGCAAAAAGTGGACTATTAGAAGCTGCCAACTTTCTTGAAGTGACTCTGTGCCTAGAACTGGTTATGGAATGTAGAAATAGATATGATAGGGTTAATAGGTGCATTTTTGTTCCTTCTAGAGGTATTTTGATCTCCATTAACAGGAAAACAATCATGGTCGCACTAAGAATCCCTCCAACGGAAACTTACAGTGACTGGAGTCTTGAAAAAGCCCAATAGTTTTTTCTCCGGAATAAAAAAGATTATAGCAATAACATTGCAAGGGACTGGTTATTTAAGCCTGAAAAATGGGTTCTAGGTTACCACAACCTTTAAAAAAAGAATGCTTGACCAGAGAGGTTCGAGATATTGTTGTTATGCTTTGCAGAATTAAAGGGAAACCTAATGATCTTGTTTGGGAGGATTGGATGTATGTTTTTGTTCAAGCTATTTTAAGTGAAGGACCATATGTTGATTAGGCAGAGTTAATAGCCAAAAGGCTTCATGAAGAACTATCTGTTTGTGAAAGCTTCCAGTTTCTATTTATCTTCATATTTGTTCTATTCTCTTGTCATTTGTAGAATTTGGGATGGATTGCCACATGATCCATGCAGAGAAAATATGAAAATTTATGAATACCATCCTCTACTTAAGAAAAGAAGAATCCAAAGAAATTTAGGAGGATTCATGACACGTTCATGGCTAAGATCATTTTCAAGCTAAAAGGAAAGATCAACTATAGAATGTCAGAAGAAGCCATAGAACTAATCAAAATTTACAAAAGTTTCTATTTTCAATTTCCAACTTTCAGCTATCTAAGAGTAGGAGGCTATAGTGGTGAACCTTTGAAGCTCCCGAGGTACTGTTTATACAAGTTTCTCTTGTTAGAAGTCTACAGACAATTGCTTCAAGTGGAGGTGAAGTATAAAATTAAGAGAGGAGTAGGCTCCCTTTTCTCTATTGGCTTAGGTCATTATCATTTCAGGATAATACATTCCACATCATCTATGGATGTAGAATTGAAAATGATGAACCTTTCATCCTTTTAGAAAAGGAGCTATTTTGATAGTAAACAATTTGTGGAAAATTATTTCAAAATTAATGCTACATTCCCTCATCAATCGGAACTAGAAGATTTTTTGGCTAATTGTGTTGATGAAATTGAAATTGAAAGAAGACTTCATTCCAAGTTTTCTTTAAGACAGATCATGTTTCTCCATCTGCCTTTTAAATTCAAAGGCCCTGAAGATGAGGATGATGAAAATATGCTAGAATCAGGATATGTAGAGCCTAACAATGACATAGTGATGAGAAAAATAGACTGGAATGAGAAAGAGGAAGAAGACATTAATTCTTTGTCTCGTGATGTTTTCAAAAGAACTGATAGATGCCTAAAAGAAGTAAAAAGAAAGAAGAAACAAGAGGATGACGCTCCAATGATTAGAAAGAGTGCAAGGATTTAAAATTGTGCAGTTTCACCTGTACATACTGATAAAGTTGAAAAATTGCTTTCTACAGGTGAAATTAAATCTGAAGCTGAAATATGTCAAAATGAAGAAAACATCACCATTGAACCTTCTGTCAGAATCACAAGGACTAGGAGCAGAAGAAACCAAAGGATAGATAATATCCCTTGCATTGTGCTAGATTTCAAGCCAGAAGAAGGTGATTTACAACCCCAAGGTGAACTCAGGATGGATAACGCTCTAGTTAACCCATCAGGCTCTCAGCTACCAAGGGTAGGGCACATAAACCTGATAGCATTAGATAGTTCCATGATGCAAGTTCCCATAGGATATTCTACACCAAAAAACCTTAACTGGATGGATCTATTAGTCAATAAGAAAAGAAGTATCGTACCAGTTTCTACTCCTATCAGAGATTTGGTCAGCAAGTATTTGGGAAAGACACCTAAGGCAAAGAAGCCAAAGGTAGAAGCCATGTTGGATGTAGACTCCAAAGAGGTCATTGGATTGTAGAGATTTTCAAGCCAAACTCTGATAAAACCAGTGATGAGCTTACAAATTAGGACTTCAACATGGAGAAGGTGGACTTGGGTATGGCTACCAGGGCTGATGATTTAAAAATCTTAAACTCGGCAAATAAGAAGATCAACCACTGAGTGTTGAAGGATGTTGGGGATAAAATGAAGTTGAAGCAGGCTCTCTATGAAATGGAAAAGTATATCCACCAGCTTCAATACCCTTCTCCTCAACCTCTGCCAATGTTTCCCATTAATCTAGATGTTAAATCTCCAGAAAACTAGAAGTTCTAAGATCAAGTCCAAAAAGATAGGTCAATGTCAAAGAATTTCTTTGGCTGGATTGATAAGGTTACCAAAGAAATCATTGGGTTCACTAATGATTTTAAAGATTTGATCAATAAAGCTGAGGAGATGATGAAAAACATGGAGATGGATGTAGAAACCCAGAAAAAGGAGAAAGATCGGCTGGAAATGGAGATACTAAACATGGAAGAGGCATATGAATATATTATTAAGAAGTTCCTGATAGAAAAGGCAGTACCTAGAGTTGAAGAGAATTCTCTGTTTGTAACTAAAGTAAATCTTGAATGGGAAAGCTCACTCTATTAGCAAGCAGCTGAAGAGTCCACCCAAATTCTAGAAACACTGAATAGTATTAAAGATTTTATGAACACTGATAATGAGTGCCTAGGAAAATTGATCAAACCTAAGGGTCAAGCTGGGATTGACATAACCAAAATACTCACTTTCTTTGAAGAAAAGGTTAAAAGTATGAAAGCTTCTAGAAGCATAGAGATTGATGATTTCCTAGTTTTTGCCCAAGTAGATTATTTGGCAGTCTATGGCTATGAGAAGATAAAGACTCAAAGGGCAGAGCTTTAGCAAGCACAAAATTTTAGAAACATTTGGGTGCAAATATTTGAGGCCATTACTACACCGAACTGGGAGTTACTTGCGAGCTTCTTGGCGGCCTTCGTGGAATGGAACACAACGCGAGGAGCCACCCAGACCACTAAAGATGATGGAGCTAAAATGACCAATCAGTCAATTAGTCCCTTAGAAGATTGTTTCTTTTTTTGAAAATCTTTTCTTGAATTTCCTGCTATGTTTATAGCAACTAGTTTCAAAACTGAATCAGCCCTGCATGCCTATATGAATGTTATGAGATGACCAAATGGGTGTCGGTTCTTAGTTTTCAGAAACTTGATATTATATTTTATTTGAAGTTTGATATCTGATACTTTTACTGTTAAACTCTAGTATGCATATATATAATCAGTTGGTTTTATAGAAGATTCTGGTAATTTTCATTGATCAGTTGGTCAAATGGATGCATGATTATGATTTTAGTTAGAATTTAGTGATTATGTTGTTAAAATCTGTATGTGTATCTAGATGTTTATTCAATCCTTGATTTATGATTCATGTCTCTTGAATCGTCCTTTCTTTAGAAATTTATCTTTAACATTCCAAGTCGGTTGGTTTAGAATAGTTCTCGCATGTTCTAAAATTAAAGAAGTTAATTGTTAGTTTATAAGGGAATGTAATCAAATCCTTTATATGCTTTTTGGTTCAAAGCATCTTTTGAAATTTAATTCTTTCATAATAAAAGTTATTAGAAGCAAATCTTTGTAGAAGGAAGTTGCTCCTTCAAAGCAAAGAGTTGGTTGTGAGAGACTAACTCAATTGTTAGTGTAGTATTCCTTTATATTATTGGGCTATAAGAGTTAATTATCAATTCATCATTGTAAAGGAAAAATTAGTTCACTAACAAATTTTTGGCGACTCCGTTGGGGAATCTAACGAGCAGACCAGAGCCTAAAACATTTTATTTAATGATTAATCATGGTGCTACCTGCTAATGTGATACTTAATCAGAAAGAAGTTCACCCAATTTTACAAGCTAACCTTCATTTCATAGACACCCAAGAAGACATCATTGCAGATCTCAATGCAGTAGCTTGGAATCTAAGAATAAGCAGTCATCAGTATCAAAAAATTAGGCTAGTTATTGAGGAAGAAGGATAAATTAGCGAGTGGCTAAGAGGCTTGCCTATAGCTCAAGAAGCTGATGTGGTAGACATAGAAGTCCAAAGGCCTTAAGACCAAAGTCTATCCTTATATTTCTATTTTTCTTTCAATCAGTAAATTGGCTGACAAAAGATACACGAGAGGAGATAAGGGAAAGGTTTGGTTGATGAAGATTTTGAGGCCTTAAAGAAACTGAACTTCATCCCTAATGTCCCTGTGAGAAGAAAAGTTCAAACTACTAGTAGACCATCTTTTCTCACCAAGTTAACAACATCCATTGCTACTTTTCAAGCCCTCGCATTATCTGGTACGTTGGTCCCATCTCATTTTAATACGCAACCCCTGAATATTGTTCTACCTAACATGGCTCAAAATCAGCCGCGGGGAGCTCAAGTTGGCCCCCTTAACCTGACCAATTTTAACTTACAAGCCTTGGCTAAAGGAGCTAGAAAAGTTCTTCCTAAATTCAGTGGAGATGGTAGGGTTTTCCTAAATGATCATCCTAATGCATTCAACACTACATGTGGGGTTATAGCTGTGGAGACGGAAGATGTGGCCATTCTCCTTTTCGTTCAGACATTGACAGAGGCTACTGCAGATTGATTTCACCATCTGCCTAATGGTTCTATCAGAACTTGGAATGCCATGAAAATAGCCTTTGAAGCTCACTTCAAAGTGGCAGATGATGAGCACTCTTTGTTGTTGCAACTCTCTTAGTTAAAGAAAGAGATGCATGATCCAATGAGAGAATTTATTGCTAAGTTTAACAAACTCTTGCATCAAATACCCAATGCACATCATCCCAATGATGAGAATAGAAAAGGTTTCTTTGTGAATGTGATGCCTCCGAATATCAGCTTTCACTTGCGACATGGAAAAGTGGTAGATTTAGCAGTTGGTCAAGCTCTAGTAGTTGATCTAGAAGATGATAAAATAACTATTGGCAAATGGCAAAGAGAAGTACAGATTCCTAATATTCAAATGTCTACATCTGGATCCACTGATCCTGTTGTACAAAGGCTGGTTAATGACACAATCCAAATGAAAAGGCAACTATCCAAGCCCACAACTCCATATCAGGATATCCCTTGTAGATATCCAAACCAAGGTGGAGGCACCTTTGGTAAACAACCTAATGCCCTCCCTGGACAATAAAAACTCTTAGAAGGTCTGTCAATAAATAAAGGGTATATGTGCATTTTTCACCTGACTGATGACCATGATGGTTCTTCTTTCCCTGAGATGGTGAGATATCGTCAGATGGAGACCAATAAAGAAAATATAGTAGAAATACTTGATGATGAAGGAACTTCAAGAGGACCTAGCAACTCTGTGAGTTACTACAGGGAATACAAATCAAATTCCAACATAGGTGGTAGCATTCTTCTTACTCTTGGAGATCCTTCGTGTTCTGTGCTTACAAGAAATCAATGCATTGTCAAGACTCCCACTCAGTCTCCTTCAATGACTGACAAGAAAGAAAAAGAATCGGTGAATCAAGCTAGTACTAATCACAACTTTCAAGGAGCGTCAATGCCTGATGTGAAGTTATTAAAAAGGTCAAAGCCTGAACCTTTTTTTGATATAGTGGATTTTTGAAAATATTCAAAAAATCAAATTTCTCCCACTGATTACTTAAGGCTTAATCCTAAAGAATTGGACAATTTAATCGATTATGTGAAAGGCCCTCCTTCAGATCATGGCCCTCAACAAATAAATAATGTGTCTTCCTCTAAGACCCCTGTTGAATCAAAAGATAGCCAGCCCAAAAGCCAGCCTACAAATGAAGAACCTACTGCTCATGTAGAAGCCTCCCGAGTAGTTTCTTCCTCTACTAAATTAGAGACTTTTTATGTTTCATTATTTATACACCACTACAAGCTGAATAACTATATTATAGATTCAGGTGCCTCAGATAATATAATGCCCGCCTCTATAGCCAAGGCTTTAGATCTCCCTTTGACAAAAACCTTTGGAAATTGCTATGCAATGGATGCTTAAAAATTCCCCATGGTAGGCCAAATCAAGGATGCTCAAGTTTCTCTTGCAGCTCATCCCAATAAGTAAATAGAATTAAAAATCCTTGTTGTTGACATCCCAACCAGTTATGGAATGCTATTGAGCAAAACTTTCTGCAAAGACTTAGGCAGTGAAATTAAATTAGACTGGTCCCAAGCTACCATTCCCATAGGTAATCAGAAGGTAGTCCTACATCCATAGCCTAAGTCTAGGTATATTGCGTTCCCTTCCAAAGACCCCAAATCACATATCCTTTATCAAGAATTAGATTTTGGTAATTACTTGATTATGCTTGAAACTAATGTACCTATTTCACAACATTAAAAAGAGAAGATTTGGGGAATCTAGAGTTTGACGATAGTTATTCTTCTACTAGGTCAGGAGCTGGGATAGTGTTGATATCTCCCTCAGGAGAAATGTATCCTTCTACTTTTAAGCTTAAGTTTTGAAACACTAATAACAGAGCTGAATATGAAGCCTTGCTTGTTGGCATGGAGGAGACCAAAAAGAAAGGGATCAAGCTGTTGAAAGAAAAAGGTGATGTTGAATTAATTGTAAAACAAGTTAGGTCTCTGTTTTCTATTAAAAATGAAAGGTTAAAATACTACCGAAATAGAGTTTGGGATGAGATGGAATTTTTTGACGCATTTTCAATTGAATCTATATCAAGATAGTTCAATTCCAGAGCTGATGCCTTAGCTAGTTCAACAACATTGTTGATTCCTCACCCCGATTTTGGGACTGATAAGTGATAAATAGAATTGATTCATAGACCTAGTGTGCCAACTCATGGAAAGTGTTCAAAAATGACGCTCGTATAATTCAATTCTTGGAAGGAGCATAAATTATTTCCTTTGTGTATTTTGAAGGTTCAGATGCAGAATGCAATGCATTCTATTTTGATCTTGGAGATGAGGCTGGTCTTGAGACTGCCAAGCTAAAAGGAAACCACATTCCAAAAGGGTTAATGAATTTGGAAAAGCTCTTTGATAAAAGAGATTGTTCTACCAATAAAGTTCATGCGCTTGATGAAAATTCTTCTGACAAGTATGAGAAGATCAACATTGGCAATGAAGATGATCCCAAGCTCGTAAATTTGGGTATTTGTTGCAGTATAGAAGAGAAACAAAGGTTTTCAAAGCTCCCTGAAGAATTTGAGGACGTTTTCACCTGGTCATATGAAGATCTTAAAGATTTCAGGCAAGGACAATTTAAGCACCACATCCCAATGAAACCAGGAGCCAGTCCTTTCAGGCAGAAACTACAGAATTATAATCCAAAAGTTACAGACGCAATATTTTGAGAGGTGGATAAGATGCAAAAAGAAAGGATAATATATCCCATTCATCATTCAACTTGGGTAGCTAATATTGTTCCAATACGCAAGAAGAGTGGAGAGATACGGATATGTGTGGATTTAGAAACCTAAATCAGGCGAGTCTTAAAGACAATTTTTCCCTAGCTAATATGGACCACATTCTTCAGACAGTAGTTGGTTCTGAAATGATGTCCCTACTTGATGGGTTTTCAGGATATAATCAGATTAGTGTAGCCCCAAAAGATCAACAAAAAACAACTTTTACCACTCCTTGGGGTACCTTTGCATACAAGAGAATGCCTTTTGGGTTAATAAATGCAGGGGTGACTTTCCAACGTGCTATGAACTCTTTTAGACACCTAATCAACAAATTAATTGTGATATATCTCAAAAAGAAGGAAGCAGCACTTGCATGATTTGAAGATGGTCCTAAAGAAATGTAGAGATCATAGAATATCACTTAATCCAAAGAAATTTGTTTTATGTGTCATGGAAGGGAAGCTTCTTGGTCAACTAGTGTCAAAGGATGGGATAATAATTGATCCAAAGAGAGTCTAGGTGATTCAACAACTATGTTTGTCGTCAAACTGTAAAGTAATTCGTTCCTTCTTTGGACAAATCAATTTTCTTAGGAGGTTTGTTCCCGATTTCTCAGAAATGACCAGGCCTATGGTAAGTTTTTTAAGTGAGAAAGAGACTTTTAAATGGAATGAAGAAGTCGTTAAGTCATTTGAAGGAGTTAAAAATGCTATTGCCAAGGTGCCAATGTTGATGCATCTTGACTTCGAGAAGGATTGTATAATCTACTGTTCTGCTAGTGAGCACACCATGTCAAGAGTCTTACTACAAAAAATGATAATGATGAGGAATCCCTAATTTCTTTCATGAGTAGTCCATTGAAGAAACACGAGTTAAAATATTCTTTATTAGAAAAGAAAGCCTTTGTAGTAGTTAAAGCGGTAAAGAAGTTCTATTTTTACATACCTCATTCTCACTCCACTTTTTATGTGCCTAACACAACTGTCAAAAGTATACTCACGTAGCAAGAGGTGGCCATTAATAACTGAGCAACGTGGGTGTCAAAGGTGCAAGAATTTGATCTAGATATTAAGCCCACTAAATTGGTGAGAGGCCAAGGTTTATGTAAGTTGATTGCTAAAAATGGAGAGTTGGAAGAAGAAAGGAATCCCTTGACGTTGTTAGTCGGACTAAAAGATCCTTGGTTCTCTAACATTGCTTACTATTTGACCTATGGTGAATGTCCAGAGCATTTGATAGGTAAAGAGAAAAGGACTTTGCGGCTTAAGTCGGCTAAATATGTAATAGTCGATGATATATTGTATAACAAGGGGTTAGATGGAATGTTCCTTCGGTGTGTTGATGAAGATCACCAGAAGTGACTTTTACAGACCTTCATGGTGAGTCCTTTGGAGAACATTTTTCATCCATTGTCATGGATTTCAAAATCCCAAGAAATAGTTAGTATTGGTTTGGGATAGTCCAAGATGCTTACAAGTGGGTGGGATCATGTGAGAAATGTAAACTATTTTCTGGGAAACCTCATTTGGCTGCTCTTCCCTTAAGGCATGTTGTCATTGAGGAACCTTTTCAATAATGGGGTCTGGATTTCATAGGTCCTTTAAATCCTCCATCCAGTGTGGGACATACACACATCTTAACAGCTACCAACTACTTCATGAAGTGGGTAGAGGCCATTCGTGTCAGGAAAACCACCACTGAAGTAGTGTGCAACTTTCTCAAGGAAAACATTTTGGTTAGGTTTGACATTCTGATAAAGGTAGTAGCTGATAATGCCCAAAAATTTTCTTCAAGTGAGCTACAAATCTTCTATAGTGCTAACGGCATACAACTGGCTCACTCCTTTGGTTGTGATAAAACATGAATGACAAAACAAGGAAGAAATTTTGTGCACTTAATATTAATGATTATGCCACATAAATTTTGTCTCCAATCATATCTGGGACATATCACGAGCCCTTCAACATGATTTGATCTTTCTATCATAGCACTAATATGAAATGTTGCCAATTTGACTTTAGGTGTTCTTTTTTATTACCTTTGTTAATCTTTGGTTAAACATTTGCATCTATTTCTCAAAACCTGTTAAATAGAAAATAATAATTTTGGATGGCAACCAAAAAAATAAATTCACTACCAGATATTATGATATAGGTAATAGAATCATTGCATCAGCTCAAAAGATGAGACTCCAAAAAAATATCAAATTCCATCTATACAAAAAACTATTACATTATTTACACTTTAGAGGTATAAAATAGGCTCATAGGGACTATTATCAACACTGAAAGATAAAATGTTGTATAATGACCATGTAAAGAATCAGCCACTCAAGTAGATTGTGAAAACATGGAGTTTATATAAAATAGTACATAGAAAAAGCTAAAAAAAAATAGAAATGGTGAGATTTTGCCAACACAAAATCCTAGTTTAATCTCTATGTTGAGGTAAATCATTGTCTCATAGCTTTTGTACCAAATACTAAAATTCTAAATCCAACAGGCATTAATGAGAGATTTTGTACACTATTTAGGGAGATGAGATTCCCCTACTGACGCATCAGGTGAAAAATGCCCTCAAATGTAAACATTGCCAAATTTTTAACACTCCCCCTCATCTGTGAAGGATAAGCAACATGATTTACTATCAACTAAAGGTTGGTGAGCCAACAAAGGTTTAGGTTCTTTTTGAAATACTCTGCCATTTGAACCAGAAATAGAAAATGTGCATCAGGTGGACATCTTGGAGCTGATATGGTCTCTTATCAGTTCACTCAGCCTCCACATTTATATTTATCAATCTGCTGATTTTTATCTAGAGAAAATCAATAGGCAACAGTTTGTGAAACTATATACATGGAAAAGAAGCCTTTTCAAGCACAAAATTCCATCACATACCATGCTTTGAGAGAAAGCCATTTGTAAATCATAGGAACTAGTTGCTCATTAAAGTTCTTTTATGAAGCATCCTAGTATGGTTTTTGGAAAATTTGGTTAGTCGTGGACTACTATCTTTTAAGTGTAATAATATCATTTTACATTGTCTATATATCATGGGGTCTGAAGATGAAAAGGTTAAGTGTTATTTGATTGTAGCTCCTTCTTCCATTTTCCTACAATAATAAAATCATTTTCCAATTCCATTGTTGTAGACTGTACAACCACCAATTTTTCCTCTTCTTAGGAAAAAAAATATATCACAAGGCATAAAGTTGATGAAAAAGCATTTTTTATTCTCACATGTTGCCTTTTTAGTTGAAGGAATCTTATACATAACTTTGTTGAATTTTACAACAAACTCCTTCATTGATTCATGTATCTCTTGTCTCATCTACATTAATTGAGCCAACAAGGAATGTTCATCTTCAACACTTTTAAATTTGTCTTCAAATTTAGTTCACATAGTATTCCATGAATTAATTGATATGTTTAGTAGTGATGGAACCACTCTATAGTAGCATCAACTCTATAGTAGTATCAACACAAGACTCGATGAATAGCCTTACTACAACGTCTTCATGTTGAACATCAAGGAAGCCACATGCAACATAAAAGGAAGCCAAATGTTCATCATTAAAGTTTTCCCATTACCTCCTAGATTGGGTAAGTTCTTTCTAGAGCTTTCTGGTAGGTCATTCAACCACACTTCTAAATTGGGAGGGCTTGTAGTTGCACCCCATTGACTGGTTATGCCATTTTAGGAACAAAAATAATAGAAGCTAGTAGGTTTGTACCATGCAATACCAATGCTTGGCAAGGAGGAGACTATATAACACTTCTCGTAGAAGGGTGTGGTCTACTTCTCTCTCTCCTGGGAGTAATTAGAGTATATGAGAAGTCTATTTATTGAAGTGCTTAAAAAAGAGTCAATAGCCCCCTTTTTATGTTCACTTCTTGTGAATGGTTAAGACTCTAGTATGCTTCAAACAAAGAAAGTTGTAAATGCTCTTAGGAAATTAATTTCTTGGTTGTTACCCCAAATTTTGAGGTTGATTTTGGCCCTGTCCTTGATCTTGATTAGTTGAGGAATTGTGTTTATCAAAATAATCATATAAGGGAATCTTTCTATCACCCCTTCAGATACTAGTACAGGGTGCTTGTCTTGTTCCTCTTCTTCAAGAACAAAGTTCACTCATATATTTAACAACACTCATCTTGTGTCTCCAAGACAAAGTATTTAACTAGGATATAATACCTTCATTTTTTGCATGAACCCAACCAATATCTAGTTGTACAAAAAGAAAACTATTATCACTAGGAGAACCATTTTCTCTCATAACAACCAACTTTATTGAAAATTATTTCTTCCCCAATAGAGAAAAATATGTTTCTTAACATATTTGTCCTTATAAAATTTAAACTAAAATTGACTCTTTGATACCAAAATGCTAAGGAAATATTGTTAAATAATAGTTGGGGGAACTCTTGGTTCTGATTAAGTAAAAAAAGGATTTGAAAGGTCCTGAAACCTTTTACAAAAAGATCAGAAGACAAGCATTACTGATCATCCCAAAGAGAAGAACTAAACACACAAAAAATAGGGGCACACAACCCTACAAAGGAAAGGAAAGAAAAACTGCATAACAGGCCCAGACAACAAAACAACGCAACAGACACTGACAACAGAAAAGACAAAAGAAAGGGAGAAGGGCAGAAGCTAACTAATATCCATTAGCTCTTTAGCCTGGACGACTAAGACTTCCATGTTTCCCATTGAGACTTCCAGATATTCTAGATCCACATCTTTTTTCTTGGTACGGCACAGGTTCTGATGCCAATCCCTGTGCTCTCTTTAGTCTCCTTGATCTCCTCTCCCTTGTTAGTTTGAAGCTTCTCTACAAGGATCTTGTTGTGATCCGCAATAGCTTTCATAATGTGGAAGCTTTGTTCACTAATCCTCTTAAGGGTTGTTTCCAGCTTTTGAACTTTGTTCTCTAGGGTAGTGATTTTGTCTTCGTGCCAACTGCTTTCCAAGTCTTTGTTGATGTTGTTCAGATTTTGTTCTAGAGAAAGAACCTTACCACCAAGCTCCCCAAAGGCCTCCCCTTTTCGAATGGCTTCCATCCAGTCATTCAGGCAAGTGGCCAGGGGTTTATCACCAAAGGTGGCCTTCTTAATCATGTTAACAATTTTACCCTATTCTTGGAGGTCAGCCTTCATCACCTGATTATCCTAAGCAATGGTAGCAAGAAAATGACCAAAAGAAAGGTTACTATCCTTTTGATCCCGCCCTATAGTTATACCATCATTTTTGTTAGTCGGTTTGTTACTCACCTGGTTGAAGTCAATAGTATCAGTTTGCTTACTGTGAGGGCTTTTATCTCCAGGCACATTGTCGGAGATAGACTTATTATGCTCCTCCTTGCCTTGTTATTCTCCATGATTGTGGTCCCTAGCCTCCTCTTTTTTGACAGTCTCCTTAGTGGTAGTTTTCTTGTTCTTACTTTTCGCCAAGCTTTCAATGAAAGTCTCCTCCTCATCATAAGAGACAAAAAGGCCCCCTTTTCTTTATATCTAATACCCTTTTTTTCGTCCAGATTTTTCTCCTTGATGAGAGGAGCTTTTCTCCTTTTCCTTTTAGGGTTAGTGTCCTCCTCAGAATTGATGTCTTCGAGCTCAAAGTCTGAAATCTCAATCTTCTTCTTAAATTTGTTAGAATTTTGCCATCTCTTATTTCCTTTCCCTTTGGTGCTATAACCCATAGTCTTCAAATCATCCTCTATGTCTTCTTCAAATTTTCTCCCGAATCCTCATCCTAATCTCCTCATCACCAGGGGCTTCACCCTTGAGAAGGGGTCTTTAAATTTTTTTCATCTTAAACAAATTATAGATCAGAACCATTAAATCCTGATGGGAGGCATGGTCACCTTTAAGGTCATCCTAGAGGCTAGAAGTCCTTCATAGTATTATTCATAGAACTCATAAGGTAATAAGGGATACTTATTGAATCATCATGCCTTAAATGGTTCAGAATTACAAAGTGGGCGACTAATATTACTAGGGCAAAAAAACCCACCAACCATTTTAACCAATCTAGCCGCCTCTTCATCACTTTCAGGAAATCTTTTATAGGCTCTGCCATACTGTCTGTAGGTAGCCTCATGGCCTCAGCAACCAAATCTTCAGTAATTTCAATCCAATGGTTGTTGAAATAGATTTTTCCATTCTTCCAGTTCTTGATGAAGAACTTAGTGATCTTTGGGTTGCAGCCTTAGAGCTTCTCCATATAAATATTAAAATCACCTTTTTTGAGAATTTCCCATACATTCTCCTTTTGTGTCCACTCAATGCAGCTTGGCGGCTCAAATCGTTTCTTACTACCACCAATTCTCTCAGTTTGATTATTTCTTTACACAATTATTTTGAATGTTCGGCCCTCTAAATTCTTGGTGTAAATAGCCTTCTTTGTAAACACCCAAAATCCATGAGAAGTGGCATGATGATTCCACGTGGCTGCGATGGATATCACCATATAATTATTGATCCTTACAAAACTCATTTTTTTCCCCATCATTTATCAATTGTTTTTCATTCCTTTGAGTTTTGTAGATTATCTCCTTTATTATGATAGATCTTATATCATACGGAACACTTTCTTCACTAAGCCAAGAGGATATATTGTCATTTCTGCAGGCATAGTTGGTTGTCCAGTTAGCAACTCTATTTTCTTCACAATAGATGTGGGTGACTATGTAATTATTCATAGTACTTATGACATCCTTAGCATTTTTAATAATGTTGTCAATCGACCAAGAAGGGGAAGAAACTTTAGTTAGACATTTTATTATGTTCAAAGAGTCCCACTCTAACCAAAGGTTTTTATATTTGAACTCTTTAGCTAAGACAATACCATGGTAAGCAGTCATGGCCTCAACAACTTGGTTACTCTGGATTCCAATTGGAATGGCTCTCATAGCTTTACATATACTAGTATCATCACGAATCACAATGCCACAGCCAACAATACCTGGATTCCCCTTAGAGGCACCATCAAAGCTCACCTTCATCCATCCAATAGGGGGATTTTCCCAAATAGCTTCATCCCTAGGATTGTTCCAATCTTCATTTTTAGCTTTAATTCTCTAATTCTTTAAAATAGTAAAATCCACATTCCCTCTTGTATTAGAATTGAAGTCCATAATTTTTTAATTTTCAATTATCAAGCTTTTGGTTTTTTTCAAAATAAAACCTTGAAAGGAATAGACTTGTCTTTGAAGATTTTGTCATTCCTCTCTTTCCAGATAGCCCAACAGACATGAGGCAAAGCAATTTTCCATATTCTTTTAATGGCCTTATTCCTGATTGTAATATCCCAAGAGTTGAACGTTCTCTGTATATCAGGAGGGAGGACCCATTCAAGATTAAAAGAAACCATCATAAGAGACCAAATTTTATGAGCAATGGGGCATTGAATGAATAAGTGATTGATAGTTTCTTCTTTTTTCCTGCACAAAAAACACATGTTAGGCAAACACAAACCCCTTATCTTGAGGTTATCAAGAGTAAGGATTAAATTTTGTAGCATCATCTAGAAGAATATATTTATTTTGGGAGTTAGGCCTTTTATCCAAGCTTTGGCCCATAAGGGAACCTCATAGTTGACATAGTTCAGGTTATAAGCCGATCCCATAGAGAAATTACCACTAGGGGTAAATTTCCATATCAAAGTATCTTCCTCATCATATAAAATAGTCAATCTTATCCCCTTTTCTGACTTTCTATTTGACCCCTCCCCTAATGATATTTTTAGCCTTAGTAACATTCTTCCAGATACACAAACCACCAAGGTTATCTTCACTTGCTAGAAAATTATGGAGAGAAGGAATGTTCCTCTTATATTTATTATTCCATATAGTACTCCATTCCCCCTTAGACCTATAACCCCTCCAGCCAAGCTTAGCAAGAAGGGAATCATTCAAGCTTCTTATCCTTCTGATTCCAAGACCTCCTTTCATCTTAGGCATGCAAACCTTTTCCCAATAAATAAGGGCAAGTCTCTTTCTTTTTCAACTCCAGACCATAGGAAATTTCTTTGAATCTTTTCAATAGCTTCAATATATTTGTTAGGAGTCCTAAAAAGACTTAAAGCATAAATGGGGATACATTGAAGGGAATATTTCAGCAATTGAACTTTTCTAGCCTGACTAAGAAGAGCCTCTTTCCATCCAGCAAGTTTCTTGTGAAATTTATCAGCTATGGTGCTCCAAAAAGCTTCAAGGGGATTCAGACCAAGGGGGAGACCCAAATAGGTTGTAGGGAGATGGCCAATTTGGCACTCCATAATTCTGTTAATTTTAGTCTATCTGTTATCCAGAGTATTTATGAAATAAATAAAGATTTTGTTCCAGTTGATTTTTTGACTAGTAGCATTGTTGTATTTTTTGAGAACATTTTTAAGATTCCTAGCTTTAGAAACATTTGCTTCTCCCAAAAAAAAAAGAATCGTCCACAAAGTGTTGGTGGGAGGAGACATAGTTGGAAGATGAAAGTTTGAGCCCTTTTAGGTCACCTTTCTGGACATCACTGTCTATGAATCTTCCCAAGCATTCAGCCATTATAACAAGCAACACAGGAGAGAAGGGATCCCCTTGCCTCAGGCCCCTTGAGAATTTAAAAAAGGGGGAAGGAGAGCCATTAACTAAGACAGATAAGGTAGCTGAAGTGACAAGCTGCATCAGAATCTTAGTACAATTAATATTAAAGCCAAAAGCAAGGAGAGTTTTTGTAAAAAAACCCTAGTCAACTCTATCATAGGCTTTAGAAAGATCAATTTTCAAGACAAACCCTTCTTTCTTAGCCATAACCAAAGAATGGATATTTTCATGAATTGTGATGATGGAGTCCAAAATCTATCTGCCCAGAACAAAGTCAATTTGTTGGTGAGAGATAATCCTATGAAGGAGAGTTAGCATTCTAGAAGTAATCACTATAGAAATAATCTTGTAGGTGGAATTACAAAGACTGATAGGCCTAAAGAGATCCATAGCATCTACCCCTACCTTTTTAGGGATAAGAGCAATAAAAGTACCATTGATTTCTTTAAGGATTCTTCTAGATCCAAAAAATTATTTAACAGCATCAGAGACATCCTTACCAACAATAGACTAGTACATTTGAAAGAAGAACATAGGATATCCATCAGAGCCTGGGGATTCGCTACCTTCAAAGGAAAAGATAGCCCTCCTAATTTATTCATTAGAATGAATACCATTGAGAAATAGATTGTCATTGTCAACAAAGATTTTAGGGATGCTTACCAAGATTTCCTGCTGAGAATTTTGGTCCAACATATTGTTCTGAGTCAGCAAATTTGAAAAATAATCTTTAGCTTCCTTAGAAAGATCTTCCTCCACAATTTTCTTATTGACTCTAAGTTTGGAGATTCTATTAGTAGCTTTGTGCTTTATTGCTGACATGTGAAAGAATTTATAATTTATGTCCCCCTCTCTTAGCCAGGTGTTTCGAGATCTTTGTTTCCATAATATTTCTTCCTTATGCACCGTATCATAATACTTAATTAATACTTCACTCTCTTTCTCCTTAGGGACATTCGAATAGCCAATCTTTTTTATTGAGTCCTGAATGTCTTTAAGTTCTAACTCAATATCAGCCTTGGAAGAGAAAATGTTCCCGAAAGTATCTTTGTTCCAAGTCTTGATATTGTCTTTGACATATCTAAGCTTGTTAGCTAATCTATATATAGAAGTTCCATCGATTTTGATATGCCACCAATCTCTTAATTTTTTAACCAACTCAACATGAATAGTCCACATTTTCTCAAATCTAAAAGGAAAGTTCCTTTTTTCTTGAAATAGGATTAGCAATAAAAGAGAGAGGATAATAATCAGAGCCAACTCTAACAAAAGTCACCAATGAACAAAAATAGTGTTGGTACCAGTCATCAGTAATAAGAGCCCTATCAAGTCTCACCTGAATCAGCTTCTCTCATTCTCTTCTCTTAGTCTATGTATAGTTAACCCCCTGTAAATCAATGTCAATGAGAGCTTGTCTAGTAATAAAGTTCATCAAGTCAAGTCTGTTGTCTAGATTAGGTTGACTACCTCAAATTTTTTCATCTTCCTTAGGAGGGGTATTAAAGTCTCCCATAATGATCCAACATTCATTCACAAAAAGATTCATCACCTAGTCAATATTTTTCCAAAAAATTTGTCTCCCATTCTTAGTATTGGGAGTATATATATTGGTAAGGATACAAGAAGTATTATCCTTTATGTGTTTAAACCTGATACTAGCCATATTATTGTCTTGGATGATGACTTCACCTTTTATGATGTTTCCATTCCAAAAAGTAGCAATACCTCCAGAGGCTCCATCCGAGCTCCCTCTACTTGTGAAATTAGTTTTGGGAAACTTAAGATTTTTAACCTTCTCCTTAGACATTTTAGTTTCCTGAATCAAAACAATATCAGGTTTTTTAATCTCTAACCATGTTTCTAATAAGGTCCTTATGAGGGTTATTTAGCCCTCGAATGTTCCATGAAATGATCTTCATTTCTTCTTAATTATTCCAGCCTGAGTGATGGTCTTCTGAGTACCATCCGCTATATTTTTTGTAGCCTCCTGATGCCTTTTCCTTGAGCTTGGTGGTCTCCCTAGTGGTGAAAGTTGAATCCCTCCAATGTCGAGAAGATTAACTTTGTTATTCTTTTGGGCTTTGGAAGCCTGGTTCTTTTTTCCTTTTGTTTTCTCTACAATAGTAGAGGAGTTGTCACTGTCATCAATTCCTAGCACTTTGTCTATATCTTCTTGATCCCCCCATTTAGGCACTTTTTTTGCATTAGATTTAATCTCCCCAATAGATGGAGAGTTATGAGACATGTTGGACAGCCCAAGACCTAGAACAATATCTTGTTGGGCATCAACAAAAACATTCTCCTCTATTCTAGGCAGAGGTTCCCCTTGTTGACTATAAGAAATCCCTATATGTTGTGTAGATGAGAGGTTATCTTCTTGATGAATCTACCTTGTATGGCTCTAATTGATATGGTTTACTTTATTTTGTGACTCAAAAGTATCTTGAACAAACCTATTTTTCTGATCTATCTCTTTTTCATTGTTATTCTTATTCACATTCTCAGGGTAATGCTTTTCCATGGTTTTTGATTCTTTATGTTGGATTATCTGTCCTTTTTCATTTTCTTTCTTATTGTCATTTTTTTTTCCATATTCGGATCTTTCTATTCCATCAAGATTTTCCTCAACGTTCTTTGGAATAGATCTGACCACTCTATCTAAGGATTCTCTGTTCTTTCCAATTGGTTTCTAGATCTTTGTCTGCTGAACTTTCTTAGAGGTGTTTGTCGGGCATTTCTTAGCCCAATGCCCAGCCCTTTTACATCGAAATCAAGCAAAGGGTATTGTTTCATGTTCTAGCTTTTGTGTCCATTTCCCAAGCTTGGATTCCATTTCTATTTTCTCCAACATGTCATCTTTAGGGACTATTCTGACACATATTCTAGCATGTGTCAATCTTCTTCTTGAGGCTGTAATAGGGTCAATGGAGAGAAGTTCACCAAATGAGCTTACTATTCCTATAAAAACATCTTCATTCCAGTACTCAAGAGGAAGACCAGGGATCTTTACCCAGACAGGGATTTGGACTATAAAGTCCTCATTAAGAGTCATGTTTGGGTACCATTTCTGTAAAAACATTGTGCTTCTTCCTATGCACCATGGTCCAGTACTGATAGTCTACTTCCTACCTTTTCACATGAGAAAAAAAAAAGATAGATATCCTTTATTCATTGCAATAACATCCACCTATCCTTTTAGATTTCATCTTTTGTTAACAAAGGCTTAGACAACTTCAATATTAGGTCTAACCCCAATGAATCGACCAACTAAATAATTATCCATTCTTTTTATATTATGGTCAATGTCTTGATCAGGAATAGCAAGTGCATTTCCCTTCAAACATATTCGAAATATTTCTAACAGACAAGAAGATAGACTTGCATGTTGGTTTGACCCCAAAAAGAGAGGACCATTTTGCTATCTTAGAACCCTTAATGGGTTCCCCTCTTGGTTAGTTCCCCTCTGAATTTTAATATAGGTATAACTCCCTTCATCAAATGCTTTTACTTTTACGAGTTTTAAAATGGGTACTATTTAGTCAAAGATTAGAAAATCAACTAGCATCTACTCATCACCATGTAATTGATGTCATAAATCTTATTTAAAAAATAATTATGACTTTCAAAAGAAATACAATTTTAGAGGTATAGAACTTTTTTTTAAAACAATAACTGGAATAATTTTTTAACACACATGTTAACAAGCTGATAGTGGAAACTAAATTAAGAAATCTACGAATAGAGCAAAATTTTAGAATGCAAAATCTTTGGTAATTTTCCCAGCAATTTTTTTAAAAATTTATTTATGCAAAAAAAGGTTTTGAAGTGATTCGAAACCCTTAACAAAAATGAACTCTAAAGATATTCAATAATGCTCAAACCATGTCAAACGTTGCACCAAAACTAGCATACAGCCACAACCTAAAAACCAATTAGAGAGAACTCCAATCCAAACACCCACAAACAGAGAACCTTGAGATTTGTCTTTAGTCTTACTCTTGTGGGATATGAGGGTCATATCAAAGGAGGATGAAGATTTCTTAGATTTTTTCCCTTTCACTGTAAACCAATGATCCTCCACCTTAGCAGCCTCAACCTGCCAGTCCAACGGATTTAGTATTGAAAATCCAACACCCTCAACAGGAAAACCAACAGAATCAACAAAAGTGCCAGAAATAGGGCCAGTGGCAGTAGGGATAGCACCTTTCGGGACATACGAGCCAACTTCTACCAAGGAGACAGTGCCAACACCGCACAGGGAAGAATAAGCCTCACTGCCAACAGAAACCCAATCACCAACAACAAAATTTTGAGACAAAAAAGGTACAACACCATCCGTCTTAGAGGCACCACCAAGGGAGGAAACCTCACCAACTATAGGAGGCACGCTAGCCTCAGTACATCCATTAGGTTGAGAAGAAACTACAAGTCAATCTTGAGCCACCACCTAGGAGAAACTTTTGTGGGAAGGATTCTTCTCAACAATATAATGTTGGGATGAAGCACCCTTTCACCAAGAGGTAGATTTTTTAATCTTCTCTAAGCCGCATTGAGCTTCCTCGCGACCTGTTTTAAAGCATCACCTACATCTGAATAGAATCCCTTCATAATCCAAAGTTTGGATGCAGAAGCCCTTAGAATGTTCCAATTTAATCTTTGTTGGAAGCCCCTTGGATAAATCCAAATCCACCAGAATTCTAGCATAAGTGGAGTGAAGAATATCATAAGAATCTTCATCCACCATTAGGAAGTCTGAATCAACCCTTAAATGAAGAGGAAGGTAGGGGAGCCTGACCTAGATAGGAACCTTGTTAAATGTGTTAGTAGAAGGACCAAAATAGGGATGACAAGGCTTAATCATCAGCATATAACAATTATCCCAACTAAAATAATGATCACATAGAATCATCTTCCTATCATCCACCTTCTCAAATTTAGCTTTATAAAATCCCCCGAATCTGCATATTATTCCAAGAGCAGAGAAATCAGAGGCAACGTTATCTATATTATTCTCAACCCCCTCATCCAAAATAATTATGCATAATCTTCTAATATTCTTGACTCCCCTGAATCAAAGGCCTTATGTTATAAAAATAAAGACCCCCTTCAGTGTTTATGAATTACATATTTATAACTACCATGCAAGTAACTATTCAAGTTCTCTATCCAATATTTTTTCTTCAAAATAGAATCAAATACAGAAGATATCTTTACAAAATGATTACAAGGAAGAATATAGAGAGGTGGGGAGCCAAGACTAAGGAAATCATTGCATGATCTAGATTGGACAAAATTGGTTGTTGTTGTTGAGCTACTAACTTGGCCTTGTAATCCTTGTACGCTTTAAAAATTCTTCGGTTGGGCCACCTTTTAACATAGCAAAATTTTATTGATCTTCAAAATAAGTAGCTTTTTAACATTACAATGCCTTATGTTATATAAATAAAGACCCCGTTCAGTGTTTACAAATTACATATTTATAACTACCATGCAAGTAACTATTTAAGTTCTCTATACAATATTCTTTCTTCAAAATAGAATAAGATACACAAGATATATTTACAAAATGATTACAAGGAAGAATATAGAGAGATGGGGAGCCAAGACTAAGGAACTCATTATATGATCTAAATTGAACCGACTTGGTTGTTGTTGTTGAGCTACTAACTTGGCCTTGTAATCCTTATACGCTTGCATTAAAAATCCTTTGATTGGGCCACCTTTTAACATAGCAAATATGTCTTTTATAACTCTTTTGTCATCTCATTGGAGCCTTAAAAATGTTCCCAGAAAAATGCAAGCTCTAGTAGAATTATAATTATTGCCATGTATGATACCACATCCAATGCCACATAGACATCTTTTCTTCTTCTATTGGGGTGTTGGAACCATTCAGAGGTTCCTACAAACTAATGAGTTCCAACAAAAACCCTACCAATGTGTATGTCCATGATTCTTGTTCCACTAGCTCACTAGATACATCTTGGGTTTCCTTTTGTGCTAATGCATTGACTGCAACTTTAGCATTTTCTCAACCCTATGTAACTATGTAGTGAATTTGGGACCTTGATTTGAGACTGCCAAACATGAGACTGCCAATCTCCAGTTACATAAGAGACTGCCAAACATAGGCAGTGGTTACAAGAAAACAGGCTGCTATGGAATAACTCCAGCCGTTACCACAGATTTGGCTTCACACGTAACTCCAGCTCCAGTCGTTACAGACTTGGCTTCACACGTAGCCAACATTAAAGACATTCCATAAATGGCTATAGTTTTCCAATTCCCTTCATCGTAATTTGAAACATCATTCAAAAATAAAAAATATGACTGAAAGGGTAAAGTCATCCATTTCGATGAAATGAAATGGAGAGAAGAGGTCAGAATTTTGTGCTAGTTTTGGAACCATTTTCGAAGCTCAAAGTAGTTCTAGGAACCCATCATTTTTCTGACAGAACCACAGCCAATATTGAAGCACCAATATTTTAGAACAGATGGAGAAGGTTTCGATATGCAAAGCCACATCATACATGGAGATGCAAAGACCAAGACCATGATACCACCAAAGGGGGAACTTTGTTTGCATGTTGCAAACCTTGATTGCAAATCTCATATAGGCCTAACTAGCATTACGTATGATCACGCATTCAATGCAATTTGTGAATCATCAAAGTCTCTCCCTTTGGTTTTACAGTCCCAAAACTTTAGTGAAATTCCAATGGAAAATATCCTTCATGGTGATCATAGTCTTGCAGTCCATGTGGAGAAATTGTAGAGCCAAGAAGAATTATGAGAAAATGTTTGAGACAGTATTGTATGATCTGGTACATAGTCACCATAATGGAGGATCCGTTGTGAGATGAAAATACTATTTGGTTGTAGAAATGATCTTAGAATTCTTGTGGAGATCTATGTTAGCAAGTCTTGATTTCTCATAAATAGAAGCCTTCGCAATTCAATATTTGTAAGCTTGCTTGAGGTGGGAGATCAAGTCATTGCAACATTGTCACTAACATCACACACATGAACAAGTGATTCCTTAGCTAAAAGTGTTCAATAATCAAAGTTGAGCAACTTGAAAGGTTTCAAAATGGGTATGACCACTTGAACCTCCCTCCCCCTTATGCTCTTATGCTCTAGTTAGTCTGCATATTATGAGACACATTATTTTAGAAGGTATATATATGTCAGACCACAGTTATCATTTCCCTCTCTTAAACCATGTGAGGCATAGGGGAAAGGTTAATATCCCTTTCTATTTGTTTTCCTCTATGCAACATAGTATTGAGAAAGGAGCCTCTCCTTCACTCTATCAATACCTTATTAGCCTTGACCCAAAAGTCTTCCTAAAATAAGGGGGTTACAATTACAATCCTTGAGGATAATGAAGAGGAAAATCAAAAAAAGAAAAAAGAAACCAAAAAAGACGAAGAGGGGTCATAGTTGGGAGGCCAGGATTTGCCAAACTTGCAAAATCTATATTGATCCCACAAAACAAAAGGAAAAAATTGTGTTTGACAATGAAGAAGAGGACACATCTCAAGAAAAGTATGAACACAAGTGCAAAGAAGACAATGAAGATATGGAACACAAAGAAGAACAGTAGAAGGAGCATGACGAGGTTAGGTTTCTCAAGGAAAACCTAGAGTTAACAGAAATTGAAGGGAGCCCAAAAAATAAGGATTTTGATAATGAGGAGATGGAGATCTCCTAGAAAGAAAGGAATGGAGCTCAACCTATTATGGATAATGTAGAAAAGTAAGGTGTCAAGGTCCATATGGCATAACTCTCTATAAGAATTAATATGTTGCATACTAATGTTGATGATACATCCAAGCACCCAAAAAAAAAAAAAGATGGGAGAGGCAATCCTATCTCTCATAAGGATAACAAAAGGCATCATGAAAAAGTGGTTGGAGGAGATCGGCAAGAGCAACAAAATTAGAAAGGCAAGGTTAATAGCTTGGCAACGACTACTTGGAAAGAGGCATTGGAGAACCTTTAGAATAATTGGTATGTCATCTCTATCCCAAAGAGTTCATATTGGTTTTTATGCTTTTTGCTCTTAGTTCTATCGTGGTGGACCTGCATGCATATTTTTAAGCTTAGATATGGTTATCTTTAAGTCTTAGATGTTGAACTTGGTTTTTGAAAAGAATGCAAGTGGGATAAGTATATGCATAAATACCGAACCATGACTAGTATTGGGGAGTGACAATCTACAGCAGATCGGATTCTTTCTGTGTTAAATTATTGAGCCAGTAATAATTGCGGGAGCCTGTTCATTGGACAGTGCAAGCATCCAAGGCTTGGACAGTAGTCTCCCAGCAACCCCCGTCACTCCTCACCACTCGCATGTCACCAGCAAGTAGATTCAGGTGGTTGAGTTTCACACCGTGAACGACCATCTCAATACATCCGCACGCATTCTAGACTAGAAGATACATATACGACATACAGTAGAAGTCACCAGCAGTATAGAAGTTTGTGTGCATCCTCCACACAAAGCAAGTTAATGTAGTAGACTCGATAGTCATTTTGGGCTGTGACATCTCCTTCACACGTTGAGCCACCAATTGGTAGTCTGAAGGACAATGAGCTACCAAAGAAGAAGATTAGTTGAGAAGAAGGTAGTACATGCACACCGGTCTTGGCAACTCCATTCGTGCAACCATACATACAGTCGCGTGACTACAGGAGCAATGGCCTAAACTAAGCAGTTGGTAGCCAGACTTTATTTGCTGGTATGTTAAAACTTGCACATTAATGAATTATGTTTTCACAACCTTAAGTTGGCCATTTTCAGATCCTAACAAGTTTAAGAAATATTGGTTTAGAACTACCATTTCTCTTCTTACGGTAGTCAGTATATGTTATTGCATTAATTGTATTTCTGATGTTGAGAAAACATTGAAGTTGGAAATCTGAGAAGTTTACATACACTAGTCACTAAATAGCAGTTCTACCCAAACAAAATAAACTCCTTAATGCACTGAATTCGGTCAGACTCACTTATCTTACGAATCAGAAATTGTAAAACCAGTAGTGAGGTCGCTACAGTGGTATTAGAGCCAACGGTCTTGCCAACCTAGTGGGCATTCATTTTCAGTACTGGGTAATGTTGTCTAGGCTTACACAGTAAACACGGGGCATATAACTTCAGACATAACAGGGCTGAACAAGGATAGTTTGAACCATCAATACAAGTAGATATTGAGAACAATCATACAGAGGAGGATGAGCATATTATCTTTTAACAGGAGACTCAAGGTACAAGCATGGCAGAGGAGGATAAAGAGGTCAGAGAAACAATGAGGGCTCTTCGTGAGGGACAGAACCACATCGCTGATGTGTTACACCAACTCACAGGGGTTATGCAGCAGCTGATAGTGACAGCCAGGAGGCCCCAGAGCCATCACAGTGGTGGTAGTAGTGTAGCAGGGTCACCCAGAGCTTCTAGAGCAGCCACTCGCACTACAGATAGGCCCCTTATGCCTACGTTCACAGGGAATAATGTCGAGCAAGAAGTAGCCCAGCCCGAGGCAGCAACTGGACTCCTGAATAGTGTGGTAGCCGCACATGACGAGTCGGATATGTTTCCTGATAGAGTCACGGTTGACTTGACGTTTGGTCAGTACGTGACACCGAGGAGGGATTTTGGTAGAGCACAGCAGGATAGGAGGCCCAGGGGACCGAACATGGATCTTAAACATGTTATGAATAAATTGACCCTCCCTACTTTTGATGGCAGCGATAAGACTTCCACAAGTGCTTGGATTCACAAGCTAGATACCTTCCTGACCCTAAAACCCATGTTAGAGACAAAGGCGATTAAATTCGCGACTGTGCATTTAGAGGGTGTCGCTTATGATTGGTGGCATCATGGCCTCGTCACCCAAAATCACAAGTTGATTACATCATACGGATCTTTAGTACTATATTGATCACTCGCTTTGATCAGAAGGACATTGAGATCTACTACAGGGAGTTAGCTTAGTTGAGGTAGAGTGGATCATTGGACCACTATATTAACGAGTTTCAGAGGATCTCCATTATGGTTCTGGATATGGTCGAGAAGAGGAAGGTAATGATATTTATTGAGGGACTTCAAGACAGATTCAGAGGGCTAGTTAGGGTCCTCAAGCCAGACACACTAGATGACACCATTAAGTTGGCACATGACTTGGACTCACTATCATCCATCCTACAACCACCGAAGAAAAACTTTAAGGGGTCTTCTTCCTTTCAGAGGAATAAAAATCAGAATAAGAGCACACCTCCAAGACTTGACTTCGAGACTCAGAATGAGTTGAGAAGGAAGAAATTATGCTTCACATGTAGAGAGCCTTGGGCTCTGGATCATAGGTGCCTTGGGAAAGGCCAGGTACACTACATTGAAGTGGTAGCTGATGATGATTGTGAGCAGCAAGAGGGCAGCGATGATGAGAGCAGCAACTCGGAGGCTCAAGATGAGCATTCAGTAAAGAGGAAGAAGAGGGAGTTTTGCTCAGGGCATTCTCCTATCACTTTAGCATCCCTCTCAGGTATTCCCGCCTATCACTCTTTTCATTTGCAAGGAGTGGTTAGGGGACAACAGATCATTTGCCTTCTTGACACAAGTGCAACACATAATTTCATAAACGTCAGACTGGTTTCCAAGAGAGGACTCCTGATAGATAGCATTTCGAAGTTTGAGGTCAAGGTGGCTGAGGGAGACTTGTTGAGTTGCACAGGAAGGATTTTAGGACTCCAGATTAACTTTGGAGATTATCTCCTAGTGGCAGATTTCTACGTCATAGACTTGGATAGTCTTGACACCATCCTAGGCATGCAGTGGCTACAGACCCTAGAGAGACATACCATCGATCACCAGCTGAAACAGTTAGAGTTTATGCAGGTTGATCAGCTGATTACGCTTAATGCCATGACAGATAGTGGATCATGAGTGGTTTCAGTTCGCAGGATAGAGGCCATCATCAGACACGACAACATGGAGTGGGCAGCTCAGTGCTTCATATCCTCCAAACCCTCACCAGATTTAGGGCAATAGATTCACACTGACATACAAGATGTGCTTGATAGGCACAAGCGGGTTTTTGAGGACATCCCTCCAAGTATACCTCCAGATAGGGGCTTCGAGCATATCATAGAGTTGGAGGAGGGGGCCAAGCCCGTAATCACCACTCCTTATTTAGTGGGTGGCAAGTTCACAGTCAAAACAGACCACAATAGTTTGTGTTACTTCTTGGAGCAGAAGGAGTTGAATGAGAGACAACATAAATGGGTCAGTAAGATTCAGGCATATGATTTTCAAGACTTACAAGCAGGTCAGGGAGAGGTTCTCTTGGAAGGGCCTCAAGGATGACGTACTCCAGCATGTTAGAGAGTGCCAGACTTGTCAACAGAACAAGTCAGAGAACGAGCATCCGACAAGGTTATTGCAGCCCCTTCCCATTCCAGCTTAGAAGTGGGAAGGTATATCAATGGATTTCATCGCTGGTTTGTCAAGAATGCAGGGCAGGGACATCATTTATGTGGTGGTCAACAGACTCACCAAGTTCGCTCACTTTTTTGCTATCGTCACAGATTGGTCAGCTTCACAGGTGGCAGAGTTATTTTTTCATGAGATCTTTAGAATGCATGGTCTCCCTAAGACCATTGTGAGCGACGGGGACAACAAGTTCCTTAGCACCTTTTGGTAGGAGTTGTTCAGGTTGATTAGTACTGAGCTAACTCCTAGTACTAGTTACAACCCACAAACAAATGGCCAGACAGAGATTGTAAACAGATGGGTGGAAGGCTACCTCTGGAGTTATGTAGCGGGGCAGCAGAGAGCATGTGTCTAATGGTTGTACTTGGGGGAGTTATGCTACAACTCCACATACCACATGACGATTGGCATGTTGCCATTTTGAGCTCTCTATGGCAGTGAGCCACTTTCTTTCATATATTTGGCTCTACAGGATAGCAAGGCCCCGATTGCAAGAGATTGGTTACAGGATCACTAGGATATACTCAAATCTCATAGAGAGAACATCTAGAGGGCACAGAATCAACAAAAGTTGTATGTTGATCGACACAGGACAGAGTGGAGCTTTGAGATAGGAGACATGGTTTACCTTTGCTTATAGCCCTATAGACAAAGCTCCCTAAAGCGGGGTGGGTCAAAGAAGCTCAAACCTAGATTCTATGATCCCTTTCGCATCTCGATGAGAGTTGGCGAGGTGGCTTACGAGCTAGAGCTTCCATCAGACAGCAGGATCCATAATGCTTTTCACATCTCTTGCCTCAAGAAGGCAATCAGACAGCAAATAGTGGTTTCGGATGGATTACCCCCGCTGGATGAGGAGGGGAAACTGGTTTTAGTTCCAATAGAGGTCATTGAGGTCAGGGAGAGGAAACTGCGGAATAGGACTGTCCGTGAGTACTTGATTCGGCGGAGGGACTTACCTTACGAGGATGCCACTTGGGAGGGTGAGTCGATCTTGCAGCACCCGGCATTGAGATTGGTTGAGGGCAAGCAATCTCGGGAAGGGAGGACTGTAATGTTCCCTTCCCAGCAGTAGACCATTTAGATGTCTGATTAGTCTATCTATCCATCTAGATAGACTAATGGCTTCATTTTGGAGGATGCAAGCTAGTCACAAGTTTGCGTGGGCAAATATTTATTATTTGGGCTATGTTTCTATAGTCAGAATCACTTTATTTTATAAAGTGTGTTATAAAGTCACTTTATGTTATAAAAGTGAATTAAGATAGCTTTTATCCCACGTGTGCTTGCACTCACTTTGAGGTTATAAAAGAGAAAGGTACATCTCAGAAAAAGCACCATAAGAAAAATATAAAATAAGAAAAAAAAATCTGGTTGCTTTTTGTGACTGATTATTCCAAGGACGCAAACCCTTAGGAATTCATGGAGATATTGGACGTAGCCCCAACATTCCCTCAAAAGGTGGAATCACACAGATTTCATATTGAGCTTCACGACATTGGTAAGAGGAACATTTTTGTCTTCAGCATTTTTATAGTTGACAGGTTTCAAAAGAACTCCAGCATTTCTAAGACATCTTCAACTGGTTGAAACTAAGGAAAAATCCCTTAGTAGCTTTGTGGTTAACTCTCTTGGATATATGCATAAATACCGAACCATGACTGGTATTGGGGAGCGACAATCTACAGCAGGTTGGATTCTTTCTGTGATGGATTATTGAGCTAGTTATAACTTGTGGGAGCCTCTTCATTAGACAGTGCGAGCATCCAAGGCTTGGACAGTAGTCTCCCAGCACTCTTGGCTACACACAAACAAGGACCCCCGTCACTCCTCACCACTAGCGTGTCACCAGCAAGTAGACTCGGGTGGTTGAGTTTCACATTGTGACCGGCCAACTCAATACATCTGCACACGCTGCAGACTGGAGGATACATATACACCATATAGTAGAAGTCACCAGCAGTATAGATGTTCGCGTGCATCCTCCACACAGACTGAGTTAATGCAGTAGACTCGGTAGTCATTTTGGGCTGGGACATCTCCTTCACACACTGAGCCACCAGTCGGTAGCTTGAAGGACAGTGAGCTATCGAAGAAGAAGATTAGTTGAGAAGAAGGTAGTACATGCACACCGGTCTTGGCAACTCCATCTGTGCAACCATACATACAGTCGTGTGACTTCAGAAGCAGTGGCCTAAACTAAGCGGTTGGTACCCAATCTTTATTTGCTGCTATGTTAAAACTTGTGCATTAATTAATTATGTTTTCACAACCTTAAGTTGGCCATTTCAGATCATAACAAGTTTAAGAAATATTGGTTTAGAACTGCCATTTCTCTTCTTACGGTAGTCAATATATGTTATTGCATAAATTGTATTTCTTGTTGAGAACATTGAAGTTGGAAATCCGAGAAGATTACATACACCAGTCACTAAACAACAATTCTACACCCAAATAAAATAAACTCCTTAATGCACTGAATTCATTCAGACTCACTTATCTTACAAATCAGAAATTGTGAAACTAGTAGTGAGGTCACTATATTCCTCTTCTTTTTTTCCTCCTCTTCTTTCTCTCCATCTAAAGAATAAATATTCGTACACACTTATAAATATTATGTCACCTTCACCTCTTAATGATCACAACAAAATAATTCTCCATGCAATGGTTTTACAATCAAATATTTAATATTTGTACAACCCTTCTAATGTATCTTCACTTCCATCAAAATTAGGAACCTCCATTGAAAATCGAGTTTAAGAAAACACATTGTCAATACATAATCATTTTATCAAATCCAATTGCTTTAATATATCTTATATATTATATAGCCAACCTCAAATTAGAAAATAAGTTTAATAGACCCTAATAATGTTTGACGGGCGTTTTAGAAATGTAAAAAAAAAATTAAAAAGCCACTAATTTGCAAATTAGAAGGCGAGTTTATGAAAAAATCATAAAATTTGATAACTCAAAATATTAATTATAAAAATCTTATTTTTGGACTAACCATCAAACTTTGTTATAAAAAAATATGGTAAAATTCACAATCATTCAAAAGTTATAGGTGAATCTTCACAATCTAAGATTTTGTCTCCTTTTGTGTCAATTGTAACTTTAGTACCACTTTATAAGATCCACACATGATAATGGAAATACTAAGAATAGATCTCACATAGCATAGGAGATTAGGCCAATAAGCCATGATATCCAATATATGCATAAATATAACCCTTGAGGTAGGAACACCATAAAATACTTCCTATAGAAGTCATTCCATGCTATATCTCCAAAAGATCAAAAACACAATATCATACTTCACACGCATATGTTACAATAATAATAACATTCGTTATATAGACCCCCTTAGTAATACAACGCAATGGTAATCCTCACGAAGACCTACTCAATGTCTAAAATAATTATTCTCATAAGTGTCAATGTAACTAATTCAAGTGATGGGTTAGACATGTTGCATCTTTATCTACCCAATTGCATTAAAATGTTGTCCATGGTACATAAGACAAAGTGGCGTCATCTTGAGACATTTATATTTCCATTACACACAATTTTTATAATTTCAGTACAAGATATCAAGATTCCTAAAAAGTCCAAGCCAAGTTAAGAAAGTTCAATCATCTATTTTCAAATTAAAGATCAAATAGAGTACAACCAATGTTCACTAGGTTGAATATTGGCCACCTTTGTTTTATTGAAATCATATAGATCATGATCTATATAATCAAATAAAATTATATGGAACAATAAGTTCTAATTAAGTAAAAATGGGATTTGAAAGGTCCTGAAACCTTATACAAAAGCATCAAAAGATAGAGCATTGAAAGACCATAATACAACTGTGGTGCACCACCAAACAAACCAAAGGAACAAACCATAGTTCCTACCAATTGGAAGAAAACATCCAAACCAGCCACAACAAAGGGCAATCAAGGTTTACATTTTTGCCCATCCTTATGTGAACGTAAATTCATATCAAAAGGAGTGGAAGATTTAAGTTTCTTTCCCTTAACTGTTGTCCATCCATCCTCCACCTTTTCAGCTGCCTTCTCCCAAGCCAAAGAAGAGCTAGAAGAGCCCACTAAAGGGCGGGTCATATCAGAAACCACTGAAGGGATAGGAATTGCACCACGACCAGAGACAACATCAACAATCTGGTCAAGGAAAGCAGTAGCAACACCAGAAGGGACAACATTAACACTTTGAACCAAAGCCGCATCAAAGACACCATCAGTAACTTCAAAGACAACATAAGAAGCATCAGAGGCAACTTCAGAAAGTCTAGCCAAAGCATGATCAGTCTGAGGAAGGCAAGCAACAGAACCCCCATCCTTAGAGACTTTGCGAACCGTATAATGGTGGTCAGAAGCCCCCAACCACCAATAAGGCAATTTCTTCGATTTAACTTTATCAGATAAACACCATGCAACCCTCGAATGTTCCATGAAATGATCTTCATTGTCTTTAGTCTTACTCTTGTGGGATATGAAAGTCATATCAAAGGAGGATGAAGATTTCTTAGATTTTTTCCCTTTCACTGTAAACCAATTATCCTCCACCTTAGCAGCCTCAACCTGTCAGTCCAGCGGATTTAGTATTGAAGATCCAACACCCTCAACAGGAAAACCAACAGAATCAACAAAAGTGCCAGAAATAGGGCCAGTGGCAGTAGGGATAGCACATTTCGGGACATAAGAGCCAACTTCTACCAAGGAGCCAATGCCAACACCGCACAGGGAAGAATAAGCCTCACTGCCAACAGAAACCCAATCACCAACAACAAAATTTTGAGACAAAAAAGGTACAACAACAACAACACCATTCGTCTTAGATGCACCACCAAGGGAGGAAACCTCACCAACTATAGGAGGCACGCTGGCCTCAGTACATCCATTAGGTTGAGAAGAAACTACAGGGCAATCTTGAGCCACCACCTAGGAGAAACTTTTGTGGGAAGGATTCTTCTCAACAGTATAATGCTAGGATGAAGCACCCTTCCACCAAGAGGTAGATTTTTTAATCTTCTCTAAGCCGCATTGAGCTTCCTCGCGACCTGTTTTAAAGCATCACCTACATCTGAATGGAATCCCTTCATAATCCAAAGTTTGGATCCAGAAGCCCTTAGAATGTTCCAATTTAATCTTTGTTGGAAGCCCCTTGGATAAAACCAAATCCACCAGAATTCTAGCATAAGTGGAGTGAAGAATATCAAAAGAATCTTCATCCACCATCAGGAAGTCCCCAAGAGCCTCACCCACAACCTCTAAGAGGGAATCAACCCATAAATCAAGAGGAAGGTAGGGGAGCCTGACCTAGATAGGAACCTTGTTAAATGTTTTAGTAGAAGGGCCAAAATAGGGATGAAAAGGCTTAATCATCAACATATAACAATTATCCCAACTAAAATAATGATTACATAGAATCATCTTCCTATCATCCACCTTCTCAAATTTAGCTTTATAAAATCCCTTTTCCATAGGGAATATTTGAGTTGTACACAAAATAATGGGTTCTTAGTGATGAGGGATCCACTTATGAAGATTAGGAAGGCTCTGCCAAAATCCCCCGAATCTGCATATTATTCCAAGGGCAGAGAAATCAAAGGCAACGTTATCTATATTATTCTCAACCCCCTCATCCAAAATAATTATGCATAATCTTCTAATATTCTTGACTCCCCTGAATCAGAGGCCTTATGTTATAAAAATAAAGACGCCCTTCAGTGTTTATAAATTACATATTTATAACTACCATGCAAGTAACTATTCAAGTTCTCTATCCAAGATATCTTTACAAAATGATTACAAGGAAGAATATAGAGAGGTGGAGAGCCAAGACTAAGGAACTCATTGCATGATCTAGATTGGACGAAATTGGTTGTTGTTGTTGAGCTACTAACTTGGCCTTGTAATCCTTGTACGCTTTAAAAATTCTTCGGTTGGGCCACCTTTTAACATAGCAAAATTTTATTGATATTCAATATAAGTAGCTTTTTAGCATTACAACGCCTTATGTTATATAAATAAAAACCCCCTTCAATGTTTACAAATTACATATTTATAACTACCATGCAAGTAACTATTTAAGTTCTCTATACAATATTCTTTCTTCAAAATAGGATAAGATACAGAAGATATCTTTACAAAATGATTACAAGGAAGAATATAGAGAGATGGGGAGCCAAGACTAAGGAACTCATTATATGATCTAAATTGAACAGACTTGGTTGTTTTTGTTGTTGAGCTACTAACTTGGCCTTGTAATCCTTGTACGCTTGCATTAAAAATTCTTTGATTGGGCCACCTTTTAACATAGCAAATATGCCTTGTATAACTTTTTTGTCATCTCATTGGAGCCTTAAAAATGGTCCCAAAAAAATGCAAGCTCTAGTAGAATTATAATTATTGCCATGTATGATACCACATCCAATGCCACATGGACATCTTTTCTTCTTCTATTGGGGTGTTTGAACCATTCAGAGGTTCCTACAAACTAATGAGTTCCAACAAAAACACCACGCAACAAGATGGTCGGTATTGTGGCATTTTTTACATCTGAATGGAATACCCTCATAGTCTAGATTCTGAGTCCAAGAGCCCAAAGAAGAAGCCAAAGTTATCTTCTCAGGAAAACCCTTGGAAACATCAACCTCCACAAGAATATGAGCATAAGTCGTCTTAAAACTTTCAGAGGAGTCCGAATCTAAAATATGGAAATCCCCAATAGCCTCACCCACTGATTCCAAAACAGAATGCAGCCAAAGATGAATGGGGAGATTTGGCAATCTTACCCATAAGGGTATTTTATTAAAGGACTCTGAAAGAGAGTCAAACCCCTGATACCAGGGTTAGGCCATTAGGGGAAAATGCTCCTCCCAAGTGAAACAACTATCACACAATAGTTTTCCTATCTTCAGCATTTTTAAACTTAACAATAAAAAAACCCCTTGCCACAAGGTATATCTGAACAACATCGATTAAGATGGGTTCCCAATGCTTGGAAATCCAAGCATGCAAATTAGAAATAGAGGGCTAGAAACCCCTAAAACGAAAGATAGCAACATTGGAAGAGAAGTCTCCCGCAATTTTTGAAATCTCATCTATTGTATCAGTATCAAGATTGACCACAAGGGGTTTACTTATAGAAATAGGTTGCACAAGAGGAGTGGCCCAGGAACCCCCCCTACCAATAGAGGCAGGACTCAGAATTCATGCTTCAAAGGCAGCCACATCAGCATAGGAGATTGCAAAACCACCAGACGCGGAAGCAGCAGACCCAAAAACCTGCAGAGAACCAAGCCCACCCGCCAGAGAAGGCCCAGGCAAAGAGCCACTAGACACAGGAGGACCAAGGACAAAGGCGTGAGCCACGGTCCCAAACACCAGGGCAATAAGTTACATCGAAATCATAGGTGCGAGTGTGCATTTACATGAAACAATAAGTTACATCGAAACAACAAGGGCTATTCTGCAGCTTGGGCCCATGCCTAATGCAAAAAGTAGCAGTGATTAAAATTAAATTTGAGCACTTATGAAGACTGGTGTTACCCACAGATACATTTACATCATAATTTTATCCGTCACGGAAATGGGGATGTCCTAGAAACTTGGAAACTTTTGAAAACCCGCCCCCTAGTTGTCTCATTTAATTAATGTTTGAATTTTGATAAATTGTTTGACTTCCACTCTCATGTGAACTATTTAACACAAACATTATCTGTTAAGGTTATTGGGTTGGAGTTTCTTTGGTCCTTTATGTGGTTCTAGGTTGTTTGTTGACTTTTTATGCAGCTTTTGTTTTAGGTTGTGAGAGCTTGTGGGTAAAACCCATTTTGTTGTCTTGATTCCGTTCTTTCTAGTTTTGATGGGCATTCATGGTATATCTTTAGCCTTCCATTTGTAAAGGGTTTTGGATCCCTTCAAAACCTGTTTTATCCTTAATAAAAAACATAGATGAAGATATCTATTTGTGATCATTCAATGCAACTTTTGTATTACCAAAAAAATGCATGATATACAACAAAGCATAAATGATGGGATAGTAATATAGTGATTAATTAAAATTTCCATGTGCTCCGAGACATTGCAGCATTTTAGTGATATGAAATAATTTTTTGAATTAGCTAAGGAAGCTCAAAATTCTTTCAATTGTTTTGTACAAGCAATCACTCCACTCTTTCTGAAAGGCTCTCCAAATTGTCAAATGGATCTTCGCCTTACCCATCTGGGAATTTTTTAATGAAGGCAACCCATATAACTAGCCATTACACTACCTTCACAAATTATAAAATTGGAAACAGTAGAATTTCCTTTAAACAGTCACTTTGCATTGATCTTGATAAAAGTTTCAGATGTAAAAACAGACATAACACTGTTTTTTCTCTCAATCTAAAATTAAACCACCAAAACTTGTTTTAAAACTTAACTGCTAAACAAAAACAATATCAAATGTGACTTTCAGCTAGTATTTTATATTTTGTTTGAGTTTTAGAGCAACCTTGTGGAGATTTTTAAGTGATGCTTGAAACAGATCTTCGAGCTCATGCTTGAGAAGATTGTACTGCTTCACTGTTGCAGAAATTGCAAGCAGCTGCTAGTGTAAATTGATTACATAATGCATCTTTACAAAGTAATTAGTTTTTACACCAAAAGGGGATCATAACAAGTTCCAAACAAACTAATTTAATGTAGCAAAAGAATACCATTCCAAAAACGAAAAATATAATATAGGTTCCTTCTGTCCAATAGTCTTCAAAGCCACAATCTCTTCAATATCTAAATTAAGTACAACTCTGCAGCTATGGTTATTATCATTTGCAATAATAATTTACTCAAACCAATTTATCATACTTAAAAAAAAATTGAGAGTCAACAAAATGAAATGCATGAAGATCTATCATAGCCATGTATTTTGAGGTATTTCTAAAACGGTGTAACTGTGTGATACTGACAAATGATATTAACCTTTAGGCTTTTTTTCTTACATTGTCTTGCTAATGTAGTGAGCAACAAATCTGGCAATCTGATGTTCAACAAATGTTTTCCATGTCAAGAGTGCGATGGAGACTCCTCATTATAATGAATAGGCATAGCAAACCATGTAGTAAGACTTGGGTTCATTTCTTTATAATAGCAAGACAAGTATAGGCAACAGACATTCCACAATGCAGATCAACATCCAGCATGCCCTTGTTTTTTTAATAACTAATCTCACTCCTAGAAGTACATTCATATTACCCTCGTGTATTTGTAGTAAGAAGATGGAAATGTAAGAAAAAATTTAGCCACCGAAAATTATTATGATAGGATTCAGTATACCAAGACTTGCAAGCCATCCACATTTCATAAAGCCGCCCTCTATTTCACTGCAATTGAGTACATGCAATTCCAGTAAAGTGTGAAGAATGCCTATACATTTTATGACATGTCAGCGATAGAGGATAGAGCTGGGTAACATTTTTGCTCAGCCACACAATAAAAGAAGAGATATGGAAGAATGGACCTCTTAGAGGACTACAGCCTATAGAGGTTTGTACTGAACAGGGGATTATTGTTGCAGTCAAGGACCACATAACTGCGTGTAGGTAATAATAATCCCTTTTAATACCAAACAACAGAATTCAAGATGTACAAGTTTTTTTGTTTGTGCTCTACTTGCTTTTCTCTCAGATGAAAACTCAACATGAATTAGAGATTCATACAGTAGACAAAGAGGAGCATGAAAACAAGAATATGTGCAGCACAGAATATTAAAATTTAAAAAATATTAGTTAAAAACACAAAGCATAACATTCTTACAGCCCTAGTATGCCCAACCTCCAAAAATACACTTTTTTGCAACAGAACTGAAATAGGTTTTATTGTGCTTTCCCATAAACATAGAAGAGACTATCACAAACTCTACATGCAAAACCTCACAGAAGCGAGGAAAAGGAAAAAAGATTGAGACTTATTTAGAGAATTAAAATATTTTACTAAATCTAGAGGAATTATTTTGATTGACTGTAAGTTGTGAATGTAATTTGTTTTAAGCTTAAATAGATGACAAAAATCAAATACCTATTGCAATGTTCTCCAAGATCACGTAAGAGTTTGATAATCTTATTGGACCTATCATTATGGAAACTCCAAGAATGAAAGTTTAAATACATAATTACTCTTTTTTTTTCTAATTCTCAACAAAATTCACCTGAATCTTGAGAAGGATTCGACTGGGATGATTAAGTTTTTTTTATTATTGAGTAAGAGTTCAAAGTTGTAATTGACTTCCCTGTTTTACTATCAACAAAACTGTACTTCCTCATCTCTGTACCACTTAAACCAGCTAACTATAATGCACTGTAAAGTTTGATTGTAGTGACACCAAATGCATACATAGAGAGATGGATAGACAACCATGTAAATAATATCAGAATGAGGAGATATTTTGATTTTCCCTGCGCCTGCTAATATATTTGTGTACTAAGGAATCAGATATCAGAAGCTACGGCCAAATACTACCCTTCATTGTGTAACATAACTTAAAATTTCAGGAAGTTTCGCTTCTTATATATTTATTTTTTTAAATATCTTTTGAAAACTCAAAGAAAGCAAACTCTACCAAAGAATTTATATATCTTAATTAAGCCATTAAAATGCTTTACCAGAACCTGTTTTCATTCGTTAACTTTGAAAGCTCAGTAACACAACAAAAACTGAGATAATAGTTTAGAAAATTTTCATATAAAATGCTTTACCAGAACCTGTTTTCATTCGTTAACTTTGAGAGCTCAGTAACTCCAAAAAATGAGATAATAGTTTAGAAATTTTTCATATAAAGATTATTCAACCAATTCATAGAGCACATATTTCCAGAAGGCTTTCGAAAATTCAGTAACACAGCAGCCATTGAGATATTTATTCAGAGAATTTTGATATAAAGATTAAGTGACCAATCCATACTGCAAATATTTCCAGAAGCCTTTGAGAGCATCCTCCTTTCGTGTGCCAAAATGGCAGCTTAGAATAGATTTTTGTCAGATATAATGCTTAAAAATGCTATGTTAGACATGTATGCGCAATGTGGAAAAATAGCCAAGGTTCATGAATTATTTGATAGAACGACTCAAATAAATGTGAACTCATGGACTGCAAATGGGAGCTTTGGAACAGGGTATAGAGATACATCAAAGTGAAAGGAGGGATTTTCATCAAACATAATAGTTGATAGAATACTTTCAAATAAATATGATCTCTCATGGACTATAATGATTGCAGGATTTGCAGAAATTGGATTTATTCAAAAGGCTTTAGAAACTATGAAGAAAATTGGCTAAATAGCCTGGCCATGATTTAAGACAAAGTAAGACTGGTCCTATCCAACAATGAAATTGAGAAATAAGAAATCTATTTATGGCGACTATAACCCATAATCTATATGTTGCTTCTAGATTTGATTGCGTGAGCGTTTTGAAGTAGCATAACACTCACGCAATCAAATCTAGAAGCAGCATACAGATTAACTCATGGATTGTGGAAATCTATTCACTAACTCTGACTATAACCCCAAGATAATTTTAAATGTAGACAACAGTAAGGAATGTGAGAGCTGATGGGATGTGATGTTCGCTACCTAATTTGCCCTAAAATCACAATTGCAACAAATTAAGGTTAGGGTTACATCTTACCAGATGAATCATTAGGGTTAGTCAAACCGTATTATATTCATAGAGTACAAATACACTAGGGAAAAAGACATGCTAGGTGCGCTCAAAGCCATTTCTACACCAAGCCTAAGAGTGGATGTCTACCACAACCCTCTTATTTGGCGACTTGTACCACATTTCCCCAACCATGTCTCGTCTCCCAATAAATAGTTCTCATCTTGTGGAGTTGGGTGGAGATTGTAAGGGTCCCCTATTTGTCCTAGGCCACAATGGTCCTTCTAGGACGACCTACTAATGAGCCCGCTCGCCACCCTTCTCTTAAACCTTAGGCCCTCTCTCTCATAAAGTGGATTTTAGACAATATGTATATCTATTCTCTATCATAGAGGCATACAATCTGACACCCAAAGATGTATATCATGGTTGGAGGTCTTTGGGTTTGTCAATAGTCCCTCAACGTTGGAAGGGAAATTGCAATAGGGAGCCCTTAGCAGTTCTCCCTCTCGTAGCATAGTAGGGTGCCCTCATAGCTGTTCTCCCTTAACTATCATTGCAACAAGGTGCCCTTAGCAGTTATCCCTCATAGTACAATAGGGTGCCCTCATAATTTTTCTCCCTTCAAAAAGACTGAAACAAGATGCCCTTAGCAGTTCTCCTTTAGTTGCAGACTCTTTTCCCACTCCCTTGTGACACACTATTGTGAGATTATATTCTTTTTTTAATGTTTGTTAACATCAGATAGAGATGCAAAATAAGCTAATCATTTTTTCTGCATTACCAATGATGGAATAATAAACACCCTAGACTTAGATCTGATTTCTATATTCTGTCCCTAAAATTAGAGATTCGATTTGCTAAAGGTTTAATGTTCTTGTTTGCATTTCAATGTTTGGAGTGAAATTGTAAATCCTCCTTTTTTTAAATTGAGTGACCACTTTTCACGGTTACCTTCTAGAATAATATATTATTCCCCACATTGATCTCCCTTGGATATCCTCTTCAAAGTAAACCTTCTCCCCTTCATATCTTCCAATGTGAGGGGAGAGTTTGTTGGTATTAACCGGTACATGATAAAGAGGTATTGTCATTGATTGGCAAGGAGGTGTTGTCATTTATGACTAGGGATGCCTACAGTGTTCAACCAAGGAACCAAGGACAGGTCAGGTACAGCCGACAATAATAAGCGCAAGGGGAGAGACTAGTTTGGACTTGGACGGGTGACATGCAATGAGTAAGAAGAGGCATTGTCTCGGTTACTGTTAAAGCTCTAATTGATCATCAGAGCAACCGGTAACCGGTAATGGCGCAACCAGGGATTCAACTGGTACAAACAGAGAAAGGAATGGTGACAGATTAAGGTTTTTACCTGCACACAACCTAAGGATATGAACCGATCAATGAAGATGTCATCAAGACTGATGAACCAGAAAGACATAGTCGACAAACACTTGTGTGACTCTTTGAACGGGATTTGTTGCACAAAATTCGGACGACTTTGTGTTATCAAGAAGATCGGTGCAAGGCGCGATTGAAGGTTTTAATGCCAAAGTTTATGGCATTAAAACATGGAGAAATCTCTTGTGAAGGAAAGCTTTCGACACAAGTTTGTCGTTTCCTTCATAAAGCAAAAAACAGCACATGGCATGCATCAGATGTTTCCTCAGTGAACTGAGACTCCACTGACAATGGATCCAAAGGTGATCTTTAAACGGGTCATGCATGTAAAAAGCAGAAAGGGCAAGAAGCCTATATATTCCTCATCCTATGAAGAGTATTGTTTGCCTTCATTCTGCCAAAGAAAAAAAGTGAACATGTACGCTGAAAGAAGCTAAAAGGTGAAAAAGAGAAGAAAAGAAGAGTGTGCAAGGAAGCACAACAGAAGAAGGAGAACATACCTGAGGTGACTGGTGATGATTCTCAATTGGAAAGCACAGCGATCTTATCAGGCTCAGCAAAGCTATTTCTAAAAGATCAAACCCTCTATTGCTCTCTAACAATTGCAATAGCAAAATCTCAGTATTTTGGGTGGACATTAATAGGTCCCTTGTATTAAATCCCTTAACCGGGTGAAATCTGTGTAGGTGTTTTATGCCCTCTAACCAGGTAGGTTCTAACAGGCCTCTGATTGATTGTGCTAGAACTCTAATGATTCAGAAGGATCTTCCCCATCACTTTTGGAGAGAAGCTATCAGCACTGCAGTGTATACACTGAACCAAGTTCAAGTTAAGAAAGGAACTGGTAAGACTCCCTACGAGTTATGGTTTGGTCACACTCCTAGTGTGGGCTACTTCAAAATTTTTGGTAGCAATTGTTACATCAAAAGAGATGTTTACTATGGTAAGTTTGAACCAAAAAGTGATGTAGGCATATTTCTGGGTTATTTCACCACAAGCAAAGCCTGTCAGTGTCTGAATAAAAGGACAGGAAAAATAGTGGAAAGCATGAATGTAAAGATTGATGAATATTCAGAACCAAAGAAAAATATCAGTAATGATAAATCAAACTATCATCAGGAACAAGATGCTGAAATTCATTTGGAATTTAATGAAATGATTGTTGCTGATGAAGAAGAAGAATAGGTAAACAGACCCGTGGAGTAGGGTAATGTACCTAAGTCGGGAAGGGATCAGGATGATGAACAGGAAATTACTCATGACCTTGATGAAGATATTGTTCAACCAGAAGATATAGACTGGGAACATCGACCGATTCTACCAAGGTATGTCACATATCATTCCATTGATAACATTATTGGTGACAAACATGTTAATATTCTGACCAAGAGAAAGGCTAGAGAAAGTATCTGCTTACTTTCGAGTATAGAGCCCAAAACTACCAAAGAGGCTTTGGAGGATGAGAATTGGGTCAAGGCAATGGAAGAAGAGATTGAACAAATTGAGAAGAATGAAACATTGACTCTTGTTCCAAGACCACAAGACAAGAATGTTATTGGAACCAAGTGGGTATACAGAAACAAATTAAATGAAGAAGGATAGGTGGTAAAGAACAAAGCAAGGCTAGTCTGCAAAGGATATGCACAGGTGGCGGGACTAGATTATGGAGCCTTTGCCCCTGTGGCCAAAGGAGTGAGAATCCTACTTGCTTATGCTGCTCATAAAAGGTTCAAAGTATACCAGATGAAATGCAAAGTCTGCATTTCTAAATGGTATATTGGAGGAAGAAATTTACATAGAACAGCCAAAAGGCTTCTCATCAACAGAGAAAAGTGGTATCGTCTGTAAATTGAAAAAGGCACTTTATGGGCTGAAGCCTGAAACAAGCCCCAAGAGCCTCGTATGAAAGATTACATTCGTATCTCCTGACCATAGGATTCACAAGAACAGGAGATAATAGCAATGTGTATCTCAAGACTGGCAAAGAAGGGAATCTTATTGCCGAAATATTTGTGGATGACATCATCTTTGGAGGAGATGACAAAATGAGCAAAGACTTCGCTAAGGAGATGAAGAAAGAATTTGAAATGTCCATGATTGGAGCCATAAAATTCTTCATTGAACTGCAACTCCATAAGCTAAAAGAAGGTATTTTTATTTCTCAATCCATGTATGTTAAAGAAATTCTTAAATCCTTTGGGCTAGAAGAATCCAGACCGGTTGGTACACCAATGATAACTAACCTCAAGTTATCAAAGGAGGACGATGCAAAAGATATGAATGAAACATTGTATCGGTCAATGATTGGCAAGTTACAGTATGTTGTACATAGTCGACCTAATATTGCACATGTAGTAGGCATTGTAGTTAGATTCTCTGCTAACCCAAAAGAAACACATCTAATAGCAGTGAAGAGAATTTTCAGATACCTAAAGGGTACTGACGAGTATGGCCTATGGTTTCCTCACAAAGGAGGTTTTGAGATAAAGGTATTCACTGATGCAGATTGGGCTGGTAATATTGATGACAGAAAAAGCACTAGTGGAGAAGCATTCTTTCTTGGAGAAAGAATTGTGTCATAGACGAGTAAGAAGCAAAACAACATTTCACAGTCAATAGCAGAAGCTAAGTATATTGCTGTTGAAATTGAACCAGAAAGATACAAATAAACAGAGACCATACAACACAGTCTGGTTACCCTAGGAAAAACCCTCTTAGCAGAGGGAAACAACCCAGCACACAAAGTAGTACACCTTTATTGAAGTTCGAAATATAGAATGCAATACAAGATGTCCACTGCAGAGATGCAGAGTACTAACACGATTAGAACACAATGGTGAACCAAGCAAGGAACACAAATCATAACGTGAATATGCTACAGGGAGTTTGGCTCAAAGATTGAGCATGCATGCGTATATATAGACTGCTCCGAGCATGCTAGAAACCAACAGGCATTGACAATGCTAGAGATAATCGGAGATAGATAATGCTTGAATCTGATCAAGCTGGAGAGCACACATACAAGCCGTAAGACAGTTCTCACATCCGAGAACACTCATACAAGAAAGATAACTCTGTTACAAGCATCGTATCCATGCTCAAAAATCATATATGATATATACAATATAGAGTTATACACAGACCAGGAGAAGAGACGGCTCATGCATCAACTTCCTTGCTATCCAATGCCATGAACTCACGCTGTGTATGAACAACCGAATGAATCGAAAGAGAATCAACACGGGAGAGAGCAAAACATGAACACAAGAGTAAGTTGCCAAGTGAGGTGACGCTTCACTTTGTTGGGCGTTACAGCCAGCAAGGTGAAACGTCACCATTGTGACCGGTGCGGAAGGCCCAAGCTTAGTAACCGCTCACCAGAGTGGAAGCACGAGGTTACTCATTGCGCGGGAATAAATGCACATGACGATGATGATCCAGCGCTGATAAATGACACAACCCGACAGATGGTAAAAGGTTGCAGTAGACATCAACCGGTAATATGGTTAGAGTCTATGTCGCTGCTACCATCGTTCAACACTCCCTCTTAGCGAGAGAGAGACTTCCGGTGAAGTTTACTTGAACAAATGCACTCAGCTACAAGGAAACAACATCAGTAGATAACCTTAATGAACACTCAAAATTTAGTTATCATTAACCAAAGAACTTCACCATAGCTCATCCCAGAGGGTGAAGAAGGATAATTACAAATATTCATCATAGCATAAAATCACAACAAAATGTTCAACATGATCATTCAAAGATCAAAAACAAAATTTTAGAGCTCACATAAGTGACTCTCACCATGGCTGCCTCCAGAGGGTGGGTCAAGGACTTTCACCTCAAACTTCTCCTCGAGAAGAATGTATTATCACCTTGCCTACACACAGAGGGTGACTCCACCATGCCTACTTGCAAAGGGTGGATCAAGGGCTTTCACCTCAAACTTATCCCAGAGAAGAATGCATTAACCACCTTGCCTACACGTAGAGGGTGGGTCAAGGGCTTTCACCTCCCCAGAGAAGAATGCATATAAGATATGGAGCAATTCATCTGAGGTGCGTTCTCAGCAAGAGCTTCATTTTCCACCAAACCAAGTTGTTCTCAAAAGTAACAAAACTTCACCCTTTGAAGTGGCTTGGTGAGGATGTCCACAGTTTGTTCTTCAGTAGGAACGTATTTCAATTCAACTGCCTTTCTTTGTACCATGTCTCTCAAGTAGTGAAACTTGATCTCCACATGTTTGGACCTGTCATGGAACACTGGATTGACTAAAAGCTTTATGCAGCTTTGGTTATCACACATGATAATAGAAAGCTCAAGAGGCTATCCAAACAATCCTCCAAGCAATTTACAAAGCCATATGACTGCTTTGGCAGCCATACATGCTGCCACATATTCTGCCTCAGCTGTGCTTTGAGCCACACAAGATTGTTTCCTGCTGCTCCAGGAAATCACAGCGGAACCAAGATTAAAACAGCTACCTAAAGTGCTCTTCCTATCAGACACACAACCTGCCCAATCCGAATCAAAGAATCCCTGCAACTTCAGCTTAGTGCAAGAAGAGTAGTTGAGTCCATATCCAATGGTACCACGAACATATCTCAATACATGCTTGGCTGCCATATGATGAATGTGCCTTGGTTCGCACATAAATTGACTTAACGTATTAACAGCAAAACATATGTCAGGTCTTGTGTTCACCAAGTACATCAATGAACCAATGAGTTGACTGTACATGGAAGGATCAACCAAATCTGAATTAATTGAGTCATCATGCAGCCTTTTCAAGTTCACTTCCATAGGAGTAGCCATGGATTTACAGTCCAACATACCAAACCTTTTCAGGATATCAATGGCATATTTCCCTTGACTTAGGATGATGTCATCTGAGTTCTGCCATACTTCAAGGCCAAGGAAATAGTGCAGCATGCCAAGATCTTTCATTTCAAATTCTGAAGTCAGCTCCCTCTTACACATGATGATAAGACTATCACTGCTTGTGAGAAACAAATCATCTACATATAGAACCAAAATCAGAATTTTATCATCCTGAAGTTTTAAGTATAAGTTAGGATCAGCTACATTCTTTTGAAAGCCTAAACCCAAAAGATATTTATATATTCTCTCATACCAGGCACGTGAGGCTTGTTTGAGTCCATACAAGGCTCTCTTCAACTTACACACATGAGATGCTCTGTCATGGATGATAAATCCTTCTGGCTGTTCCAGATAGACTTCCTCTTCAATGACTCCATTCAGGAACGCTGATTTCACATCCATCTAATGGAGTTTCCAGCCTTTGATTGCAGCTATAGCAATGATTGTTCTGATGGAGGTGTATCAAGCCACTGGGGCAAATGTCTCATCATAATCAATGCCTTCCTTTTGGGAAAAGCCTCTAGCTACAAATTGTGCTTTGTATTTTTCTATGCTCCCATCTGCCACATGCTTAATCTTGAACAACCACTTAGATGAGACAATTGATTTGTCTTGGGGCCTAGGGACAATATCTCATACATCATTCTGAATTATGGACTTGTATTCCTCCACCATAGCATCTCTCCACACTTGATGTTTGGAGGCCTCCTCAACATTGGAAGGCTCAGAAGAAATAATGTGACTCATCAACTCAACATAACCTGTGGGATCAACTGGTGAAGTAAGAGGAGCAGGGTCAACAATATCTTCACACTCCCTCTCAACCTCTGAAGGAGAGTTCAGATCAGCCGTGGTGGAATCTTGAGGGAGTTCAAGATCTTCCTCATTAATTACAACTTCAGATTCCTTGGGAGGATCACAAGCTATGTCTTCGTCAAAGATGACATCTTTGTTGATTTCATTCTGCCTTTGACCAGGTACATAAATTCTGAAAGCTTTAGAAGAATCACTGTAGCCAACGAAGAATCCTTTCTTACCTGAAGGTTCCAATTTTGACCTTTTCTCTTTTGGAATGTGAATCACTACTAGGCAGCCAAAGATTCTGAAGAAACTAACAACTGGTTTTGATCATGAGAAAGCCTGTTTAGGAGACATGTTACCGAGAATCTGATGAGGGCTGCGATTCTGAATAAAGACAGTTGTACTGCAAGCTTCATCCCATAGGAACATAAGAATATTCTGATCGTGAATCATTGCTTTCGCTGCCTCAACAATGGTCTTGTTCTTTCTTTTAGCCACACCATTTTGTTGAGGATTATAGGGAACACAAAGCTCCCTCTTAATCCCAGCATCAGAACAAAAACTATGAAAGACTCCAGATACAAATTCCCCACCATTATCAAATCTCAAGGTCTTGATCCTCTTCTTAGTAGAATTTTCAACCAAAGCTTTGAATGTTTTGAAACGAGACAGCACTTCATCTGATTCTTTTCATTTAAGAAAGTATATCCAACACTTCCGAGAAAAATCATCAATGAAAGTAATGTAATACCAAAAACCGCTAAGGGAAGCAACAGACATTGGGCCACATAAATCTGAATGAATTAAATCTAAAATGCCTTTAGCTCTAGACTCACTGCTATGAAATGTACTCTTAGTATTCTTACCTAGAGCGCATACTTTGCAAATACCTTCATGATCCTTTTTGAGCTTGGGAAGACCAATGACAGCGTTGTCCATGGACGCCAAGGTTCTAAAATTTAATTCGACCAAATCTCTTGTGCCAAAGAATGTTAGGATTTGAGGAACAAAGAGAGAGAGCTTGAATAGATCAAGCTGAAAGTCTGTAGAGGCTGCCATGACGAACTCCTATCTCACGAGCTAAAGAGGAGTTAGAGTTCTTCTTCCAAGCCAGGACCTTACCATCAATGAAGGACACATGATATCCTTTGTCTTCAAGAGCTGAAATAGAAATCAGGTTCCTCTTAATACCAGGGACAAATAGAACATCACTAAGGTGCAGGGGAATGCCTGAATCAAGTTGAAAAGAAGTGGAGCCAGCCCCTTTCACTGAATAACTAGCATCATCTCCAATGATTACTTGAAGATGAGAATCCTTTTCACTAAGGTTGAAAAGATGATCACTGTAACCCGTGATGTGACGTGAAGCTCCGCTATCAATCAGCCAAGTGTCACAGTTTGTAGGAATGTTGCTAGATAAGGCAAAGATGAAACTAAAACCCTCAGGTTCATCACATGATTCTTTCTTGGGAGAAGAGTCTTCAACATGTGCAATAGAGACTTGAGGCTTCGGCCTTGAGGTGCAATGTCTGGCATAATGACCGAATTTGTCGCATCTGAAGCATTGAACTTTGGAGACATCAACCTTCTTTCTTTTGTGGGAAGAATCTAGATGAGAGTCATTATTCCTAGATCACTTGAAGTATGGTTTCTTTCCTTTTCCTTTAGAGCTATGGGCAGCCAACACTTGATCATCTTCATGGTGACTCTTGCGACCGTTACCTCTAGCCTCAAGTCTGCATTCCTCTTGAATGCAATCAGCTCTCAATTTGTCAAATTTAGGAAGATCATCACGTCCACTGATGCCTTGAATAAATGATTCCCAAGAGTGAGGAAGACCATTCATGGCAAGCATGACCAGGTCTTTGTCAGGAATAGAGTCGCCAATGGTACTAAGCTGGTCCCTAAGTTCTGAGATTTTCATGAAGTAGGACATGGCTGATTCTCCTCGAGCCATCTTGATGTGAAGGATCTGACGCCTCAAGGCCAAGGCTCTGCCGGTATTATTAATCTCATAAAGATCTTTCAAGGTCTAAGACATCACATTTGTTGTAGACAAGTTGGAGATAATGGGGACAAGATGATCCTTCACAGAATTAATAAGAATTTTCTTTGCCATAAGTATGTTCTTTTTCCAAAGTGTTTTCTCAGCATCATCAGCAAGTTCTTTCGGATCAAAATTTATGTAAGCAAGAAGATCATTTTCCTCTAGTGCGATTAGGATCCTAAACTTCCAGGAAGAGAAATTGGAAGAACCGTCGAGCCTGTCCTCGACCTTTAAACCATTGACCATGATGGCGAAGCAAGAAGAATTTGGAAGAGGCTATCTGGTCCTTCTGATTCTGGATAGAAAAAGCCTAGACCCGCTCTAATACCATGTTGAAATTGAACCAGAAAGATACAAATAAATAGAGACCATACAACACAGTCCGGTTACCCAGGGAAAAACCCTCTTAGCAGAGGGAAACAACCCAGCACACAAAGTAGTACACCTTTATTGAAGTTCGAAATATAGAATGCAATACAAGATGTCCACTGCAGAGATGCAAGGTACTAACACGATTAGAACACAACAGTGAACCAAGCAAGGAACACAAATCATAACATGAATATGCTGCAGGGAGTCTGGCTCAAAGATTGAGCATGCATGCGTATATATAGACTGCTCCGAGCATGCTAGAAACCAACAGGCATTGACAATGCTAGAGATAATCGGAGATAGATAATGCTTGAATCTGATCAAGCTGGAGAGCACACATACGAGCCGTAAGACAATTCTCACATCCAAGAACACTCATACAAGAAAGATAACTCTATTACAAGCATCATATCCATGCATAGAAAGCATATATGATATATACAATATAGATTTATACATAGACCAGGAGAAGAGACGGTTCACGCATCAACTTCCTTGCTATCCGATGTCATGAACTCACACTGTATATGAACAATCGAATGAATCGAAAGAGAATCAACACGGGAGAGAGCAAAACATGAACGCAAGAGTAAGTCGCTGAGTGAGGTGATGCTTCACCTTGCTGGGCGTTACAGCCAGCAAGGTGAAACGTCACCGTTGTGACCGTTGCGGAAGGCCTGAGCTTAGTAACCCCTCACCAGAGTGGAAGCACGAGGTTACTCATTGCGCGGGAATAAACACACATGACAACGATGATCCAGCGCTGATAAATGACACAACCCGATAGATGGTAAAAGGTTGCAATAGACATCAACCAGTAATATGGTTAGAGTCTTTGTCGCTGCTACCATCGTTCAACAGTTGCTGCTGCAATCAATTGCACAAAGGTTATCTGGATCAAACAAATATTGGAAGGAATCCAAGAACAGGTACCTGGACTGATTGCAATTTACTGTGACAGTAAAAGTGCAATAAATATATCTAAGAATCCTGTCATGCACTCTAAAACAAAGCACATTGCTATAAAGTACCACTATCTGAGAGAGCAAGTGCAAAATAAAGAGGTAAAACTAGAGTATGTTCCTACAAAGGAACAAGTTGTTGACATATTCACAAAGCCTTTACCAAAGAGTACCTTTGAGTATCTCAGAGGTAAATTAGGGGTAATGCCCCTTCCTGATCTTCAGTAACAAGACAAAGGTGTTCATCAATCCATTGCGCGTCAACAAAGGATTCAACCTCATCCTAATAGGATTGGTGATAAAGGACTGCTGCTCGAAGGGGGAGCAGATTTCATGAAGGTAGTCTTTTGACTAGCCCTTGGCATTATTGTCAAAGGGGGAGATTGTGTTACCAGTGAAGATGAAGACCGGACCGGTAAATTATGTAAGTTGTGGTGTTTTGCCATCAATGCCAAAGGGGGAGATTATTGGAATTAACTGGTAAAGATGTAACCAGTACATGGTAAAGAGGTATTGTCATTGATTGGCAAGGAGGTGTTGTTATTTATGACTAGGGAGGTGTTGTCATTTATGACTAGGGATGCCTACAGTGTTCAACCAAGGAACCAAGGACAGGTCAGGTACAGCTGACAATAATAAGCACAAGGGGAGAGACTGGTTTGGGTTTGGACCAGTGACATGCAGTGAGTAAGAAGAGGCATTGTCTCGGTTACTATCAAAGCTCTAACTGATCATCAGAGCAACTGGTAACCGATAATGGCATAATTGGTAATGGCGCAACCATGGATCCAACTAGTACAAACTGAGAAAGGAATGGTGACAGATGAAGGTTTCTACCTATGCACAACCTAAGGATATGAACCGATCAATGAAGATGTTATCAAGACTGAAGAACCGGGGAAAGTCACAGTCGACAAACACTTGTGTGACTCTTTGACCGGGATTTGTTGCACAAAATCCAAACGACTTTGTGTTATCAAGAAGATCGGTGCAAGGCACGATTGAAGGTTTTAATGCCGAAGTTTATGGCATTAAAAAATGGAAAAATCTCTTGTGAAGGAAATCTTTCGACACGCGTCTGTTGTTTCCTTCATAAAGCAAAAAAAAGCACATGGCATGCATCGAATGTTTTCTCAATGAACTGAGACTCCACTGGGCGATGGATCCAAAGGTGATCTTTAGACAGGTGGTGCATGTAAAAAGAACAAAGGGCAAGAAGCCGATATATTCCTCATCCTGTGAAGAATATCGTTTGCCTTCATTCTACCAAAGAAAAAGAGTGAACATGTACGCTGAGAGAAGCTACAAAGGTGAAAAGGAGAAGAAAAGAAGAGTGTGCAAGGAAGCACAACAGAAGAAGGAGAACATACCTGAGGTGACTGGTGATAATTCTCAATTAGAAAGCACAGCGATCTTATCAAGCTCAACAAAGCCATTTCTAAAATATCAAACCCTCTATTGCTCTATGACAATATCAATAGCAAAATCTCAGTATTTTGGGTGGACATTAACTGGTCCCTTGTATTACATCCCTTAACCGGGTGACATTTGTGTAGGTGTTTTAAGCCCTCTAACCAGGGAGGTTCTAACAGGCCTTATTTCCTAAATCTCTTAACCGGGTTGCATCTAACAGTGCGTTTGTAATCCTTTAACAGGGAAGGCTCCTTACAGGGCGCACTTCATAAGAGTGCAAAATTTGTGAGGTTTCCTCACACCTTTGTTTTCTCCCGATTTGGCATTCCACGTGATAAATCTAGTGTTGTTTACTGTTTGTTTATATGATTGCTATTTCTGTGATAGAATCTATTCTGCTTACAATTTTGATTAGATTATATAAGATTTGGTTCTAAAGTTTTAGTGGGTGTTGATTCACCCCTCCCCTCTCAACACTGGTTGGGACCATCAGAGTTGCTCTTCTTCATTATGTTTTTCCCTTTGCAATGGTCACAACCCTTCACAATTACCATGCAATATCCCACTCTGATCTGAAGTTTCAATTTTCTTACTTTTTTTTATTTTTGCTGAATTTTCTGATTTTTTTTGTTTTTGCAATTTTATGTTTATTTGTGTTTTTTTTTTCAAATATTGAAAATAAATGCAAGAAAGAATAACTGAAACCAACTTTGAAATAAAAACCAATAAATATTTAATAAACTTAGGATTTTTATTCCAATTAATGTAATCTGGTACATACTCTAGTGCCAATGCCTCAAGCCAGTCAATGATAATATCAACATATAATCACAGCAAGTTTGATATTATTCCTATCAGCAGCAAACTAGTATCTCATAAATCTGATAATGAAATAATAACCCTGCTTTTTCAATGTCTAGGATTAAAATGCCTAGCAAGGAGAATGTAATATCTGTTGATGAAAGGTTGTGAGCTAATGAAATTGTATGATTTGAAATAATGTTGAGGTATGGTGTCAAAATATTTCAGATCTGCTCCTTATTCAAAAATAACAATGAAACCTTGTCCTTTCCACTGCTACAAACTAAAAAATGAATTCCTTTTGTAGTATTAATTAATTCCTATGAAGCCCAATGCAACCCCTTGGGTAATCTTTCACACTTGCAGACATTCAAATTTGTGAAGGATTTTGTCTTCACAAATAATTCACGCCAAACCCTAGCCCTAAGAGCCATAAAATGGCAAAGATGAATTCTCCAAAACAATAATGATTCAAAAGATGCCTAAAATAATCACCCCAAAGTAATTGGATGAAATGAATGGCTGATGGTGATGGCGTTTGGAAAATTGCGTACAATTTACAGTAGCTGTAAAAGCCCCTATTTTATGTTGTGCCACTATTTCAACCATGCACACTCAGGGATCAGTTAGATAGCTGTAAAAGCCCCCAGCGTCTTCAGCACAACACCAAAAAATAGCAATGTGAAACTGTAGCTCATAAGAAGGCACAAAGGAGAAGGTTGAAGCTCAACACGAAACAAAAGAGCATGAATCATAGAAGTCTCAAACAATTCAAAGAAAACAGCCCAAGTTACAGACCTAGTAAGCATTGGGGTTAACCAGTGCTGTGAACCAGCTACAAAAAGAAAATTTTGAAAGAGTTGGGAGTTCCAATTAAATCATTTACCATAATAACATATTACAACAATCTTATGGTTTAGTTGGAAGTCATATCATTTTCAATCAGAAAATTAATGGAAAACCAGGTTTTATGTTGTGCCACTATTTCAACCATGCACATTCAGGGATCACTTAGATAGCTGTAAAAGCCCCCAGCATCTTCAGCACAACACTAAAAAATAGCAATGTGAAACTATAGCTCAAAAGAAGGCATGAAGGATAAGGTTGAAGCTCAACACAAAACAAAAGAGCATGAATCATAGAAGTCTCAAACAATTCAAAGAAAACAATCCAAGTTACAGACCTGGTAAGCATTGGGGTTAAGGATCAAAATGATTACATAGATACTGTAGATCAAGATTAATAAAAATGTCCATCCCAGACAAATATAATCCTCTTTACCTTGTATTTGTTAATCATGGTTCATTTTCACAAATTTATGCATAATTATGATATACAGCCTACAAAAGGATCAATCTGTATCTATTAACTTTTCATCAACAATAATTTTACTTCATACAGTACTGATAAAAGTGATTCCATGTGTTTCATAATGGTGAAGTTGTGCATTCTATTGTGTTTAAAAATTGAAGAGAACACATAAAATGTCTTTCTTCTACAATGGTCTCAATTCTTAGCATTCTCTTCTATTTGTTGATAACATACGTTTCAAAAAGCATAAATGGTGCAGAAAAGCAACTATTCAACTTATCATTTTATTTGTTGGTAAATTAGGTATTTCAATAAATTACAGAGGATAAATTTATATGGACATGTAAAATATGTGATGACAGCCGCATAAAGTCCTTGGACAGATACACATCAGCATAAAGAAGAAACTTTAGAAACAACTTACAAGGACATGCACCATGGATAGAGTAATCTTTGTCCCAGCAAGCTCAATTGATCAAGCATTGTTTCTGCATCTTGAAGAGAACCATCAGCCTTAATGGCTATGAAATCCAATGCATCGGTGTCAACATATAAGTTTTCTCAATTGCAAGTTTCTGCAACCTGCTTACTATTTCTGACTCCTTGATCTTTGAAAAGAGATATTTTTGACACCTTGAAACCACAGTGTCGGGTAGTTTATACTTGTTAGTAGTAACAAGTATGAAGACAACATGAGCTGGCGGTACCATGTTTGAGATACCAGCATATGGCATTCGCCAATGATAAATATTTTGAACCAGGAGAAAGATGGAGCTAAAGCAACATTCTTGAGCAGACATTTGACTTTCTCTAGCCCATTGCTATTTGTAACATCCACTTCTCTCACATCTCCACTCTTAACAGTAGCAAATGCTTTGAAAAGAGATATTTTTGACACCTTGAAACCACAGTGTCGGGTAGTTTATACTTGTTAGTAGTAACAAGTATGAAGACAACATGAGCTGGCGGTACCATGTTTGAGATACCAGCATATGGCATTCGCCAATGATAAATATTTTGAACCAGGAGAAAGATGGAGCTAAAGCAACATTCTTGAGCAGACATTTGACTTTCTCTAGCCCATTGCTATTTGTAACATCCACTTCTCTCACATCTCCACTCTTAACAGTAGCAAATGCAGTACATTCTCTACAGTCCACAGGGCCTTAGTTCCTCAAGAGAGATATGCTAATGTTTTGGTAGCTGCATGAAATATCATTTATACCTGTGTTGATCTTATCTACATTTCATGTTCTCTGAGTATATTTCTGCTATGCTGGACTGTGGTCATCTCTGCTGGACTCGATCACTTGTATGGTTGATTATGTTCATTTCTTATCTTCAGCGGAAACTCCTTCATAACTTTGTGTCCTGCTGTGTCCATTCTCTATATTCACATCATTGGAGTCGGACATTATTATTATGTTTCACTTCAGCTGCCGCAATGTATATTGCCTTATATTCTGAAGATGTTTTCGTATTCCTTTGTAACTGGCTCCGCCCAGTTTTCATGGAAACAATAAATAAGTGTATTTAACCTTTAGCTCAGGTGGAAATATCGTGCGGGCTTTCCTTTCCGGTTCACGTGGACGTGGCATCGCTGGAAGATTTCTTTCCTTCACTATATGTAACTGCCGTCGATTTACTTCATGTAACAGCAATGTCTTTTCATATTCTTTTCTTATCGATTGTATAGAGGACCGGCTGATGGTGTATCATCTTCTTCAGTTTTTGGTCGAGAGCTCAGTGCGGATAAAAGCTCTGATGTTTCCTGTGTCTGAAGAGAAGGTTCATGTTCGTGATGTTGAAACGGTAATTGCATGTTTCCATGTATGAGAGATTTAGCATGATCTTTTGGGAGAGACGAATTTAGTGTGATATTCATGTCAGCAGAATACAGTGTGTGTTCTGTATGTGTTGAGAATTCTATGTTTGTATTTGTGAATTGAGTAAGAGATTCTTATCTCCTTATTTTGTAATCATCATGTAGCAAATTCAAGGGTGTGATTTGAGTGACTCACAAAAGTGTTGTCATTATTGTGAGCATTTCTTTCTCTGTAAATGTCTGTTGTGTGATCACAGACTAAGTGAAGAAGACATTCATTTGTCTTAGCTTGTGAAGCATTATTTGGAGCATTCGATAAAGAATCTTTTTTCGGGTGTGGCTGGGTTTTTCCCTCAAGTAGGAGGGTTTTCCCAGGGTAAATAATTGTGTCAATCTGTTATTTGTGTTCTTAGATATCTGATATTTATGTCAATGCTATTCTGGTTTGCGAAAACTTAACAAGATACAATTCAGAGCTGTTACAAATATTCTAGCTGTTGATGTCTTTCCTGTACCACGAGGAGCTTGGAAGAGGTAGACAGAGGCAACTTTCCCTTTTAAAACAGCATTAATTAGAGATTTCACAACCATGTTCTCCCACCAATTTGTCAAAGGACCTTGGCCTATATTTCTGACTCAAAATTATGTGCATGTCTTTGTGGACTGTTAATTTCCTACTTTTAGATGTTAGAGAACCCTCCAGTTTTCGGTGACATTTGTTTCTAGACCTTTTCCTCTTCAGTCTACTAGCCTCCATCAGCGTGGAGGAGCGTGTTGGTTGTGGTCTGCACAACACCCATAGATAAGAAGTTCCCAAAATAAGTTGGAAGCAGGGGAGGTTTAACCCTGTCCCTGCAATTAGCCAGCACTTGGAAATATATGATTTCTTCCAGAGGCACCTCGTGAGCTCTGATTACACATCTCCAAAATTGTGAAGCCACTACAACAAAAGAGCTCAAAGCCCCACTTAAATTTTTCACCTCTTAAATCATATCCTCTGTAAAGCACAATGTTGAGCTTATTACTTTTGTTGTCCTTTTGGGACCCCCAATTTTTGGAGAAATTCTTTGGTCTTTTCCACATTCCAGTTGCCAGATATCTCAATTTTGCATACCAAATTTCACCCTGAAATTATGTTGAACCAGTGATAAACATCCCAACCCACAAATATTTTAACTTGTTCACTGGAAGGCACAAACAGGATCCAAAGAGACCAAGAGAACTGAACCTCAATATGTACACAATGAATGAAACCTAGTCGGGATCCTCTGCTCCTCAAATTATATCACAATCCCTTACAATACCAATCCGGAGACAGGAAATGAAAAAACAAACATTTAAAAACACCCTATATAAGCAAAAAATCAATTTTCCAGCAGTAAAATGTGATAGTAAATAATGTGTAGGTATTTATAAAATGTCCCAAACCAGCAAATGCTCAGCAATAGTTTCTAAATTGTTATATCTTGTTCAAGATAGATACCTGATCCTCATATTTTCATCTCCAAAGACATGATTTCTAGAATCATCTATAAACAGCAAGTCACATCGAGCAACAGAACAGCCCACATATTGAACATATTTTTCATAAGTCAACATGTTGAGAAACTAGCTCCACTCTACTAAATCAATAAAGTTTCCACTAATTTGAACCTTGATTAATCAGTAAATAGGATCCATGAAAACAGGAAACATGTCAGAGTCTAATAAGTTGAGAGAGGCTACCAAAATATGACCACAGAAAAAAAAAGCACACAGTCTACAGACAGTATTTTTTAAACTACATATCTTAAAAAATAAAAAGTATATCTTGTTCAAGATATATACATGACCCTCGTATTTTCATCTCCAAAGACATGGTTTCTAGAATTTACTATAAACAGCCAGTCATATCCCTCTAATTTTAATGAGCAACAAAACAGCCCACACATTGAACATATTTTCATGTCATGTTATCCATTGAAACAAACTTAACTTCTTTATTGAACTGCACAAGACTAACCGTCTAAGGGGAAGTAGATTGAAATGATCTGAACAACGACACAAATATGATAGTAAATAATGTGTAGGTATTTATAAAATGTCCCATAACCAGCAAATGCTCAGCAATAGTTTCTAAATTGTTATATCTTGTTCAAGATATATACCTGATCCTCATATTTTCATCTCCAAAGACATGATTTCTAGAATCATCTATAAACAGCAAGTCACATCGAGCAACAAAACAGCCCACATATTGAACATATTTTTCATAAGTCAACATATCGAGAAACTAGCTCCACTCTACTAAATCAATAAAGTTTCCACTAATTTGGACCTTGATTAATCAGTAAATAGGATCCATGAAAACAGGAAACATGTCAGAGTCTAATAAGTTGAGAGAGGCTACCAAAATATGACCACAGAAAATAAAAGCACACAGTCTACAGACAGTATTTTTTTAACTGCATATCTTAAAAAGTATATCTTGTTCAAGATATATACATGACCCTCGTATTTTCATCTCCAAAGACATGGTTTCTAGAATCTACTATAAACAGCCAGTCATATCCCTCTAATTTTAATGAGCAACAAAACAGCCCACACATTGAACATATTTTAGCTCCAGTCTTCTAAATCAATGAAGTTTCCACTAATTTGAAACTTGATTAATCAGTCAATAGAATCCATGAATACAAGAAGACATGTTGAGAGAGGCTACCAAAATATGACCACAGATAATAAAAGCACACAGTCTACAGACTGTGTTTTTAAAACTACATATCTTGAAAAAGTATGCAAAGACAATATTTAGCATTTTTAAACTTAGAAACTTTATAACTTTATGGAAACATGAAATTGCCTTTCATGATTGTAATGAGGGAAGGAACAATACCTTCTGTCCATTGCAGATGAGAATTCCATCTCTACTGTAGCATACTTTTGAAATGGCAATAAGAAGCTCTGGATTTGACCCAACCTGCAACCCAAATTTGAATTGATGCCCAAACTCAACAATATCATCCAAAAGAAGGGGATCATGAATATAATATATTGGAAAGACTCCTTGAAAAGATTGATTTACAACAAAAGAAAATTACATCAAACCTATTCTCACTATGTTGCAAATCAAGATGTATTAAAATAATAAAACAGTCAATTTCACTCAAATACATATATTATCATAGAAGGAAAATAAACTGTCCACATCAAAAGAAAAATACATCAAACCCACTCCCACTCTGTTACAAATCAAGATGTATTAAAATAATTATGATCAGTTTCACTTGAATACATATATGGAATCCACATCAACAAAGTAGGTGGCACATGCTCACTTCCATGCACTGTCTTAATTTTTTTTCTTAAGCAGCAGGTATGGTACCAACATCTTGGTGATAGGAAGAATATCTATAATTAAAAGTTTGAATGCCATAGTGTCTTAAGTGTACTTATTGCAATAAATATTATATATCATGAAGACCTTATTGCTTCATGTAATTGGTGCATGTATTTTATAAATGCCTTAGCCACCGATGCACTATCTGTTTAAATTCAACCTGCCCTATGAAATGGTCATTTACAAACATTGATACATTTTCTCCTAGTCAATATTCACAAGGCAAAAAGCATAGTATCAAGATTAAAGACAAACTGCAAAGATTGATTAAAATGCAATCTGAAAGGATGGTCATAGAATACAACACCTAACAACATGGAGTTGAAAGAAGAGCTGGAAATGCAAAAGGCTACACGCCAAAAACTAAATTGATTGAATTAAGAGACTTCAACAAATATCTTACAAAACAGAACAACTCTTGCATGCATCCAATAAATTGCAAAAAGACTAGGAAATTTAGGAAGGCATTGTTGTCTCTATATTATTTTCAACAATATTGAGGTTCTATAGTACACATTAGAAATTGCCACTTGTATTGAATACACTATCCAGTCCATTCAGGAAAGACATAGAAGACTACCTGCAGCATAGTCAACAAAGTTGGAGTGCATGAAAAAAAAGTTAAATATACCTACAATCATGCATGTAATCCTCTGTTCTGCACTTAGTGGCTTCATAACCCAAGTGTGAGAAGAAACTGAAAACAAGCAATGTTTACAAACACTTGCCATTTCCTTTTAAATAAACTATTATATAATTTAACAAAAACATCACACAAGAATAAAACATCACTGAGATAAGCAAAAACTTGACAGAAATATCCCAACTCTAAGGAACAAAAGGAAAAATGTGAGAAAAATGAGCTAGCACAAAAAAGATTACATAGAATGCAAATATAATCCGCCTGCACAGTAGCCAGGCTGCAATTATAGGCTGCATTAAAGTATCCTGACTTTGATTGCCTTTAACAAGTTGTATGCATTCATTCATAGATTAATTTTTCAATATCAATCAACTGTTGCAAAAAGACCTTCAAACAATTTAGTGATTACCTGAGTGCCCCTCGAGAGAGACCCCAAAGATTGTTGAACGCCTCAATGAATTTCACTGTTGCTGATTCCTCCTTGCATATTAGATGAAATACAAATAGATGCAAATATCTCATCAGTGTTGCCCCATTCAAAATGCATCAAAACATATACAAAATACAGTAGAAAAACTGAAAAGAAAAACTTCAAACACAAAAACTAAATAAAAACATAAAAGGAGGCATGGCCATGCTAGAATGACAATGGAAGGCAATCAAAACAAAAACAAAAATTGAATAGGGAACAATGTGCCCTGCTTCCAAATAAACTGTCCATAAATAGAAAGTGAACTGGTGCTTTTTAAAACGGTTATATGGAAACCCATGATTTGTATGCCCTTGATTTGTTCTCATCCGATGGCTCTGGTTTGAGTACCGGTGAGAAAAAAAAAACAAGCATCTTTTTCAAACGGTGACAAGCAAAAATCAATGTATGGAAAAATACCGATCATTCCATGCATGCCCTTGATTTGTACCGTTGAGAAAAAAAATCCAAGCATATTTTTTCAATACATGCTTTTTAAACCTGACCATTCGATATATGCCCTCGATTTTCTCTCATCTCGTGGCTCTGGTTTGAGAACCGTTGAGGAAAAAATCCAAGCATCCATGGCTGTAATTTGGTTTGAGTCTTTGTGGATCTAACAATGCGAGCCGATTTAATTTGATTTAATTTACTTCTTTGTGAATTTAATTTGATTTAGTTCTTTGTGAATCTTGAATAAACCATTTAAAAAAATAGATGCTAGCCGATTTCATTAAACAGACATGTAATAAGATGCCTTTTTTCCCAAAAATTTTACGAAATATTTAAATTATATAAAAATTGGATCAAAAATATTTTTTAATTTATAAAAAGGAGATATTTTTTTTTAGAACAAGTGAAATTGTGAACAACACTTCTTGAAGATTTTGCAAATGGGATTGCAAGCAAAGTCGGCTTAATCTTGGAGGAAACTCTATGGTTAAACGCACTTAAGCTGGAGTGGTACTCGAATGGGTGACAGGTCTTGAGAAGTCTCAATGCTTCACCGTTGTGAGCATCACCAGATGGAATGAAGTGTTCCATTCATTCTCATGAGAGATGTGCTCTTGTGAACCACTAATCATGAAACATGGATCAATGAGTTTGACTCACATAGATGCAGTGAGTGCTAAGTGTTCCATTCATTCTCGTGAGAGATGGGTTCTTGTGAACTACTACTCATGAAATACGGGTCAATGAGTTTGACTTGAAAACTACAAAATTGAATCTTGATAGCAATATCACATATTTTAATTTCGGTTAACTAAATTTATTATTTTAATTTAGTTTAGTCAAATTTTATTTACAAAATATTCTTTGAAATATAAAAGGTAATCTAAATACCTAGTTAATGTCTCTTAGAAAAATTAACATGTCAAGTGGGTTCTCATAATCCTTGTCATCTCAAAAAAATATGTTATAACAAATTGTTAATCCAATATATAATGCCTTTCACAAATAGAATCCCTGGGAGGAAAACAAGACTCACAACTCTTTTGCAAATATTATCCTAGTAACCCAAATCCAAAATAACTTCTTGTAAATGCTATTATGGCAAGCCAAGTCCAAATTTGGGAATTGAATGGGTAGTTAAGTCAAATTGTGGAATATATTAACTCATTAGAGTACATTATATCTTATGTATGGGTACGTGCAAAAAGTTGGGTGCCAATTCTGCGGAAGTCCGCAACTTGGAAAAATGCGCCGCTAGAAACGGGCACCCATTTTTTGTCAAATCGATTGCCCGTTTTGGTTCAGCACTCCGATCTTTAATAAAACGGGTGCCCGTTTCGGTTCAGTCAACCGAGCCAAAACGAGCACCCGGTTTGACAAGAAACGGGTGCCCGTTTTTGAAAAGTATTTTTTTTTTTTTACTATGTTTCCTGTCATTTTCTAGCGACAGGAGAATAGGATCTACGATTTTTCAACATCGCCTGCTCGATTGTTAGACGCCTGCCGACCCCACAAACACATTTTTTCGAGTTCCAGGTGCGTATTTATCATTTTTACTTGTTTTATTTTATTTTTCGTGTTCATTTTCAGTAGTAAAACATTAAATTTTAGTTTTAAATAGCTATTTAAGAATGCGTTTTAAAAATGAATGTATTTTCTTAGATTATGAAATGTATGTTTTTATTTGTTATTCAATTTGTTTAGAAATAATGTGCAATTGAAAACAATTTAACCTAAAACGTAAGAAAGTAGAAAACAAAAACCTGAACAGTAGAAAACTGAAAACAAAAACTTAAAATGGAGAAAATTGAAAATGAAAACCTAAAACGTGGAAAACCGAAAATGAAAACTTAAAACGTGAAAAATCGAAAACGAAAACCTAAAATGAAACTGAAAAAGAAAACCTAAAACGTAGAAAACTGAAAACAAAAACTAAAAATGAAACTGAAAACAAAAACTTAAAATGAAACTGAAAACGAAACCTAAAACGAAATTGAAAACGAAAACCTAAAACGTAGAAAACTGAAAATGAAAACTTAAAATGAAACCGAAAATGAAAACCTAAAATGAAATTGAAAACAAAACCTAAAACGAAACTGAAAACGAAAACCTAAAACGTAGAAAACTGAAAATGAAAACCTAAAACGTAGAAAACCAAAAACATATTTAAAATTGTAAATGAAAACCTAAAACATATAAAAAGTTAATTTTTGTTTTTAAATAGCATTATACGAATTTATTTTAAAAATGAATGTATGTTTATAGTTTTTCATTTATTTATGTTTTAATTTACTTTTCAATTTGTTTAGAAATCATGTATTTGTTAAAAATTGAAAACAAAAACTTAGAATGTATAAAATTGTATTTACGAAAACCTAAAATGTAGACAATTGTAAACGAAAACCTAATGTTCTCTCCTCTCTGATCGTGTTCTCTCTCCTCTCTCTTTCTCTTATCTCTCTCCGTTTAACTTTCTTCTCTCTCTCCTCTCTTTCTCTCATCTCTCTCCCTTGAACTCTCTCTCTCTCTCTCTCTCTCCTCACATGCTCGCTCCTCTCTCTGATCTCTCTCTCTCCTCTCTCCTCACATCCTCTCTCAGGTCTCTCCTCTCTCCACTATCTCATCTCTCTCCCTTGAACTTTCTTCTCTCTATCTCCTCTCTCGTCATGTTCAATGTACTAAAAAGTAATTATTTTCAAATTGACCAATAAAGGAATACATTATATATCTTTAAACAAAGACATCGTAGCAAGTTTAGAATATTATATTAACAAACCAACTAAATCAATATAAAATATAACCTTATTGAAAAGAAATAAACATTTACAAAGTAAACTCTCTTTATAGGACCTAATATATACATAATATAACCCCTTAATAGTATCTAATAGGACCTAATAAGACCTAATATGAACCTTAAACCCTAGTATGTACCCTTAAAACCTAATATGACCCTTAAGACTTAGTATGTACCCTTAAGACCTAATATGACCCTTAAGACCTAGTATGTAACCTTAATACCTAATAGGACCTATTATGTACCCTTTAGACCTAATAGGAGCTAGTATGTACTCGTAAGACGTAATAGGACCTACTATCACCCTTAAGACCTAATATATTATGCATGTGTTTAAATACTTTTCATTTACATTTTCAAATACTTTATAAATGTGTACATGTGAAGATAGAGATATATATGTTTAGATTATTCATGTGTTTAAATACTTTTCATTTACACATTCAAATACTTTATATATGTACAGTTTACACATGATGGACGAGCATTTAGGAGGTCAGCCCCCACCACCACCACCACCACCCCCACCTCCACCACCTCCTCGTACCGCAAAGTAGCTTAGAGAGGACATGAGGCGTAATATCGCCTCTATTGTCAGGGACATTGAGACAGTTAGACATGATCCCCACCCCTCCGCACATCTACTACACCTTGCAGATACTATGCAAGGCATAGTAGATTCTGTCCAGTCCCTCGATGATGAGTTGGACAGCTATCACTTATGGAGAGATTCCATGAGAACATTCTATGCTAATGGACTCACCTATAAAGAGGTGAAGGATCTTAAAATCACCAAAGCAGATTTTTCTCAGTGGTTTAAGAATCTGAAAACAAGTGAAGAAATAAACCCCAAAAAATCAAGAATATCTATTCGTTGGTGCAAGCACCCGTTGATTTCACAGCACTTTTGGGAGTGGTGGTGGATGGTATTTGACCATCCACCACATGCAAATCATGAGGTCCCCATGTACTTTTTGAGAAAATTATGGGCTAAGTTTGAATTGGGTAAAAAACCCAATTATTTTGACATGAGAGCATTTCAGGGGGTCGGTAGAGGCATGCCTCAGGATAGGCCTGGGGTGAAGCTGAGTGATAGAGTCAAAAATCGTCCACATGAGGAGCCCCTTGTTTCTTATCCGGCTCTTGTGATTCCAGTGCTAGTACACCACCGAGTAGTCACCTCTGCTCTTGGTTCATTGAGCACCCTTTCAGGTGATTTAGCTGAGCAGTTCAGGATGGCTAGGGCACCCCAGAGCACAGCACATGTTTGCACCAACTACGGGGACATATGTACTGGTCCACAGAGCGAGGGGCCAGATGATGAATTTGATGATGTAGAGGGCGCACATGGAGGATATGATGACACAAAGGATCAACCTGCCAAGTTGTCATCATTTCTTGACCTTCTATATGCAGTGGATTTATCTAGCGCAGAGGTAATCTATATAATAGTGATAAAATATTTTGTCTACATATATATGTATAGACACACAAACCATATCAACCAAAATATGTTGTTTTTGTCGAACAGGGGGCAGAGGAGACCACGACATCCATGGACCATCACCATGTCCATTCGACTGCTTCAGATGTTGGTGCACCTTTCACTGTATGTGTTTTTATCATGTCTATTCGACCCCTAGAAATATTTACTGTTGAAACTTTACTTTAATAATGTTTGTTTTCAAAATATATATTGTAGGGTCACACTTCATACCACCCTAGCAGCAGTTCGATGGGTACTCTGCCATCGGTCACAGAGGACACTCCCCATATACTGCTTGTATGTATATTGCATTTTAATTTTAATTTATCTATTTATACATGCTCACGTATTTATGCGTATATTCTAATTCACTTCTATTTTTTACAATTATGTAGGCCTTCGCCACATCATTCCCTGTTGATGTATCCTCGGAACCATTACTAAGTATAGTTTCACGTGGTCATGGTGTAGGACCCAGCCAGATGCAGGCCTCATCATCCTTTGAGGTCATAGTTATTAATATATTAAATTCCAATATTTTTGAATCATGATGCACATGTCATTTTTAGGGAATATTATTATAATAAATTTGCAATTTGTTTTGTACAGGACATTACCGCAACGACGTTTTTTACTTTCCTTCTCCCACAGAGGAAACTACTCAGCAGGGTTCCACGGTAATTTATTTGATATATGTATATTCAATATTTATTTTGTTTGTAAGTGAATTATTTGTTTAAACCCACTTCTTATGTTATCTCTTCATAATTTATGTTTACAGTCACTTGATGGTGTACAGCATGATGATACATCTCCGTCCTCTTCACGTGGAGTGAAGAGGACGGCAGATCAGATGGGCGATCCAGGCTCTTAGATGTTAATTGTGTTTTCATGTTATATGGACTATTTAGATGTTATATGGACTATTTCTAGATGTTATATGGACTATGAACACATGTTTTATGGACCTGTTATATTTGGACTATTCACATGTTTTATGGACTTGTTATATTTGGACTATTCACATGTTTTATGGACTTGTTATATATGAACTTGTTTTATTTGGACCAATGATGTATGTTTTATGGACATGTTTTATTTGGACATGTTATATATGGACTAGAGTGACATGTTATGTGGATTAGCTTTTTTTTGGTTGATCAATATATGTACATGTCATAGATTAAATTAGAATATTTGTTTTAGATCTAAGATTTTTTTAATAAGATGGATTGCATTTAAATACTCTATGTGAATAAATATAATGTGAATCAAATAAGTAGAGATAAAATAAGATAACTACATAACTACATAACTAGATAATGGATATCATTAATTAATATGTCACATCAAATTATTCAAGTTATATGTCATATCAAATTAATTGTAGAATTTGAATTAAAAAATGAACAAATTAATAAGTATACAGGAATCATAACACATGGTACATCAATAAATGATATTTTTATTTATATATATAACTAGTTCAAGGGCTCCATAGGGAAAGAACTAGTAAGAAAACCCCACTTCTTAGCCCAATTACAATATGATTAAAATAAAATAAACATTCAATGAAATAATTTAATGTATCATCTTCTAGGGCTCCTGAATATGATTGTCACATGTGTGTAAATTTGTACACTTTATACCTATTCAAATAAGAAATTAATTAGAAAAATTGTCTTTAATGCACAACTAACTATAAATTTGACATAATAAGATCTATCACTTGTACATGTCTAATGTCTAATATCTAACTAACTATAAACTTGACATAATTAAAAAACACTTACACATGTACACATGTGATTTATTAGAGTGTACCATCCGCATATGAGTGTCACACATGTGTAAAGTTGTAGTTGATACCTATTCAAACAAGAAATTAATTAGAACTAACTCCAAATTTGACATAATAATATATTGAACTTGTACATGTCTAATGTCTAATAGAACTAACTATATAAACTTTCAACATAATTAAAAAGCACTCACATGTCTCTAAATCTGATTCAACCTAGTGTACCATCTGCATCCTCTCTTTTTTGTAATGCTTCTATGATTGCCTCATGCTCTTCCATCGAAAGGGTCCATAAGACTTTATTGGCGGGCCTCCCTTTGTATCTTTCTAATTTGATATTCGTTGCCACCACTAAATGAGAATACTGCATAATTTTCTTTTCTGATTGGTAGTCCTCAAACGCTGGTAACCCATTTCTTCTTGTTAGGTATTTTCGTAGCCATGTACCAACAACCACAACATACCCAATTGGATACTGAAAACCATCATCATCTACTTGATGACATATCAACTTTTTCTTAGGTTCCACACATCTAGCAAGCCAGTACTCAGTTTGCTCATCATTATCCTCAGGTGCAACAACAACATACAAATGCCCTGTAAAAATAATTAGTTTCATATGCATGTATGTAAAAAAAACCTACACTTATAAATGTAAATTTGAATAAATAAATACCAGGTTGTATCAGATCTGAAACACGATCATAATCTTCTGATGCAAATGCATGATCTAGGTCTTCACTAGTTGAATCGCTTGGAACTTGTGTCTCAGTAGGTGTTAAGGATCTTTGTTTCCATTCTTCAACCCATTCTGTACTCTTGCATTGTTCCCATTCACCTGCAACACAAAATTGACAAAAACATGCTAGCTCCCTAGTCCATATAGTCCAAGTGTTAGAATCAGAACTTCTAAATGAATGCCATTTTGCTGACCCATTTATCGCATCACACTCATATCTTGAAAGGATATAATTCTCTTCTACTAGCCAGAAGAAATGTTTGATTGTAGAATTCTGATTTGATCCTATAGATAAACTTGTACTACACCATTCAACAATTTCACGTGCGTTTTTAAATTTGGATTTTTCTTCAAACTTGAGTTGTTCTCTTGAAAGGGCTCTCTTAACACATGCACTAGCACCATCATGTTCTCCTTTCCCATGTCCAGCTTCAAAAAAACTCCAGATATGTTCGACATTAGTTTTCTTATGTGTCCTACTCAACCAATAAAACATTCTAGCATTCTTGAATTGACCTGTGCAATTATCTGACCATATTAGATGTTGTGTCATTTGAATTTTTCTCTCCTTTAAATTGTCGTAAAATGTCTCCATGCAGTATTGCACAAACTCTGATGAGTGTAGTTTATTATCACTCATATAGAAGTGGTACTCCCTCAAAAAAAATTTATCCTCTTCTGTACTATCAGGTGCATGCCTATAGACAATATGAACAAAAATGGCTACTTGTACTGAATTATAATATTGAGATTGGATCTCATCTTGTGGTGCAAGAGTATAGTTCTCTGCAAAGTCAACTACTGAAAGTAAACTACCCACTGGGAATGTATTCTTGCACATGCGAAATTGTTCATCAAGCCATCTAGCATTATGAGAGTGTTTCACATATTTAGGTATGATCTTACACTTGAATTCATTCATGAATGCGTGAACACTAATGCTTTCATTTATTAGGTCACATCGTCTTCCAACCTTTCCATCCTTCAATGGATATTCAACAGTTTTAAATCTCTGCACATCAATCATTTGTTGTCCGAATTCAGTTGTAGGAGTTTCATGAAAACACTCATCTAATAATGCAAGATTGCCACATATATTGCATACACCACAAACACATGCATTGAAAAGAAAATATTGGTCATTATGTGGGTTACAAAACAAACTTGAGATGAACTCCTTTATAACTTGAGGTGGAATTTGGATACCACATTCCTGTAACATTTCTTTAGTATGCATGGTGCCACGTATAGATCGAAATAAATCATAATGGTAACGAAATTGGACATGAGTTTTACAACAACATGTGACTCTTTCCTTGTTTACCCTTACATACCAAGGTTTACACTTTTCAAATGATCTTTGACTTATGTTGATTGATAACACCTTTTCATCTACAAATTTTTTGTATAATTCAGTTTGAGTCATGTCCAAAAGGTGTTTTGGATGTGGTTCATGAATTTTTGAGCCAACTCTTAATTTTAGAACATCCCTGGCATTTGGTGATACTCTTGTATTATCCTTCCAAAATCTTTCAATCAATGTTTTCACTTCACTAGTAAGTTTCATATCAGATCTCGGGAGTCTGCCACTATAGGTCCATAAGTTGTTAGCTGGATCACTTTCAAAGTCAACTCTTCTCTTCACAGCTTTTGCCAAAGTTTTACGATGAATATTAAGATATCCACTTATGTTACTCATCATTCTTTTATCATGGGTTGATTTGTTTATAAAGCTGTTGTTATTACTCATCGTGCCGCATTTCTATCTTTAGAATGACTTTTCTTTCCAATTGTATCAAAGGCACTAGCAATAGTCGAAACAACTTGTTTCAAAGACTCATCCTTTTTTTTTCTTTCACATTGACTCCTAACCTCTTCATCACTTTCCGCATCTTCGTCATTTTCATTAATTGTAACATCAATTGACATTGAAACCCAAATTTCTTGTTATAAAAAATTTGTTTGAACAATCTGTTAGCATATGTCCTAATTTGCCTCCATGAAACCAAGCCACGAAGATTGTCTAACACACCACTATTCAATTGAAAAAGATTACCCATTTCATTATCATTTAAACATGTTTCATTTTCAACTGGTGTTTCCATGTCTACATCCACACTCTCAATTTTAGTTGTACTTTTATTTTCACCATCAGTTGGGGTTTGATTTTCAGTCATAGGTGGGGTTTCAATTTCTTTTTCAACTGGTGTTTGACTTTCATTTCTTACTGCACTTCCATGAATAAAATCCAAATCATTTATTTCGTAGCCCGCTTGAAAAAAATCATGAATTTCATTTTCAGAATATATGCGGGGTTGTGAAGACATACCAGTACCCAATACTGGGTTAGTAGATGCACCTGGATTTTCTTGATTTGTATTTCCTTCTTCTGGCTCTTCATCCATTAAAGTGTTCTCAATGCTCTCTTCCTTTAAAGCTACTGTTGAACTCGAAGCTCTGGCATTACTACCCTCTCTAATTCTTGCTCTTCTTTCTCTTTGACGTTTTGCTTCCTTTTCTTTATTTTCTATCCTTTGTCTCTTTCTACGTTGCTTTGATCCCATATTTGGATGAATTTTTAATCCAACAAGTGTCAAATCCAGAACAAGACAAAACCAAGTCTAAATTAATTAAAACATTCTGTCTGCGCACGGGTACAGTTGTACAATGATTGAATAATGATTCAATCATTGAACCTCTGTACTTCTGCACCTGTCATTTTCCAACAGATTCATTAGAAACGGGCACCCATTTTTTAACAAAATGGGTGCCCATTTCGTTAACGGTTACTTTTGAAACGGGCACCCATTTTTTTAAATTTCAAATCGGGCACCCGTTTCTAAAAGCTTGGGGCGGGAAAATTGAACTTGCCTCAGTTTTTGGTATGGGATAGGCATGATTTAGGCTTGGTCCCACCGACCCTATGTCTTCACCTCCACAAATTTGACTAAGTTATTTTAACATTAATTTTCTGTCTTCAATGAATTTTTTGAGCGTCTTTCAATTTGAATTTTTTGATGAAATGAAAACCCATTATAGATTTCGTTGTCCTGATTCTATAAATGTAAATTTTTTGACGATATAATAAATTTTACTATTTTTCCTATATTTATCAATAGCAAAAGGTATGAAAATGTGAAACACAGAGGTTTACTAAACTTTTAATAACTTTTTTGTTTTAAGGTTTCTGCAAAAAAAAATTATATGGCATCAATCTACATTCTATTCTTTCCAAGATAATTTTTTTTTTTTTGAAAAATATGAACATTTCATCAAATTATAGTGGTCGTACACTAGAGGTTTTGAAAATATACTTTATTGTCAATTAAAAATCAATAAAAAAAGATATATACAAAAAAAAAAAGAGGAAAAATATACTCATCAATCTATAGTGTCTTAGGTATCTTTCCTAAAAAGGATTAACATATATTGATTTATTTGTGTCAAAAAAGGGTGGCCGTACACGGGTGAGGTATGGTCCTGAAACAGGCATTCTAAAAAAGTGGTTTTTAAATATGCCTACCAAAATTAATTTATGCAATGTGGGTATTGAAATAAATTACATATTTGAAAAGCTAACTCCGAGTACTATAATTTCTATTAGTGAAGTTTTTTGAGATTCAATCTCTAAGTGCCTCAATTTTTGACATCAATTGACACGAACTTTGAAAAATAGGAAAAACACTTCCACTTTTTGCCAAAAATTGGCACCCAACTTCTTGCAGCCACAAGTATGTTAGAAAGGAAACCATATTGTGGACGCAATTGCTAAGTCAATGATAGATTTGATAGTGAAGGAAGAGGACACAATGTCTCCAAATGAATGACATGCTCTATTTTGCCATCATGTTGTCACCACGTGAACTCCCATGCTTAAAGAGATCAGACAAGAAAAAAATATTTATGAATCAAGGTGGAGAAATTAAGGAGAGTACAATAGCCTATATTAGCAACAAGAGAATGGATGTCATAATGAAAGTAGTAACAAGCATGGACATTGTCATTTGTTTAATGGTGAGGAAGAGGCTAATGACATTATGTGGTGACGTCTTCGAGAGGAGAGTCATATAGGTGTTGAAAACTAGAGCAAGGGTGGTGCTTCATGTGTTAAGATTGGTTGTGGGTGATACATATTAGAGTGAAAACAATCAGTATCATATTAACTTTGACATAGCTTCAATGTTTCATGCATTGCTACTTGATAGCAGGGAAGTAGAGATGACCCTTTGTAGCTGAATGTGGTGTGGGGAATTGGCATGGATGTTCTAGAAAGACATAGAAAAGCTTAGGTGGGTGTTGACTTCCTAAAAGGTTGTGTAGAAGGGGTTAAGACAGGTGATGGCGAGTAGGCCTACACACTGACTTAAGTGGATGGAGGAGGACAAGTCCAGGTAAGTTGGGTGTTTCAAGATGTTTTTATAGATACATGTATATTGTATCTCTATAACTAGTAGAGTTTAGTAGCATATCTAGTGTAGGTAGTCCTTGTCTACAGTTGGCAAGGTGGTTGTGGTTGCATGCCACTTTTTATCTCCAAATTTCCCTAATGTAATAGCAGTATCATGGATAGTTTAGGATAGTAGATAGTATAGTAGACAATATAGGTAGATTGATGGACCAGTGGTGATTGTTGGCCATTTTGGTTGCTCTATGGGAATTTTTCTTATAGAATTTTTGCATGTTTAGGAGTTGGTGTTGTAATTTTTTAATCTTAATATATGGGTGTGACCCCACTTAGTCACATTTATTTATCAAAAATATTAATAATATGGTAGATCATTATATTTAAAAAGTGACAACATCATTGAGGGTAACAGACATGAAAATTTGGTTGAAAGTTTTGAAGAGGTTGGGATTACAAATTTGTAAATTACTCCACTAGTATGTTGCACCACTTAATAAGAAATCTAAAATTTGGACTCAAATTACGACCCACCTTGTCATGCAAGGATGTCTACTTCTAAGGACAAAGGTGTAAAATTATTCAATCAGCTACACACTTGAAATGTATGTTCTATCATGTGTTGATTTATCAACTATTACATGTAGTTCTATGCACCATATCATCATTAAAGACCTTGAGAATTGTCTCCCATTTGGTAAGGTATTTTTCACCTAGTTTGATCTCGAAAAAACTTGGAATATAAGTATCAAAAGGTAGGGATGATCACAAAGGGCTTCATATTCAAGATCATCTTTTCAGCACTTATAATAAATGGCATCATACTAGATCACCAAACAAGAAGCAGACTCCTAGTCCATTGTCTTTATTCCTTAGACGTAATTTTTTCAAGGAGTTTTTTGTAACCTAAATTTGACCACTACTCTATGGATGATGTGATAAATTGAAACTAGATTTAGTCTTGTATTTTAAATAGTTCTTACTATATTTTTCTATTGAAAGCAAGTTCATGATTATTGACAATGGCGTAAGGCAAGATGTTAAACCTAATTATTGTTCCATGAATTTTTCAACTCTAACAATAAACTTGTTATGGTGATACAAGGCAAAAAAATGATTATTCTTATTAAATCAATAAATAATGATCAAAATGACATGTAGGAACCTAAATTTATGATCTTTACAATGAAATCTAGATACATGTCTACACTAGCCATGTCAATAATAGGAAGGTGTTGTAAAGACATTAACAATTCAATGTACCCTTATTGCATTGAAATATGTCACATACTCCTATAAAAGTTTTTGCATCCTTCTAAAGGTCATCTCGTAATTAGTCTACATGATATGCTCATAAATCTTGAAAAACACAAGTGACCCATGTTAATTTCCTTGTTGATCACAATAAACATTCTCAACATTTAATGTGTTATTTTTATTTCATATTTGATGAGTTGAAGAAAGGTATGCTGAAACCCTTCTTACACCAATATACTCAAATATTCCATGAAAAGTGTCCATACAATTCATATGTTGGTCAAGATCATAATGCAACCTCAATTTAAAATGCTCATACACATCATAAAATTTGTGATACATTAATCCCTGCATGATGATGTGATGCACACCACGAGATGTTAATACATATCCAAACCATTCCACCCCAAAGTTGGACACCTACCTCCTCTTGTGAAAAATTCTACTTGTCCTCCAAATACGAAAATAACTCTTCCATAGGAAGATAAAATTACTAGAAGATGAAATACTAAGCGTTGGGATATCATGCAAATATGTGTTTTAGAGATTGTTGTCACATATTTGAAGAGATGTGTTGTCATTGATGTCAACATATTTCTTTATTCTAGCAGTGTTGTAGAGATGTTGTTGGAATATTCAATGAGGAGATTTGTTTGGTATGGCTTTTGTATTGAATATCAGATGTTGCAAAGGTACAAATGGCTTCAGGAATGTCTATAGTTGATCTATGCCAGTCTGCAGAGGTTCACTTGTTGATTTGAGAAAGTTGTAAATGGTTGATCAATTACTGGTATTTTGGATGTTTGGGAAGAGATGGTGTTTAATTTTTGGATTGGTTATGTAATATTTCTAGTTGCTAACCTAGCGGTGAGTTGAGGACATGGATGTGTGTCCTCAACTCGAGTGGTTAATGATTTGGTTGTTGGAAATCTATATTTCTTGAGTAATAGAGGTTATTATTTGGTGTTCTTGATGAATAATACATAGATGATGGTGAATTTTGAGACAAAGTTATTTTTGTTGTTACTGTGGCATTTCATGTTTCTTGTTGATGTTTGTAGATTGTGTCCTATTCATGTTATTGGAATGCATTGAGTTATGTGATCAGACTTGGTGATTTTCATGTAGCGTGTTGTTGTTCTTAGTGTTATTGGCTGACTAGATGGTGTAGTGTGTTGTAGTTCTTAGTGTTATTGGCTGACTTGATGGTGTAGTATGTTGTAAAGTATTGTGGCATGATTTATAGATCTGGAACAAGCTCAAGGATGAAGATTTGGATCCCTCCTATGTCTTAGCCATTATGTTTTGGATTGCATTGAAGAATGTATTATATTGATGTAATATTTTGTACATAGGTCTTTGGTCGACCTTGTGGAAATAAGTGGATGTAATGTATAAAACAATATAATCATTTGTAATTGTGAAGGCATGAGCGATGATCATGATGTTATGTGAAGAGGTATGATTAGAATCTGTACTTGAGGTAGAGATTTGATGTACTTCATTAGAGTTGTATTGGCATGACATAGATGATATCAGTCAATTCATGATTAGTGGATTGTAGTACATAGTGGATTGGTGTCCATCTATTTGTTGTAAGGAAGCGAGTCTCCATTTAGGTTGTACCCCTTGTTGTATTTGAGTAGTGAGCTCTAAGAAGTGTGCCTAAATGCATGTGCATTTTCCTTGTACTACTCTTAACTAGGTATAGTGCTTTTAATAGAGTACATTATCTTGTGGGTTTGATCCTCACTGTGGTTTTTCCCCTAATAGGGTTTACATGTAAAAAATATTGGTGTTATGTGTTGTGGTCTTTCTTTAATATTTATCACACATATATGAGATTAAAGGTTTAAGGATTAATTAAGGTTCACCCCCCCTCCTAGTCCATTGTGTGTATTACCTTGTTTCTAACAATTGGTATCAGAGATGAGTCCTCTTTTGGAAGGTTGACCACTTGAGGAGATTTGGGATGACAACTTTTAAGAAGGAAAAACTGAGATTTGAAGGCCCTATTATTCCATATGGAAGGGTCAGATGATTACACACCTGAGATAGATCACAAAAGATTATTGGGAAGTTACTAAGAATTCTTACATTCCTCCTATAGACATTTCTACAACTACACCAAATGAGAAGAAGAATTTTGAATGTAATATTAGAGAAAATAAACATTGTTGAGTGCTTTATCAAATATAGAATATACAAATGTCATGGAAGTAGAAACTACACTTGAGGTATGGACAAAGTTAGAGATTCTACATGAAGGAGATGATTGTGTGAAGCAAGCCAAGTTGCAAAATCTGAAGGGAAGTATAAAGCATTGAAGATGAGAAAGGATGAGAGCATTAGTTCTTACATACTAAAGATCAATGAAATTTTTTGTGGAATCAAATGCGCTAGACAAAAATTGGAGGAAGATAAAATTGGAGCATTAGTTCTTACATACTAAAGATCAATGAACTTTTTTGTGGAATTGGATGGGCTAGATGAAAATTGGAGGAAGTTTGTTGCTATTAAAGAGATCATAATCATGACTAAAGTAACAAGAGACACATTGGTTGGTAAGTTATCTACTTTAAAAATGAGAGAATTTGGTGATGCTCTTCCTAAAGTTGAATCTGCATTTAAAGCTACTATTTCTAAGGATAAGCAAAGATACGACCCTAGTGAAAGTTCATCTATGTATGGATCTAGATATGCAAAGGAATGGAAAGAAATTAAAGAAGGGAAAGGAAGATTGAAAAACTTGAAGCCCTAATTTCAAAGGTACTGCCTAAGGGAGCTGGTAAGTATGAAGGGGAGTTACCTTTGAAATGTTTTTCATGTAATAAGATTGGTCATTTTGCTTCTAGATGTCTTGAGAGAGTACCGAAGCATAAGCCTGGAAAGTTTCAACCTAAATATCAAAAGAAGTGTTATTATGTTGCTAATGAAGGTTTAATTTATGATGAGTCAAAAAAGAGTGAAGATGAGATTGTATTTACTGCTATCAGAGATGAAAATCCTAGTTTATTAAATGAGGAAAAAGCCTTGGTTACACACGTTGAAGAAAGGGATGAATGGGTGATAGAGAATGGTTTTTCATAGCACATGACTGGAGATAAGAGGAAATTTGTGAAATTAGAAAAGTATGATGGTGGTGTTGTAATGCCCCGCCAAGGAACCAAGGAGAACTTAACCTTAAACATACTACTAAGTTTACATAATAATTTATTTTTTCTTAAGAGTTAACAAAATAATAATGATAACAATGTGGAAGCAATAAAACATAAGATACAAACAAGTACATAAGTACAACTCAATTACAGATAGTGACTCTCAAGGGTTCCCTGATGTAGGATTATGCATACATTAATTTATTATTTTAGATTAAGTATAATTACAAATTTCTCATATTTAAATGAATATCAAGTACAACCTAATATAAAAGAAACATAGATACAACCAATATCATAAGGTATACACAATGAAACAACATCCTTTGCACAAGTCACAACCAATATCATAAGGTATACACAATGAAATTTCTCATATTTAAATGAATATCAAGTACAACCTAATATAAAAGAAACATAGATACAACCAATATCTTAGTCGGTCTTCATCATCATCACCATCCATTATAGTAACTGTTATACACTGAATTTGCGCCTCTGATCTCAAGCTCTCTTGGTCTTGATAATCCAGTATAACAAGGGAATCATCTCAAGGTTGTGGGACCTTTGCTAACCGAGATGAGACCTCCAGATTCTAGGCTGGTTCCTCTTGGATAATCACCCTGATTTGCTCTTAGACAAGAAATGTAAACTTTGAGGTGAAAGGGTTAGAAGGAGTGCATGAAAGGAAATGATTGAAAGCAAATCTACCTACTAGGTGATGCACTGAAACTAGGGTTTGGATCTCAGTATAGAGGAATGAAACCAGTGAGAGGCTTAGGTCTGGGAGATCACAACTTACTGAATAGGCTTGCATAAGTATTTCATAAGAGGGCCTAAAAATTAGACACAACCTATGACCTGCAAGCAGACATTCTCTTCAGCAAAAGGACACAGTAATGAGATAGAATGACAGGGGCTAAAGAATACCCACAAACTCACTTAGATCAGATCAAACATAGTAGTGCACATATAAGCTGAAAGTAAAGGGGATCAAGAACCCTAAGTATCACTAAAAGCATTCATAAACTTCAATCCCATAAGAGATAAGCCAAACAAGGAAGCATAGGGACATAAAAAAATGTCACAGAATACTTTGCAATATTTGTATTATCAATGAGAATTTACAGGATGTGGAAAACCAGAGAACAGGAAGAAATGCTATAGATAGTTTTCCAAGAAAAGTCTTTCTCTTTTACAAAAATGTGAGTTCTGAGCACTACAGGCTCCAAAAAATGTTATATACATCACTCAACTACACACAGGCAGGAGTCAAAACTAACTAGGGTTACAAATTTTATAATTTAATATCAAACCCTAGGTCGATCAAATCTGATCATGAAAGATATTTATGTAACATTAAAAGTGATCAGATAAATGACCCATCCATCGATCGCAAGTAGCCTGCAGACACAACAACCTGGACCCAACAACCCTCACCATGAATGCACTGATCGGTACCCTGTCAAGACAAGAATCGACCTCTGACAGCTAGCCAGACCTCCTTCATCAACTCTACAACCTGTAACTATCCTCAGAAATTCAATTTTGAGCTACCCTACCGCTTCGCACATTATCCTTAGAAGAAAGCCCGCGAAAAATAGGCCGCACTGCCTTTGAAATAATAATGGTCGCATGATCACATACGGTTAGAAAGATGCATGCGATCATGCGACAAACCCTTTAGGATTTTCCACTCAGCCATGCAAGACACCTGGACCCGCGAGGAAAGCCACCTTAGCATCCCCACGACAGCACCACAAGAAAGGCCCAAGAATCCAACAGTGGTCACATGATCGCATGGGATCGGAAGATCTCATGCGAACATGCGACCACCATATACACTAATACATTTGGGGGCATTTTGCGATGGCTATGTGTCGCAATTGCGACAGCTATGTGTCGCAATAGCAACACCCATAGACGTCGCTATTTTTTAGTCGCAAATTGTGACGTTTATGGGTAGCCGTCGCAATTGCGACACATATCCCGTCGCAATTTGACTAAGATTTGTTAGCGGCATGGGCGTCGCCCCCCCGTCGCATGGCTTCGAAGGGCCGTCGCAATCGTGATGGACCTCCCAAGCAATTGCGACGGGCGCCTGCATCGCATTGCAACGGGTTGCCGTCGCAATTGCGACGCCCGTGGGTGGATTAAAAAAAAAATTTATTTAATACATTGCTAATGAACCACATTAATGCTTTTTTCTTTCAACAAATGAGGACAGCCACTGTAAAGACAACATGATAATGTACACTCACTGTAAGGACAGTCACAAATGAGGACATCTCACAGTGACTGTCCCTAGTGTAATTGCCACTTGAATGTATTGCTATTCAGCCACATTAATGCTTTTTTTCTTCAACAAATGAGGATAGTCACTCTAAAGACAACATGATAATGTACACTCACAGTGAGTGTACATTATCATGTTGTCTTTACAGTGACTATCCTCATTTGTTGAAGAAGAAAAGCATTAATGTGGCTGAATAGCAATACATTCAAGTGGCAATTACACTAGGGACAGTCACTGTGAGATGTCCTCATTTGTGACTGTCCTTACAGTGAGTGTACATTATCATGTTGTCTTTACAGTGAGTGTACATTATCATGTTGTCTTTACAGTGTCAATATATGCATTATTACTTAAACTGAAGAGTACTCTAAATAATATGTCATTGTGGAGTTCTGATTGCTTCCAATTTGATATACACTTGTTCTACTTATGTATCCAGCATCATGTAAGAAAAGTTGATGCTTTTAAAATAGATTCATTTAGCCATGAAATGCCTGTGCATGTTAATACAAGATTCCAATGCCCAAAACTGATTACTCATTATAATTCATGTACAGACTGATAATCAACCACAACGAGGCATGCGTAGGCGCTGCTTAGATTTTGAGGCATCAGAAGCTCGTAGAAGAAACTTGACCAATGGCTCATGGAATGCAACAAACTTATTGCCTAAAACAGGAGCATTGGTAACCACAGATGATGGTTTTGAAAAGAACACTTCACCATCAATGTCACGTGAGGGAACTGCAATTTCTGATGGCAAGCAACTTGTAGTATATAAGAGAGATGCAGGTACAGATGCTGGGAATACATTGCTAATGAACCACATTAATGCTTTTTTCCTTCAACAAATGAGGATAGTCACTTTAAAGACAACATGATAATGTACACTCACTGTAAGGATAGTCACAAATGAGGACATCTCACAGTGACTGTCCCTTGTGTAATTGCCACTTGAATGTATTGCTATTCAGCCACATTAATGCTTTTCTTCTTCAACAAATGAGGATAGTCACTCTAAAGACAACATGATAATGTACACGGGCTGTAAGTGTACATTATCATGTTGTCTTTACAGTGACTGTCCTCCTTCAAGTGGCAATTACACAAGGGACAGTCACTGTAAAGGCAACATGATAATGTAGAGAAACGTTGTCATTTGTATTTTCAACAGTGCCGAGAGAGATTCCCTCCGCGAAATAACAGCTACAATTTCTGAGTACGTTGGGTTTATTTTTCTTTTGTCATTATTATGTAATCTGGTATTCAGCTGTTACAGAGCTAAAATACCCAGAAATGAGGACATATCTGTGATGAATTTATTGTTAGCGGCTTTGGTTATTTAGAAGTTTAATTTTATTTGTTCATCTTTCAAGCACAAACGTTTTGTGGACCATAACATCTTCATTGTTTCGGGTATGCAATGAAATAGCCGTAACTTGCAACTACCTTCACGGTACTTGTGTACATTATCATGTTGTCTTTACAGTGACTGTCCTCATTCAAGTGGCAATTACACAAGGGACAGTCACTGTGAGATGTCCTCATTTGTGACAAGGACAGTCACACATGAGGACATCTCACAGTGACTGTCCCTTGTGTAATTGCCACTTGAATGTATTGCTATTCAACCACATTTATGGGCCCGTTTGGACCATAGCACACAGTAGCATCTACAGAGAAGAATATCCCAGGTGTAACAAGTTGTAAGAATATACCAACAGTTCTAAGAAGTTCCCTAGCACATAGTAGCATCTACAGAGAAGAATATACAACATGAGGGCAGCCACTATAAAGACAACATGATAATGTACACTCATTGTATGTGTACATTATCATGTTGTCTTTACAGTGACTGTCCTCATTCAAGTGGCAATTACAGAAGGGACAGTCATTGTGAGATGTCCTCATTTGTGACAAGGATAGTCACACATGAGGACATCTCACAGTGATCGATTGTCCCTTGTGTAATTGCCACTCGAATGTATTGCTATTGAACCACATTAATGCTTTTCTTCTTCAACAAATGAGGACAGTCACTCTAAAGACAACATGATAATGTACACTCATTGTAAGGACAGTCACAAATGAGGACATCTCACAGTGACTGTCCCTTATGTAATTGCCACTTGAATTACACAAGGGACAGTCATTGTGAGATGTCCTCATTTGTGACAAGGATAGTCACACATGAGGACATCTCACAGTGATCGATTGTCCCTTGTGTAATTGCCACTTGAATGTATTGCTATTGAACCACATTAATGCTTTTCTTCTTCAACAAATGAGGACAGTCACTCTAAAGACAACATGATAATGTACACTCACTATAAGGACAGTCACAAATGAGGACATCTCACAGTGACTGTCCCTTGTGTGATTGCCACTTGAATGTATTGCTATTCAGCCACATTAATGCTTTTCTTCTTCAACAAATGAGGATAGTCACTCTAAAGACAACATGATAATGTACATGGGCTGTAAGTGTACATTATCATGTTGTCTTTACAGTGACTGTCCTCCTTCAAGTGGCAATTACACAAGGGACAGTCACTGTAAAGGCAACATGATAATGTGGAGAAACGTTGTCATTTGTATTTTCAACAGTGCCGAGAGAGATTCCCTCCGTGAAATCACAGCTACAATTTCTGAGTACGTTGGGTTTATTTTTCTTTTGTCATTATTATGTAATCTGGTATTCAGCTGTTACAGAGCTAAAATACCCAGAAATGAGGACATATCTGTGTTGAATTTATTGTTAGCGGCTTTGGTTATTTAGAAGTTTAATTTTATTTGTTCATCTTTCAAGCACAAACATTTTGTGGACTGTAACATCTTCATTGTTTTGGGTATGCAATGAAACAGCTGTAACTTGCAACTACCTTCACGGTACTTGTGTACATTATCATGTTGTCTTTACAGTGACTGTCCTCATTCAAGTGGCAATTACACAAGGGACAGTCACTGTGAGATGTCCTCATTTGTGACAAGGACAGTCACACATGAGGACATCTCACAGTGACTGTCCCTTGTGTAATTGCCACTTGAATGTATTGTTATTCAACCACATTTATGGGCCCGTTTGGACCACAACACACAGTAGCATCTACAGAGAAGAATATCCCAGGTGTAACAAGTTGTAAGAATATACCAACAGTTCTAAGAAGTTCCCTAGCACATAGTAGCATCTACAGAGAAGAATATACAACATGAGGGCAGCCACTGTAAAGACAACATGATAATGTACACTAATTGTATGTGTACATTATCATGTTGTCTTTACAGTGACTGTCCTCATTCAAGTGGAAATTACACAAGGGACAGTCACTGTGAGATGTCCTCATTTGTGACAAGGACAGTCACACATGAGGACATCTCACAGTGACTGTCCCTTGTGTAATTGCCACTTGAATGTATTGCTATTCAACCACATTTATGGGCCCGTTTGGACCACGACACATAGTAGCATCTACAGAGAAGAATATCCCAGGTGTAACAAGTTGTAAGAATATACCAATAGTTCTAAGAAGTTCCATAGCACATAGTAGCATCTACAGAGAAGAATATGGGTCAACGAGGTTGACTTCAAAGCCATGCAATCTAATGGTAATAGTAATATCATAATTTGACATACTATCAGAAATACTTCCTAAATAGACTATTCAATCTTATAAGAGATGGATTCATGAGAACTATTATTTATGAAATATGAGTCAATGACTTTAATTAAAAAAATTACACAATCTAATTCTTGTACGGATGGTGGTTGGATGATAAAATTTTCCTGGAAGTTGTAATAGTGACATCTGATGCTTTGGAAGTTGGTTTGATTGATTCTCTTTGTTTTATATCTAAGTTATTTCAAATTTTCTGTGCATTGTTTACAAACCCTCATTTTCAGGGTTTGACTGATGTAAAGACCTTAACTCACGTTTCAACCATTGGAATTCCTTCTTCCTTGGTGGAATGAGAGTTAAGGATGTATATTTGTATATTCTAAAATCCCTGACTACTCTGCATCACTATTGAACCACATTAATGCTTTTTTCCTTCAACAAATGAGGACAGTCACTGTAAAGACAACATGATAATGTACACTCACTGTAAGGATAGTCACAAATGAGGAAATCTCAGAGTGATTATCCCTTGTGTAATTGCCACTTGAATACATTGCTATTGAACCACATTAATGCTTTTTTCCTTCAAGTGGCAATTACACAAGGGACAGTCACTGTGAGATGTCCTCATTTGTGACAAGGACAGTCACACATGAGGACATCTCACAGTGACTGTCCCTTGTGTAATTTCCACTTGAATGTATTGCTATTCAACCACATTTATGGGCCTATTTGGACCACGGCACACAATAGCATCTACAGAGAAGAATATCCCAGGTGTAACAAGTTGTAAGAATATACCAACAGTTCTAAGAAGTTCCCTAGCACATAGTAGCATCTACAGAGAAGAATATACAACATGAGGGCAGCCACTGTAAAGACAACATGATAATGTACACTCATTGTATGTGTACATTATCATGTTGTCTTTACAGTGACTGTCCTCATTCCAGTGGCAATTACAGAAGGGACAGTCATTGTGAGATGTCCTCATTTGTGACAAGGATAGTCACACATGAGGACATCTCACAGTGATCGATTGTCCCTTGTGTAATTGCCACTCGAATGTATTGCTATTGAACCACATTAATGCTTTTCTTCTTCAACAAATGAGGACAGTCACTCTAAAGACAACATGATAATGTACACTCATTGTAAGGACAGTCACAAATGAGGACATCTCACAGTGACTGTCCCTTGTGTAATTGCCACTTGAATTACACAAGGGACAGTCATTGTGAGATGTCCTCATTTGTGACAAGGATAGTCACACATGAGGACATCTCACAGTGATCGATTGTCCCTTGTGTAATTGCCACTTGAATGTATTGCTATTGAACCACATTAATGCTTTTCTTCTTCAACAAATGAGGATAGTCACTCTAAAGACAACATGATAATGTACACTCACTGTAAGGACAGTCAAAAATGAGGACATCTCACAGTGACTATCCCTTGTGTGATTGCCACTTGAATGTATTGCTATTCAGCCACATTAATGCTTTTCTTCTTCAACAAATGAGGATAGTCACTCTAAAGACAACATGATAATGTACACTCACTGTAAGTGTACATTATCATGTTGTCTTTACAGTGACTGTCCTCCTTCAAGTGGCAATTACACAAGGGATTTGTGTTTTCATTTGTGTTTTCAACAGCGTCGTAACCCTCCGCGAAATCACATCAGGATATAAGGGCAAAACAAACAAGAACGTTGTCATTTGTATTTTCAACAGCGCCGAGAGAGATAAACAAACTTAAAACTCAGACTTAAGAAAGATGAAGGCAATGCTTCAAAAGGCCGATGCCCTAAATACGGGAAAACACAATACCACCATTAAACGATGCCCTAGTCACCGTATCAATGCTGCCAGCTCCGTACCAGTATGCTGAGTGCTCACTTTCATCCTGTGATAAAGGTAACTTCATTAATCATACTTGAAATGGCAGCATACGAACTAAAGCTGATGAACATTTATAAACTAAAAGTTTAAAACTACAGATTACAAATGTAGTAGTTTCATACGAAAAGAACTTGATGTCTGAAATTTACCATTAGAAGTATCCAAAGGAATACCACAGTACTGTTGAACTTGGAGAATCGGAGATGATCTACACAGCAAGGTTCAACAGCTGTAAGGACTGTTACACCATCTTTAGCATTTGAATACATTTTCTCCTTGGCTTCTGGTGGATCCTCAAAGACCCCCAATGACGTTTTCCCTACAATTATCAATTGTTTGTCAGTATGAGATATTAATAAATAAACATTAATCACAATATTAGGCAAACAATGTTCTTGATGTCTGAATCTAAATCACAAAAAGCTCTAATAAAGCAGTTCTCAGTTTCACATTAAACTAAGTTTCAATTTCAAATGGTTATAATAATTTTTGCAAGTTATAAGTAGCTGGTTACAGTATATGACATAAAAAGAAAAAAAATCATTTCTATTCTTTTCTTCTTTTTCTCTTTCAACGAAGCTTTTGCACCACACAAATGCATACCAAGAATTTCTCAGGAGGTTTCAAGACCATTGCATACCAAACTTCTTCTTTGTAGATGCTACTGTGTGTCGTGGTCCAAACGGGTCCAAATAGACCTAGTGACTCTAGTAGGTCTCCAAAACCTGTTCTATAGCAATAACTCTTCAATTTGACAAAGGACCTTATGAACTTATATGTTTTTTGAGTACCCTTTTTGATGTTCTAACAATCCTCCAACTCCCAGACCCTGACTCCACTCCAGCATATCAATGTCCTTATTGAGTCCGCAGACCTAATGCATGCCTTTGGGTGTGGGTTCCAAAACAAGGCATTGAAAATGGGTGCATGAAACCAAGATCAGAGTTTGAAGATGTCCACCATGCTCTAAAGATCTTGATTCAACAAGGTTTGAGGTCCTTTACTCGCCGCTACCCTCTGATCTTGCATAATCCATCAACTCCTAGTCAAGAACATTGAGATTCTTGACCTAGGGCTTGCTCTTGAAATTCTCTGGCTTAGTATCCTGTTCCAAAGCTTTTAAAATATGAAAATAAACCCCCTTAACTTGCATTTTACAAAGAACAGAGGATATCCTATGGTTTATTTGCAAGTTAAGGCCATTTGAATGCAATAACCCAAAAAATGAGGGTTTGACAGAACAACAGATAAGAAAAAGGAATAACTTTGATATAAGGTGTCTTGAATCTACCAAATAAACTCTCAAAGCATAAGATATAAATACTCTAACTTCCACACTAGTCTGCCCTCCCTTTCACATCCATACACTGTACAGTGCTTGAAGGAAATGCACAGAAAAGGCTCTGAAATAGTGGCTCTATCTGACAGAGAGTCCATGCTAGGCTTCATGACTAACCTAGAGCACATTCCTTGTTATGGAGGAAGTTTGAATGGTGAAGAACTTATGGAATGGATAGAGGACCTAGATAATATTAAATCAATTATTGATATAATAATTTTAATATATAAATAATATTAATAAACCTCTCAATATAAAACAATATGTTATCACTATAATAATATTTATTATAATATTATTAATATTACTAACATCATTAATTATAATATTTAATAATAACAATAACATTAATAATAATAATAATAATAATAACGTTTAAAGCAATATCGAATATCTGTAATCGATATACATCTACATTAAACATCTGCATTATCTATCACGATGAGGAATGAAGAAGTGATACAACAATCACTAGTCATTACACATCGATACCATGAGAGGATGATTAATGAACCAAATACTATGAAGTCAAGATCAACATGATATGAATAAGGGATAGGTCGCTATGTGTTTCAGAAGATGTATTGATAAGCAAGAAGGATAACCATTCATATATTATAAATAATCATTAATTGCACAAGTTTAGACAATGACATATCCGATAAAGCAATATCAAACATGAAGACCCGCTAGCAAATATGCACCATCACTTCCTATGTTATCATGACAATAACATAAACTAGATTGAATTCTACTATCTATATCAATAGACACCACATAGGAGGATATCGACTAAAGGATTGAAAGATTATCGATTGTCTGAGATAAACCACATCTTGTAGAAACACAAAAGCATCAGTGATTATATCACAAGCTATTGATGAATGAGGCATCAGTCATGGATAATAAGTACAATGTATCCTTAAGTATTAACAGGAATGGAAGTCAATTTGAAGATCAAACTCCATTACCAGCAATCAACCAATAAATGGACAATTATCAGAAAATGATATCGACTTATATCAGAGTAGAAAGATTGGATATCATCATAACAATATGGGATAAGGCAAGAGTTAATATCGATTGACTAAATACTAATGATAGTTAGACCAAACTAATACAAACACAATGGATGTTAACTACTGGTTGCACTACCAATTAGGGAAGATTACCTTCATAAAAAGATTTGATATTGAGTCAATCTGGGAGTTATCTATGATCAGAAAATAATGAAATAATATTATGTGAACTGTCGGATTATGGAAAGGTGTGATTAACAAAGGGACATGGAGGAAGAAACAAGACATGTCTCATTCATAGCATCTCTTCATTTGTTAAAGACAATATAAGAATGCATTCTCGTCAGTCACTCAAGGCATCATTAGAACTTTATTTACTTATCCATATTTGGATATACTCAATAGAGCATCTGCCTTTGGCAGTTTGGTTTCAAGTTTATCATTGCAGATCAGAGACAACACCATGATTGCACAGATAGAAAGGATAGTCAGAAACAGCATCAATATTTGAAGTTGCAAGCATATAATTCAGAATCTGAAATAGCAACATATCACTCATAGCGATATTACACATTTGCATAATTACATCATCATATCAGACACAACAAATACATTGCTGTAAGCAATACTTATTGATTGTATATCGATATTGTTTATATCAGACATACCATCATTATACTATCACTATAAGTGATAGGAAACATCATATTCATAGCATATTTCATATCATTATATCCGACAGTGCTATTAAACATATTGGTATCAATATCATCTTGCACACATATTGTGATTGAATCTGAAATAGCGGTTGATATCTTAAGTAACCTCCATTACTTAGTTTAATTGTAAGTATCTGATAGAGTAAGTCTGAGAAGTGGAGTAATTGTTCCTATTTTCCAAGTTAGCCAAAAAGGGGACATTACAGACAATCACTGTGAGATGTCCTCATGTGTGACTATCCTTGTCACAAATGAGGACATCTCACAATGATTGTCCCTTGTGTAATTCAAGTGGCAATTACACAAGGGACAGTCACTGTGAGATGTCCTCATTTGTGATTGTCCTTATAGTGAGTGTACATTATCATGTTTTCTTTAGAGTGACTGTCCTCATTTGTTGAAGAAGAAAAGCATTAATGTGGTTCAATAGCAATACATTCAAGTGACAATTACACAAGGGACAATCACTGTGAGATGTCCTCATGTGTGACTATCCTTGTCACAAATGAGGACATCTCACAATGACTGTCCCTTATGTAATTCAAGCAGAAATTACACAAGGGACAGTCACTGTGAGATGTCCTCATTTGTGACTGTCCTTACAGTGAGTGTACATTATCATGTTGTCTTTAGAGTGACTGTCCTCATTTGTTGAAGAAGAAAAGCATTAATGTGGTTCAATAGCAATACATTCAAGTGGCAATTACACAAGGGACAATCACTGTGAGATGTCCTCGTGTGTGACTGTCCTTGTCACAAATGAGGACATCTCACAATGACTGTCCCTTGTGTAATTCAAGCAGCAATTACACAAGGGACAGTCACTGTGAGATGTCCTCATTTGTGACTATCCTTATAGTGAGTGTACATTATCATGTTGTCTTTAGAGTGACTGTCCTCATTTGTTGAAGAAGAAAAGCATTAATGTGGTTCAATAGCAATACATTCAAGCGGAAATTACACAAGGGACAGTCACTGTGAGATGTCCTCATTTGTGACTGTCCTTACAGTGAGTGTACATTATCATGTTGTCTTTAGAGTGACTGTCCTCATTTGTTGAAGAAGAAAAGAATTAATGTGGTTCAATAGCAATACATTCAAGTGGCAATTACACAAGGGACAATCGATCACTATGAGATGTCCTCATGTGTGACCTTTGTGAAGGCAAGTGCCAATTTGTACCCAAGTTACCAATATTGTGGCAAAAGTGGGAATGAAGCATTTAGGGGTCAAATTGGGCAAAGAAGTGTAGAAGTGGCCTATGTGAGGTCTAAATAGCCTAACTAAGTCATGGTTAGGGTCTTATGGTGTTTGAACAATAAGTTTTGAACCAAAATCCCAAAGGTTGTAACAAGTTGTCAATGTTGTCATTCACAACATTGACAACATTTGTGCAAGGGAGCATTTTCGAGTAAGATGGTTATGTAACTATATGAAACCATTGAATTAGGCATCAGATCAACTATAAGAGGCCTCCATCAATCTGTGCAAAAGGTTGGGGGGAAAAACATTTGGAATTAAGAAGATTTGTATAGTAACACGGTTTTAGTGAATTCTTGAGTTTTTTTGTTTCTTTGTTTTCAGTTGATTAATGGATTAGATAGCTCGCAGTGTCTATTGGAAAAGTTAGTACAAGTTGTTTTTTTATTCTGTGTTGTGTTTTTTTTGATTTTTGAAGCATTCCAACTAGTTTGTTAATTCTTTTGTTAAGTACCCTATCATTGGTTTGAACCAGGCAGGTTGAACAAATGGAGTCTTAGCTCATCATTCCATTGTCAATTTTGTACGGGCTCTTGGAATGGGTGAGGAGACTCCATGTACTATATGTTTGGAAGGAGGGGCCCTGGGAAGCTCATTTTCTATGTTTGCAATGATGTCCTAGGTGAGTCAGTTGAGCACAGTTAGGGATGACAAATCATTACAAGAAGATTACAACAAGTTGAATGCATTGGTTGCTTCAACTAAAATCTCATGGAGAGGTAGACACACATCTAAAGAAGCCCCAAGTAAAATTAGAAGATTGGGTGAGTTTCTTTGGCTGCTAAGAAAACAAACTCTTAGTCAGACTGTCCAAGTTGTGTCAAAATACTTGTTTTCAGGCATGGCTGTAGCAGTTGGTGTACAAAAAATCTAGGAGGAGAAGACCTTAGATATCTTGGAGTTCTCAATAAAGGGCATCTAAATCCTAAGCCCTTTAGGTGGCTTAATATAAACAAAAAGGCTTGACAAAGGCCTAATTGCTAGCAGCCTATTTTTGGGTGCAACTGGCATGGTTTGATGAACCGGATTGAAGTACTGATGAAAAGTATAGGTGAAGGAGTAATATTGAAACCAATAGAGGTCCTAGTGGCCAGCCTCTCCATGGAGTAAAGTTCTAGTTGAATGTGTTTCAATTTGTGAAGACAAGACTAGGAGTGTCCTAGTAGCTAGATTGGTATTGAGCAGAGTTCGTTGTATTTCTTGTTGGTGTGCACTAGTTGAAGGAGTGGGATCTTGGGTAGAGATACCTAAAGAGTGTAGGGATAGTTAAGTACCCTATCAAGTCAAAACATTGGCCTAAAGAGACCCTAGTGAAGGATAGGGAGTGAGCAAGACAAAGTGTTACATCAATTAACAAGATCATTTTTTGGTAATTGTGTACATTATCATGTTGTCTTTACAGTGACTGTCCTCATTTGTTGAAGAAGAAAAGCATTAATGTGGTTCAATAGCAATACATTCAAGTGGAAATTACACAAGGGAATATCACTATGAGATGTCCTAAGTGTGACTGTCCTTGTCACAAATGAGGACATCTCACAGTGACTGTCCCTTGTGTAATTGCCACTTGAATGAGGACAGTCACTGTAAAGACAACATGATAATGTACACAAGTACCGTGAAGGTAGTCGCAAGTTAGGGCTGTTTCATTGCATACCCGAAACAATGAAGACATTACAGTCCACAAAATGTTTGTGCTTGAAAGATGAACAAATAAAATTAAACTTCTAAATAACCAAAGCCGCTAACAATAAATTCAACACAGATATGTCCTCATTTCTGGGTATTTTAGCTCTCTAATAGCTGAATACCAGATTACATAATAATGACAAAAAAAAAATAAACCCAACATACTCAGAAATTGTAGCTGTGATTTCACGGAGGGAATCTCTCTCGGCGCTGTTGAAAACACAAATGACAACGTTCTTGTTTTTTTTGCCCTTATATCCCGATGTGATTTCGCGGAGGGTTACGGTGCTGTTGAAAACACAAATGACAACGTTCCTCTTTTTTTTTGCCCTTATATCCCGACAACATCGCAATTGCAAGTTAGGGTTGTTTCACTGCATACCCGAAACAATGAAGACGTTACGGTCCACAAAATGTTTGTGCTTGAAAGATGAACAAATAAAATTAAACTTCTAAATAACCAAAGCCGCTAACAATAAATTCAACATAGATATGTCCTCATATCTGGGTATTTTAGCTCTCTAACAGCTGAATACCAGATTACATAATAATGACAAAAGAAAAATAAACCCAACGTACTCAAAAATTGTAGCTGTGATTTCGCGGAGGGTTATGGCGTTGTTGAAAACACAAATGACAACGTTCTTGTTTTTTTTGCCCTTATATCCCAATGTGATTTTGCGGAGGGTTACGGCGCTGTTGAAAACACAAATGACAACGTTCTAATTTTTTTTGCCCTTATATCCTGATGTGATTTCGCGGAGGGTTACGACGCTGTTGAAAACACACATGACAACGTTCCTTTTTAATTTTGTGCTTATATCCCGACAACGTCGCAATTGTGACAGTGCCAAATGTATTGTCGTCGCAAATTGTGACGGTGTTGGGCTATATTTGAGAAAAAAAGGCCAAAACCGCATGACATTTGCCTGCCATCGCAAATTGCCGTCGCAATTTCACCCCAAATGTATTAGTGATATAGATCTTGCATCTATGGGGCCCATGTCATTCTACCAAAATCTGCTTTACTTGACCGCTAATGATTTGTCTCATGGGCACATGTGGTTAGGAATCTGCATGCGAACATGCGACCAACTGGAAGATGCTATCCGCTACCACATAGACACCTAGACCTGCAAGATGTCCCACCTGTACCACGTGGACCAATTAGAACTAACCACATTGACTGAAACCATGACAACACTGCCCGAGGACTGCAAAAGAATCTAATGGCAGTCGCGTGATCACATGGGATCAAAAGATCCCATGCGAACATGCAACCACTGTAGATTTTGAATCTACGGGGCCCATGTTATACCTTCGGCCCACTGCAAACCGAACACGTCACCACCGAAACTGTTGATGGTTCATCACATGGTCGCATGGGCTCAGAAGAGCCCATGCGATCATGCGACCAACCGTAAGATGTTAACCACTTACCACTGGCGACTGACCGCAAGATGCTAATTGCCTGAACCATGAACCGTTTGTCATTTAGAACTTTACCACGACCATTGGGATCTCATCAGACAGTTGTCGCATGATCTCATGGGCTTGGAAGATTCCATGAGATCATGTGACCACCGTAGATCTTTGTTGGGAAGTCTCACCGGGACCACACTGATCAGAGTTGCGCATTTATGAAATGAATGCTGCTAGAGGAAGAAGTCTGAAACACAGAAGGGGAAGAAAACACAAAGGGTTTTCGAGTGAAGGTTGAAAACACACTAAGCTTTCAGAGTGGAGGTTGAAAACACACTGAGCTTTCAGACCAAAAGGCAGAAACATCCTGAGCCTTCAGAGAGAAGGTCAAAAACACACTGGGTTTTCGAGCCAAAAGGTAGAAAACACACTGGACTTTCGACACTTGAGCATTTCTTTGGAAAATAGGACCGTGACCAAAAATGAATGATAGGGAATTTTTGGGTAACATTTTGGTGACCTCTGCGGGATGTCAGCCTGCTAGACATTTAGACTAGTTGCCTTGAAGCAATCCATTGGGCATGGGGTCATTTCTTGAGCACAAAAACTTCTCGATAGGGAGAGGGACAAAAAACTATGCTCGAGCACTTCTTGAAAAATAGGAAAAGACTAAACTAGAAAGCTGGAAGAAAGTAGAAAAAACTAACCTATCCTAAACTAACCAGTGTAGAGACCTGGTTTAAACAAAACCATTTGCTGATTGTGAAAAATAGCTACCTTTCCTCAATAAGACATTTTGCATCGGGCACATGAGGATAGCTACGAAGATAAGACGCATACAAAGATTTGGCAAACGAGGATGCACTACCTCTGCAAAACCAAGATCAAGTTCACTCACCTAGTCAAATGGATCATATGGAGGTGTCTCAATGAACTCCTTCTGGGCCAAGTATATGATAGGGAAGCCCATTGAGAGTCTAAAGGTGTAACTCTCCTTGAAGGCCTCTTGTTTATCTTCATGGTTGGCCTCCATCATGGATAGCCACGGCAACTCCTTGTCCACAGCCAGGGGACTATCATCCTCTTCCTTTAAACTAGCCAAGAGCTCATCAAAGTTGTCAATGTCTTGAAGATTTGGAACTAATTCCAAATCTTGCTCATGCAGTAGCTCCTTGTGAAAAGGGAAATCCAAGACCAGGCCCTCTTCAATAGGCATATGACCTTGAACCTCCACTCCAAGGAATAGGGGTTCAACATCCAATTTGTCACAAAAGACTTCAATAATATCCAAAAATTCATGCTCTTCTTCAAGGCTTTTGTCTTTGTCCTTTTCTTGGAAAGCCTCTCCCATGGCTTCATCATCCCGCTCCACAAAACAAGGTAGCTCACCGATCAAGGACATGGCATTCTCTTCTGTATCAACCTCCTATTGATGGTGAACCTTTTGTTCTGATTGACCCTCAGCCATAGGCAATGGCATGGTCTCTTCTTCATCATCAACAAAAAGAGGGAGCTCATCATACAAATTAGCCAAGATCTTAGGCTGAGCATCAAACTCCATCGCCACACCTTGCTACTCCATTTCACCATAGTCATCACTCTGCACTGACACCTCAGATGTCCTCTCCTCCTGATCACATGAAAGTTCACTTTCTACCAGTCCTTGCTCAGACACTAGACTAGTGTCCTTGCAAAGGCTTGGCATCTAACAGCCAGGAGGCAGAGTCCATTGGTGAATTCAAATCACTTCATCATCTTGAGAGACCAGAGGGGCCTCTTGGGATAAAATATTTTCTTGAACAGGCTTCTCTTGCAAAGTGGTAGGCTAAATCTCAAGCACAGGCTTTTGAAAAGAATTGTTTGCCTTAAAACTTGGGATGTGAAACTGAGGGGGAGAGGGGGGAGACAAAGAAGGCATAGCTGCTTTAAAGCTTGGAAAAGGATGCTTAGCAGGCTCCTTATGTGTAGGTTCTTGAGACAGATGGGCCCTCCAGCTTGGAATCTTAGGTCTAGGAGCCTCTTGTTGAGCAATCAGTGATCTCAACCTTGTTGTCTCAAAGTCAGCTCGGCGTCTAATCTCCTCTTGAAATTGCCTTACTTGTTGCTCATCAACAAGAGTCTCTGCCGCTTGGTAAGGAATGAACCCCTGCTCATAATTTTGAGCCTCCATCTCCTAGTAGGGAGCTGACTCCTCTTCATAATAACTTTGAGCCTCCTGCTCTCTCTGCTCCTTGAGCTCAGACACTTGCTTAACTAAATCAAGCAACAGACTCTTTGCCTCCTGCATCTCCTTGAAGTCTGAGCTGAGAGCCTGCATCTACTGCTGAATAGGCTGAGAAGGGGAGGGTGGGTGGTAAGCATGATGGGGAAGCTAGCTTTGCATTTTCTATTGTGCCTCTTGTGCCCATGATCCATCTTGCCTAAGGGCCCGCTCATAACTTTGCACAAGGGCGAACTCATTTGGGGCATACTGGATATATTGATACCCTTGAGAAGTATAATAGCTTGGGGTAAAAGGAGGCTTTGGATGACTTTGGTAAGGCTGAAATCCAGCCGGTTGAGCATTATTCTCACAATAGGATGGTGAGTAACCCGACTGTCCATAATAACTTGACATGTCTACTCATGCAATTAGCTGGAATCTAAATATGAAAGATTTGAAACATACCAACACCTGATCTTTAAAACTAGTAGACCTTCTGGAGTCACCAGATATGCAGCAAAATGACCTCTTCTAGGTCTGTGATATGTTATGAACATATCAGAGATACCATATTCTTTTCAAGTAGACTTCTTTTGTGGTCCCACCGGGCGTGCCAGAAATGTTATGCACTAAATTTGTGCCTCTGATCTCAAGCTCTCTTGGTCTTGATAATCTAGTATAACAAGGGAATCATCTCAAGGTTATGGGACCTTTGCTAACCGAGATGAGACCTCCAGATTCTAGGCTAGTTCCTCTTGGATAATCACCCTGATTTGCTCTTAGATAGGAAATGTAAACTTTGAGGGGAAAGGGTTAGAAGGAGTGCATGAAAGGAAATGATTGAAAGCAAATCTACCTACTAGGTGATGCACTGAAACTAGGGTTTGGATCTCAGTATAGAGGAATGAAACCAGTGAGAGGCTTAGGTTTGGGAGATCACAGCTTACTGAATAGGCTTGCATAAGTATTTCATAAGAGGGCCTAAAAATTAGACACAACCTATGATCTGCAAGTAGACATTCTCTTCAGCAAAAGGACACAGGAATGAGACAGAATGATAGGGGCTGAAGAATACCCACAAAATCACTCAGATTAGATCAAACATAGTAGTGCACATATAAGCTGAAAGTAAAGGGGATCAGGAACCCTAAGTATCACTGAAAGCATTCATAAACTTCAATCCCATAAGAGATAAGCCAAACAAGGAAGCATAGGGACATAAAAAAAAATGTCACAGAATACTTTGCAATATTTGTATTATCAATGAGAATTTATAGGATGTGGAAAACTAGAGAACAGGAAGAAATGCTACAGATAGTTTTCCAAGAAAAGTCTTTCTCTTTTACAAAAATGTGAGTTCTGAGCACTATAGGCTCCAAAAAATGTTATATACATCACTCAACTGCATGCAGGCAGGAGTCAAAACTAACCAGGGTTACAAATTTTATAATTTGATATCAAACCCTAGGTCGATCAAATCTGATCACGAAAGATATTTCTATAACATTAAAACTGATCAGATAAATGACCCATCCATCGACCGCAAGCAGCCTGCAGACACAACAACCTGGACCCAACAACCCTCACCATGAATGCACTGATCGGTACCCTACCGGGACAAGAATCAACCCCTGACGGCTAGCCAGACCTCCTTCATCAACTCCGCAACCTGCAACTATCCTCAAAAATTCAATTCTAAGCTACCCTGCCGCTTCGCACATTATCCTTAGAAGAAAGCCTGCGAAAAATAGGTCGCACTGCCTTTGAAATAACAATGGTCACATGATCACATACGGTTAGAAAGCTGCATGCGATCATGTGACAAGCCCTTTAGGATTTTCCACTCAGCTATGCAAGACACCTGGACTCGCGAGGAAAGCCACCTCAACATCCCCGCGATAGCACCACAAGAAAGGCCCGAGAATCCAATGGTGGTCGCATGATCGCATGAGATCGGAAGATCCCATGCAAACATGTGACCACCATAGATCTTGCATCTATGGGGCCCACGTCATTTTGCCAAAATCTACTTTACTTGACCGCTAATGGTTTGTCGCATGGGTGCATGCGGTTAGGAATCTGCATGTGAACATGTGACCAACTAGAAGATGCTATCCGTTGATGGCTTGACTGCAAAAATAACCCTAGGTTCACTTTTTCCTTAGTCGCTGAACTACTTGATCCTTTTCTTAGCCCTAGGTCACATCTAGCGACCACACGAAAACCTTAGCCAAACAACCGCGAACTTGCTTTACCAACCTCGGGCCCACTCTGCTTTAAAATAACATTGGTCGCATGATCGCATGAGCCCAAAAGACTTCATGCGATCATGCGACAAGCTTCTGAGAGACTGCCTCCACTGCCACATAGACACCTGGACTGGCAAGATGTCCCACCTGTACCATGTGGACCAATCGGAACTAACCACATTCGCTGAACCCATGACAACACCACCCGAGGACTGCAGAAGAATCTAATGGCGGTCGCGTGATCACATGGGATCGAAAGATCCCATGCGAAGATGTGACCACTGTAGATTTTGAATCTACGGGGCCCATGTTATACCTTCGGCCCACCGCAAACTAGACACGTCACCACTGAAATCATTGACAGTTTGTCACATGGTCGCATGGGCTCGAAAGAGCCCATGCAATCATGCGACCAACCGTAAGATGTTAACCACTAACCGCTGGTGATTGACCGCAAGATGCTAACTGCCCGAACTGTGAACCGTTTGTCGTTTAGAACTTTACCGCGACCATTGGGATCTCATCGGACGGTTGTCGCATGATCTCATGGGCTCGGAAGATTCCATTAGATCATGTGACCACTGTAGATCTCTGTTGGGAAGTCTTGCTGGGACCACACTGATCGGAGTTGCATTTTTATGAAATGAATGTTGCCAGAGGAAGAAGTACGAAACATAGAAGGGGTCAAAAACACAAAGGGTTTTCGAGTGAAGGTCAAAAACACACTAAGCTTTCAGAGCGGAGGTCAAAAACACATTGAGCTTTTGGACCAAAATGCAGAAACATCCCGAGCCTTTAGAGAGAAGGTCGAAAACACATTGGGTTTTCGAGCCAAAAGGTAGAAAACACACTGGACTTTCGACACTTCACCATTTCTTTGGAAAATAGGACCGTGGCCAAAAATGAATGATAGAGAATTTTTGGGTAACAGTAATAATAAAGCATATTATAATATTAAGCTTGTATTTCATCAATGCCCTATTCTTAATAAGATAACTAAGGAAACCACAAATGCTCCTTTTCAAAAGGTAAATTGTCCACCATTACCAAAGGTCAACATTAGGTTTTATGAGAATAAGGGAGGATTTTTTTATTGAAGATCATAAGAATGACCTTCCCTCCACATCTTCCCTTCCAAAAACTATTATAGTCAAGTCAAGAAAAAGCTAGTTCCCGAGTATGGCATCATCTCTGCCTAAGGTGAGTGTGAGATCAACACACAATATTAAAGAAAATGACAATGAATATAATATCCTCCCTCAATAAAGTACTACTGGAGGTCCTACCCAATAAAATATTGACAGAGTCTTATTATCAGCTGATAAGATTTATGAATCAAAGATTGACCTCAAAGAGAATGCCAAAGATGTGGAAGGGGTGGAGCTTGAGGAAGGTGAGTTGGCTATCAAGGACAGTTAGAACCTAGGCTTCATAGAGGATAGGGTGGTAACAATGCTTGTGAAATTAATGAACCCAAAAGGTTGTGAAGGAGAAGGTATTAAGGAAAGCCCCTCAATCCCTGAGGATTTGGAAGGAATTTAAAAAGAAACAACAATCTACCTAACTAAAAACAAAGAAGAATCATAAAAAAAGAATAATATCAATGTAGAAGAAATATGCAATGAGGTTCTAGATAAATTATCAAAGGGGTGGTTGAAGAAGAAATTGAGAGTGAAAAGAAATAACTTGTAGCCAAAATAATAAAACTAGAAGAATAGGAAAGGAATCAAGAACAACTTATGGAAGATATTGTTGACTTGGGTAGTAATGAGTCAGATGTAGGAGAACCTTCTCTTGGCATTTCTCTAACATATTTTAGCAAATAGATCCCATATTGTGCAAAAATGAATAAGAAGAGAGGTAGGTAATCATTTTTAGAATCAAGGGAAAAGGATGGATTGGCTCTTGAGAAAACAAAGATCACTACATTACTCTATGTAGTGAAGGGGAAGGACCTTCCCATAGAGCCATGAGGATCAATACTTGGAATGTTAGGGGCCTCAATGCCCCTAACAAGAAATGGATTCTAAAATATTGCATAACCGATTCTAAACCTAAAATCTTACTAATCCAAGAGACTAAGCTAAACAAAGAATAAGTAGAAGCTCCAAAAAAGAAATTGGGAATTTGGGACTTAGTTAGACTCCCTGCAAATGGGGCTTCAGGTGGTTTAGAGATAATTTGGGACCCTAGATCCATATCATTAATGGTTACCTATAGAAAAAGGAACTGGATGAGTGGGAATGTTGAGAGTGTTGATCCCTAAGTTTTGATGTCTATTAGTGTCTTCAACTTAGTAATTTTCTAGGCAATGTTTGTCAGTCATCACTGTGATTGAGCCATCATGTTAAGGCCAAGTTATGTCTAGACTTGTATCTTGTACAATTACTAGGTAGTAGTTACTGTTGAGAAAGATAGTGGTCACTGAGTACTTCAGTAATCACCAAGCAGTTTATGCCAAGTTTTATGGAAGTGTCAGTGTTGAACACTAGTATATGAAGAACAACTAATGCTGAGTGTGAGAGACTTCATATGCCGAGAAAGCCAGATTTGACATATGTGTTTTTAATGGCACCAACACTTAGGTAAACCATTTTGGCTGACATCTATACAATATTTAATGTTTGTTGAAGGAATCATGGAGGTGATTATGCCTTATATTTGTAATCATTAATCCCTATGTAAGCTATGTAGACTATCAAATTAAGAGAATGCTTAAGCAACATAAGTAGATAATCTAGATCATTGATCTTGATCTAGGAAGTTGATTTGTTGTCTATATAAGATGAGATCTTAATCCTAAAATGATGTATGGTAAGAGTATGTGTATGAATGGAATGAAGGGGATCTCATATAGGCAGAATAAAGAAGTATTTTGATATAGGTAGAGATCAGTCAAAGTGATCAAGCTAAGCAATGAAGGGTAGAACATTGCTATATTTGATTGAGGAGATCAAACTAATATTGGAAGGAGGAGATATGTTATCAACGTCATAGTGCAAACTGAAGGATTAGGTACTGATACATTTTAGCAAGTGAATCAAGGAAAATCTCTTAATAGAGTGGTCCTAATAGGCCTATGCAAATCCCTTAACTGAGTGCTTACTTTTTTGTAAGTTTAAATCATTTTACCAAGGTAGATTGTATAAGTTTGTAATCTCCTAACAGGGTAGACCCCTCATAGGGTAGATCATTAGTTTAAGATCAAAATTTGTAGCCCTAACATGCAAACTTTAATACTGTAATAGTGAAGAGCTAGTCTCTTAAAGAAGTCTAATCACTTGCAAGCTAAGATCTTGGAAATGGAGGTCTATAAGTTGGGAAATATCATAGAGAATCATAAGATTGACATTCAACTTGCATTACACTAGCTTGAAGCAGCCAGAGGTGAATTGAAGAAATCCTTAAGTAGAAGGAAAGAATTGGCAATTCAACATAATGATACACTATATTAAGAAGAGGATAATAAAGGTCTATTTGACAATGGAAATCCCACTTTTTACCACATTTTCTTTCTCATCATTTATTGGCTTCCGTGTTTTTCTTTTTTTGAGTTATGTGAAGTAAGCGACATGTGTTGCAAAGTTAGTCCCCCCGTTGAACTAAAAATCTTGAACTATCTTAATTCAAAGTTCAAGGTTCAACCATCAGGTGTAAATTATAACAAGCCTTGGGTGGTAGAGAGTCCATTCCTTTTATGTTGCTTTATTTCTTTGTAAATGTACTAAGGGGCAGTGCTTCAATTTCAAGCATTCATAATGATTCAAGTTGAGTTCCAGAGTTCAAAAGTTGCAAAAGTTTGACAATCTAGTTTACTGGAAGGAATAAATGCATGTTTTTTAATTCCAAAACATGGTTTGATGATTATGAATCATCCAAAGTGGTGTCTAAAGATGTAAATACTGGATAATTCAATTCCATTTATGGTCAACATTAACAGATAAGCCAAATGAAAGAATGCAAGAGAAGATGAAGAAATTTGATTTCTGCAGTTTTATATACCTCTACTCAAAGATGCACAACTTCTAGCAATGATATAATTTTCTCAATTTCTCTGGTCACAATTTAGATAATGAGGTTTCAAACTACATATCCGAATATGAGACTGATCCAAAAGTGTAGTAAAAAGTTATGCCCCGCGCATGGAGACCCATTTTTGCTGTCATAAATATTTCCATCTGCCCCAACATTAAAATGTTTTAATTTTTGGTTTGACATATTCAAATGTCAGTTGTCCAATTATCATTTAATATGTTAAGCTATATCTTTATAAACTTTAAAATCAATATTTTATAAAGATATCATGTTTTTAAAAGAGAAAAACTTTGGGAATGAATGACAAATATTTTCAAGAATCAGTTATGTGATAAAATTGAAAAGTTACGGGAAGTGAAAGAACAAAGGGAAAGTATACAAGAATCAATTAACTAGAAAAGGGGCTGAAGATTATATATTAGAAGATTTTGATGAGGCAGAGGTTCTTCTTTCCCAGTAGTCAGTTGGCAACAGGGGAGAGGGAGAACATTTTCTGAATTCTGTACTTACAAGACAAGATTGGAGGAGAGTTTATATTTTATTTTTACTTTGGCAGAGCTAGTCTTTTTGTGCAAATATATGATGATCAGTTGGTCATTATATTAAACATCTAAGAATAAAATAGATTTTGTATGTCTGATCACTTTTGATATATGATTTCTTGATTGAAATAAATCTGTGAGTGAATCTAGTCATTCTTAAATGTTGTTTTGCCTCTCTTTTCCAGGATTATAAATGTATTACAAGATGTTAAATTCTCCTTTACTTCTTTTTTTTAGGGAGATTAGATGAGCGATTTGTTGGTCATTCATTCATTTCTTTCTAATATTTTGAATCTGTTAATCACATTTTTCTTATGTTGATGGGTAAATGCTAGTGTGCCTTCGTGTCTTTTGGTTAAAGACATATCCAGTTGTTTAATTCATTGTAAATATTAAGAGGGAGTTGTACCTCTCAATTTAGAAGAAGATTATCAATTCAATGATAATCTATCCAACTATTAGTAGCATTTGTACTTTCATTTGGGCATTTTGAGTCAATTTGTGTTGGTATTTTTGAAGTGCAAATCTGTTTACTAACAGATTTTTGACAACTCTGCTGGGGATCAAAGCTGAAGATTGGTGCTTTTGATTATTTTCTCTAGTTTTTAAATTATCTCAGTGTAAAAGAGATTGGCAACTCCGTGTTATAATTTTCAAAATCTTTTGGTTAAAAAGAGTCTAGTGTATTATGGTGTTTGTTGCAGCGCAGCCATGGAGACCCCAGTTTGGGCCTCTTGCTCTGTCATGACATTCAACCCTACCTAAAAGGCCAAAAGAGTATATTCCTACATTTGCTAGCGATACAAATAAATGCCCAGAAGATCACATTAAAGCATTCAGTGTTGCTTGTAGTATTCTTGGTGTACTGGAAGAAAATGTCTATGTGAGATTTTTTATTGGAAGCCTAATTAGTGAAGCTGTAGATTGGTTTCAAAATTTACAAAGTGAATGCATTACCTGTTGGAATGATCTAGAGGTAAAATTCCTTGATAGATTTGGATTTGCAGTTGATATAGGTGAATTATTAGTAAATTTTGTTCAAATCAAGATAGAGGAAAATGAATCTATGAGAAGTTTCATTGACAGATTTAATAGATGTGTTGGTAAAATGCCTCAAGCAAGTCAACCAACTGAAAATAATCAGTTATCTATTTTTATTGTTGCATTGCAAAATGAGGTCAAATTTTTGTTGAGGCAAAAGAAATTACAAAATTTAAAAGATGCTCAAAGGGAAGCCATGGAAATAGATGATTGTATGAGTTTGAGTGGAATAAAGTGTTTGGATACATGTGTTGCAAATATATCTCAATTTGAAATTTATCTTTGTGATCAAAATGTGTAACCAAAGAAAAGCCCTTTACAAAGGAAACCATTCATGAAAGCAGTGCAGCCAACACAATCTATTTCTTGTTTCCAAAACTTGACTATTTTTAATAATCAAGACTTCCAATCAACTCCCGTGATTGAAAATAATCCTTCTAGTGTTGCTAGAATACATTATTTACATGTTGAGCATGAGGATGCATTAAAAAATGTGCATGACCATACTACACTATCAGAAAACTCATTAACATGCCCACATGCACCGTTCATTGAGCAAAGATCTAATGATGGAATATTGTATGCAAGCTTGCCTGAAATCATTTCCTTTTTCAGATTTCAAGTCCTTTACATTTTCTAATGCATTTCTAGTAAGTAATTTTAATCATGCTGGTATGATGGAGCAGCAAGAACAAGAAATGTATAGTGGAGATAAGATAGAAGATATCTTGCATATTGATATACAGGTAGATTCTGAGTCTTTTCAGTTTGATTGCATGCAAGATAGTAAAGAGTTTTTACAGTCCAAGGTATTGAAGAATCATGAGAGATCTTATGAAGAGAAAGATAATGAAAACTCTTTTGCTTCCGATATGCCACCACATACACAATCTGAACTAGAGATATTCAAGTTTGATTATGAAAATGAGTTGCTTGATAGTAATCCCATGCTGGAATCATTTTGTTTTGATGATGTTTTTGATAATGCATCCTTGGAAAATAAGTTTCAAATAAATTCAAATTCAAATTTTAAAAGGAGCATTCTTGCAGATCATCCTTTCACTCTTGAAGAATGTTGTCCAATAAAATGCCTAACTTGTTTTTCTAACATTCATATGGGATGCACTGGTTTTCTTGGTACAAATCAGCTCATTCAATATGGTGTTAGCACATTGCAACCAGAAATCTACGATGACAGATGACTCTTTGGGAGTGAGTCTTTACTTGCAAAATTCCTGCACACTATTGATTCATTTTTCAATGTTGGAGAGATCGCCAGATGGAAGATGGTAAATGTTGCTTCACATTGATGCATCCCATTATTCCAGAAAGGTTCATTCTTTCCACAGCCCATGAATGATTTTGTCTAAGTAATATTTTCCCTAGTTCTCGTGGTGGGACTTTCCTGCCTGTGTACATACTTGTAAATAAGTTTGGCTTGGATATTTTTTGTTGTGCTGGTAGTTTTGGTCGGTTTCTCTTCTTTCCCCCTCCCCCTCTACAAGCATCTCCCTGTTATTGGCTTTGACTCTATTTTCCAATGGCTACGCAGTATTCTTTTTTCACCAGAGATGCTAGATTCCTTCTTTCTCAAGAATCCCCGTCTTTATTTGGAGCCATTGTTACCACCTTTTATTTCTCATCATTTATTGGCTTCCATGTTTTTCTTTGTTTTGAGTTATGTGAAGTAAGCGACGTGTTACAAAGTCGGTCCTCCCATTGAACTACAAATCTTGAACTATCTCAATTCAAAGTTCAAGGTTCAATAGTCGGGTGTAAATTGTAACAAGACTTGGGTGGTAGATAGTCCATGCATTTTATGATGCTTCATTTCTTTGTAAATGTACTAAGGGGCAGTGCTTCAATTTCAAGCATTCAGAATGATTCAAGTTGAGTTCTAGAGTTCAAAAGTTGTAGAAGTTTGACAATCCAATTTATTGGAAGGAATAAATGCATGCTTTTTAATGCCAACACATGGTTTTATGATTATTAATCATCCAGAGTGGTGCCTAAAGATATAAATACTAGATAATTAAATTCCATTTATGGTCAGCATTGACAAATAAGCCAAATGAAAGAATGCAAGAGAAGATGAAGAAATCTGATTTTCTGCAGTTTTATATACTTGTACTTAGACATGTGTAACTTCCAGCACTGATATAATTTTCTCAATCGCTCTAGTCGTAATTTAGATAACTAGGTTTTAGACTACATATCCAAAAATGAGCTCGATCCAATGGTTCAGTGAAATGTTATGCCCCCCGTATGGAGACCCATGTTTGCTGTCATAAATATTTTCATTCACCCCAGCATTAAAATAGTTTTATTTTTGGTTTGACATATTCAAATATGAGTTGTCCAATTATCATTTAATATGTTAAGATATATCTTTATAAACTTTAAAATCAATCTTTTATAAAGATATCATGTTTTTAAACGAGAAAAACTTTGGGAATGAAAGACAAATATTTTCAAGAATCAGTTATGGGATCAAATTGAAAAGTTACAGGAAGTGAAAGAACAAGGGGAAAGTATCCAAGAATCAGTTAACTAGAAAAGGGGCTAAAGATTATTAATTGGAATATTTTGATGAGGAAGAGGTTCTTTTCTAGCTGTCAGATGGAAATAGGGGAGAGGGAGAACATTTTCTGAATTCTATACTTACAACAAAGGATTGGAAGAGAGTTATATTTTATTTTTACTTTTGCAGAGCTGGTCTTTTTGTGCAAAAATATAACGATTAGTTGGTCATTATATTAAACATCTAAGAATAAAATAGATTTTGTATGTCTAATCAGTTAGTTTTGATATATGATTTCTTGATTGAAATAAATATGTGGGTGATTCTAGTAATTCTTAGATGTTGTTTTGCCTCTCTTTTCCAAGATTATAAAGGTATTACAAGATATTAAATTCTCCTTTACTTCTTTGTTTTAGGGAGATTAGATGAGCAATCTGTTGGTCATTCATTCATTTCTTTCTAAGCTTTGAAATCTGTTAATCACATTTTTCCCATGTTGATGGGTAAATGCTAGTGTGCCTTCGTGTCTTCTGGTTAAAGACATATCCAATTGTTTAATTCATTGTAAATCTTAAGAGGGAGTTGTACCTCTCAATTCAGAAGAAGATTATCAATTCAATGATAATCTATCCAATTGTTAGTAGCATTTGTACTTTCATTTGAGCATTATGAGTCAATTTGTGTTAGTATTTTTGAAGTGCAAATCTGTTTACTAACACCACTGAAAGTGACTAAGCTATAACATATCTGCTAGAGAAAAAGAACATACCGAGTGAAGATATCAGAAATCTAAAGAGAGAACAGGAAATTCAATTAGTAAGATTTTGTGAAGTAATTGAACAGAAAAAGAAAGTTGAAGAAGACAAAACAATGGCTGAAGAAGACAAAAGACAAATGTCTATAAGACTTGATGAAAGAACATGTGACATGCAAAGGCTAACAAAAAATCAATTGGTCATGGTGAATCAACTGCTACCGAGAGTAGCATGGCTTAGGCCATTACCTTATGAGGTCAATGTAAATGAGATAACAATAGCCATAAATGCCCTACTAGCTGAGGAAATTGATAGGAAGGCTAAAACTTTTGGGACTTATGAAGAAGCTAAGTCTAAGATAACTATGGGGTTGAAGTTAGAAACCTTGGAGAGAAAGAGGAAGAAACTAGATAAGAACCTAGAAAAGATGCTATGAGAAGGAGAAGAGGAAAATGCACCTCTTGAACTAACACATGGGCTAGGAGAAGATAAGACTAGCGAGTCTTAAGGAAGTGATGGGGAGGATATTGAAATTACAAAAAAGGGCAAGAAGGCATCAGTTGCCAAGCCTAGAAATAGGCAATTATAGAAACAAAAGCTCACTCCTCCTACAATACTTAGACTGAGAACAAGGGAAGCTTCTACTATCATAGCTTTTGAGCCATAGAAAAAGACACCAGCATTAGGAAAAAGGAAACTAGTACAAACTAAGGTTGTGTTGAGTAATCTTAGGAAGAAACCAAGAACGAAGTTAGTATTGGAGAAAGATGATGATGATGATGAAGAGACAAATACTGATGAGAATAAAAAGGTGAAAGTATCATCACAAAGATGTCAATTGACTATCCGAGGCAGCCTCAGATAAGTTTCTATCGAGCACCAATCCTATTTTAATTTAGGTACATGACTATCCAAGGATTGAGAGTACATCAACTATGGACACTACACCTATAAGCTCTCATATGGTCACAATTGAACCACAAGTCTCATAGAGTACCAGTGATGAGAAATATCACAAGTCGGCAATCACAACTCATAATGCACTTGCCGAGGAGGAAAAGAAAGAACAAGTAGAGGAGAGTCTCAAAGATCAAGAAGATAAGTCTACATTAGTAATAACAAGTCCTCATGTGGAGGAAAAGAAGAAGGCTAAAGAAGAAATACTTAAGGAAAAACCAGAGCCTAAGGAACAAGAAGCCATAAGAGCTCTAATGCAGTTGCCAAGTGGAAATACACCAAAGAAGAAATCAGAGAAGAAAAAAGAGAAATCTCCAGGAACACAGGTTACACTCAATGAAGTTATAGTGATTGCTAAGTGGGACACTAGTAACTTAACTTATGAGCAAATGTAGATATTACAAGATCTCTTGAAGAAGACCAGCAAGCAAGAAGAGTTAAGAAGAGAGCATCAACAAAAAAAAGTTTTGCATGAGATTAAAGGTATATTTATTGAAGCTTTTGAAATGGGTGATGTGAATGACTCAACACCTATCTTGGATCAACTAGTTAAAATTGTTAAGATGGTGAATAGTGATGATAGAGAGGCAAATGAAAAACTCATGCAATGGTCTGAGAGAAAGTTTGAGACCAAAGTAATGGAAAATGTTTCCATTGAAATAGCAGTAAAATAGGTAGAACTTTCTACCTTAGTGACTAACTTAGAGGAAGTCATGCAGAATGTTCATTCTATGTACAAGAAGTTATGTAATGTGGAAGAGTTCACTAAGGACAATCAAGTGTTAATTGATAAACCGTAATTAGATTTTAAATCTACTGGTCATTCATTGAGCACGGATGAAAGTTTTACCTCCATTCACTTTACTAGATTACTTCATGCACATGGAAGATTAGCCGAGTTCATGGCTAATGATGGAAGAATAAGAGAAAGGCTAATTTCCATAAAAAAAATGTTAGCACCTCATATGGAGGTTATGCAGAAGGAATTAGCAATGACAAAGGAGTTAGTATAGAGAGACCCTCATCTCTCTATTGTTGAGAGCTTAGTTGATCTAGTTGTTGAGCTAGAATTAAAGATACAGGTTTTAGAGTTTGTCATGTCAAGATGGGACAATGCATTAATTAGGTATGATAATGTAGCTCCATAAACCATTTTTGGATAAATATTTCAATACCCCTATACCCCAACAACTTTAAGTGACAAAAACAAGGGGGAAATGACATGTCATGACAAGAATAGTAGGAACAGGGGAAATGACATGAGGAAACGACATGAAATGAATAAGGGAAATGAAATGTCACATACAGAGAAAATACAGTGAGAATAACAGAAAGGTATGACATACTATTTTGTAATGTATATATTCAGTTGTATGCCAAAAGAGTCTTATGTATATATATGTAGAATCTTTTTGAAGACTGCGTCAAAGTCTTAGGGGGATTAATTAAATTATTAAGTACTCTTGTTGTAATGTAAATATCATGAAAAAGTGTTTTTGCCACTAATGTCAAAGGGGGAGATTGTTGATCCCTAAGTTTTGTTGTTTATTAGTGTCTTACACTTAGTCAATTTCTAGGCAATGTTGGCCGGTCATCATTGGGATCGAGCCATCATGTTAAGGCTGAGTTATGTCTAGACTTGTATCTTGTACTATTACCGAGTAGTAGTTACTATTGAGCAAGACACTAGTCACTGAGTACTTTAGTAATCGTCGAGTAGTTTATGCCAAGTTGTATGGAAGTGTCAGTGTCAAGCACCAGTATATGAAGAATAGCTAATGTCGAGTGTCAGAGACTTCATATGCTGAACAAGCCAGATTTGACATACGTGTTTTTTTAATGGCATAAACACTTAGGTAAACCATTTTAGCTAACATCTATACAATATTTAATGTTTTTTGATGGAATCATGGAGGTGATTATCCCTTATATTTGTAATCATTAATCCCTATGTAAGATATATAGCCTATCACATTAAGGGAATGCTTAAGTGACATAAGTAGAGAATCTAGATCATTGATCTTGATCTAGGAAGTTGATTTGTTGTCTATATAAGTTGAGGTCTTAATCCTAAAATGATGTATGGTAAGAGTATGTACATGAATGGAATGAAGGGGATCTCATATGCACATAATAGAGAAGTATTTTGATCTAGGTAGAGATCAGTCAGAGTGATTGAGTTAAGCAGTAAAGGGAAGAACAAAGCTATATTTGATTGAGGAGATCAAACTAGCATTGGAAGGAGAAGATCTATTATCACCATCACAATGCAAACCGAAGGATCAGGTACTGATACATTTTAACAGGTGAATCAGGGTAAATCTCTTAACAGAGTGGTCCTAACAGACCTATACAAATCTCTTAACTAAGTGCTTAATTTTTTGTAAGTTTAAATCCTTTTACCAAGGTAGAATGTATAATTCTGTAAGCTCCAAACAGGGCAGACCCCTCACAAGGTAGATCATCAGTTTATGATCAAACTTGGTAGCCCTAACATGTAAACTTTAATACTGTGATAGTGAAGATTTATGGGTGTCATCCCCACCCCAGATTTAGCTTTCAAGGGTTTTTGGGTAACCAAAATATTTGTGTTACGAGTTTCATTACATGGATGAAGTTAGAATGTTAGATCTATTTCAGTATTGAATTTGATGTTTATGTTATGCAAGTGAAATTTATGTCAAAATGGAATTAAAAGTAGATATTTGATTCACCTCTCCTCTCAGTATCTCACTTCCCATATCATATTTCCAACACAAAGCATTAGGAGTAACTTTGTTTTCACATTAATCAATATCTACGGTCCTACTCAAAATAGAGACAAGAAATTAGCATGGAAAAGATCAAACAATTTATGGAGACCATACAACATAAGATCTGCATATTTGGTGGCAATTTCAATGTCATCCTCAACCCTAAAGAGAAATGGGGAGGTTCAACAAGATTATCTACAACAAGAAATGACTTTAAGGAATGGGTTAATAAAAATAAATTAATGGAAGTTAAGAGAGAACAAGATGTATTCACTTGGAATAATAGAATATTGGGGTTTAGTAACATTGCAAAAAAGATTGATAGATTCCTATTTAGAGGCAATTAGGCTCAATTTATTTACAATCTTAAGGCAGACATCTTACCATACTTGGACTATGATCATTTTTAGGTCCAACTATGTGTATATGAGGAAAAATAACCTATGTGGAACAAGCGTAAACATTCAAACATTAGTTTTACATGTTCATAATCAAATATAAACTAACAAGAAATTATATTTATTCTAATTCTTACACTACTCTCTACATAACCTCAGATGAGCATGAAACAAGTGCACCTAAGACTTTATTGATATAAGCTCTTAGAGAGGGTGTGGGTGTGCTCTCCCAACACAACTATTGATCCCACTAAGATAGATTGAAATGAATGCAAACTAGATTGAGATAAAATATTGAAGTACTCAAGGATGAGCTGTGGAAGCAACCCTTGAGCATTCAATGGAAGAAACCAAAGAGCAATTGAATGAGACTATGACTTACAATTAATAGAAACTATCTAAGATTCAAAATCTAAGTCTACCATGAATGCAAAAAACTACCAAAGAGTTTACAATAAAGACTACAATTTATGCAATAACTCTCTAAAATGACACTAGCATAATATATCTAGAATGCGAATAAAAAGTGGATTAGTTTCTCGATACAGGGGTCTTATTTATACCATTTTGGAGGGCTGGGGTGTGGTGGCATCTATGGGGAATCCACATAAGTTCCACCAAGGAGACCATGCATAGTCCAAGGCTTGCTCACATATGTGTGAGCAATTTGGGATGTGATGGGTCAATGTGTATTCCAAGTACACATGTATAAGTGTGTGTAAGAAATGTGTAAGAGAAGGTCAATTTTCACACTTTTGGAAAGTGTAAGACGTGTCATAAAAAAATGCAAGAAGCCTTGTTTAGGCTTTTTATCAATTTTTGAAAAATTGGATTTTATTTTATTTGCTCACACATGTGGGAGAAAATAATTAGGAACAATTTTGTAGGAAGATTACAATTAACTTAATTAACCTTAGTTAATTAGTAAATAGGCTCGTAGATAGAAAGTGATGTGTGTAGGGTAGCATCTAGGTTATTTTTAAGGTTAAATTAAATAACTTTTAACTTAATCATGATTTAGTAGAAATAAAGCATGTGGAGGAATGAATAAATAAATAATTTATTTAAAAGGGGAATATGGATAAACATGTAATAAATTGAATTCAATACATTAGGGGGTAGTATTTAAATTTAATAAAAAATACTATAGGCAATGATTCTATTTAATTAAATAGATAAATGAAAATAATAAATATAATTAATTAAAATTAACTATAATGTTACTAGGGACATTAATTAAAATTAACTATAATGTTACTAGGGACATTAATTAAATTAAATTAAATTAAGGTTAAGTGTTAGAATGAACAAATTTAGGTGTCTATTTTGCACCTCTTTGATGCAGTGTCGAATATGACATCGAGTCAAAGAAAAGGAAACATAGATGCCCCAAAGGAAAAAAGAAAAGGACCTAAGGGATGCACAAAAGAAAAGGTAGTAGGAGGATGTGCCCCCTCGATAAAATAGGGAAAAAGAAAAAAATTGGCCAATTTTCACGAAAAGAAGAAAAAAGAGGGGAAAAGAAATGACTTTTGCATGACTTAAAAAAGGGGAGGGTAAAAAAAAGAACCCACTAAAAAGCCCCTTATAAAAGGGAAAAAAGGGGTGCATAAAGCTCATTTTCTTACCACAAGAAAGGAGAAGAGAAGAGTGGGATGATAGGTGAGAGAGATAGATAGTAGTTGGGGGAGCAAGTACAAGTCTACTAGGGGGAAGCAGACAGGGGCGATCTAGTGAGTTTGAAAACTCACCTTTACATTTTGTTGTAGTTGTTTAATTTTTTAATGGTTGTAGATTAAAAAATAATTTATTTTTTTATATTGGTACTGGGGGATAAATGTTAGGGGAAAGGGGGAGGGCGTATGTGGTGGAAATGTGTGTCCCTAGGTGTATCCACTTGCTAAATGGTGGCACAGAGCTGCCTACCCAAGGACATGTGTCTATGTCTGCCCATGCACAATGCCCAAGAGTGGTGGATCTGCCTATCCAAAGGGAGAAGTCATCTATGTCCACCAAGAGGCAACACAAAACCATTTTTCCAAGGATGAGCATCTCTGCCTGCCCATGGCTAGCGCCCAAGGATGGTGGATCTTCCCATCCAGAGATGGGAATCTCCACCCACCACGAGGTGGAACATTGCTACCCATCCTAGATGGGAATTTTCACCACCCATGGGTAGTGCCCAAGGGCAACGTAGCCACCCATCTAGTGATGAGCATCTCCCCCTGGTGGAAGGATGGGAGCGGGATGGAGTTTCCTAGTCACCAGGGTGGAACCACTGAGGGACAGGGCGACAGGGATAGAGGCAAGGATCAAGAAAAAAATAGAGGGAAGGGGTGAGGGTTTGCATTGGATTAAAACTAGGGTGAACACTAGGGACAATGAAGGAACTGATAGTTTGGCTAGATGTAGGAGTTGAACTACTAGGTTAGATCGAAGGAGCGGTAGCCAGATATAATGGCATTGTGAGTACAATTGACCAAACTAGAGTGGGATATGTGATAAGAGAAAACCTAAGTTATTTGGAACAAGCGTAGACATTCAAACATTAGTCTAAGATAATATTCCCAACATATAGTAAAATATATTTCTAAGTCATTCATATAGAACTTAAACATGAGCACCCTGTCACCGTTTGATTTGTTCTTGATTTAGGGATATGGGTGTGCTCTCAAAACACATGGAGCATATCCCTAATGAGGATTAGGGAGCTTTGGGATGGATTAGAGACCATGATAACCCCATAGTGGCACAAAACTAGGTATAGAACACCCATTTTGCCCCTAGAGTCTCAAAGATCCTAATAGATGCAAGAATGCTTAAGCTAGATTGATTTTAATCCAAATGAAACATGATATGAGGCATAAATGATTAGAAAATATTAACAAAGAAGTAGATTAAATCCATTAAGCTATTCTAGGATGATCTATGAAAGCATAAAATATAGTTAATCTAACAATTTATGCTAAAGGCTATGATGATCTAGATGTATTTTACCATTATAACAATGCATGAAGATAAAAAATAAGCTAATGATTTGCTCTTGAAAGAGAGACTATTTATAGGATTCAAGCCAAGGGCTTGGGTTAGGATGGAGAGTTAGGGTTTGGGGTTTGGTTAGGGGTTGAGTCAAGGAGATAATGATTGACTTTCATGGGTTGAATAGACTAAGGTTGAGTTAGGCTCAAAGGTCAAAGTTAGGATAAGGGTTTAGGGTTTTGTAGAAGAGTCTAGAGGTTTAGGGATTTAAATAAATATCAAATTTAATTAAAGGGTTTGGTTGAGAACTTTATTTATTAAATGATTTTAATAAATAGTAGGGATTATCATTCAAATGTGATTTAAATGTTTTTGGCTAGGGTTTCTTAATTAAATATGTTTAATTAAGATAGGAGGGATTAATGGCATACTAAAAAATTAATTAATTAAATAATTAATTAATTAACAAATGATGATGTCATCAGGGGTTTTACAAAATAAAATATTTCTATTTTGACAAAGGCTTTTTAGGTGTCTATATTTTGCCCCTCTTTGATGTGATGCCACAAGTGGTGTGGCGTGAAAGACAAGAAAATAAGATGCCCTGGGCTAGAATTTAGAGGATAAGGGGTTGTGCCCCCTTGAGAAAATAACGCAAAGAGGAAACTTTGTGGAATTTTCTTGAAAAGGACACAAGCGTGAAGGAAGAAAGGAGGAAGGGAGGAGATAAACAAATGACCTTCCAAGAGAAAAAATGCATGAATGCAATATGATTGTGAAATGTAGGATGAAGCTATATGCAATATGCAAGGTTAATGTATATGATGTTGGATGGGGGATTTAGGGAGCTCCATGTGTTGGATATTTTTTAGAGCACAACCTAGTTTGATATAGAAATGCTAGAGACATGCCAAGGATATTGGGATCACAAGGCCTTGTCACTAGCATTGCATAGGACTGAAACAAAAAATACACAAAGGGTTGCCCCAACATCACACATGAAATCCAAAGGAGGCATGGTGGAAACGATGCTGGAGAAACCACAAACACATGATTGACTCATGGAAAGAAGCAAAAGATCAAAAGACCTTGCCCCAAATTTCCCTCATTTTCAACACACCATGATATAAAGGATCGTGGTGACTTTGAGTAGAGGACAATGAGAAGCTGTAAAAGATTAACAAGACCCAAATGACAAAATCCAAGGTCAAAATAATAACTCCAAAAGACATCCTTTGTCAATAATTGATGTTGCTGAAGGATGAGGCTGGGTGAGACAAGCTCAAATGATCAAATTTTGTTGCAGGATTGATGAGCATATGTACAATAGTATGACAAAGATATGTACATGAGAGCTCAAAAGATAAGAAAAGATCCAAGGGAACCAATCAAATAACAAGTATCTCACAGACCTTTTTCCATAGGTAGGATTAATGGAGGATGACTGATTTGTTGAGGATTGATTTGTGGAGGATGGTGAAGGATTACCAAGTGTCAGGGATGAGTTGTTGCTTCTTGATGTAGGATCAGATAGGAAAGGGCTAGATTTGTCAACCTAAGATAGATTGATGATCTTCGGAAGATGAGATTATTGCCAGTGTATGCCAATCTCTTTCTCAAGATGATGAGACCTACAAAGATAAGTAGAAGATGCCTTAGACAATGCTTAGTCAAAGGATAGCACTAGGATGATTCTAATTTAGGAGAAGGATTGAGCAACTCAAAGGATATGACATGAAGTGGATGGTGGATGACTGGATAAGGATTCCTATTGCAAGATATAGGTAAGACACTCAAACCTTAAAAGGACCAAGGGATGATTGTTGAAGCATTGAGCTAGATAGGTCACAATGACTCAAGGGTTGAATCACACAAAGGAAGAGACCTAAAGATACATATGTAGAAATGAGCTTAGGTGGAGACATGACTGACGCTATGGTACAAGACTTAGGATTATGTATACAAGGGATCTGGGGATAAAGTTGATGTTGCAAAGATATGCAAGATGATGCCCCATTTGGGCTAGAAGGCCAAGGTGGATTGATGTTGGATAGGATGATGATGGATGATGTGTCCTGAAATGACATGGATTTGGGAAGGACACATCCCAAGATGATGATTGGATTGAGATCAAATCTTTCCACAAGACTAGGAAAAAGACTAAGGATGTGATTGGATAAGGTTGGCTTGATCTTGGATGTTGGATAGATAAAGAATGTGGATAGGATTCACAGATGTTGGAAGATTTCTAGGAATGTTAGAAATTATATGGAAGACATTGGATTGCATGGGGGTAGCCAGTAGCTAGATACCAATGACAAGGGAAGAACTAGGTGATGGAAAGATGGAGGAAATGCTGAGGGAAAGATGTGGATAGAGGAATTGTTGAGGGATGCTTGGATTAAGGATTCATTGAGGGATGAATGCTTGGGGGAAATTCTTGGGGATTTGGATAAAAGAAATGCTTAGGATGTAGATAGAGGAATACTTAGGATTTGGATAGAGGATTTGCTGAGGATAGGATGGAAGAATTCTTAGGATTTGGATATAGGAAATGCTGAAGGATTGGATGGAGGAATGCTTAGGATTTGGATAGAGGAAATGCTGAAGGATTGGATGGAGGAATGCTTAGGATTTGGATGGGGAGATGGAAGATAGGTGATTGCTTAGGGTTTGGAAGGATTGGAGGAAGATAAAGATTTGGATAGGTTTTAAAGGAATATGTCAATAAGGAACAAGATGCCTCTGGTTAGGATAGTTTCATGCATTCAGAGGCATTTGACGGGGGGATACGATTGGATGGAAGATATGCCAACAAGAGGATGAGGAATCTAGGTAGAATGGATTGGATAGAAGATAGGTGGCCGAAAGCATGTATACCTGGTGGTCTCTATTTTGTTATCAAGATCCAAAGGAGGATGAAGGAGGTGAGAGACAAATGGGATGGAGGAGATGTTAGACAAGATGTGATAGAAGGGAATTGCCCCCAATTGTAGAAAGGAATTGGGGGGATTATGCATGATGCCTTTTTGTGAGGTTTTTAGCTTGGTACTTGTCCAAGGTGCTTGAATTGCCAAGTTTTCACCATTTGGACGAATGTTTTTCTCTCTTTTTTTTTTCTTTTGTTTTTAATATTTCCAAATCTTATGGATTTTTTAATGTGCTATTCATCTTTCTAATTTTCTGCTGACCTTCTGATTTTTTGCTTACCTTCTAATTTTTTGCTGACCTTCTAATTTTTATCTTACATTTTGATTTGTCTGGATGTTGGTACAACCTTATTAAGATGGGGAAATTATGCGAAGGCATGGATGGGATGGGGTATATGGGAGATATGGTGGTAGAAAGTGTTTGGATGGAATGATGGAAAGTGATCATGATAGGGAGATGATGTCAGGACCAACATTGGCACATGTTGTGTGGAAGGTGGATTAAATGGATGGGATGCAAAAGATAGAGGTAAATGTGATGGAAGATTTGTGTTAGGTGATCTTGGGACATAGGGACCCAAAATGGATTTTGGAGATGGAAAAGAGGAATAAGTAGCTAGGAGGTTAGAAACTTTGGATGCCATTGTGGATATTTCTTTTAGATGCATTGCATCTTTTTGCTTTGGGATCCACATAGTCTTTTCTTTTTCTTTGTTGGGCCTTTGTGGCCATTGGGATGCATTAGATTTTGATTTTTCTTTGTTGGGCCTTTGTGGCCATTGCCTTTGATTTTGCTTTTGCTTTGTGGATTTATTGACTGGATTTTTCTTTGTCTGAGCATGTCTTTTAGAGTGGACATGGCAATCTTTGGGTTTTTGTGGATATTTCCCTTTATGCATTCTTAATATGACATTCAAATCGTGAGGAGCATTGGAAGGAATATGAGGGGATGTGTGGGATGAAGGGAATATGGATGGAGAAATAGAAGGAGATTGGTAGATAGGAGATGTGAAAGTGTGCATTTGTTGATCCTATCTAGGGATGTTTGGATTTTGGATGAAGGATTGAGTAGGATAAGATGGGGGGTGATATTTTGGGATCTAAGGCCCCAAAATGGATTTGTTATGTGGAGGATAGGTGCTAGTATATTTTGGGATATAGGGTCCCAAAATGGATTTGGAGGATGAAGGAGGAATGTGGTAGGTTATCCTTGGTTGCAATGATGGAGGAGGAGGAATAACATTGTATGCTTTGGAGGGATGATGGGAAGGTGCAGTGGTGGGTTTGGAAGGATTCTTGAATTTTTCTTTAGTTGTACCAACATTTGTGGAGGAAGTGTCTTTAGATGTGTGACCGATACCACATGATTTTGGACGTTTCTTATACTAGATGGGTTCCATATACTTGGGGAATAAGATAAACACCCAGTTTTAGGTTCCACTATGGAAGATATGAAATTGATTTCTTTTGCATTAAGTGGATTTTTCTTGCCAAATGTAAGTGGACCAAGAGGATAGAGTGATGGAAGCGGGATAGCTTTGATCGGAGGATCATCAAGTGGAAAGGATGGGATGATAGGATCTTGACTGGGATTAGCGGATGGTAATGAAGCTTGGGATGGAGGAATTGGGACATTAGGATCTTGGATTGGAGGATTTTGGACAATAGGATCTCGAATTAGGGGTGATGGAAGCAATGATTTATACAATAGAGGAAGTGAAGGGATAGGATCTTGATTTAGTTCAATGGATGTTTCAACATGCTTTTGGACAAGATCTTTACTGGGTTAGATTGGTGTGGATAGAGTGCTGGGGGATTTATGGATGGTCTCTTTAGAAGAAGTGAATGGAAAGATGGGAGATTCTGCAATTGTGATGATAGGAAGAAGGGTGAAATCTTGAGGCTCATTGAATGTGCTTTGGATAGGAGAAGGAAATGTGGATGGAGATTGGATGGAGCCAATAGATGGATATGAATCAATGATGCTAGGAGATTGAAGAGGATCAATGAGTGGGATATATGGAAGAAGGATAATAGATGGGGGTGATGGAGGAGGAATGATATATGTAGGAGATGGATGAGAATCATCACTGATGGTTTTACATGAAGGATTGAGATGAAATGGCTCATCATATTTAGGAAAGGGATTTTTTGTTTTCTTCCTTGTGAAACTCCTTGGAGGCTTTTGTGATGGTGAAAGTTTAGAATGTAGAGAAGATGGGGAGCTAGGATAGTCCTCATGTGAAGGTGGGGTGGAATATTGTGAACTTTCTTGAGGGGATGATGGTGTCGAAGAGGAATTGGAGGATGGCATGACTAGATAGTTCACAAAGGCAGGTTTAGATTAAACTAGTGAACTAGATTGACTAACTGATGTGATGGGGATAATGGATCAAGGTATAGGATATCAAGCAGATTGAGGGATGCATTCTTCTTATGGAAGTGGATTTGTAGCCATGAAGGTAAGGATGGAAGATGGTGGATTGAGATAGTATATAGTGGATGGTGGATTAAGATAGGATGGGGGATTAGGATAATGGATTGGAAGACTAGGATTTTGGATTTGAAAATGGGTTAGAGAACAAGGAGATGGAGGATTTGGATAAGGGATGTAGCTTGGAGTGTTGTTGTGGAAAGATGGTGATTGGGATATGACCATAGAAGGAGATGGAGGTATGAAGGATGCATATAGAGGATATGTAGGCTCAAGATAGAAAGAAGATGTGGATGAATAGGATAATGGATTTCCCTTGTCAAAGGTAGGATAAGGAGAACTATTGGATATGCATGAAGGCATGATAGGATAGTTTAGAGGAATGATTGGATGTTGGAATAGGCTTGGAGCAAGCTTGTTAAGATTTTCAAAATACTCATCATGATCAACAAGACTTTCATCATCATTGGAATAGGATGGAGTGGGAGAAAAGATATGACAACCAAACTCATCATAATAGATTAGAGACATGTTGAATTTGAAAATGAGTTAGATAGGGATGAAGATGGATTGCAAGACTAAGACTCAGATTTGGATGACTGACAAGGTCAGACTAGGATTGGATTTGGTTCAAGATAGGAGGAAACACGGACTCTAGAGGAAGACAAATAGGGGATGGGGGATGACCAAGATGGCTCTACTAACCTATGATATGGGGTGGACAAGACTGGATGCAAGATGACTAGAAGACCATGATTTAGGAGACTAGGATGGCAAGATTCTGCAAGTTTGGATGACTTCCAAATTTGGTGGTTTTGATATGGAAAAAGGATTTGTGTATAGAACTCTTCATTTGTGTATGTTTCAATAGATGTTTTTCACTGAGTTTGAAATTTTGAAAGACACATTAAGAAGAACTACCTAGGAGACAAGTTAGTATCAAAATATTTGTCCACATCTTGATATCCCAAAAAGGAATACAAATGGTGAGTATCTTAAGGTGATTTGGGAAACCACTTGGATCGATCCTTACACAAAGATTTGGATACCTTCAGGAGTAGATCGGGTAGCCTTTGATTTAACAAGTATCTAATTTAGTCTGTTGCATCCTCCCAATTGGTTTACACGCATGTGAATCACTTAAGAGTCTAGTTGACCATGCCAAAATATTAGGGATATTCACCTACCTTCGACTACCATCAACATGCATCACTTGAGGTTGAGGGGATGAAGCAAGAGTTTGATCATCGCTTTATTTCTATACTGGTCGGGGAAGTACCAATTTGAAGTCATTCTCCAAAGAGGAAGTTCTTTTCTCTCTAGACAAGCTTCTCTAGAAGTAAAAAGAAGTGAACTTGTCCAAGTTCAACCTCTTTTATGTCACTTAGTTAGGAGGATTTGCAGAAAGAAAATCTTAAAAACACATCATGACGAGTTCATTTTCCAAATTGATTTAAGTGATTTTGAAATGAATTCTTGTAAAAAAATGTGATTAAGTTTTTGATTTGTTCATTTCCTTTGAAGACAAAAAGAGCTTTTGAAAGATATTGCAAAATTTTACCCTTTTCATTCAAGATTGTGTGTTGCTTTTTAGGATCATGATTTGAGCTTTGAAATGAAAAGAGAATGAAATGCTTTTCTTGAAACTTTGTGACATTCAAGACTCTTTGGACTTTGGTTCATCTCCTTAGATTTCACTCAAGATTGGATGTTCTAGAATTCATTTTTAGACCAAAAGAGAAGTTCCTAGATTGATTTTATGCATGAAAACTTGGAAAAATCTCAAGATTTTGCAACAAGACATTTGATTTTACCAATAAAAAAGCTTTAGGATTGATTTAGGAACCTTTAGGAAATATTAGGACTCTTTTAGAACCAATTAGGAAAAATTTACAGATTAGTCCCTTAAGGGCACTCATAAATGACTAGAAGTTCATTTTAAGCCTAAAAATGAAGTGTTTGAGTTCCTAAACATTCAAAAAAGATCAGGAGGATTAAGGCCTTGGTGATTTGGTGAACACATGGCCTCCATGAAGTACTTTCAAGAGTATGGTGTTAGAAATTACAATCTTGACGCCCTAGGTCACTAGGATCCCTAAACAGGCCCAAAAAACTAATAAAAACTAAGTCTAGGGCCTCAAACGAGCTCCCTACCTCCCATACAACATTTGGGACTAGGAATTACTTAGATTATAGTGTCTTAGGACAATCCATGCATTCCCATATGACATTTCATTGTTTCCCACATGATACTTTAGCCAAAAGGTAAAAAATGGCTTAAAAATCAAGTAAAAGTGGCCCATAAGACAATTGCATGATGGTGATCAATTATCGTATGACATATGGGAACTCCCCATATGAAAATGGCTCAAAATAATAAATTTTCATATGAAACTGCAACAAAATTCATTTGAGAGGTGTTAAAAATTGAGTTTTTGACCAAAAAACTCTAAAAAAGGCAATTTTGAAGGCTTATGGGGTCTTGTCGGGCTCTTGGAAGATAGACTATTTGTAGGATTCAAGCCAAGCACTTGGGTTAGGATGGAGAGCTAGGGTTTGGGGTTTGGTTAGGGGTTGAGTCAAGGAGACAAGAATTGACTTTCATGGGTTGAATAGACCAAGGTTGAGTTAGGCTCAAAGGTCAAAGTTAGGATACAGGTTTAGGGTTTTTTAGAAGAGTCTAGAGGTTTAGGGGTTTAAGTAAATATCAAATTTATTTAAAGGGTTTGGTTGAGGACTTTATTTATTAAATGATTTTAATAAATAGGAGGGATTATCATTCAAATGTGATTTAAATATTTTTGGCTAGGATTTCTTAATTAAATATTTTTAATTAAGATAGGATGGATTAATGGCATACTAATTAATTAATTATTTAAATAATTAATTAATTAACAAATGATGATGTCATTAGGGGTTGTACAAACTAAAATATTATTTTGACAAAGGCTTTTTAGGTTTCTACAGGGACATATGACATTAAAGGGTCTACATTATGTGCATGAGTGGCCAAAACTTAGAGTACATAATGCACTTATGACAACTCTAATTGAGAGGTGACACTCAGATACATTGAGCTTCCACTTACCTACCAGAGATGACACAGTAACACTACAAGATGTATGGAATATTTTATGAGTACCTATCAGGGGAGAGATGTCTGAGTATCGACTGGAGGGGGCAGAGGGATTCTTAGAGGAGATCTTCAGGAGGCGGGTAGATCGGTTGCCAATTAATCGACCATGGATGCCATAGTAAGGGGGGATGGAAGTGAAAATGCCCTAGCTAGAATTGTACTTAGCCATAGTGATTGGAGGGAAGATAATGCCTGACTATTCAGGGCATGGGTTTCCTATTGGATGGGCGAGGGTACTGAGATAGATGTAAGAGGAGGAGGAGGTAGTATACTATTGGGGCTACATGATATTAGCACAACTATACTATGATCTTCACATGTGTGTGCACCACACCCAACATATGATTGGACAAGGAGTGGCAATACTACTTTTTTGGGCTAGGAATCACATTGTAGTGGTATGACCATTGCGAGGAGAGGGGAGGTGACAACAATATGAGCCATTCATATATCAGTAAAAATCATCATTATCATATGGATATGTGAGGTTGGTAGAGACGTGACAGAGGATTATAGATGATTTATTTCTTTTGAGTGGATGTCATACAAAGGCTGCGAGATGTGGGGTTACTGGGATGATTAGGTAGGTAGAGAGGATGCTAGCTTAGATGAATAGTATCTAGGATATGTGCATACAAATTGTTGGATGATTGGAAGGATGATGTTATAGATAGCCAGGTACATGCCATCATGGGTTTACAAATAATTTGGCATTATATAGGATATTATTTAGGATAGTTTTCCACATCCCATCCTCTCTAGAGAGATTGGGTCAGTACAGGGAATTAGAGTGGACCTCCATAATGATAGGATCAGTTGGAGAGGGATACAACTAGTGGCATGGATAGTAGCATAGGGTTAGGTTGCATATGTAGGACTAAATGTTGAGTATGAAACATGGTGGGAGAGTCACAGGATAGTGAGGGTGACATAGCTAAGAGTGATAGAGGAAGGGGAGAAAATAGGTTCAGAGTATGAGGATGAAGAGGATGGAAAGGAGGGAGATCATGGGAATGTTGGGGAAGATAGACTAGAAGTAGTGCCAGGGTTTAGGTGGGGGTTACAGAGATAGGCGAAAAAGTGGAGGAGAGGGATAATTCAGATACTAACCATAGGTGGCCCTCCACATGCCTTAAGAGCAACACAGGTTGAGAGAGATGAGAAAGCCTAGGGGCCACTACTAGATGATGAGGATATGGTACTAGGATGACTAAGAGGGGATGAGATACAAGGGGATCATGAGAAGATGGCCATCCTTCAAGCTAAGGTGACACCATTAGAGGCAATAGTGATAGTAGAGAGGGACAAATCAAATAGGGATGAGGCTTGAACAAAGAGTATTCAGTGAGACCTTTCCGTATTGCAAAGACACGTAGAATCAAGAGAGTTCACCATGATGGAAACCTATACAAGTATGGAGGAGGCACAAGGAGAGATAACTTTATTACAAGGACAGATGGTGGAGATGTAGAGATGGACATACCAATTCACCTAGCAACTACAGATTATGATGGTTAACAAGGATACATGGTGGAGATAAGAAGAGACATACCTATGGGAGTGTGAGATAGTGAGACATGTAGTGAACATACTAGGGGGAGCGTAGATATTGAAAACCAACATGGATGCACAAAGAGAGGCAATGAGGACATGGAGAGAGGAAACCTACTCTATGGCCCTCTATCATTAGGCAATACCTTGAGAGTTGAGACAACCACCCTACACAGAGTGGGGTATATCAAAGAGGACTAGGAGTGGGTCATCAAGGTCAATAGCCATGAGACCACTAAGAGATAGGGATATAGGTGGTGATGGTATGAGAGGAGGAGGGGGATACGCTCCATAAGGTTCACAGGGGGATTCTAAGACAAAATGGACATCCTCCTAGGGGCCACATGATCCAATGGATTATATAGGATACACATTTATGTAGGTTTTGGATGAGATGCATATGTATAGAAGGACTTAGGTGCATGATATATTATTTATTGATGTACTATGATGATATTTTTTTTGGGACATTTCATGGACTTTTGATAGCTTATGATGGACTATGATGATTTATGGATATGGACACTATGGACATTTTATTGATGCAATTATGAGCATGGTGATTATGAGACTCTATGAATTGTTATGTATGCACTGAATTGGATTATGTTATTGACATGTGTGATGCATAATGTGTGTGATTATGTGAGATTTATGATGCAGGTCTTACATTTATGATACATGTGATTATGTGAGATTTATGATGAAGGATATGTTTATGATGCAGGTCCTATGTTGAGTATGTGTATGTGATGCATTGATTTATTTATAGATATATGATGTTTATGGATGGTTATTTAGTGAATATGTTTAACATGCAATGCATAGATGAATGGATGTTTATAAGGATGCAAAGTATGTTTAATGAGTTAATGAGTAATGATTAATGGTAGTTAATTAGATATATTTGACATGCAATGCATACTTATTGAGTACTACATATATTTGGCATGTAACTAATGAATTAAGCTATATAGTAACTAGGTGGTGGATGAAACTTAATGCAATCGAATGCCATTAATGAACTAAATGAATTAATGAATGTATCTAGCAAGATGGAATGAACTTAATAGATTAACCATGTATTTAATGAACCTAATGTAGTGGAGGAAAACTATTACATCAAATTTGCAGTCAATAGTTAAACACATCAATAACAATTTATGCAATCTAACATAATAAATGTTAGTAACAAAATCAAGACCTTTTAAATGCATGAACACAACTATGTGAGGCAAAATATAACTAGATGTGACCATCTTTTTATGTGTATCAAACATAACCAATAGGAACAACTAACCACTAAGGAAGGGGGGGGGGAGAAGGGTGAATAAACATGACCCTTATCTCAAACAAAAATGCTAAAAAGAAACTAATTAACATGAAACTAGACTACAATGCAACTTGACTACATGATTTAGTGGGATCACTTGTGTTGATGTCAGAGAGAACACCCTAGCTTAATTTTGCAAAAGGAGGCATGTATCATGTGCTATATAAAGCACATATGATATTGTTCCTCTGAATGGACTAGACTCTCAGACACACTAGATAACTTTAAGAACATAGATGTTGATTTCATAGTCATGATGAAACCAATGAAATATACTTACTGGAGAGTTCTGGGCACACCCAGGTCTTTTAAGGGATGTAAGTTTTCTAACCCACTACCCCAGTAAGATACGTATAATCATAAATTAGAAACTAACAAGAATGATCTTAAAGTATCAACAAAAAAATCATACTACAAATGACACATGTATCAGGTTTCGCCATTCATAATATATCAAGATATGAAAGGTTGAGGCAATCATGAGTAGGATCCACTCACACAAAAGGATAAATCAACAAAGAAGGCCTCATGACCAAGCAGTCATTTGGTTCACAGTTCTTTCCATGAATGGGATGGGATTGATGGATTTCATTTGAGCCGATTTAGGGAGGGCACATCCTGCAGAGCAAAGATTGATTGCCTGATAAAGATGAATATTCATTGGTAATAGATGTGAAATGAACAATATGTTAGAAATTTGATTTCGATGTTAATTTTGATAAGCACTTTTGTGGTCACCGTGTCTAGGAAAAGCTTAGTGTGATGGGATTAAGCACAATTTGCTAGGATTTTTCTTGGATCTTTATTACGATGCATGGAACAAGGACTTGGAATAGGACTAGGATGAGGACAAGGATGTGCTACATGGATATGGAAAGGTGACGAAGGACATGGATATGCACAACATGCAGGAAAAGGTAATGGATCCAAATCTACTACACATAGTGCATGAAACAGGTTTTCGCCATGGTACTTGCCCAGAGTGCTTGTTTGCCAAGTTTTTCACCGCTGGATGAATTTATTTCTCTTTACTCTTTTGATTTTTTAATTTTTATTTTTGTCAATGTGCCTATTTGCTAGGTTTTCACCAAGACAATGATTTTTTCAGAAAATTTTTTCGTTGTTTTTTATTATTTTCTGATTTATTCATGATTTCTCTTCTTTTCTAATTTTTAATATTTTTAGGGATCATATGTATTGTTTTTGGAATTTTCTGACTTTCTAATTTTAATGGATTTTCTTTAGAACCTTTTCTAAATTTTTAAGATTTTTGTTGAATAAACACTATAAAGGAATTGAATGCTGGACTATACATAAAAGAACTTTAAATGAAGAATATTTATAGGATCAGGGAAAAAATATCCATCAGATTATGCTATCTGATATGCCCTAGAATTGAATTTGGTAGTAACAACAAAGGGAACCAACCAATTTGGTTCAAAATTTCCTTTCTCTTCTTGGCTCTGGAGGTTTTTCATGTTGTGTTGCAATAACAAATTACCAACCTTAAACTCACGAGGCTTGATCTTCTTGTTGAACTCTAAGCGCAGACAATTTTGATACATGTAGATGTGGTTTAGTGATTTGAGGTGTCTCTCATTGAGGAGCTGTAGCTCTTGCAAGAGAGAAACTTATTATTCTAGCTTCTTCAAACATTAGGTTCTTGAGAGGAATCCTGAGAGAAGGGAGCTCAATTTTGATGGGGAGGACAACCTTAGTACCCTAGACAAGGGAAAATGGAGTGGTGCCAGTGGGAGTATAGATGGAGGTTCAGTATGCCTAGAAGGAAGGATTGAGTTGCAAGTGCCAATCGCAGCCAACGTCATCAATGATCTTATAGAGAATTTTCAATATAGTTTTCTTTGTAGCCTCAACTTGACTGTTGCCTCGTGGGAATTATTTGGATGAGAAATACTAGGTAATGCCAAATTTCTTACAAAGTTTTGTGGCATCTTTATTCTTGAAGGGTGATCCATTATTAGTATGGAGATCTTTTGGGATGCCATAACGACAAACCATATAGTTCAGGATGAACTTGGAAATCTTTTTATCGATAGTGTAGGTAAGTGGAATCTCTTTGACCCAGTTGGTAAAATACTCTATGGTAGCCATAATGTACTTATGGACACTACTAGAGTTGGGGAATATTTGGTCCATAATGTCAAAACCCTAGTGGGAGAAAGGCCAAGGTGTGATGGTGGGTTGGAGGGATTGAGTTGATGCATGTATCAAATCATCATGTTGTTGACAAGGAACACATTTATTTACATAGTGATAAACATCCTGATCCATTATTGTCATGCCCAAAAATTTGAACAAAACACACTAATAAAAAAATTTCCAACTAACACTAAAGTTGTCTAATTTAACTAATTAGTTGCAGTTTACAGTTTAAGGGTAAAGACCTTGAACAAGTTTAAGGAACATCATGACCAACATTGACTTGGTCAACCTCCATCTAAGAAAAAAGTCATAGGTTTAATTTTCTAATCGATTTATCATAGGAACACTAGGATAAAAAGCTTGACTAAGTGTGACTATAGTTTGACTACAGTTGACTAAAATTATCTATCTAGTTTTAAACATATTATTTGATTTCAATAAGGAATACTAATTAAATTCTCCTTTTATTAATTTCCTAATTAAATAGGAATTGATTTAGGATTAAATAATAGTTTAACTATTATATTGAAGTTTTATTAGAAGATATTTAAAATTCGTTAATTCTAATGTGATGCCCCACCTGAGAATCCTTGAAAACAAGGATCAAAACAAGCATGAATTTTTTTTTTGCAAGATAAACTAATAACATTACAACAATATAACCAACTACAATAATAAGCATTAAGAAATATACGAGGTGCAAGAAACATGACATAACTACATATCTTCATATGCAAGCGAAAGTCTTACAACTCCCTAAAGATTCTCAAGCACACTACTAAAATTCATGGGACGGTTACACACATCCACTCATTCACTATTGTTTAAGTGATTAACAAGCAAGGTTCATCCAAGTTACTATGTTATCTATTTCCATAACAATGTTCTTTTTAAGCCCAAAGTACAATTCCTACCATGATTAGTCATACAAGTTCATTTACCAATTTATCCTCATAGACCACATGAATCTATTTTACTTTTTTTACCAAAGTGATCATTAGCCGATCTATTTTGATTTGTGAAGATATATCTCCCAAAAAGGATACTCAAAGATACACACATCTAACTTAACATACATGTGGAATTTCTCACTATCTAAGAAATTAATAACCAGATATGACTTTGAATTTACCAGATACTACACTTTTCCCAAATGCGACCTTCTTTGACCTAAAGGTGACTTTCTGAAGATCTTAAGGGGTAAAACAAGGTAAATAGAAAAATCAACACCTGGGAGTGTCAGAAACATGTATATTGAGGATATAAATAGTCAAATACATTAAAAGCATAAAATACATCTAATTCAACATCTAGATTTTCAAACATTTTAGATACGTATTTTGATCATCATAAGAAGAACAATAACGTAAAGAGCATAAATATTCATCATCAAGAGTAAATATGATCAAAGGTAACTATACTTAGATATACAATGCAACAAGAGAAATGATCTCTCAAGCTCTAAGTGCTAAAGCTCAAGGAAGGTTATCTCTGTACACTGGTCCCTAGCAGTGGTATAGTTAGCAATGCCTCCCAACCATATGGTACCTATAGGTCTAGCCTCTGTGCTCATGGAGATAGTAGTTTGACCATAAACATAAGGAAAATACGCAAACAAGAAGGTAGCTAACACACATGCCAAGTAATTCATAACTCGTAGGAGTGTACCATGATCGAACACAATATACATAAGTCCAATGTGCATACCACACACACTCATAGAACAATAAGATCACTACTCAGTACTAAAAAGGGTCATCTGATCACAATGATGAAGCACATCCAAAAAATGCAACAAGACATAAATAAAAAGGACTCAAAAAGTCATAAATATCATAAGGTTTAAGTAAATTTAATTGGTCTCAATACCAAGGACACAAGTCCGTCCGACCTTAGCATAGGAGAATAGCTCAACTATATCTTAGATGTGGTCTCAACACCCTACATTCACATACCAAATGAGATTTCATTCTCAAGCATGAGGTGTACCATCACAAGGGGAGAAGCAAAAATAATAACAAAGACAAAATTACACCAATGTAAAAAAAACACTCGAGGCAAGAAGATTACATACCACACGCTCTATTGGCCACATCACCAAGAGCACAAATCCCAAGATGATCTAACAAATAAACATGTGATATAAGCATCCCTACATGTTCCATGACATATCTATTATCCAAAAATTGAGCAAAGAGCTCCAAAACACAAAAATACCAATTTCTCACAAAATTTGATAATGGGTCTAAAATCAACATCTAACATTTCTCAAAAGTTCAAAGTTCAATACTTAGTTTTTCACTCCCCTTTCTGCATCTTTTGGGTTTCTTTTTTTTTAGCATCTTTGGTTATTGTTTTCTTGAATTTTTAAATTCTAGTTTTTAGTTCATAATTCAATTTTCTTCGTGCGTCCTACTTTTGTCCTGTTGCAATCGTGTGTTGTCAAGTACAAAATCATTCCAAATCTTGAACTTTGAACCCTGTTCCAACAATTCAAGGTTTAGTTTTTAAAATGTAATAATTACTCCAAATATTTGAGACTCATGTTAGATCTCTTCTTCATTTCAAGATGATTTTGAAATGACATTTCAAGTTATGTACAACTCAGCAAAGGAGTACAAGTTATGCAGAAGTGAAATAAATGCAATTGGAGGCACTCAGTAAATGATGGCAAGTGAAATTAATCTATAACAAGAAATCATTATTGCTGAAAAAGGGAACTCAAGCATGCCTATTAATTTCTTTCCTCTCATTTATGTTTGCAATGCAATTTTTGGTGGCATGGTTGGAAGCATATCACAGTGAAGGTAATACAAGAACAAGGGCTAAGCATCAGTAAGTTTGAAAAAAATTCCTATGTCTCTATTCTGATTTCAGTTTTCTCTATTGTAGAAAGGAAATTTAAACTTCTTCCATTGCATTAGCTAGAAATTATTGTTAGGTTTTTGTAATGTCTAGTCCTTACATGTCAACCTCTAAGGTCAAGCTTTTAAAGAAAATAAGTTTTCCCCTATGGTTAGTTGTCTCCCTGAGATGCGAGACATAGTCCTTGTAGATGAAGACATAGAAGGAATTGTCCATAGGTTGAGAAATGCAAAGAATGGAACCTTAGCGGCCAAGATTGTAGAAAGTGGACTATTAGAAGTTGCCAACTTTCTTGAAGTGACTCCGTGCCCAGAACTAGTTATGGAATGTAGAAATAGATATGATAGGGTTAATAGGTGCATTTGTGTTCCTTCTAGAGGTATTTTGATCTCCATTAATAGGAAAACAATCATGGTCATGCTGAGAATCCCTCCAGCAGAAACTTACGACGATTGGAGTCTTGAAAAAGCCCAATAGTTTTTTCTCTAAAATAAAAAAGATTATAGCAATAACATTGCCAGGGACTAGTTATTTAAACCTAAAAAAGGGGTTCTAGGTTACCAAAACCTTTAAAAAAAGAATACTTGATCAGAGAGGTTCGAGATATTGTTGTTATGCTTTGCAGAATTAAAGGGAAACCTAATGATCTTGTTTGGGAGGATTGGATGTATGTTTTTGTTCAAGCTATTTTAAGTGAAGGACCATATGTTGATTGGGAAAAGTTAATAGCTGAAAGGCTTCATGAAGAACTATCTCAGTCTACGGAAGCTTCTAGTTTCTATTTATCTTCATATTTGTTCTATTCTCTTGTCATTTGTAGAATTTGGGATGGATTGCCACATGATCCATGGAGAGAAAATATGAAAATTTATGAGTACCATCCTCTACTTAAGAAAAGAAGAATCCAAATAAATTTAGGAGGATTCATGACATGTTCGTGGCTAAGATCATTTTCGAGCTGAAAGGAAAGATCAACTGTAGAATGTTAGAAGAAGCCATGGAGTTGATCAAAATTTATGAAAGTATCTATTTTCAATTTCCAACTTTCAACTATCTAAGATTAGGAGGCTATAGTGGTGAACCTTTGAAGCTCCCAAGGTACTGTTTAGACAAGTTTGTCTTGTTAGAAGTTTGTAGACAATTGATTTAGGTGGAGGTGAAGTATAAAATTAAGAGAGGAGTAGGCTCCCTTTTCCCTATTGACTTAGGTCATTATCATTTCAGGATAATACATTCCACATCATCTATGGATGTAGAATTGAAAATGATGAAACTTTCCTCCTTCTAGAAAAGGAGCTATTTTGATAGTAAACAATTTGTGGAAGATTATTTCAAAATTAATGCTACATTGGTTCATCAACCAGAACTAGAAGATTTTTGGGCTGACTGTGTTGATGAAATTGAAGTTGAAAGAAGACTTCATTCCAAGTTTTCTTTAAGACAGATCGTGTTTCTCCATCTGCCTTTTAAATTCAAAGGCCTTGAAGATGAGGATGATGAAAATATGCTAGAATCAGGATTTGTAGAGCCTAACAATGACATAGTGACGAGAAAAATAGACTGGAATGAGAAAGAGGAAGAAGACATTAATTCTTTGTCTCGTGATGTTTTCAAAAGAACTGACAGATGGTTGAAAGAAGTAAAAATAAAGAAGAAACAAGAGGATGTCGCTCCAATGATTAGAAAGAGTGCAAGGATTTCAAAGTGTGCAGTTTCACCTGTACATACTGATAAAGTTGAAAAATTGCTTTCTATAGGTGAAATTAAATCTGAAGTTGAAATACGTCAAAATGAAGAAAAGATCACCATTGAACATTTGTAAACTTGGGATGGATAATGCTCCAGTTAACCCATCAAGCTCTCAGCTACCAAGGGTAGGCTAGGTAAACTTGATAGCATTGGATAGTTCCATGATGCAAGTTCCCATAGGAGATTCTACACCAAAAACCCCTAACTAGATGGATCTATCAGTCAATAAGAAAAGAAGTATCGTACTAGTTTCTACTCCTGTCAGAGATTTGGTCAGCAAGTATTTGGGAAAGACACCTAAGGAAAAGAAGCCAAAGGTAGAAGCCATGTTGGATGTAGACTCCAAAAATGGTCATTGGATTGTAGATATTTTCAAGCCAAAGTCTGATAAAACCAGTGATGAGGTTACAAAGTAGGACTTCAACATGGAGAAGGTGGACTTGGGTATGGCTACTAGGGCTGATGATTTAAAAATCTTAAACTCAGCCAATAAGAAAATCAACCACTGAGTGTTGAAGGATGTTGGGGACAAAATGAAGTTGAAGCAGGCTCTCTATGAAATGGCAAAGTATATCTACCAGCTTCAATACCCTTCTCCTCAACCTCTGCCAATGTTTCCCATCAATCTAGATGTTAAATCTCCAAAAAACTAGAAGTTATTAGATCAAGTCCAAAAAGATAGGTCAATGTCGAAGAATTTCTTTGGCTGGATTGATAAGGTTACCAAAGAAATCATTGGGTTCACTAATGATTTTAAAGATTTGATCAATAAAGCTGAGGAGATGATGAAAAAAATGGAGATGGATGTAGAAACCTAGAAAAAGGAGAAAGTTCGGCTGGGAATGGAGATACTAAACATGGAAGAGGCATATGAATATATCATTCAAAATTTCCTTATAGAAAAAGTAGTACTTGGAGTTGAAGAGAATTCTCTATTTGTAGCTAAAGTAAATCTTGAACGGGAAAGCTCACTCTATAAGCAAGCAGCTGAAGATTCCACTCAAATTCTAGAAACACTGAATAGTATTAAAGATTTTATGAACACTCATAATGAGTGCCTAAGAAAATTGATCAAACATAAGGGTCAAGCTGGGATTGACATAACCAAAATAATCACTTTCTTTGAAGAAAAGGTTAAAAGTATGAAAGCTTCCAGAAGCATAGAGATTGATGATTTCCTAGTTTTCACCCAAGTAGATTATCTGGCAGTCTATGGCTATGAGAAGATAAAGACTAAGATGGAAAAGCTTCAGTAGGCACAAAATTTTAGAAACATTTGGGTGCAAATATTTGAGGTCGTTACTACACCAAACCGGGAGTTACTTGCGAGCTTCTTGGTGGCCTTCGAGGAATGGAACACAACCTGAGGAGCCACCCAGACCACTAAAGATGATGGAGCCAAAAATGACCAATCAGTTAATTAGTCCCTTAGAAGATTGTTTCTATTTTTGAAAATCTTTTCTTGAATTTCTTGCTATGTTGATAGCAACTAGTTTCAAAATTGAAGTAGCCCTGCATGGCTATATGAATGTTATGAGATGACCAAATGGGTGTCAGTTCTCAGTTTTTAGAAACTTGATATTATATTTTATTTGAAGTTTGATATCTGATACTTTTACTATTAAACTCTAGTATGCATATATTTAGTTGGTTTTATAGAAGATTCTGGTAATTTTCATTGATCAGTTGATCAAATGGATGCATGATTATGATTTTAGTTAGAATTTAATGATTATGTTGTTAAAATATGTATGTGTATCTATATGTTTATTCAATCCTTGATTTATGATTCATGTCTCTTGAATTGGCCTTTCTTTAGAAATTTATCTTTAACATTCTGAGTCAGTTGGTTTACAATAGTTCTCACATGTTCTGAAATTAAAGAATTTAATTGTTAGTTTATAATGGAATGTAATCAAAGCCTTTATATGCTTTTTGGTTAAAAGAATCTTTTGAAATTTAATTCTTTCATAATAAAATTTATTAGAAGCAAATCTTTGTAGAAGGAAGCTACTCCTTCAAAGTAGAGAGTTGGTTGTGAGAGACTAACTCAATTGTTAATGTAGTATTCCTTTATATTATTGGGCTATAAGAGTTAATTATTAATTCATCATTGTAAAGGAAAAATTAGTTCACTAACAAATTTTTGGCGACTCTATTGGGGAATCTAATGAGCAGATCAGAGCCTAAAATGTTTTATTTAATGATTAATCATGGTGCTACCTGCTGATGTGATACTTGGTTAGAAAGAAGTTCATCCAATTTTACAAGCTGACCTTCATTTCATAGACACCTAAGAAGACATCATTGCAGATCTCAATGCAGTAGCTTGGAATCTAAGAATAAGCAGTCATTGGTATCAAAAAATTAGGCTAGTTATTGAGGAAGAAGAAGAAATTAGTGAGTGGCTAAGAGGCTTGCCTATAGCTCAAGAAGCTGACGTGGTAGATATAGCAGTTTAAAGGCCTTAAGACCAAAGTCTATCCTTATATTTCTATTTTGGTTTCAATCAGTAAAGTGGCTGAGAAAAGATACACGAGAGGAGATAGAGCGAAAGGTTTGGTTGATGAAGATTTTGAGGCCTTAAAGAAACTGAACTTCATCCCTGATGTCCCTATGAGAAGAAAAGTTAAAACCACTAGTAGACCATCTTTTCTCACCAAGTTAACAACATCCATTGCTACTTTTCAAGCCCTTGCATTATCTGGTACATTGGTCCCATCTCATTTTAATACCCAACCCCTGAATATTGTTTTACCTAACATGGCTCAAAATCAGTCGCATGGAGCTCAAGTTGGCCCCCTTAACGTGACCAATTTTAACTTACAAGCATTGCCTAAAGGAGCTAGAGAAGTTCTTCCTAAATTCATTGGAGATGGTAGGGTTTTCCTAAATGATCATCGTAATGCATTCAACATTGCATGTGGGGTTATAGTTGTGGAGATATAAGATGTGGCCATTCCGCCTTTTTGTTTAGACATTGACAAAGGCTACTGCAGATTGATTTTACCATCTGCCTAATGGTTCTATCAGAACTTGGAATGCCATGAAAAGATCCTTTGAAGCTCACTTCAAAGTGGTAGATGATAAGCACTCTTTGTTGTTGCAACTCTCTCAGTTAAAGAAAGAGATGCATGAGCCAATGAGAGAATTTGTTGCTAAGTTTAACAAAATCTTGCATCAAATACCCAATGCACATCATCCGAGTGATGAGAATAGAAAAGGTTTCTTTGTGAATGCGATGCCTCTGAATATCAGCTTTCACTTGCGACATGGCAGAGTAGTAGATTTAGCAACTGGTCAAGCTCTAGTAGTTGAACTAGAAGATGATATAATAACTATTGGTAAATGGAAAAGAGAAGTACATATTCCTAATAGTCAAATGTCTACATCTAGATCCACTGATCCTATTGTACAAAGGTTGGTTAATGACATGATCCAAATGAAAAGGCAACTATCCAAGCCCACAACTCCATATCAGGATATCCCTCATAGATATCCAAACCAAGGCAGAGGCACCTTTGGTAAACAACCTAATGCCCTCCCTAGACAACAAAAACTCTTAATTAAAGGTCTATCAATAAATAAAGGGTATATGTGCATTTTTCACCTGATTGATGATCATGATGGTTCTTCTTTCCCTAAGATGGTGAGATATCATCAGATGGAGACCAATAAAAAAAATATAGTAGAAATACTTGATGATGAAGGAACTTTAGGAGGACCTGGTGACTTCGTGAGTTACTGCAGGGAATACAAATTAGATTCCAACATAGGTGGTAGTGTTCTTCTTACTCTTGGAGATCCTTCATGTTCTGTGCTTACAAGAAATCAACGCATTGTCAAGACTCCCACTCAGTCTCCTTCAATGACTAACAAGAAAGAAAAAGAATCGGTGAATCAAGCTAGTACCAATCACAAGTTTCAAGGAGTTTCAATGCCTGATGTGAAGTTATTAAAAAGGTCAGAGCCTGAACCTTTTTTTGATATAGTGGATTTTTTAAAATATTCAAAAATTCAAATTTCTCCCACTGATTACTTAAGGCTTAATCCTAATGAATTGGACAATTTAATTGATTATGTGAAAGGCCCTCCTTCAGATCATGGCCCTCAGTAAATAAATAATGTGTCTTCCTCTGAGACCCTTGTTGAATCAAAAGATAGCCAGCCCAAAAGCTAGCCTACAAATGAAGAACCTACTACTCATGTAGGAGCCTCCTGAGTAGCTTCTTCCTCTACTAAATTGGAGAATTTTTATGTTTCATTATTTATACATGGCTACAAGTTGAATAACTATATTATAGACTCAGGTGCCTTGGATAATATAATGCCTGCCTCTATAGCCAAGGCTTTAGATCTCCCTTTGACAAAAACCTTTGGAAATTGCTATGCAATGGATGCTTAAAAAGTCCCCATGGTAGGCCAAATCAAAGATGCTCAGGTTTTTCTTGAATCTCATCCCAATAAGTAAATAGAATTAACAATCCTTATTGTTGACATCCCAACCAGTTATGGAATGCTATTGAGAAAAACTTTCTACAAAGACTTAGGTAGTGAAATTAAATTAGACAGGTCCCAAGCTACCATTCCCATAGGTAATTAGAAGGTAGTCCTACATCCACAAACTAAGTCTAAGTATACCACGTTCCCTTCCAAAGACCCCAAATCACATATCCTTTATCAAGAATCATATTTTGGTAATTACTTGATTATGCTTGAAAGTAATGTACCTGATTCACAACATTAAAAAGAGAAGATTTGGGGACTCTAGAGTTTGACAATAGTTATTCTTCTACTAGGTCAGGAGTTGGGATAGTGTTGATATCTCCCTCAGGAGAAATGTATCCTTCTACTTTTAAGCTTAAGTTTGAAAACACTAATAACAGAGCTGAATATGAAGCCTTGCTTCTTGGCATGGAGGAGGCCAAAAAAAAAGGGATCAAGCTGTTGAAAGCAAAAGGTGATGTTGAATTAATTGTAAAACAAGTTAGGTCTCTATTTTCTATAAAAAATGAAAGGTTAAAATACTACCAAAATAGAGTTTGGGATGAGATGGAATTTTTTGATGCATTTTCAATTGAATCTATGCCAATATAGTTCAATTCTAGAGCTGATGCCTTAGCTAGTTCAACAACATTGTTGATTCCTCACCCCGATTTTGGGACTGATAAGTATTAAATAGAATTGATTCATAGACCTAGTGTGCCAACTCATGGAAAGTGTTCAAAAATGATGCTCACATAATTCAATTCTTGGAAGGAGCATAAATTTTTTCCTTTTTGTATTTCAAAAGTTCAGATGCAGAATGCCATGAATTCTATTTTAATCCTAGAGATGAGGCTGGTCTTGAGACTGCCAAGCTAAAAGGAAACCACATTCCAAAAGGGTTAATGAATTTGGAGAAGATCAACATTGGCAATGATGATGATCCCAAGCTTGTCAATTTGGGTATTTGTTGCAGTATAGAAGAGAAACAGAGGTTTTCAAAGCTCCCTAAAGAATTTGAGGATGTTTTCACTTGGTCATATGAAAATCTTAAAGATTTTAGGCAAGGAAAATTTAAGCACCACATCCCAATGAAACCAGGAGCCAGTCCTTTCAGGCATAAAATATGGAATTATAGTCCACAAGTTATAGATGCAATATTTTGAGAGGTGGATAAGATGCAAAAAGCAATGCTAATCTATCTCATTCATCATTCAACTTGGGTAGCTAATATTTTTCAAATACACAAGAAGAGTTGAGAGATAAGGATATGTGTGGATTTAGAAACCTAAATCAGGTGAGTCTTAAAACAAATTTTCCCTGGCTAACATGGACTACATTCTTCAGACATTAGTTGGTTCTGAAATGATGTCCCTGGTCGATGGGTTTTCAGGATATAATCAGATTAGTGTAGCCCCAGAAGATCAACAAAAAACAACTTTTACCACTCCTTGGGGCACCTTTGCATACAAGAGAATACCTTTTGGGTTAATAAATGAAGGGGTGACTTTCGAATGTGCTATGAACTCCTCTTTCAGACACCTAATCAACAAATTAATTGTGATATATCTAGATGATATGATGGTGTTCTCGAAAAGAAGGAAGAAGCACTTGCATGATTTGAAGATGGTCCTACAGAAATGTAGAGATCATAGAATATCACTTAATCCAAATAAATTTGTTTTATGTGTCATGTAAGGGAAGCTTCTTGGTCATCTAGTGTCAAAGGATGGGATAATAATTGATCCAGAGAGAATCTGGGTGATTCAACAACTATGTTTTTCATCAAACCGTAAAGGAATTTGATCCTTCTTTGGACAAATCAATTTTCTCAGGAGGTTTGTTCTTGATTTCTCAGAAATGACCAGGCCTATGGTAAGTTTGTTAAGAGAGAAAGAGACTTTTAAATGGAATGAAGAAGCCGTTAAGTCATTTGAAGGAGTTAAAAATGCTATTACCGAGGTGCTAGTGTTGATGCATCTTGACTTTGAGAGGGATTGTATAATCTACTATTTTGCTAGTGAGCACCCCATGTCAGGAGTCTTACTACAAAAAAAATGATAATGATGAGGAATCCCCAATTTCTTTCATGAGTATTCCATTGAAGAAACATGAGTTAAAATATTCTTTATTAGAAAAGTAGGCCTTTGTAGTAGTTAAAGCAGTAAAGAAGTTCTATTTTTACATACCTCATTCTCACTCCACTTTTTATGTGCCTAACACAGCTGTCAAAAGTATGCTCACACATCAAGAGGTGGCCATTAATAACTGAGCAACATGGGTGTCAAAGGTGCAATAATTTGATCTAGATATTAAGCCCACTAAATTGGTGAGAGGCCAAGGTTTATGTAAGTTGATTGCTAAAAATGGAGAGTTGGAAGAAGAAAGGAATCCCTTGACGTTGTTAGTCAGACTAAAATATCCTTGCTTCTCTAACATTGCTTACTATTTGACTTATGGAGAATGTCCAGAGCATTTGGCAGGTAAAGAGAAAAGGACTTTACGACTTAAGTAGGCTACATATGTAATAGTCAATGATATATTGTACAAGAAGGGGTTAGATGGAATGTTCCTTCAGTGTGTTGATGAAGATCACTAGAAGCGAGTTTTACAGACCTTCATGGTGAGTCCTTTGGAGGACATTTTTCATCCACTGTCATGGATTTCAAAATCCCAAGAAACATTTATTATTGGTTTGGGATATTCCAAGATGCTTACAAGTGGGTGGGATCATGTGAGAAATGTAAACTATTTTCTGGGAAACCTCATTTGGCTGCTCTTCCCTTAAGCCCTGTTGTCATTGAGGAACCTTTTCAATAATGGGGTCTAGATTTCATAGGTCCTTTAAATCCTCCATCCAGTGTGGGACATACACACATCTTAATAGCTACCAACTACTTCATGAAGTGGGTAGAGGCCATTCGTGTCAAGAAAACCACCACTGAAGTAGTGTGCAACTTTCTCAAGGAAATTTTTTTGGTTAGGTTCGACGTTCTGAAAAAGATAGTAGCTAATAATGCCCAAATTTTTTCTTCAAGTGAACTATAGATCTTCTATTGTGATAGCGGCATACAACTGGCTCACTCCTTTGATTGTGATAAAACATGAAGGATGAAACAAGGGAGAAATTTTGTGCACTTAATATTAATGATTATGCCACATAAATTTTGTCTCCAATCATATCTGGGACCAAATAGTGGTCCTCTAACAAGACATATCATGACCCTTCAACATGATTTGATCTTTCTATCGTAGCACTAATATGAAATGTTGCCAATTTGACTTTAGGTGTTCTTTTTTATTACCTTTGTTAATCTTTGGTTAAATAGTTGCATCTATTTCTCAAAACCTATTAAATTGAAAATAATAATTTTGGATGGTAACCAAAAAAATAAATTCACTACCAGATATTATGATATAGGTAATATAATCATTGCATCAGCTCAAAAGATGAGACTCCAAAAAAATATCAAATTCCATCTATACAAAAAATTGTTACATTATTTACACTTTAGAGGTATAAAATAGGCTCATAGGGACTATGATCAACACTGAAAGACAAAATGTTGTATAATGACCATGTAAAGAATTAGCCAATAAAGCATATTGTGAAAACATGGAGTTTATATAAAATACTACAGAGAAAAAGTGAAAAAAAAAAATAGAAATGGTGAGATTTTGGCAACACAAAATCCTAGTTTAATCTTTGTGTTGAGGTAAATCATTGTCTCATAGCTTCTATACCAAATACTGAAATTATAAATCCAACAGGCATTAATGAGAGATTTTGTACACTATTTAGGGAGATGAGATTCCCCTACTGACGCATCAGGTGAAAAATGCCCTAAAATGTAAACATTGCCAAATTTTCAACACACCCCCTCATCTGTGAACGATAAGCAACATGATTTACTATCAAATAAAGGTTGGTGAGCCAATAGAGGTTTGGGTTCTTTTTGAAATACTCTGCCATTTGAACCAAAAATAGAAAATGTGCATCAGGTGGACATCTTGGAGCTGATATGGTCTCTTATTAGCTTACTCAGCCTCTACATTTATATTTATCAATCTGCTGATTTTTATCTAGAGAAAGTCAATAGGCAATAGTTTGTGAGACTATATACGTGGAAAAGGAGCCTTTTCAAGCACAAAATTCCATCACATACCATGCTTTTAGAGAAAGCCATTTGTAAATCATAGGAACTAGTTGCTCATTAAAGTTCTTTTATGAAGCATCCTAGTATGGCTTTTGGAAAATTTGGTTAGTCATGGACTACTATCTTTTAAGTGTAATAATATCATTTTACATTCTCTATATATCATGGGGTATAAAGATGAAAAGGTTGAGTGTTATTTGATTGTAGTTCCTTCTTCCATTTTCCTACAATAATAAAATCATTTTCCAATTCCATTGTTGTAGACAGTACAACCACCAATTTTTCCTCTTCTTAGGAAAAAAAATATCACAAGGCATAAAGTTGATGAAAAAGCATTTTTTATTCTCATATGTTACCTATTTAGCCAAAGGAATCTTATACACAACTTTTTTTAATTTTTCTACAAACTCCTTCATTGATTCATGTATCTGTTGTCTCATCTACATTAATTGAGCCAACAAGGAATGTTCATCTTCAACACTTTTAAAATTGTCTTCAAATTTAGTTCACATAGTATTCCATGAATTCATTGATATGTTTAGTAGTGATGCATCAAATCTATAGTAGCATCAACACAAGACTCGATGAATATCCTTACTACAACGTCTTCATGTTGAACATCAAGGAAGTGACATGTAGCATAAAAGGAAGCCAAATGTTCATCATTATGGTTTTCCCATTACCTCCTAGATTGGGTAAGTTCTTTCTAGCGATTTCTAGTAGGTCATTCAACCACACTTTGAAATTAGGAGGGCTTGTATTTGCACCCCATTGATTGGTAGTGCCATTTTAGGAACAAAAATAATAGAAGCTAGTAGGTTTGTACCATGTAATACCAATGCTTGGCAAGGAGGAGACTATGTAACAGTTCTTGTAGAAGGGTGTGGTCTACTTCTCTCTCTCTCATAAGAGTAATTTGAGTATATGAGAAGTCTATTTATTGAAGTGCTTAAAAAAGAGTCAATAGCCCCCTTCTTATGTTCACTTCTTGTGAATGGTTAAGACTCTAGTATGCTTCAAACAAGAAAGTTGAAAATGCTCTTAGGAAATTAATTTCTTGGTTGTTGCCCCAAATTTTGAGGCTGATTTTGGCCCTGTCCTTGATCTTGATTAGTTGAGGAATTGTGTTTATCAAAATAATCATATAAGGGAATATTTTTATCACCCCTTCAAATACTACTACAGGGTGTGTGTCTTGTTCCTCTTCTTCAAGAAAAAATTTCACTCATATATTTAACAACATTCATCTTGTGTCTCCAAGACAAAGTATTTAACTAGGATATAATACCTTCTTTTTTTGCATGAACCCAATCAATATCTAGTTGTACAAAAAGAAAACTATTATCACTAGGAGAACCATTTTCTCTCATAACAACCAACTTTATTGAAAATCATTTCTTCCCCAATAGAGAAAAATATGTTTCTTAACATATTTGTCCTTATAAAATTTAAACTAAAATTGACTCTTTGATACCAAAATGCTAAGGAAAAATTGTTAAATAATAGTTGGGGGAACTCTTGGTTCTGATTAAGTAAAAAAAGGATTTGAAAGGTCCCAAAATGTTTTACAAAAATATTATAAGATAAACATTACTGATCATCCAAAAGATAACAACTAAACACACAAAAAAAAGGGGCACACGACCCTACAAAGGAAAGCAGAGAAAAACTGCATAACAAGCCCATACAACAAAACAACATAGTAGACATCAAAAACATAAAAGACAAAAGAAAGGGACAAGGGAAGAAGCTAATTAATATTCATTAGCTCTTTAGCCTAGACGACTAAGAGTTCCATGTTTCCCATTGAGACTTTTAGATCTTCTAGATCCACATCTTTTTTATTGGTACTAGCACGGGTTCTGATGCCAATCCCCATGCTCTCTTTAGTCTCCTTGATCTCCTCTCCCTTTTTAGTTTCAAGCTTCTCCACAAGGATCTTGTTGTGATCCACAAAAGCTTTCATAATGTGGAAGCTTTGTTCACTGATCTTCTTAAGGGTTGTTTCTAGCTTTTGAACTTTGTTCTCCAGGGTAGTGATTTTGTCTTCGTGCCGATTGCTTTCTAAGTCTTTGCTGATGTTGTTCAGATTTTTTTCTAGAGAAAGAACCTTATCGCCAAGCTCCCCAAAGACCTCCACTTTTCAAATGGCTTCCATCCAATCATTCAGGCAAGTGGCTAGGGGTTTATCACCAAAGCTGGCCTTCTTAATCATGTTAACAGTTTTACCCTATTCTTGGAGGTCAGCCTTCATGACCTGACTATCTTGAGCAATGGTAGAAAGAAATCAACCAAAAGAAAGGATACTATCCTTTTGATCCCTCCCTATAGTTATACCATCATTTTTGTTGGCCGGTTTGTTACTCACCTGGTTGAAGTCAACAGTATCAATCTACTTACTATGAGGGCTTTTATCTCCAGGAACATTATCAAAGATAGACTTATTATGCTCATCCTTGCCTTGTTGTTCTCCATGATTGTGGTCCCTATCCCCCTCATTTTTGATAGTCTAATTAGTGGTATTTTTCTTGTTCTTACTTTTCCCCAAGCTTTCAATGAAAGTCTCCTCCTCATCATAAGAGACAAAAAGGCCCCTTTTTATTTTTTTGCTAGTACCCTTTTTGTCATCTAGATTTTTCTCCTTGATGAGACGAGATTTTATCCTTTTCCTTTTAGGTTTAGTGTCCCCCTCAGAATTGATGTCTTCAAGCTCAGAGTCTAAAATCTCAATCTTCTTCTTAAATTTGTTAGAAGTTTTCCCTCTTATTTCCTTTCCCTTTGGTGCTATAACCCACAGTCTTCAAGTCATCCTCTGTGTCTTCTTCAAATTTTTCTCCCAAGTCCTCATCCTTGGTCTCCTCATCACTAGGGGCTTCACCCTTGAGAAGGGGTCTTTCAATTTTTTTTCATCTTCAACAAATTATAGATCTGAACCATTAAATCTTGATGGGAGGCATGGTCAGCTTTAGGGTCATCCTGGAGGTCCTTCATAGCATTATTCATAGAACTCATAAGGTAATAAGGGATACTTATTAAATCATCATGCTTGAAATGGTTCATAATTACAAAGTGGTGCCCGTAGGTCCTAGAGAACCTACCATCTAGAGTCAAGTAACTAATAGCTACACACAGAATGAAATGCCATGGGTGACTAATATTACTAGGGAAAAAAAACCCACCAACCTTTTTAACCAATCTAGCCACCTCTTATTCACTTTTAGGAAATATTTCATAGGCTCTATCAGAGTAACTCCTATCCTGATAGAATTTCATACCGTCTTTAGGTAGCCCCGTGGCCTCAGCAACCAAATATTTTGTAATTTCAATCCAATGGTTGTTGAAATAGATTTTTTGATTCTTCCAGTTCTTGATGAAGAACTTAGTGATTGTCAGGTTGCAGCCTTAGAGCTTCTCCATATTAATAGTAAAATCACCTTTTTTGAGAATTTCCCATACATTCTCCTTTTGTGTCCACTCAATGCAACTTGCTGGTTCAAATCATTTCTTACTACCACCCATTCTCTCAGTTTGATTATTTCTCTGCACAATTTTTTTGAATGTTCGGCCCTCTAAATTCTTGGTGTAAATAACCTTCTTTTTAAATACCCAAAATCCATGAGAAGTGGCATGATGATTCCAAGTGGCTATGATGGATATCACCATATAATTATTGATCCTTACAAAACTCAGTTTTTCCCTCATCATTTATCAATTGTTTTTCAATCCTTTGAGTTTCGTAGATTCTCTCCTTTATTATGATAGATCTTATATCATACATAACACTTTCTTCATTCAGCCAACAGGTTATATTGTCATTTTTGCACGCATAGTTGGCTACCCAATCAGCAACTCCATTTGCTTCATGATAGACATGGGTGATTATGCAATTATTCATAGTACTTATGACATCCTTAGCATTTTTAATAATGTTGTCAATCGACCAAGAAGGGGAAGAAACTTTAGTTAGACATTTTATTATGTTCAAAGAGTCCCCCTCTAACCAAAGGTTTTTACATTTGAACTCTTTAGCTAAGAGAATACCATGGTAAGTAGTCATGGCCTCAGCCACTTGGTTACTTTGGATTCCAATTGGAATGACTCTCATAGCTTTACATATACTAGTATCATCATGGATCACAATGCCACAACTAAAAATACCTAGATTCCCCTTAGAGGCACCATCAAAGCTCACCTTCATCCATCCAGTAGGGGGATTTTCCCAAATAGCTTCATCCCTAGGATTGTTTCGATCTTCATTTTTAGCTTATATTCTCTAATTCTTTAAAATAGAAATATCCCCATTTCCTCTTGTATTAGAATTGAAATCTATAATTTTGTAATTTTCAATTATCAAGCTTTTGGTTTTTTTCAAAATAAAACCTTGGAAGGAATAGACTTGTCTCTGAAGATTCTGTCATTCCTCTCTTTCCAAATAGCCCAACATACACGAGGCAAAGAAATCTACCATATTCTTTTAATGGCCTTATTCCTGATTGCAATATCCCAAGAGCTGAACATTCTCTGTATATTAGGAGGGAGGACCCATTCAAGATTAAAAGAAACCATCATAAGAAACCAAATTTCATGAGCAAAGGGGCATTGAATGAATAAGTGATTGATAGTTTCTTCTTTTTTCCTGCACAAAAAATATATGTTAGGCAAACACAAACCCCTTATCTTGAGGTTATCAAGAATGAGGATTTAATTTTGTAGCATCATCTAGAAGAATATATTTATTTTTGGAGTTAGGCCTTTTATCCAAGCTTTGGCCCATAAGGGAACCTCATAGTTGACATAGTTCAGGTTATAAGCTAGTCCCATAGAGAAATTACCACTAGGGGTAAATTTCCATATCAAAGTATCTTCCTAATCATATAAAATAGTAGCATTAAGGGTTATATTCAAGGAGTGAAGAGTAGGATCAATAGTAGATAGATATATCCATTGACTATTAACCTAGTAGTCAGCAACTTTAGAACCAATTATGAGTTTACAAATTTTAGCTTGATGACCCCAATTGGGATTCTCCACAAGTGGAAAATCACTAGCTCATATGTCTTCCCAAAATTCAATCTTATCCCCTTTGTCAACTTTCCATTTGACCCCTCCCCCAATGATATTTTTAGCCTTAGTAACATTCTTCCAGATGCACGAACCAACATGGTTATCTTCACTTGCCATAAATTATGGAGAGAATGAATGTTCCTCTTATATTTATTATTCCATATAGTACTCCATTCCCCCTTAGACCTATAACCCCTCCAACCAAGCTTAGCAAGAAGGGAATCATTCAAGCTTCTTATCCTTTTGATTCCAAGACCTCCTTTCATCTTAGGCATGCAAACCTTTTCTCAAGAAATAAAGGCAAGTCTCTTATCTTTTTCAACTCTAGACCATAGGAAATTTCTTTGAATCTTTTCAATAGCTTCAATATATTTTTTAGGAGTCCTAAAAATACTTAAAGCATAAATGGGGATACAGCGAAGGGAATATTTCAGTAGTTGAACTTTTCCAACTTGACTATGAAGAGCCCCTTTCCATCCAACAATTTTTTTGTGAAATTTATCAACTATGGTGCTCCAGAAAGCTTCAGGGAGATTCAGACCAAGGGGGAGACCCAAATAGGTTGTAGGGAGATGGCCAATTTGGCACTCCATAATTCTATTAATTTTAGTCTATTTATTATCCAGAGTATTTATGAAATAAATAAATATTTTGTTCCAGTTAATTTTTTGACTAGTAGCATTATTGTATTTTTTGAGAACATTTTTAAGATTCCTAGCTTTAGAAACATTTGCTTCTTCCAAAAAAAATAGAATCATCCACAAAATGTTGGTGGGAGGAGACATAGTTGGAAGATGAAGGTTTGATCCCTTTTAGGTCACCTTTCTGGACATCACTATCTATGAATCTTCCCAAGCATTCAACCATTATAAAAAAAAACATAGGAGAAAAGAGATCCTCTTGCCTCAGGCCCCTTGAGGATTTACAAAAGGGGGAAGGAGAGCCATTAACCAAGATAGATAAGGTAGCTAAAGTGACAAGCTGCATCAGAATCTTAGTACAATTAATATTAAAGCCAAAAGAAAGGAGAGTTTTTTTGTAAAAAACCCCAGTCAACTCTATCATAGGCTTTAGAAAGATCAATTTTTAGGACAAACCATTCTTTCTTAGCCGTAACCAAAGAATGGATATTTTAATGAACTGTGATGATAGAGTCTGAAATCTGTCTGCCCGGAACAAAGTCAATTTGTTGGTGAGAGATAATCCTAGGAAGGAGAGTCACAATTCTAGAAGTAATCACTATAGAAATAATCTTGTAGGTGGAATTACAAAGATTGATAGGCCTAAAGAGATCCATAGCATCTACCCCTACCTTTTTAGGGATAAGAGCAATAAAAGTACCATTGATTTCTTTAAGGATTCTTTTAGATCCAAAAAATTATTTAACAACATTAGAGACATCCTTACCAATAATAGACCAGTACATTTGAAAGAAGAACATGTGATATCCATCAGAGCTTGGGGTTTCACTACCTTCAAAGGAAAAGATAACCCTCCTAATTTCTTCATTAGAAGGAATAGCATTGAGAAATAGATTGTCATTGTCAACAAAGATTTTAGGGATGCTTACCAAGATTTCTTGCTGAGAATTTTGGTCCAACATATTGTTCTGAGTCAACAGATTTGAAAAGTAATCTTTAGCTTCCTTAGAAAGATCTTCCTCCTCCACAATTTTGATATTGACACTAAGTTTGGAGATTTTGTTAGTAGCTTTGTGTTGTATTGCTAACATGTGAAAGAATTTAGAATTTATGTCCCCCTCTCTTAGCCAGGTGTTTCAAGATCTTTGTTTCCATAATATTTCTTCCTTATGCACCGTATCATGATACTTAATTAATACTTCACTCTCTTTCTCCTTAGGGACATTCGAATAGCCAATCTTTTGTATTGAGTCTTGAATGTCTTTAAGTTATAACATAATATCAGCCTTGGAAGAGAAAATGTTCCCAAAAGTATCTTTGTTCCAAGTCTTGATATTGTCTTTGACATATCTAAGCTTGTTAGCTAATCTATACATAGCAGTTCCATCAATTTTGATATGCCACCAATCTCTTAATTTTTGAACCAACTCAAGATGAATAGTCCACATTTTCTCAAATCTAAAAGGAAAATTCCTTTTTTCTTGAAGTAGGATCAACAATAAAAGAGAGGATAATAATCAGAGCTAGCTCTAACAAAAGTCATCAAAGAACAAAAATAGCATTGGTACTAGTCATCAATAATAAGAGCCCTATCAAGTCTCACTTGAATCAGCTTCTCTCCTTCTCTTATGTTAGTCCATGTATAGTTAACCCCCTACAGATCAATGTCAATGAGAGCTTGTCTGGTAATAAAGTTCATCAAGTCAAGTCTGTTGTCTAGATTAGGTTGACTGCCTCCAATTTTTTCATCTTCCTTAAGAGGGGTATTAAAGTCTCCTATGATGATCCAACATTCATTCACAAAAAGATTCATCACATGGTCAATATTTTTCCAAAAAATTTGTCTCCCATTCTTAGTATTAGGAGTATATATATTGGTAAGGATCCAAGAAGTATTATCCTTTATGTGTTGAAACCTGATACTAGCCATATTATTGTCTTGGATGATTACTTCATCTTTTATGGTGTTTCCATTCCAAAAAGTAGCAATACCTCCAGAGGCTCCATCCGAGCTCCCTCCACTTATGAAATTAGTTTTGAAAAACTTAAGATTTTTAACCTTCTCCTTAGACATTTTAGTTTCCTGAATCAAAACAATATTGGGTTTTTTTATCTCTAACCATGTTTCTAATAAGGTCCTTCTTATGAGGGTTATTTAGCCCTCGAATGTTCCATGAAATGATCTTCATTTCTTCTTAATTATTCTAGCCTGATTGATCATCTTCTAAGTACCATCCACTATATTTTTTGTAGCCTCCTAGTGCCTTTTCCATGAGCTTGGTGGTCTCCCTAGTGATGAAAGTTGAATCCCTCCAACATCAGGAAGATTAACTTTGTTATTCTTTTGGGCTTTGGAAGCCTAGTTCTTTTTTCCTTTTGTTTTCTCTACAATATTAGAGGAGTTGTCATTGTCAACAATTCCCAACACTTTGTCTATATCTTCTTGATCCCCCCATTTAGGCACTTTTTCTACATCAGATTTATTCTCCTCAGTAGATGGAGAGTTATGAGACATGTTGGATAGCCTAAGAACTAGAACAATATCTTGTTGGGCATCAACAAAAACATTCTCCTCTATTCTAGGTAGAGGTTCCCCTTGCTAACTATAAGAAATCCCTATATGTTGCATAGATGAGAGGTTATCTTCTTGATGAATCTGCCTTGTATGGATCTGATTGATATGGTTTACTTTATTTTCTGACTCAACAATATCTTGAACAAACCCATTTTTCTGATCTATCTCTTTTTCATTGTTATTTTGATTCAAATTCTTAGGGTAATGATTTTCCATGGTTTTTGATTCTTTACACTGGATTATCTGTCCTTTTTCATTTTCTTTCTTATTGTCATTCTTTTTTCCATATTCAGATCTTTCTATTCCATCAAGGTTTTCCTCAAAGTTCTTTGCAATAGATCTAACCACTCTATCTGAGGATTCTCCATTCTTTCAAATTGGTTTCTAGATCTTCATCTGCTAAACTTTCTTAGACGTGTTTGTCGAGTATTTCTTATCCCAATGCCCAACCTTTTTACATAAAAAACAAGCAAATGGTATTATTTCATATTATATCTTTTGTGTCCATTTCCTAAGCTTGGATTCCATTTCTATTTGCTTCAACATGTCAACTTTAGGGACTATTCTGACACATATTCTAGCATGTCTCAATCTTCTTCTTGAGGTTGTAATAGGGTCAATGGAGAGAAGTTCACCAAATGAGCTTTCTATTCCTATAAAAACATCTTCATTCTAGTACTCAAGAGGAAGACCAGGGATCTTTACCTAGACAAGGATTTGGACTATAAAGTCCTCATTAAGAGTCATGTTTGGGTACCATTTCTATAAAAACATTGTGCTTCTTCCTATGCACCATGGTCCAGTACTGATAGTCTTCTTCCTACCTTTTTCAAATGAGAAAAATAAAGATAGATATCCTTTATTCATGGCAATAACATCCACCTGTCCTTTTAGATTCCATATTTTGTTAACAAAGGCTCAGACAACTTCAATATTAGGTCTAACCCCAATGAATCAACCAACTAAAGAATTATCAATTCTTTTTATATTATGGTCAATGACTTGATCAGGAATAGCAATAGTGTATTTCCCTTCAGACATATTTGAAATATTTCTAACAGGCGGGAAGATAGACTTGCCTGTTGGTTTGACCCCAAAAAGAGAGGACCATTTTGTTGTCTCAGAACCCTTAATGGGTCCCCCTCTTGGTTAGTTCCCCTCTGAATTTTAATATAGGTATAACTCCCTTCATCAAATTCTTTTACTTTTATGAGTTTTAAAAAGGGTACTATTTAGTCAAAGATTAGAAAAGCAACTAGCATCTACTCATCACCATGTAATCGATGCCAGAAATCTTATTTAAAAAATAATTATGACTTTCAAAAGAGATACAACTTTAGAGGTATAGAAATTTTTTTAAAAATAATAATTGGAATAATTTTTTAACACATATGTTAACAAGTTGATATTGGAAACTAAATTAAGAAGTTTAGGAATAGAGCAAAATTTTAGAATGCAAAATCTTTGGTAATTTTCCTAGCAGTTTTTTAAAAAAAATTTATTTATACAAAAAAAGGTTTTGAAGTGATTTGAAACCCTTAACAAAAATGAACTCTAAAGATATTCAATAAAGCTCAAACCATGTCAAACACTGCACTAAAACTAGCATACAGCCACAACCTAAAAATCAATTAGAGAACTCCAGTCCAAACACCCACAAACAGAGAACCTTAAGATTTGTCTTTAGTCTTACTCTTGTGGGATATGAGGGTCATATCAAAGGAGGATGAAGATTTCTTAGATTTTTTCCCTTTCACTATAAACCAATGATCCTCCACCTTAGTAGCCTCAACCTGCCAGTCCAATGGATTTAGTATTGAAGATCCAACACCCTTAATAGGAAAACCAACAGAATCAACAAAAGTGCTAGAAATAGGGCCAGCGGTAGTAGGGATAGCACCTTTTGGGACATAAGATCCAACAACTACCAAGGAGCCAATGCCAACATCGCATAGGGAAGAATAAGCCTCACTGTCAACAAAAACCCAATCACCAACAACAAAATTTTGAGATGAAAAAAGGTACAACAATAAAAACACCATCCGTCTTAGAGGCACCACCAGGGGAGGAAACCTCACCAACTACAGGAGGCACACTAGTGTCAGTACACCCATTAGGTTGAGAATAAACTATAGGGAAATCTTGAGCCACCACCTAGGAGAAAATTTTGTGGGAAGGATTCTTCTCAACAGTATAATGCTGGGATGAAGCACCCTTCCACCAAGAGGTAGACTTTTTAATCTTCTCTAAGCCGCATTGAGCTCCCTCGCGACCTATTTTAAAGCATCACCTACATCTGAATGGAATCCATTTGTAATCCAAAGTTTGGATCAAGAAGCCCTTAGAATGTTCCAATTTAATCTTTGTTGGGGGCCCCTTGGATAAATCCAAATCCACCAGAATTCTAGCATAAGTGGAGTGAAGAATATCAAAAGAATCTTCATCCACCATTAGGAAGTCCCTAAGAGCCTCACCCACAACCTCTAACAAGGAATTAACCCATATATGAAGAGGAAGGTAGGTGAGCCTGACCTAGATAGGAACCTTGTTAAATGTCTCAGTAGAAGGACCAAAATAGGGATGAAAAGGCTTAATCATTAGCATATAACGATTATCCCAACTAAAATAATGATCACATAGAATCATCTTCCTATCATCCACCTTCTCAAATTTAGCTTTATAAAATCCCTTTTCCATAGGGAATATTTGAATTGTACACAAAGTAATGGGTTCCCAGTGATGAGAGATTCACTTATAAAGATTAGGAAGGCTCGGCCAAAATCCCCTAAATCTACATATTATTCTAAGAGTGGAGAAATCAGAGGCATCATTATCTATATTATTCTCAACCCCCTCATCCAAAATAAGTATGCAAAATATTCTAATATTCGTCACTCCCCTGAATCAAAGGCCTTATATTATAAAAATAAAGACCCCCTTTAGTGTTTATAAATTACATATTTATAACTACCATGCAAGTAACTATTCAAGTTCTCTATCCAATATTCTTTCTTCAAAATAGAATCAAATACACAAGATATCTTTACAAAATAATTACAAGGAAGAATATAGAGAGGTGGGGATCCAAGACTAAGGAACTCATTGCATGATCTAGATTGGATGAAATTGGTTGTTGTTGACCTACTAACTTGGCCTTGTAATCCTTGTATGCTTTAAAAATTCTTCGGTTGGGCCACCTTTTAACATAGCAAAATTTTATTGATCTTCAAAATAAGTGGCTTTTTAACATTACAACGCTTTATGTTATATAAATAAAGACCCCCTTCTATGTTTACAAATTACATATTTATAACTACCATGCAAGTAACTATTTAAGTTCTCTATACAATATTCTTTCTTCAAAATAGAATAAGATACACAAGATATCTTTACAAAATGATTACAAGGAAGAATATATTGAGATGGGGAGCCAAGACTAAGGAACTCATTATATGATCTAAATTGAATGGACTTGGTTGTTTTTGTTGAGCTATTAACTTGGCCTTAAAATCCTTGTATAAAATTCTTCGATTGGGCCACCTTTTAACATAGAAAATATGCCTTGTATAACTTTTTTGTCATCTCATTAGAGCCTTAAAAATGTTCCCAAAAAAATGCAAGCTCTAGTAGGATTATAATAAGATGGCCTGAAATAATGTCGTGATATGCATCTCAAGATGAGTACCCTATCCACCATAGGAGTTTCTGAGTCACAGAAGATCTAGCTAAAACCTCCAAGAAAAATGATATCAGGGAATAAGGAGATGTGGTGGAAGAAAATTGGAAGCTTAATAAGATGGCCTGAAGCAATGGAGTGCTAGCCATAGATTACTATGCCACTCATAGCCATGGAGTGCTTCCTTTCACTGTCCCATTTCAATGGAAATACAAAGGAATAAAAGTAGGGAAATACAACTTTGAAGGCGGTATTACATGAAGAATTGTGCATGGTGTCTTTTCCAAGTCTTGCAGTCCATGTGGAGAAATTGTAGAGCCAAGAAGAATTATGAGAAAATGGTTGAGATAGTATTGTATGATCCGGTACACAGTCACCATGGTGGAGGATCTGTTGTGAGATGAAAATGCTATTTGGTTGTAGAAATGATCTTAGAATTCTTGTGGAGATCTATGTTAGCAAGTCTTGATTTCTCATAAACAGAAGCCTTTGCAATTCAATATTTGTAAGCTTGCTTGAGGTGGGAGATCAAGTCACTGCAACATTGTCACTAATATCACACACAAACAAGTGATTCCTTAGCTAAAAGTGTTAAATAGTCAAAGTTGACTTACTTTTTCCGAGTTTAATTTTTTCCTTAGTATATGATGTCTAAGGTTGGCCTTCCCTAGCAGGGGTGGTTGTCCTTTTGTTAATGATCTAAATTATTGTGAGAAAGTGCATTATCACCATTATCAACTTTGTCTCATGTTTCTTGTAAGTGTGTAAGAGAGCTTGAAAAATTGAGTACTCATATATTTCTTGTTATTAGCTTTTGGAGCAGCATTTTCAATCATGATGAGAAATTGTCTAAGCAGGCTCAAGCAATGTCAACATCAAATCAGTATAAAATTTTCACTCATCTTTGTTGTAAAGTGTATATGTCGAAGTATCTTAATGGGTCAAAATAACTAGGGGCTTAGTTATCTCATTGGGTTCAGTTGTCTTAGAAAGAAAATGTAACACAAAAAGTATTTTGAGGAATAGGAATATGTAAAAGACAAATGAAATCTAACTCATATCAAAAAATATTTGAAAGTTTTCGTGCTTCCGTCCTAAGTCACAAGGTTCAAATTCGACCTAAGATTTGCTTATATAGATTTAAATTTTTAAATATGTAAATAATAATTTCAATAAATTACCAAAATAATTTAATATTTTAAAATAGATTTGAAATAATACTATAAAATAAAATAGATTTAAAATAAAATGATGAAATTTATTATTTATTAAAATAAAATAATATTATATTAAATTTAGATAATTCAATAATTTGCATGATGAGGGCTCCCATAGCTACTTCTTTGAAGGCTTCTAGGGCTCCCAACGCGTTTAGGGCTCATGCAGCTGTCGCTTCATGGGATCCTATTCCTGCTTCTACTTTCACCACTGTCGTTGCACCTCCTGTTGCTGAGCTTGCTACCGATGTTATTTCTGGTAGCTAGCTTCCCTCCTACGGCCTTTCTCTAGTCTTAGAAGGGGGTGCGGAGGATGCTCTATCCCCTACCAAAGCGCTTGCCCATGCTCCTTCTAGTGGTGTTAGGGAATCGAGCTCCTTGTTGAAGGCTGGAGTTGTTGGCTCTATTCCTCTGGTGTCTGTTAGGGAGCATTTTGTTCCTGGGAGCTTCTCTCAGCACTTTCCGACCACCTCCCATCTTCCTCTGGCCTCTAGACACATGGGTGTTGCTCCTCTCTGTGTCTCGAACCCTCTAATCTTCTCTTTGGATGATGAGGTTGTGAAAGACATTGAAGGAGCATCCTTTGTCTTCTCAAGGCATGGTTTAATCTATAGATTTAAGGGCTTTTGGCCTAGTCTCTCTAAGCTACATGCCTAGATCACGTGCCAGTGGAATCCAATCATCTTAGATTTTGTTCACATTTTCCCTCTGTCAAGGGGTTTCTTCATAGCCAAGTTTGAGAACATTGTTGATAGGAATTTGATTCTTTGCGATAATTTCTTTAGTTGGGATGCCCGGTTCATGCTCATGATGAAGCCTTGGCATCCTAAACTTGACGCCTCTTATGAGACTTTCTCCAAGGTTCCTACCTAGGTAAGGCTTCCCAACCTTCCTCTTCATTTTTAGGTAGATTCTCTACTCGAGGTTGTGGGTGAGGCTCTTGGGGATTTTCTGATGATTGATGAGGAATCTAAAGATATTCTGCATTCTACTTATGCAAGGATTCTGGTTGATTTGGATTATTCCAAGGGTCTTCCAAAAAAGATTAAGCTAAAGAATCCCAAAGGATCCTAGATCCAATCATTGGATTATGAAGGACTCCCCTTCATATGCAGACACTATTTTAAAACTGGTAACTTAGTGGATCAACACAGACTGGAAAAGGTAAAAAAAACCTGCTTCTTGGTGGAAGGGGGCCTCCTCCCAGCATTTCTCTATTGTGAAGGACCCGACTACCAAAAGCTTTTCACATGTTGTTTCTTCTTCTCAGGAGACTACAGAGGCCTCTATGCCTCTAGGGGCTGATGCTAGCTCTTCCTTGAGTGTTGATCCCACCCATGGAATGCCTCATTGTATAAACTTCGTAGTCTGGGGGTCTATTGGATGTGAGGCTTCCTTTCCTCTTTCTGATATAGTTCCGTTGGGTCACTCTGGATTGGTAGCTAATGATTCTACTTCTTTGGGATCTATTGGCCCTATCCTGGGATATTCTCGTGTCTCTCTGATTGAGGGTGCTTCAGTTCTCGATTCATCTTCTTCGTAGGATCTTGCTAAGAAAGTAGAAGATGGGTGGACTTCTGTGAAAGGAAAAAGGAAGAAACCTAAACTTTAGCCATCTTTTGATATGTCCCTTCGTTCCCAGATGGGGAAGAATTGACATTTCTTGGGCTTTTCTACACGGACAATTGGACCTAAGCGGGAAGGAATTATTTTTGATGTCTGTTGGATGCTTCAGGGCTACTAGTTTTTTGTTTGGTCCAGGTTGAGGGAGCCTATTGAAAAAACCCTTGTTGTGGTCTTGATCTATTCCATTTTAGAGTACTTTATTGAAAATCTTTTATGACCATCTTGTAAAGGGTTTCGGGGTCCCTTCAAAACCTATTTTCCTCTAATCAAAGAAATATTATATTAAATTTAAAAAACTAATTTAAGTATATGACATATATAAATTAAAATTATTAAAAGTTAAACTATATTATGACTTTTTAATTGATTATAGTACTTTAAAAAATATTATAATTTAAATGTATTTAAAATCTTAATTTTTTAATTTATAAATGTACAAATAATTAATACGTTAAATCTTATATGTTAATATAAAATATATTTCAAACTCTCGATGGTTTCTAACATTACGTGAGCATAGTTTCATTCATAGTTTCATTCCTTCTACCAGAATTTCTTTCTGTGTGTCGCACAAACAAGCTCCGACAGTTGTGTGTCATGCTATTTCTTTCTGTGTGTCGTGCCCTAGGTCGCAAGTCTCGCACAAACAAGCTCTATCAACTGCATGTCACACCCTAGGTCATAAAAAATTTTGTGTTTTTTATTGATAGCCTCTTTACTTAGTTGTTTGATCCTGATGTAAATCAGTTTTTGGTGATTTTTGGCAATTTTTTACTCAAGAAGTCACTGTGATTAAATCATTCTAGCTTCTGACTTACGATATATTGTGATATCTATGATATATCACAGCTATTTTCAACCATGATTGATACCATTGATAGAAGAAATCTGATAGAAAATTCATAACCATCATTGTACTTTCATCTTTGTGTGGATATTAGTGTTGGGAATTGAATTTTATACAAGTAGAGACTTTGATTGAATTATCGTTAATTTACTATTCACAATTATTCCATAGTGATGGGTAATTGTTAAATACCTTTCTTGTTTTCTAGTCAAAAGCATACCTTTATTTTGTGGATTAGATTCTGTCATTGTATATATAATGAAGGGAGTTGTACCTTCACATCAAAATTCAGAGAGGAACTATCAAGATTCACTCAACTATTGTTTGATAGATAGGCTTCAAGGGGCAAGAGTTAAAGATTTTATCAAACCCCAATTTGCTAACCAATAGAACTATTGCACAACTTGTATTTTGGTCCTTAGTTTGATCTTGCACAACAGTGAAATCAATGTGAGGCATTGATCTAGAAAGACATGATAGATCCATATGTCTTTATAACCTAAAATGTGTGGATGCACAAATTGCTTCATCTACCACCATTTGATTCTATGCAATAGCCCAATTGGTCTCAATGGTCCATCTATCCTAAGATGTGCATGATCTTATCTACCCTTTGATTGGTCATCATGTGATGATGCACACATTGTAACTTCAAAAAATATTTTATCTTGTGTAGATGTGCAATAATCCACAGTCAATGATCATTCTTGAGTTGTGTAGAAAATAAGTTAGTATAAATGTTGTGTGTAGATTCACAAAACATGCAACTTAGCCCTTGATCAATCTACACAAAAGTGCAATGAATCTCAACCATTAATGTGAAATGAGCTACAAGAAAGATAACCAATGGAAGAGAGAAGGATATGTTACTTGGATCACATAAAGCAACTAGAGAAAGGGGTTGATAGCTAATTTTTGACATGACAGTTTACCACTTAAACAACTAGAAACTAGGAGTAAGAAGTCATTGAAAAAACATAAAATAAAGTGCATAGGTCATAAACAAATCTCTGAGACTTAGGAGCTTTGGTGAGGAGAGTGGAGGCGACCATGAAATGGTAAGAACTAGGACCAAGGGTTGGTCATGTGAACAATTAGATAGAATTAATGTACATTGACTAAAATATGGTAATAATGATGATTGAAATAGTATAATGTAAATGATAGATCTCACATATTGCTTTTTATGGTCCAATATGCCCTAATTTCCAATAAATGTAAAAATATAATAAACCCTTCAAGTTGGATAACACCATTTAATAATCCTTACGAAAGAAGCCCATGGATGTTATATCTCCAAGATATCCCAGGTAGAATATCATACTTCACAAACATCTTTTACAATTACAATAACCTTCCTTATATAGACCTCCTAATAGTGATTGGCTTGTTTATTTCTTGTACTATCATTCCTCCATGAGGCTTCATCCATGATTCATTCTTCTCACATTGATGTGGATGCCTATATATTGTACCATTTTTTATCACTCAACTCTTTTCTAATTCTTCACCATTTTATGTCCCTTGTTTTAGTGATGACTTAGCAGAATTATTTGTCTCCCCATTTTTCTCAACATCTTCTTCCTCTATTATTTCTTCTAATTCATTATTACAATCTTTGTGAGATTACTAAACTTTCTTTTCTTTAACTGTCCCTTGGACCTTTTTATGTGTAATATCTTGTAATTTAGTTTTTTCTCTTCTATACCAAAGCCTTATGAACTTTTGCACATTGATGTTTATTATTCCCCAAGATTTTAACCAAGTATAACCAAGAACAATATCCAAACCATCCATACCTAAAGTATGAAAGTTAGAATTTAAAACATATTTCACCATATGCATCTATTTTATCATAGATAATATATGCTTAGTGATATAGCTTTGTAACTTCCTGCACTATATTTTTCAATTCATGATTCCTTTTGTGCCTAATAAGACTATTAGGTAGGGGGCCAAAGGGCTCCCCTATCCATAAATGTTGTCCTTGGATATCAATAGAAAAAGGAAACAACCCCAATCAAGGGTCTACACACCTGATGGTTTTCTCTCCCCTTAGGCATCGCTACCTCTTGATCTGAACTCCTTCGATAATGAAGATCTTGTTTTATGTGTGAAGGAAATGGTGGGGAAAGCCCTTAAAAAATGGCAGGTAAAAAAAATGACACTCCTTCATCAGTTGCATGCATAGTGGAGGGACTAGAAGTGACTATCCCTTATGATATAATGGATGGAATGATAGCATACCTAATACTCTTGTTAGTGGGTAAATTTTTTTTTTATAACCTAATTTAGATCAAGTTAGGAGATGGGCATATGTGGTTTGGAAATTAAAAGGAAGCATAACTACTACTACCATTGCTAATAATATGCTTTTGTTTAGATTTGTGGTTTATGAAGATCTCATTAAGGTCCTCACTGGGGGCTCTTGGGATTTGTATAATGGTTTTAAAAACTACCTTTCACTTTGCAAGTGGAAATCAGGATTTGACCTAATAGTCGATCTAGGTTATGCGGGTCCTACATGGGTATGACTTTCAAATCTCTCTTTGGAATTTTGGGACTACAATATCTTTAGAGGTATTGCCAATTATTTTGAAGCTCTATTAGGGGTTGATAAGGTGACTTAGAAAAAATCAAGGCTGATTTTTGCTTGAGTTTATGTGAATGTAGCAGTTAAATCCATTCTCCTAACAAGTATAGCCCTCAAATCAAAATTTGGGAGATGGATTTAACCAATAGAATATGAGAATGCAAACAACTATTGTTGAAATTTCAATAAATTTGGACACCTGAGTGGTGTGTAGAAATATTCCAATGGTGGAAACAAAGTGCTTCTAGGAAAATCGAAGCAATTCATAATGCTGAAAAATGAGAAAGAAAACAAAAATCCAAATGTGAGCAGGGAAAATGGTAAAACCAAAGTAGATAAACTTCAAGAAAAGGTCGAGACTAGACAAAAGAAAGAAGAACCTAGTATCCAAAAAGAAAAGGAAACATTGTTAACAAAAATGAAAATGCAAGAAAAGATAAGGCAACTCCCATACAAAAATAAAAAGAGGAAAGGAATAATGGAAGTACCTTAGGAGCATTGTTGATAAAGAACATGGAAATTCATAAAGAAGATAAAGAAAGTAACAGGTTATAAGGGATTGTTCAGAAAGTAAGTATTGAATAGAGGGAAACCCTATTTCGGATCCTCTTACTTCAAGGAATGAAAGTCATAATTTAGATCTTGTTACCCTTGTAAATAGTCTCATAAGAAAGGCTCTCAACTTATGGATAACATGCAGTTAAAAGCTCAAGAGGTTCTGGGGGCTGGAGTTGTATTTGTCCCAATTGTGTAGTTTAATACCCCTTCCCATTAAGTTGAGATTAGTTCTTGGGAAGATATAGAATAAGGTGAGATGCTAATCTCCTTGGAGGTAGGGAATAAAATTTTCAAAATAGTGAACAAAACAAAATGAGAGGTTACCCCTAAAAAAGACTAATGAGAGAAATTTTTTGAAAGAGTCTTTTGCTCTTTTAGGTTTTGGATCACCAAATATGAAGGCTAAGGAAGATGCTCTAAATAAGGAATTGATTCCAATAGGAAGTAAACATAAAAAGCAAAAAAAGATGAATTTTGGAGAAAGCATATTGGGAAGGCCTTCCCAAAAAGATACAAGAGATAAGGATACATCAAGAGATGTGGTAATTGGAAAGACAAGAACCCTTTATAATCTATTACGGGCTAAATTAAAAAATATGTAGTAGGCTAGAACCTATGTTCTCTTTAGTATAAAGTTGGAACTATCTATCTCATTATTCAAATAAATATTTTGTCTTGGAATGCGAGGGGTATTAATAGCCCTTTTAAACAACATTTTTTGAATTTTTATCTTTTGGATACTAAAGTGGATATTTTGTTGATTCAAGAAACTAAGATAAAAGAAATGGTTTTTTATAACATTGTTAAAAATATTTGACCTAATGCTATTTTGTGGTTAGCACTATGAATGCTTTAGTACACAATAAAAATAATGCTTGGTTCTTGTATTGTACTGTGACTTTGCAATGCTTGCTATAAATTTTAGAGCTTTTGCTTGATATTAACTTTTAAAAGTTGAAGCTGAAAATACTATCCTTCTATTGCAAATAATTTAGGACCTTCTTTCTATTGCCTATTACCAACTAGCATAGATTCATTGTCCATACTGATAATTTGCTCATTTTTCATGTCCGAATCTACACAGTACTAGTGCTTAGTTATCTTTCCTTGATGGCACAAAAATTGAAATTGTTGAAGGGTTTTATACCTGATGTTCACTGCCATCATACTAATAGTCACTATTTATCTACCATGCTTGATTCTCTATTTTAAAAAATGCTTTGAAGCTTGAGACAAGTGCTATGACAGTAAAAACATGCCTGACTTTTCCTTTTTTTTAATATTTGTTGAACTATAACTAAATAATGATTGATTTTTCCTCTTTGAAAAGTAGAATACAAAATAATTTGAATGTTTTGTCAATGGGGTTTGAGCATAGGCTCGTGACACCCATAAATAGATTCATGTGACCTTAACCTTGATATTTAGCATATATTCAACATATGAACCATATCAGAACATCACACTGTATCCTCATCTTTTGACTGTGACACACAGTTTGTTTAAACAATGCATCTCTCTGTTCAACTTAAAAACATCAAAACAAACACATTATGTTAGTGAACATGACCCAATGGTCAATTTTGTGCATCAATCAGACCACTGGATTGCTTACGAACATAATGCGATACTTTTGTCCTTTAACACTGCTTTTCTCTTTATGTGCATACACACTTTGTTATTGCATTGAATATCATAAATATATGTAGCTATGAAAGAATTTGATATTGTATGATGTTTTCACTCTTTAGTATTGCTTAGATCCAACTGGATCTAACACACTTTTCACCATGACGCAGGACAACCGTTACTGACTTAGAACCAAACAGACCATGTAGACTCAAGATGAAGACCATAGGACTTAGACTAGACATGACAACCAACTCCTGATGTGCAGACAACACTCCAAGGCAATGCAAAGGACCCACTCATACTTCTATCACTTCTTTTTGTTCTGCCCATTGTACTCTATTTATTGACTTGAAATATGAAGTATGAAAGAACATTTGTAAATTACATTCAGTATGAATGCACAATGTAATGATCAATTATAAATTTGAAATTTTGACATGTGATCAATACTTAGAGTACAAATAAGAATTCGATATGAATGCAATAACAAAATTTTGATTGACATCACCTGAAAGACACTGTTAAATGAAAGTACCTTAATGCACCCTTTTCCTATTTGTCTATTATTTTGCATGATGAAAAATAGGGTAATATTGGCAACTTCTGCTGGATGTCTACTTGCTAGGAATGAACTCAGACTTTATAATTGGACAATAGAGTTAGAAAAATATAACATGCATGGATGCAACCTTATTGGAACAAAAAATGCACCTAAACCTAGACTCATGCAACCTAAGACCTAGTGCTGGACTACCCTTATTGAAATGAAAACCTAGACTAACCTACTTTAACTAGCTTGAATCCTGGTTAAACAAAACCATTTACTGATTGTGCAAATAACTTCCCATCCTTTTTAGCTCACAATAATCTACATGCTTTTGGAAAGCTATTATAAGATGAACATATGAGATATATATGATCATTTTCTTGACAAGAATCTGATCAATATGAATTTTACTTACTTGATCAAGCTGACTGTAAACACCATCATTCTGAAGAGAATCAACAATCAACAACATGTTGTGAAGGACCAACAAGAATATACTTACTTGGTCATATGGGACAACAAGCTGATTCAATTCCTCCTCAGCTTCATCTTTTGATAGAACATCATACAAAGGTGCTGGAACAACTTTCTCTTCTTTGATAGCATCCATCCTAGCCAAATTCCTGATAGGATAGCCATGAGAGA